>CP136057.1:181515492-182715492 GCA_032464435.1 Aegilops umbellulata | reverse complement strand
CCCTAACCAAGAACTGACCCTCGCGAGGTCATTCTTCCTTGTACTGTTCTTCCTCATCAGCCCAAGGGGCAATCCACCCACCACAAACTAGAGTAGGGTATTACACCACAACGGTGGCCCGAACTAGTATAAATCTTGTGTCTCTTGTGTTGTTCTTGCAGTAGTTTAGATCCTTACGAGACGGAGAGGTAGAGGGCACTCTCCGCGCGCACCCCAGAGTTCGAACCTTAAGGGTCTGCCGGAACCCGTGATCCGACAGGATTTAAGTTGGATTCGAATTTGAGATTTGCATGTGTTCGGGGAAGGGGTGCTTAGTCTAGTTCGAGCCATTTCTCGCGTTTCGATTACCACTTTGCCTCAGCTGCCTCCTCTTGCGAGCCCCTCGCGAGCCAGGTCAGGCCTAGCTTGCGCGCAGCCCAGACTGCCGCCATCACATCCTCTCGGGAGGATTTCCAATGCCTGTGAAGATCATCCTTTGGGAAAAGGTCCGGAGCCTGTGAAGAAGGCGAATGCGTGTGAAGCTTGCCCTTTGGGAAAAGGCCCGGAGCCTGTGAAGAAGGCGAATGCCTTTGAAGCTTGCCCTTTGGGAAAAGGCCCGGGGCCTGTGAAGAAGGCGAACGCGTGTGAAGCTTGCCCTTTGGGAAAAGGCCCGGAGCCTGTGAAGAAGGCAAACGCCTGTGAAGCTTGCCCTTTGGGAAAAGGCCCGGAGCCTCTGAAGAAGGCAAACGCCTATGAAGCTTGCCCTTTGGGAAAAGGCCCGGAGCCTGTGAAGAAGGCGAACGCCTGTGAAGCTTGCCCTTTGGGAAAAGGCCCGGAGCCTGTGAAGAAGGCGAACGGCTGTGAAGCTTGCCCTTTGGGAAAAGGCTCGGAGCCTGTGAAGAAGGCGAACGCCTGTGAAGCTTATCCTTTGGAAAAGGCCCGGAGCCTGTGAAGAAGGCCAACGCCTGTGAAGCTTGCCGCATGTGACACTCCTATGTCCTACGGATTCGATCGGAGAATGCTCGAGACACCACGGCCTCACACAGGCTACCTCGGGGCCCGCACGGAACAAAGGTAAACTAGCCAACCACCAGACGCAAAAGCACGGGCAGCGTAACGTCAACTAATACGATGAACACAAGTTTTACATGAGGGGCTCCCCCTCCCAAAATGCTCTCACAACCGTCAGGCCAAGACCTGGGTTCTATTCGTGCAGGGCAAGGGAACAGGGACAAAGCGTAATCAGTCGGATAAATCTCCCAATGTGTCCTCAGGAGCACCTCCCGAGCCGTAGCTGGCATCGCCAGACTCGCCATCGCTGTCGGCGTCGCCGGCGGCATCAGGGCCGTTCACCACACCGCCCTCGTTAGGAGCCACGATCACGTCGTCGTTGTCCGAAGCGAAGGCCCTGACGAGAGCATCCACATTGTCTTCCACCCAGTGCGCCAGGTCATCTCGGACGGCCTGGGGGACTAGGGCGATGGCGGCGTCGAAGTCAAAGTGGGGGTCCATGTTCCGGAGATGGCTGAAGACACGGGAAAAGGCGCGCCCGAGCAGGGCGTGGCTCCTCTCCTCCACCAACCTGTCGACCCTGGCCGACCGCGCCTCCACCTGCGTCACCACGGCGGTGAAGAACGGAAGATTGCCGGCATAGTTGATTGCGTGCGGCTCGCCAACAGCCGCCTCGCAGATGTTGCCCAAGGTTGTGTTGGCTCTCTCCCAGAGCATGGAGAGCATGGGGGCGTGCTCATGCTCCAGGACCTGCCGTTGACGTATCTCGTTTGCATTCTGGCGTGCGACGGCCTCAGCCTCCTCCACCCGCTGGCGAAGACGGAGCGCCTCGGCCCGGGAGGTGGTCGACTCCCCTTGCGCCACCTCAAGCGCGGCCCGAAGAGCATCGGTATGACGCGTCGCTTCCTCCAGCTTGGTCCTCAGGGTTGCGGTCCTACCTTCAGCCTCGACCCGGATCAGCCCCAGCTTCCCCTCGAACTCGCGCCCGAGGTCTTGGCGCGCCATCGCCACCCGACGTCCAACCTTCTCCAAGACACGAGCTTCCCGTGCGGTGACATCGTCCTCCGCCTGCGTCACCAGGCGCTCCCTCGTCTCCAGCCGCTCGTACTCGCGGGTGCGCTCGGCAGCTTCCAGCGTCAGCGCCTCCTCACGCCTCTGGAGCCTTGCCGGGTCACCGGAGGCCACCTTCATCGACGCAAGGGCTGCCTCGCGCAGCTCGACTTGCTCCTCCAGCGAGTGGCACCGGGCCAGGAGCTCCCGAGCCCGCTCCTCCGCAGCTCCTCTCCGTCGGTCAGCCTCCCGGCAAAATCCTTAAAGCCCTCACGGCAAAATCCTCAAACTGCGCCTGCACCTCCAAAGTCCTCAGCTCCTCCGCCAAAGTCTTCGGCTGCTCTGACCAAATCCTCAGCACCTGTGCATCTCGCCATGTGCCAAAGGACTGCAGGCATATCTATTGCCCCAGGAGCCTCTGCAAGTTCCTCAGCTGCTCCAAGTTCCTCAGCTGGCCCCTCTCTGCCGAAGAAGAAAACCACTGCTGGACGAGGTCCTCGACCAAGCCCTCACAAGAAGCAGGTTGCTTTCCAAGTGCCCTCTGATGATGATGAGGCTGATGATGAAGAACTTGCTGAAATCATCAGAGACAGACAAGTCAAGGTCGCTAGTGCCAAAGGAAGCAATGTGCCACTGCTTTTGGATCCGAAGTTGATCCTAGACATCATCGATCTCTGGCACAAGGATCCCAACACACCTTTTCCTGAGATGAACATCACACCAGGTCAAAGTCATGTTTTGACTACCTTCATTGAAGAAGAGAAATGGAAATTTGAGAAGGCAAGGCAGCTGAAGAGAGCTCAGTACAGGAAGGAGCGCTTCCTAAAGAAAAAGGTTGTCTCTATGACAACTGAAGATCTAGTGAAGATCCAGGCTGAAATCAAAGGCCTTAGTGATGACTTCAATGCTTACTATGCTGATTGGCAAGGAGCAAAGGTCTGTTGGAAATATGCCCTAGAGGCAATAATAAATTAGTTATTATTATATTTCCTTGTTCACGATAATCGTTTATTATCCATGCTAGAATTGTATTGATAGGAAACTCATATACATGTGTGGATACATAGACAACACCATGTCCCTAGTAAGCCTCTAGTTGACTAGCTCGTTAATCAATACATGGTTATGGTTTCCTGACCATGGACATTGGATGTCATTGATAACGGGATCACATCATTCTATGATGTGATGGACAAGACCCAATCCTAAGCATAGCACAAGATCGTGTAGTTCGTATGGTAAAGCTTTTCTAAATGTCAAGTATCATTTCCTTAGACCATGAGATTGTGCAACTCCCGGATACCGTAGGAATGCTTTGGGTGTGCCAAATGTCACAACGTAACTGGGTGGCTATAAAGGTGCACTATGGGTATCTCTGAAAGTGTCTGTTGGGTTGGCACAAATCGAGACTGGGATTTGTCACTCCGTGTGACGGAGAGGTATCTATGGGCCCACTCGGTAGGACATCATCATAATGTGCACAATGTGATCAAAGAGTTGATCACGGGATGATGTGTTACGGAACGAGTAAAGAGACTTGCCGGTAACGAGATTGAACAAGGTATCGGGATACCGATGATCGAATCTCGGGCAAGTACAATACCGCTAGACAAAGGGAATTGTATACGGGATTGATCAAATCCTCGACATCGTGGTTCATCCGATGAGATCATCATGGAACATGTGGGAACCAACATGGGTATCTAGATCCCGCTGTTGGTTATTGACTGGAGAACGTCTCGGTCATGTCTGCATGGTTCCTGAACCCGTAGGGTCTACACACTTAAGGTTCGATGACGCTAGGGTTATAAAAGGAAGTTCGTATGTGGTTACCGAATGTTGTTCGGAGTCCCGGATGAGATCCCGGACGTCACGAGGAGTTCCGGAATGGTCCGGAGGTAAAGATTTATATATGGGAAGTCCTGTTTTGGTCACCGGAAGAGTTTCGGGTTTTATCGGTAACGTACCGGGACCACCAGGAGGGTCCCGGGGGTCCACCAAGTGGGACCACCGGCCCCGGAGGGCTGCATGGGCCAAGTGTGGGAGGGGACCAGCCCCAGGTGGGCTGGTGCGCCCCCCCACAAGGACCCAAGGCGCCTAGGGTTTGGGGAGGGGGCGCCCCACCTAGCTTGGGGGGCAAGTTTCCCCTCTCCCCCCCTTGGCCGCCACCCTAGATGGGTTTTGGGCTGGCCGCCGCCCCTAGGGGCGGAACCCTAGGTGGGGGCGCAGCCCTCCCTCTCCCCCTATATATACTTGAGGGTTTGGGGGCTGCCAACATAAGAGTTTTGACCTCTCCATGGCGCAGCCCTGCTTCTCTCCCTCCTCCTCTCCCGCGGTGCTTGGCGAAGCCCTGCAGGATTGCCACGCTCCTCCACCACCACCACGCCATTGTGCTGCTGCTGGACGGAGCCTTCCTCAACCTCTCCCTCTCTCCTTGCTGGATCAAGGCATGGGAGACGTCACCGGGCTGTACGTGTGTTGAACGCGGAGGTGTCGTCCGTTCGGCACTTGGTCATCGGTGATTTGGATCACGGCGAGTACGACTCCATCAACCCCATTCACTTGAACGCTTCCGCTTAGCGATCTACAAGGGTATGTAGATGCACTCTCCTTCCCCTCGTTGCTGGTTTCTCCATAGATAGATCTTGGTGACACGTAGGAAAATTTTGAATTTCTGCTACGTTCCCCAACAGTGGCATCATGAGCTAGGTCTATTGCGTAGATTCTTTGCACGAGTAGAACACAAAGTAGTTGTGGGCGTTGATTTTGTTCAATATGCTTACCGTTACTAGTCCAATCTTGATTCGGCGGCATTGTGGGATGAAGCGGCCCGGACCGACCTTACACGTACACTTACATGAGACAGGTTCCACCGACTGACATGCACTAGTTGCATTAGGTGGCTAGCGGGTGCCAGTCTCTCCCACTTTAGTCGGATCGGATTCGATGAAAAGGGTCCTTATGAAGGGTAAATAGCAACTGACATATCACGTTGTGGTTTTGCGTAGGTAAGAAATGTTCTTGCTAGAAACCCATAGCAGCCACGTAAAACATGCAAACAACAATTAGAGGACGTCTAACTTGTTTTTGCAGGGTATGCCATGTGATGTGATATGGCCAAAAGGATGTGATGAATGATATATGTGATGTATGAGATGATCATGTTCTTGTAATAGGAATCAAGACTTGCATGTCGATGAATATGACAACCGGCAGGAGCCATAGAAGTTGTCTTAATTTATTTATGACCTGCGTGTCAAACGTAAACGTCATGTAATTACTTTACTTTATTGCTAACCGTTAGTTGTAGTAGTAGAAGTAATAGTTGGCGAGACAACTTCATGAAGACACGATGATAGAGATCATGATGATGGAGATCATGGTGTCATGCCGGTGACGATGATGATCATGGAGCCCCGAAGATGGAGATCAAAAGGAGCAAAGTGATGATGGCCATATCATGTCACTATTTGATTGCATGTGATGTTTATCATGTTTTTGCATCTTATTTGCTTAGAACGACGGTAGTAAATAAGATGATCCCTCGTTAAAATTTCAAGAAAGTGTTCTCCCTAACTATGCACCGTTGCGAAGGTTCGTCGTTTCGAAGCACCACGTGATGATCGGGTGTGATAGATTCTTTCGTTCGAATACAACGGGTGTTGACGAGCCTAGCATGTACAGACATGGCCTCGGAACACATGCGAAACACTTAGGTTAACTTGACGAGCCTAGCATGTACAGACATGGCCTCGGAACACGGAGGACCAAAAGGTCGAACATGAGTCGTACAGAAGATGCGATCAACATGAGATGTTCACCGATGATGACTAGTCCGTCTCACGTGATGATCGGACACGGCCTAGTTGACTCGGATCATGTAATCACTTAGATGACGAGAGGGATGTCTATCTGAGTGGGAGTTCATAAGATGAACTTAATTATCCTGAACATAGTCAAAAGATCTTTGCAAATTATGTCGTAAGCTCGCGCTTTAGTTCCACTGTTTTAGATATGTTCCTAGAGAAAATATAGTTGAAAGTTGATAGTAGCAATTATGCGGACAATAGAAGGCTTATGTCCTTAATGCAACGCTCGGTGTGCTAGACCTCGAACGTGGTATGTGGATGTTGCGAATATCTCACATACACGTTTTGATGACTACATGATAGTTCGATAATGTTAAATGGTTTAGAATTGAGGCACCGAAGACATTTTTGAAATGTCGCGGAACATATGAGATGTTTCGAGGGCTGAAATTGGGATTTCAGGCTCGTTCCCACGTCAAGAGGTATAAGACCTACGACAAATTTTCTTAGCCTGCAAACAAAGGGAGAAAAGCTCAATCGTTGAGCTTGTGCTCAGATTGTCTGAGTACAACAATCACTTGAATCGAGTGGGAGTTGATCTTCCAAATAAGATAGTGATGTTTCTCCAAACTCATTGCCACCAAGCTGCTAGAGCTTCGTAATGAACTATAACATATCAGGGACAGATATGATGATCCTTGAAATATTCGCGATGTTTGACACCGCGAAAGTAGAAATCAAGAAGGAGCATCAATTGTTGATGGTTAGTGAAACCACTAGTTTCAAGAAGGGCAAGGGCAAGAAGGGATACTTCATGAAACGGCAAATCAGTTGCTGCTCTAGTCGAGAAACCCAAGGTTGAACCCAAACCCGAGACTGAGTGCTTCTATAATAAGGGGAACAACCACTGGAGCAGAATTACCCTAGATACTTGGTAGATGAGAAGGCTGGCAAGGTTGATAGAAGTATATTGGATATACATTATGTTAATGTGTACTTTACTAGTACTCCTAGTAGCACCAGGGTATTAGATACCGGTTAGGTAGCTAAGTGTTAGTAACTCGAAATAAAAGCTACGGAATAAACGGAGACTAGCTAAAGGTGAGATGACGATATGTGTTGGAAGTGTTTCCAAGCTTGATGTGATCAAGCATCGCATACTCCCTCTACCATCGAGATTGGTGTTAGACCTAAATAATTGTTATTTGGTGTTTGCGTTGAGCATAGACATGATTGGATTATGTCTATCGCAATACGGTCATTCATTTAAGGAGAATAATAGTTACTCTGTTTATTTGAATAACACCTTCAATGGTCTTGCACCTAAAATGAATGGTTTATTGAATCTCGATCATAGTGATACACATGTTCATGCCAAAAGATATAAGATAGTAATGATAGTACCACCTACTTGTGGCACTGCCATGTAAGTCATATTGGTATAAAACGCATGAAGAAGCTCCATGTTGATGGATCTTTGGACTCACTCATTTCTGAAAAGATTGAGACATGTGAACCATGTCTGTTGGTATATACGCATGAAGAAACTCCATGCAGATAAACCGTTTGGACTCACTTGATTTTGAATCGCTTGAGACATGCAAATCATACCACATGGGCAAGATGACTGAAAGCTTCGGTTTCAGTAAAATGGAACAAGAAAGCAACTTGTTGGAAGTAACACATTTTGATGTGTGCAGTCCAATGAATGTTGAGGCACGCAGTGGATATTGTTATGCTCTTACTTCACAGATGATTTGAGTAGATACTGAGTATGTTTACCTGATGAAACACAAGTCTGAGCTATTGAATGGTTCAAGTAATTTTAAAATGAAGTTGAAGATTGTCGTGACAAGAGGATAAAATATCTATGATATGATCATAGAGATGAATATCTGAGTTGCGAGTTTGGTACACAATTGAGACATTGTGGAAATTGTTTCACGACTAGCACCGCCTGGAACACCATAGTGTGATGGTGTGTCCGAACATCATAACTGCACCCTATTGGATATGATGCATACCATGATGTCTCTTATCGAATTACCACTATCGTTCATGGGTTAGGCATTAGAGACAACCGCACTCACTTTAAATAGGGCACCACGTAATTCCGATGAGATGACACCGTATGAACTATGGTTTAGAGAAACCTAAGCTGTCATTTCTTAAAAGTTTGGGGCTGCGACGCTTATGTGAAAAAGTTTCAGGCTGATAAGCTCGAACCCAAAGCGAATAAATGCATCTTCATAGGACACCCAAAATAGTTGGGTATACCTCCTGTCTCAGATCCGAAAGCAATAGGAATTGTTTCTCAAATCGGGTCCTTCCTCGAGGAAAAGTTTCTCTCGAAAGAATTGAGTGGGAGGATGGTGGAGACTTGATGAGGTTATTGAACCGTCACTTCAACTAGTGTGTAGCAGGGCACAGGAGTTGTTCCTATGGCACCTACACCAATTGAAGTGGAAGCTTATGATAGTGATCATGAGACTTCGGATCAAGTCACTCCCAAACCTCGTAGGACGACAAGGATGCGTACTACTTCAGAGTGGTACGTAATCCTGTCTTGGAAGTCATGTTGCTAGACAACAATGAACCTACGAGCTATGGAGAAGCGATGGTGGGCCCGGATTCCGATGAATGGCTCGAGGCCATAAAATCCGAGAGAGGATCCATGTATGAAAACAAAGTGTAGACTTTGACAGAACGGCTCGATGGTCGTGAGGCTGTTGAGTACAGATGGATTTTAAAAGGAAGACGGACAATAATGGTAAATGTCACCATAAGAAAGCTCGTCTTGTCGTTAAGATGTTTCCCGACAAGTTCAAGGAGTTGTCTACGATGAGACTTTCTCACTCGTAGCGATGCTAAGAGTCTGTTGGAATTAGCAGGTACTGCATTATTTATGAAATCTTGCAGATAGGATGTCAAAATATTTTTTCCTTGTTCTTAAGGAAAGGTTGTATGTGATACAATCAGAAGATTTTGTCGATCCTGAAAGATGCTAACAAGTATGCAAAACTCCAGTAATCCTTCTAAGGACTGGAGTAAGCATCTCGGAGTTGGAATGTACACTTTGATGAGATGATCAAAGATTTTGGGTTTATACAAAGTTTATGAGAAACTTGTATTTACAAAGAAGTGAGTGGGAGCACTATAGAATTTCTGATGAGTATATGTTGTTGACATATTGTTGATCAGAAATGATGTAGAATTTCTGGAAAGCATATAGGGTTATTTGAAAAGTGTTTTTCAATGGAAAACCTGGATTAAGCTACTTGAACATTGAGCATCAAGATCTATAAGGATAGATCAAAACGCTTAATGGTACTTTTCAAATGAGCACATACCTTAACATGATCTTGAAGGTGTTCAAGATGGATCAGTCAAAGAAGGAGTTCTTGCCTGAGTTGTAAGGTATGAAGTTAAGACTTAAAGCTCGACGACGGCAGAAGAAAGAGGAAGGATGAAGGTCGTCCCCTATGCTTTTGTCATAGGCTCTATACAGTATGCCATGCTGAGTACATCACCTGATGTGTGCCTTGCTACATGTCTGGCAAGAGGGTACAAAGGTGATCTAGGAGTAGGTCACCAGATAGCGGTCAAAATTATCCTTAGAGGAATAAGGATATGTTTCTCGGTTATGGAGGTGATAGAGAGTTCGACGTAAAGAGTTACATCGATGCAAGCTTAACGCCTATCCGGATAGCTCTGAGTAGAGTAAACCAGATTCGTATAGTAGAACAGTTGTTTGAAATATAGCGTAGTAGCGACATCTACAAGATGACATAGAGATTTGCAAAGTACATACGGATCTGAATGTTGCAGACCCGTTGACTAAAACCTCTCTCACAGACATAACATGATCAAACCAAGAACTCATTGAGTGTTAATCACATAGTGATGTGAACTAGATTATTGACTCTAGTAAACTCTTTGGATGTTGGTCACATGGTGATGTGACCTGTGAGTGTTAATCACATGGCGATGTGAACTAGATTATTGACTCTAGTGCAAGTGGGAGACTATTGGAAATATGCACTAGAGGCAATAATAAATTAGTTATTATTATATTTCCTTGTTCATGATAATCATTTATTATCCATGCTAGAATTGTATTGATAGGAAACTCAGATACATGTGTGGATACATAGACAACACCATGTCCCTAGTAAGCCTCTAGTTGACTAGCTCGTTAATCAATAGATGGTTATGGTTTCCTGACCATGGACATTGGATGTCATTGATAACGGGATCACATCATTAGAAGAATGATGTGATGGACAAGACCCAATCCTAAGCATAGCACAAGATCGTGTAGTTCGTATGCTAAATCTTTTCTAAATGTCAAGTATCATTTCCTTAGACCATGAGATTGTGCAACTCCCGGATACCGTAGGAATGCTTTGGGTGTGCCAAACGTCACAACGTAACTAGGTGGCTATAAAGGTGCACTACGGGTATCTCCGAAAGTGTCTGTTGGGTTGGCACGAATCGAGACTGGGATTTGTCACTCCGTGTGACGGAGAGGTATCACTGGGCCCACTCGGTAGGACATCATCATAATGTGCACAATGTGATCAAGGAGTTGATCACGGGATGATGTGTTACGGAACGAGTAAAGAGACTTGCCGGTAACGAGACTGAACAAGGTATCGGGATACAGACGATCGAATCTCGGGCAAGTACAATACCGCTAGACAAAGGGAATTATATACGGGATTGATCGAATCCTTGACATCGTGGTTCATCCGATGAGATCATCGTGGAACATGTGGGAACCAACATGGGTATCCAGATCCCGCTGTTGGTTATTGACTGGAGAACGTCTCGGTCATGTCTGCATGGTTCCCGAATCCGTAGGGTCTACACACTTAAGGTTCGATGACACTAGGGTTATAAAAGGAAGTTCGTATGTGGTTACCGAATGTTGTTCGGAGTCCCGGATGAGATCCCGGACGTCACGAGGAGTTCCGGAATGGTCCGGAGGTAAACATTTATGTATGGGAAGTCATGTTTTGGTCACCGGAAGAGTTTCGGGTTTTATCGGTAACGTACCGGGACCACCAGGAGGGTCCCGGGGGTCCACCAAGTGGGACCACCGGCCCGGAGGGCTGCATGGGCCAAGTGTGGGAGGGGACCAGCCCCAGGTGGGCTGGTGCGCCCCCCACAAGGGCCCAAGGCGCCTAGGATTTGGGGAGGGGGCGCCCCACCTAGCTTGGGGGGCAAGTTTCCCCTCTCCCCTCCTTGGCCGCCACCCTAGATGGGTTTTGGGCTGGCCGCCGCCCCTAGGGGTGGAACCCTAGGTGGGGGCGGAGCCCTCCTCTCCCCCTATATATACTTGAGGGTTTGGGGGCTGCCAACATAAGAGTTTTGACCTCTCCATGGCGCAGCCCTGCTTCTCTCCCTCCTCCTCTCCCGCGGTGCTTGGCGAAGCCCTGCAGGATTGCCACGCTCCTCCACCACCACCACGCCGTTGTGCTGCTGCTGGACAGAGTCTTCCTCAACCTCTCCCTCTCTCCTTGCTGGATCAAGGCATGGGAGACGTCACCGGGCTGTACGTGTGTTGAACGCGGAGGTGCTGTCCGTTCGGCACTTGGTCATCGGTGATTTGGATCACGGCGAGTACGACTCCATCAACCCCGTTCACTTGAACGCTTCCGCTTAGCGATCTACAAGGGTATGTAGATGCACTCTCCTTCCCCTCGTTTCTGGTTTCTCCATAGATAGATCTTGGTGACACGTAGGAAAATTTTGAATTTCTGCTATGTTCCCCAACAAGGTCAGGTTTGTAAAACTGACTGAGAAATTCACTTCAAAGGTTGCAGCTTCATCGCAACCAGAAATTCCTCAAGCCGAAGCATCTGCTCAACCAACTGAAGAGCACGCCAGCACAACTGATGAAAATCAGGCTGCTGACGAAAATGTGAGTTCCAGGGCTGATGAATGCATTCCAGCCGCTGAAGAAATTGTCAGGGCATCCACTAGTGGTGCACCTGAAGAAAATGAAGAAGTCAGGGCAACTGCATCAGTTGTGCCTGAAGAAAATGCACCAAATTCCTCTGCTCCTCCTGCGCCTACCCCAACTCCTATCCTTCCATCTGCATCAGATGTGAAGAAGACCAAGGCCGCAGATCGTGCAACAGTGAGGAAAAGGAAAGCATCAGCTTCATCAGATTCTTCAACACCGAAGAAGATGAAGAAATTGACAAGCTCATTTGAAAATCCAATTGCTGTTGTTCCTGTTTCCAGCATACCATCGAAAATCCCTTTCGATGAAGAATATGTGATCCCAAGTGGATCTGATGAAGACATTCCCTCTGCTGCTTCCTCAGATCAGATGGATGAAGAAATTGAAGCGGACGCAATCCCTTCAACTCCAATTGTCTCCTCGCCCATGCCTCAGTTCACAGCTGAAGAGGCCGGCGTTGAGGAATTGGATGAACAAAGTTCTGACGTGGACATTGGGAATACTACTCCATTGATGAATGATGACTTTTGGGAAAGTCAGCACCCAACTCTCCTCTGTTCACGCCATTGCAACAAATCCCTCAGTCCCCTGCACAAATTGTTCAGATGGGCTCTGAAGAAAATCAACCCACTGCATCTATTCATGAAGAAATTCCAGCCACTAGTGCTGAAGAAACTGCTGCTGCTGATTCATTGAAGACACAGACTACAACCGAAGAGGAACCGGAAATTCCTCAGCCTGAAGAACCTGAGATTGCGATTCCTAAGGTTGTGATGCAACTGACTGACACTCCTCAACCCAAGCCAAAGGATCCATTCTCAAGGAAGCAAAAATTCAAGACTGATGATTTCTTCGGCGAGCACGTATTGTTCACTGATTACAACCCCTATGACTCTGGTCGCATTAGGAAGAGGCGTTTCTGGACTGCCAGCCAGGCAATTTTTTATTCCTCAGTGCTGTTCAACAAAGACAAAGTCTTCGATCATGAGTACATTCCTCACGTGGATATGGAATCTCTGCCGTGCTTCATGCCAGTCCTCAGTGTTCTTCACGAGTTGGACTATTAAATTTCTGCACTAACATCTGTAATTGGAATGAAGAACTCATTCTTCAATTCTATGCAACGCTGCACATCACCGGAGACTCTGAAGATGTGAATTCATGGGTGCTGCACTGGATGACTAAAAACACTCACTGCAAGGCAACAGCTACTGAATTGCTTCGTGCTTTACCTCTCAGTCCTCCCCTTGAAGCTGCTCGTTGCATGTACCAAGAGCATGAGCTTACAGATCATTATATGCAAGTGCTAATGAAGCCATTGAAGCTAGGTCAGGCCCCAAGGACAAAATTCCTCGTGAAGGAATTACTATATGTGCCTCGGACTGTCTATCGCATTCTGACGAAGACATTGAGTCCTATCAAGGGCCACGACTCGCATGAAGAAGAAGTCATTGGCATCATAAAGAATCTGCTTTTTAATATCATGCATGGTGTTCCTGTCAACTTCCATGATTTCTTCATGAGGACTCTGGCCAATGTCGCAATGTCACCATTTGAGTTGAAGCCTTATGCACCTTGGATTATAAGATTCATCAGATCAAGGTCTTCACTCAACTACAAGGCTGATTTTCAGAATCACCTCAGCTACTTGCCCCCGATTGAAGTCCTCAAGCGGACCTATTCCTCAGCTGATGACAAGGGCAAGTGTCATTTTGGTTCAATTCTTCACAACATGGATGCTACCCACAATGCAGTGAAGAAAAACCATTACTACCTTCATGAAACCCTCAACGGTACCTGGGTTGTTCTGTCTCACATTTATAGCGAAGAAGATCTGAACAAAATGGGTCTCAAGGAAGATTTTGACTGGTCTTCTCCTCCACCGAAGAAATACAAGAAGGTCAAGGTTCCTTCCTTTGTGGCCAGCTCCTATTCTTCATCGCGCGACACCGACGAGCATGAAGACTTGGACGCCACTGCGGCAGGCCCTACATCAACAAGCGACCCCAACAACGCTGGCGCTCCTTCATCAACATGATATTCTTTAGGGGCGTTAGTCCTCATTTTCAACCCTTTTGGTCATTCGATGACAAAGGGGGAGAAATTTGAGTTAGTCTTCAAGCGGGTCTATCTTATATGGGCGTTTTTTCTGCTAAGTTACAACTCTCGTTCTTCTAATGACTTTGCTGGATCGAGTTGTAAGCTTAAACTCTATGGTGGCCTGATACTTTTGCTGTGATTTTCTGCATGCTTATTCCTTGCTAATGTTAATGCACGCATGCTGAATTACATTAGTCACCATATTTCATCATGCATTTCAAATTCTTCATATCATATGTTAAATGCGTGTATGAATTACAAGATATAGGGGGAGATCTCCATGATTCTACTCTTCAAGTGTGCATTGCTTCAAAAGCAAATTCCTCACTATGCACATCTTCAGGGGGAGTTCTTCTATATCTTGCAATCAAATTCCTCAATATCATTATTTACACTTCATATGTTTATCCCCGCTGAAAACTTAACTTATATTGTCATCAATCACCAAAAAGGGGGAGATTGTAAGTGCATCTAGTGCCCCTTAGTGATTTTGGTGCATTCAAGACTTATAGGTTAAGGGACTAATGTATTTATGAGTGTACAAAGGTCTATAAGTCTATGAGGAGTTTGATATTTACAGAGAAAGTCGACCCCTAAAAATGAAGTTCTTCGACTGAAGACTTTGGATTTCTGAAGACTTTGAAAGTGAAGAAATTGGTGTGACCTTGAAGACTTGGTATTCATCCGTGGAACATGGAGCATGAAGACTTTTGTTTTCGTAGTTTCATTTTCTCTTTCTTGAGTCATAGGAAACACCGTACTATTAAAGGGGGCCGAGGAAATACTAAGGAAAAATTTCCATGTGATGCTCAACTCAAAATCCTACACCTACCAATCCCTTCGAGTGAAGCCATTAGAAATCTCATACAGTTCAGTCATATTCTTCAGTGACAGAGACGAAGTTCTTCTGGTCTCTGAGGATTTTGTTCTGACTAAGGAGTTAGGAATTCGCCAGTGCGGATTGCCTACACAGCGAGGAACATGATAGCCCTGAGGAATTTGAGCCTCAAATTTCCGACCGTTGTTGTGCTACACGCCAGCTGTCCCAAAATATCTTATCCACCTAACGGTCATATCATTGAAGGGCATTTATGTCTTATCATGTCGGGCTGCTCCCTAGGCTATAAATAGCCGCCCCCTACAACCACTAGCTGGTTGGCTGCTCCGAGAGAAACTGACACTTGTCATTTGAGAGCATCCCATCCTCCGAGGACTTTGAGCGAAAATCATCGAGTGAGGAAAACCCAAACCCAAACACCTACAAACCCAAAGTGATTGAGCATCACTGCAGAGATTGTTCCGCGTGGATCCGATGCTTGTTACCTTTCATCATACTGTGCTTCTTCCAGACGATTAGGCGTCATGGTCTAGAGCATCCAAGAGGAATTGTGGATCGCCGAGTGACCGAGTTTGTGAAGGTTCGGAAGTCACCTAAAGACTTACCACGAGTGATTGGGTGAGGTCTGTGTGACCTTAGCTCATGGAGAATACGGTGAGGACTGTGTGTCCTCAGGTTTAAATACCTAGCCGCTCCAACCAGATGTACAACTGAGACAGCAGTTGGAACTGGTCAACCAAATCATTGTCTTCACCAAGCTTATTAGTTCTATTTCCTCAACTCTTTCATTTCCTCATTATAGTTGTTGTGTGCTTATTCATATCTGTTTGAAGACTTTAACTGAAGACTTTCTCAATTTCCTCAGTTCAATTTCTTCAGTCTGTTTGTCTTCATTCTGTGTTATCCTGTGTTCACGCTTTCTGTATTCCGCTGCAAGTAGTTCTTCTCTAAGGAATTTCCTCACCCGCAAATTCCTCGGTGAAGAATTCATAAAAATCGCCTATTCACCCCCCCCATCTAGTCGATATAATGCACTTTCAGGAAGACCGAGCTCCGGGCCGGCTCCGCAGAGCGGCAGGCTCAGTGGAGCACCTTCTACCACTTCTTCATGAGTAGCGTCATCGCAGGCCTGGTTCCTCCCTTCTCCGACTTCTTTTATGCCATCCTCCGCCATTACAGGTTGCAGGCCCTTCATCTCCATCCCAACTCCGTTCTTCTCTTGTCGATCTTCGCCTTCTATTGTGAGGCGTACGTCGGGGTGATGTCGTCCGTGGCTCTGTTGCGCCACTTCTTCTTCCTCCGAATCAACGGCAACCACACCTCTGGGTGCGCCAACTTCGTCGCAGCCGGCAAGGTCAACACGATCTCGAAGGCCGGAAAGAAGGCCGATGGCTTCAGGAGCAAGTGGGTCGTGATGGATCCCAAGTGTGTCCATCCACGGTTGAGGCTGCTGACGGAGATGCCCCAGTCGTACGAGGGGTAGTCTCGCGCGAAGCTCACTGACGATCGGGCATAGTTGGTGCTAGAGAAGATGACCGCCGACTTGAAGCCGGGCAACGCGAAGACGGCGAAGCTGACAGGGGCCATGCTCCTGAGGGAGTTCCTGATGCTGCGCGTGGCTCCGCTCCAAGCGCGCTCGCGCCCCTTGTGGACGCTTGAGGGTGCGGAGGACAAGCTCCGCTTGAGCCCGGCGGCCTTACCTGAAGAAGAGCTGGTCGTCGCCCTCCGCCTCCTGGTCGGAGATGATCAGGAGTACCCACCGAGTGCCTTTGTCCCTTTGTTCCTTCGCGAGGACGGGGCACAGGTTGCGGCCCCCATGCCCACCTCTGATGGTCGCGGGCTGGTGCCGCAGGCGCCCCCTGGGGTCCCGGTGGCGACGATGCCGGTGGACTTGTCTTCTGATGATTCCCGTGGCGGGAGGGAGAGGAAGAAGACGAGGAGCATGACTCGGAGGCGACCCCCGAGGGGATGGGGGAGACCTCCCCCCTGCGTAAGGCCGACATCCTCCGCACAATGCCGACGATGACGACGAAGCCGATGCCCTTCTGGAGAGGGAGGAGCCGCCCGTGGCTGGGGGCTCTTCGAGGCCCAAGGCCAGCCCCCCGAGGAGGCCACCGACCGAGGTTCCGACGAGGGGCAGGTCGGCGCTGATCTCCCGAGTTGATGATTCTGCTCCGACACCGCCTGGAGCTTCTTTCGGCCCATCTGCTCCCCTTCTTCTGCTCCGGAGCCCGCGCGCCCGCGCCTCAGGCTACGAGGCTCTCAGGCTTCAAGCTTAGCAAGCGGAGGGACTACGCTACAGTGGACCAGTAAGTGTTCTTGCCCTGCCTTGTTCTTGCTTATGCTGCCGATCCTTGACGCCGCTCCGCTGTGCAATTAGGTCGACGCCCGTGACGAAGAAGAGGAAGGAGGAAGTGGTGGTGCTGCTCGAGACCAATCTGCCTGCCGCGGCTGCGTCTCTCTCCGTGGAGAAGGGCAGCGTCGGCACTCACGCCTCTCCGGCTCGATCGTCCTCGCGAGGCCAGGGGGAGCAGCTTCAGGAGGAGTTGATAACCCACAAGTATAGGGGGTCGCAACAGTTTTCGAGGGTAGAGTATTCAACCCAAATTTATTGATTCGACACAAGGGGAGCCAAAGAATATTCTCAAGTATTAGCAGCTGAGTTGTCAATTCAACCACACCTGGATAACTTAGTATCTGCAGCAAAGTATTTAGTAGCAAAGTAATATGGAAGTAACAGTAACGATAGCAAAAGTAATATTTTTGGGTTTTGTAGTGATTGCAACAGTAGCAACGGAAAAGTAAATAAGCGAAGAACAATATGTGAAAAGCTCATAGGCATTGGATCGGTGATGGAGAATTATGCCGGATGTGGTTCATCATGTAACAATCATAACATAGGGTGACACAGAACTAGCTCCAATTCATCAATGTAATGTAGGCATGTATTCCGAATATAGTCATACGTGCTTATGGAAAAGAACTTGCATGACATCTTTTGTCCTACCCTCCCGTGGCAGCGGGGTCCTAGTGGAAACTAAGGGATATTAAGGCCTCCTTTTAATAGAGTACTGGAACAAAGCATTAGCACATAGCGAATACATGAACTCCTCAAACTATGGTCATCACCGGGAGTGGTCACGATTATTGTCACTTCGGGGTTGCCGGATCATAACACATAGTAGGTGACTATATACTTGCAAGATAGGATCAAGAACTCACATATATTCATGAAAACATAATAGGTTCATATCTGAAATCATGGCACTCGGGCCCTAGTGACAAGCATTAAGCATAGCAAAGTCATAGCAACATCAATCTCAGAACATAGTGGATACTAGGGATCAAACCCTAACAAAACTAACTCGATTACATGATAGATCTCATCTAACCCATCACCGTCCAGCAAGCCTACGATGGAATTACTCACGCACGGTGGTGAGCATCATGAAATTGGTGATGGAGGATGGTTGATGATGACGACGGTGACGAATCCCCCTCTCCGGAGCCCCGAACGGACTCCAGAACAGCCCTCCCGAGAGGTTTTAGGGCTTGCCGGTGGCTCCATATTGTAAAACGCGATGAATCCTTCTCTCTGATTTTTTTTCTCCCCGAAAGTGAATATATAGAGTTGGAGTTGAGGTCGGAGGAGCTCCAGGGGGCCCATGAGGTAGGGGACGCGCCCCCCACCCTTGTGGCTAGGGTGTGGGCCCCCTGGTCTTCATCTTTTGCAAGGATTTTTTATTATTTCCAAATAGACGTTCGGTGAAGTTTCAGGTCATTTCGAGAACTTTTGTTTCTGCACATAAATAACACCATGGAAAGTCTGCTGAAAACAGCGTCAGTCCGGTTTAGTTCCATTCAAATCATACAAGTTAGAGTCCAAAACAAGGGCAAAAGTGTTTGGAAAAGTAGATACGACGAAGACGTTTCAACTCCCCCAAGCTTAAAACTTTGCTTGTCCTCAATCAATTCAGGTGATAAACTGAAAGTGATAAAGAAAAACTTTTACAAACTCTGTTTGCTCTTGTTGTTGTAAATATGTAAAGCCAGCATTCAAGTTTTCAGCAAAGATTATGACTAACCACATTCACAATAACTCTTAGGTCTCATGTTTACTCATATCAATGGCATAATCAACTAGCGAGCCATAATAATATATCTCGGATGACAACACTTTCTCAAAACAATCATAATATGATATAACAAGATGGTATCTCGCTAGCCCTTTCTGAGACCGCAAAACATAAATGCAGAGCACCTTTAAAGATCAAGGACTGACTAGACATTGTAATTCATGGTAAAAGAGATCCAATCATAGTCATACCCAATATAAATTAATAGTAATGAATGCAAATGACAGCTGCGCTCTCCAGCTAGTGCTTTTTAATAAGAGGGTGATGACTCAACATAAAAGTAAATAGATAGGCCCTTCGCAGAGGGAAGCAGTGATTTGTAGAGGTGCCAGAGCTCGGTTTTGAAATAGAGATAAATAATATTTTGAGCGGCATACTTTCATTGTCAACATAGCAACCAAGAGATGGTGATATCTTCCATGCTACACACATTATAGGCGGTTCCCAAACAGAATGGTAAAGTTTATACTCCCCCTCCACCAACAAGCATGAATCCATGGCTTGCTCGAAACAACGAGTGCCTCCAACTAGCAACAGTCCCAGGGGGAGTTTTGTTCGCAATTATTTTGATTTAGTTTGCATAAAGAATAGGACTGGGCATCCCGGTGACCAGCCATTCTCGTGAGTGAGGAGCGAAGTCCACTCCTCTTGAGAATAACCCGCCTAGCATGGAAGATAAGGGCAGCCCTAGTTGATACATGAGCTATTCGAGCATACAAAACAGAATGTTTATTTGAAGGTTTATAGTTTGGCACATACAAATTTACTTGGAACGGCAGGTAGATACCGCATATAGGAAGGTATAGTGGACTCATATGGAATAACTTTGGGGTTTAAGGGATTGGATGCACAAGCAGTATTCCTGCTTAATACAAGTGAAGGCTAGAAAAAGACTGGGAAGTGACCAACTAGAGAGCGACAACAGTCATGAACATGCATTAAAATTAATAAACATTGAGTACAAGCATGAGTAGGATATAATCCACCATGAACATAAATATCGTGAAGGCTCTGTTGATTTTGTTTCAACTACATGTGTGAACATGTGCCAAGTCGAGTCACTTAAATCATTCAAAGGAGGATACCACCCCATCATACCACATCGCAACCATTTTAATATCATGTTGGCATGCAAGGTAAACCATTATAACTCATAGCTAATCAAGCATGGCACGAGAAACTATGATCTCTAATTGTCATTGCAAACATGTTTATTCATAATAAGCGGAATCAGGAACGATGAACTCATCATATTTACAAAAACAAGAGAGGTCGAGTTCATACCAGCTTTTCTCATCTCAGTCAGTCCATCATATATCGTCATAATTGCTTTTCACTTGCACGACCGAACGATGTGAATAATAATAAGAGTGCACGTGCATTGGGCTAAGCTGGAATCTATGAGCATTCAATAAACAGGAGAAGACAAGGCAATATGGGCTCTTGGTTAAATTAACAATAATGCATATAAGAGCCACTTCAACAATTTAATCATGGTCTTCTCCTATCGACCCCCAAAGAAAAGAAAAGAAATAAAACTATTTACACGGGAAAGCTCCCAACAAGCAAAAGAAGAACAGGAAATATTTTTGGGTTTTCTTTTTAATTATTACTACTACAGCAAGAAAAGTAAACTAGCTAAAAGCTACACTAATTTTTTTGGTTTTTCTTAAAGTTTATCAAACACACAAGAAGAAAGCAAGAAAAACAAAATAAACTAGCATGGATATTACAGTGAAAAAGTATGAGCACCGACATCTAGCAATGAGTGTGTGAACATAAATGTAATGTCGGTGGGAAATACGTACTCCCCCAAGCTTAGGCTTTTGGCCTAAGTTGGTTTATTGCCACGTATGGCCTGGTGGATACCCGTAGGTGTAGCTGGGGTCATACTGAGATGCAGCAATTATCGCCTCCTGAGTTGCAGCGTGGCGGCGAGCTGCCTCCGCCCTCCTCTCATACTCATCTGCCTCTTCTCTGGTAATAAAATATCTTCCTTTTGCCTGATAATCAAAGAAGGCAGGAGCAGGGAGAGTAATACGGATAGCATGACGTCTGTCAAAGATTAAGCGATGCCGGAGAGGTGATTCATTTCTCTCGACAAACTGGTGGTGGAACATAGTATTATAGTCCAAATAAGTAGGAGGCAACTCAATATCATCCTCACGAACGTCCACACCAAGAAAAACAGCTAAGTGAGTTGCATAAATTCCTCCAAAGAAATCTCCATTAAATCTATTATGATGCAACCTACGTGCAACAATGGCTCCCCTTCCTTGTTCTTAACAATAAAGTCATGCGCTACCATACTCTTATAATCTAAATAAGCATTGGGCAACAATTTTTCTTCTTTCTCATAGAACCTAATAGGTATGTTATAATGTGCAGCAAGGCGTGAAGCATAAATACCTCCAAAGATGGGACCCTTAGTACGGTTCAAACTTAACTGTTTAGCAATAATACCACCCATACTAACAGTGTTATCGGAAAATAAACCATGGAACAAAATGATAATATCAGGAACACTAAGGTTTCCACAGTTTCCACGACCAATTAAGAAATGACTAGCAAATATGGCAAAGTAATGTAAAATAGGAAAATGTATGCTAGTGATTCTTGCATCGGAAACCTTCCTGGTTTCCCCCACAGTAATGGTGTCAATAAACCCGTCCACATCTTTACGATGTGGTTCATCTAAGGTACCCTCAAAGGGTATTTTGCAAACCTTGCAAAATTCATCTAGTGGCATCTTCTTAACAACATCATATAAATGAAACTCTACCGAAGGAGGTGATTCCTTAGGATAATAGTAGAAGTTTTGCAAAAAAGTATTGGTGAGTAAGAGATACTGATGATGTTGGTCGTGGAGGAAGTCGGTGAGGCCAACATTCTCAGCCAATGAATAGAAATCATCATAAATCCCGGCTTCTCTCAAGAAATCATCGGAAGGCCATTCACACTGCTGAACCTCCATGGTGCGAGGCAAATTATATTTGGGCCTCTGTGCTTCCTCACTTTTCTTTTCCTTCGAGCTTCGGCTCGATGAGCCCCTCAAAAATCTCTACATTATTTTCTGAAAATTTCTAAAAATTTTAGTAACTTCAAACAAAAGTGAAACAAGCTCAACAAAATTGATAGCAACTACTCCTACAAGTGCCTAGAGCCTATATCATGCATTAGAACTACTTGGAACCATATAAATTTGACATGCAAGCTCAAGAACATGGTCACCTAGGCAGCACAAATTTGCAATGAATAGAGCACTAGAATAAAAACTAATTGGACCAATGGAGGAGTCACATACCAAGGAACAATCCCCCCACGCAGTTTTGTGAGAGGTGCTTTGAGCAAGGATATCGAAAATCGCAGCAAAATGAGCTAGAACTCGTGTTTGAGCTGGATATTGGTGTTTGTGGGAGGAAGAAGGAGTGTGTGGGTGCAGGAATAAGTGGAGGAGGGCCACCGCGGGCCCATGAGGCAGGGGGCGCGCCCAGGGGGGTTGGGCGTGCCCTCCACCCTCGTAGCCAGGTGCTTGCCCCTCCTGTTGTGTTCTCGGCGCCAGATATTCTCAAATATTCCAGAAAAAATCGTATTCCATTTTCAGGGCATTTGGAGAACTTTTATTTTTGGGGTATTTTTATATTGCATAGATAAATCAGAAAACAGACAGAAAAATACTATTTTTACTTTATTTCAACTAAATAACAGAAAGTAGAAAGAGGGTACAGAAGGTTGTGCCTTCTTGTTTCATCCATCTCATGCTCATCAAAAGGAATCCACTAACAAGGTTGATCAAGTCTTGTTAACAAACTCATTCCGAATAACATGAAACCGGAGAAATTTCGAATAACACTATGTTACCTCAACGGGGATATGCACATCCCCAACAATAAGAATATCATATTTCTTCTTGATAGTACGAAGAGGAAATTTAAAACCTCCAAATATAATCGATGGAATTTTTCCAATAGAATTGATACTATGAACTTGAGGTTGTTTCCTTAGAAAGTGTACCGTATGCTCATTACCATTAACATGAAAAGTGACATTGGCCTTGTTGCAACCAATAACAGCCCCTACAGTATTCAAAAAGGGTCTTCCAAGAATAATAGACATACTATCGTCCTCGGGAATATCAAGAATAACAAAGTCCGTTAAAATAGTAACGTTTGCAACCACAACAGGCACATCCTCACAAATACCGACAGGTATAGCAGTTGATTTATCAGCCATTTGCAAAGATATTTCAGTAGGTGTCAACTTATTCAAATCAAGTCTACGGTATAAAGAGAGAGGCATAACACTAACACCGGCTCCAAGATCACATAAAGCGGTTTTAACATAGTTTCTTTTAATGGAGCATGGTATAATAGGTACTCCTGGATCTCCAAGTTTCTTTGGTATTCCACCCTTAAAAGTATAATTAGCAAGCATGGTGGAAATCTTAGCTTCCGGTATCTTTCTCTTATTTGTAACAATATCTTTCATATACTTGGCATAAGGATTCATTTTGAGCATATCAGTTAATTGCATACGCAAAAAGATAGGTCTAATCATTTCAACAAGGCGCTCAAAATCCTCATCATCCTTTTTCTTGGATGGTTTAAGAGGAAAAGGCATGGGTTTCTGAACCCATGGTTCTCTTTCTTTACCATGTTTCCTAGCAATAAAGTCTCTCTTATCATAATGTTGATTCTTTTATTGTGGGTTATCAAGATCAACAACAGGTTCAATTTCTACATCATTGTCATTACTAGGTTGAGCATCATCATGAACATCATCATTAGCATTTTCATTAGGTTCATGTTCATTACCAGATTGTGTTTCAGCATCAGAAATAGAGATATCATTTGGATTCTCAGGTGGTTCAGCAATAGGTTCACTAGAAGCATGCAAAGTCCTATCATTTTTCTTTTTCTTCTTTTTAGAAGGACTAGGTGCATCTAAATTATTTCTTTGAGAATCTTGTTCAGTTCTCTTAGGGTGGCTGAGGGAGTCCTGGATTAGGGGGTATCCGGACAGCCGGACTATATCCTTTGGCCGGACCGTTGGACTATGAAGATACAAGATTGAAGACTTCGTCCCGTGTCCGGATGGGACTCTCCTTGGCGTGGAAGGCAAGCTTGGCAATACGGATATGTAGATCTCCTTCCTTGTAACCGACTCTGTGTAACCCTAGCCCCCTCCGTTGTCTATATAAACCGGAGGGTTTAGTCCGTAGGACCAAGAACAACAATCATACCATAGGCTAGCTTCTAGGGTTTAGCCTCTTCGATCTCGTGGTAGATCAACTCTTGTAATACTCATATCATCAATATCAATCAAGCAGGAGTGGTGTTTTACCTCCATCGAGAGGGCCCGAACCTGGGTAAAAACATCGTGTCCCCCGTTTCCTGTTACCATCCGCCTAGACGCACAGTTCGGGACCCCCTACCCGAGATCCGCCGGTTTTGACACCGACATTGGTGCTTTCATTGAGAGTTCCTCTGTGTCGTTGTCGTTAGGCTTGATGGCTCCTTCGATAATCGAGAGCGATGCAGTCCAGGGTGAGACTTTTCTTCCCAGACAGATTTTTGTATTCGGCGGCTTTGCACTGCGGGCCAACTCGCTTGGCCATCTGGAGCAAATTGAGAGTTACGCCCCTGGCCACCAGGTCAGGGTTGGAAGCTAAAACTACATGGCCGACATCCGCGGGGACTTGATCTTCGACGGATTTGAGCCTCTGCCGAGTGCGCCACACGGTCACGATGAGCATGGTTTAGCTCTGCCATCGGACAATGTTCAGGAGATCGCACCGACAAACGCTCCGACCATCAATTCAGAGCCAATTGTGCCATTCATGGACGGGTGGCTAGAGCCCGCCATGGAGGCCACATTCTCAGCGGCGATTGAGCCAAATACCAAGCTTACCCTTCACGAGAGTCGTGATGCCAAACTGCCGGATTCTTCCCCGGCCACGGACTCCGAACCGCCTGCGCCCGTGCCTATCGAATCTGACTGGGCGCCGATCATGGAGTTCACCTCCGCAGATATCTTTCAGCACTTGCCCTTCGGTGACATACTGAACTCATTAAGGTCTCTCTCCTTGTCAGGAGAGTCCTGGCCGAACTATGTCCGGCAGGATTGGGATGCGGATGACGAAGAAATTCGCCGCCCACCCACCACCCATTTAGTAGCCACTGTCGATGATTTGACCGACATGCTCGACTTCGACTCCGAAGACATCGACAGTATGGACAACGATGCAGGAGACGAACAGGAACCACTGCCCACAGGGCACTGGATAGCCACCTCATCATATGATATATATGTGGTGGATACACCCAAAGAAGGCAATGACGACGGGACAGCGGAGGATGACCCCTCCAAGAAGCAACCCAAGCGCCGACGTCAGCGGCGCTGCTCTAAGTCTCTCCAAGGCAAAAGTGGTGATACCGGCACAGGAGACAATAACACCCCGGATAGTGCCGAAGATGACGACAATCCCCTCCAGCAAGATTTAGAGCAGGAGGATGGAGAAGCCAGCCCTCCTGAGAGAGCGGCAAATGGAGAGGCGGAGGATGATAATTACATGCCTCCCTACTAAGACGAGGCAAGCCTCGACGATGATGAATTTGTCGGGCCTGAGGATCCCGTCGAGCAAGAGCGCTTCAAGCGCCGGCTTATAGCCATGGCAAATAGCCTTAAGAAAAAGCAACAGCAGCTTCGAGCTGATCAAGATTTGCTAGCTGACAGATGGACTGAACTCCTGGCGGCCGAGGAATATGAACTCAAACGCCCCTCCAAGAGTTACCCAAAGCGCAGGTTGCTACCCCGATTAGAAGAGGAAGCATTAAAACCTACATCTCCAGCGTATGACGCGGCTGATCGGCCACCTCGTGGCCGCGACAGAGAGGCATTTCAGCCAAAAGCTCAGCCCGCACCCCGACGCCACTCAAATAAAAATGTCAAGGCACGGGGGAATACGCTAGACCTGCGATACGTATTGGAGGACAAAGCAAAACACGCAAGATCGATCTATGGATCACGAGGACGCGCCACTACGCGAGACGATAACCGACGCGCCGGATACAGTAAAAGTAAATCCAGTCGGGCCGAACACAGCAGACAAGACTCATTTGAGCTGCGTCACGATATAGCCTAGTATAGAGGCGCCGCACATGCCCTATGCTTCACAGACGAAGTAATGGATCACCAAATCCCAGAGGGTTTCAAACCCATAAATATCGAGTCATACGATGGCACAACAGATCCTGCGGTATGGATCGAGGACTTCCTCCTGCACATCCACATGGCCCACGGTGACGATCTACACGCCATCAAATACCTCCCACTCAAACTCAAAGGACCAGCTCGGCATTGGCTCAACAGCCTGCCAGCAGAATCCATTGGCTGTTGGGAAGATCTGGAAGCCGCATTCCTCGACAACTTCCAGGGCACTTATGTGCGACCACCAGATGTCGATGACTTGAGCCACATAATTCAGCAGCCAGAGGAATCGGCCAGGCAATTCTGGACACGGTTCCTGACAAAGAAAAACCAAATCGAAGACTGTCTGGATGCAGAGGCCCTAGCAGCTTTTAAGCACAACATTCGCGACGAGTGGCTCGCCCGACACCTTGGCCAGTAAAAGCCGAAATCTATGGCAGCCCTCATGACCCGCTTTTGCGCGGGAGAAGACAGCTGGCTGGCTCGCAGCAATAACATATCAAAGAACCCTGGTACTTCGGATACTAAGGATAGCAATGGCAGGTCACGTCGCAACAAACACAAGCGCCGCATCAACAACGACAATACTGAGGATACGGCAGTCAATGCCGGATTCAGAGGCTCTAAACCCGGTCAGCGGAAAAAGCCATTCAAAAGAAGCACTCTAGGCCCGTCCAGTTTGGACCGTATACTCGATCGCTCGTGTCAAATACACAGCACCCCCGACAAGCCAGCCAACCACACCAACAGGGAATGTTGGGTGTTCAAGCAGGCCGGCAAGTTAAATGCCGAA
Source organism: Aegilops umbellulata (assembly GCA_032464435.1). NCBI lineage: Eukaryota > Viridiplantae > Streptophyta > Magnoliopsida > Poales > Poaceae > Aegilops > Aegilops umbellulata. Next base: position 182,688,596 of record CP136057.1, on the reverse strand, counting down.
AACAAGGATAAGGGGCTACATAGCGATGACGATGACGAGCCCCAGCCGCCGAACACCGGAGGACAGAAGAGGTTCCCCCCACAAGTGCGGACGGTGAACATGATATACGCAACCCACATCCCCAAGAGGGAGCGGAAGCGTGTGCTAAGGGACGTATATGCGTTGGAGCCAGTCGCCCCAAAGTTCAACCCATGGTCCTCCTGTCCGATCACCTTTGATCGTAGGGACCACCCCACTAGTGTCCATCATGGCGGATTCACCGCACTGGTCTTAGACCCAATCATCGACGGATTTCACCTCACTCGATTCCTTATGGATGGCGGCAGCAGCCTGAACCTGCTTTATCAGGACAAAGTGCACAAAATGGGTATAGATCCCTCAAGGATCAAACCCACAAAAACGACCTTTAAAGGCGTCATACCAGGTGTAGAGGCCCATTGCACAGGCTCAGTCACACTGGAAGTGGTCTTCGGATCCCCGGATAACTTCCGAAGCGAGGAGTTAATCTTCGATATCGTCCCGTTCCGCAGTGGCTATCACGCACTGCTCGGGCGAACCGCATTTGCGAGATTCAATGTGGTGCCGCATTATGCATACCTCAAGCTCAATATGCCAGGACCTCAAGGGGTCATCACAGTCAATGGAAACACAGAGCGCTCTCTCCGCATGGAGGAGCACACTGTGGCCCTCGCAGCAGAAGCACAAAGCATCCTCTTAAGGCAATCCACCCGTTCGGCGACCAAACACCCGGACACCGTCAAGCGCGCCCGGGGTAATCTACAACAAGACCACCTGGCACGTTCCGACCTTGCATAGCAATGCGACCCCCACCCCATTCCCAGCCAAACGGCAAAATCCGTGCCACGCGTACATAATTACGCATTGAAAATACCATGGGCATAGGTGGGGGCACGACTGCGGCACGCCCCAAAACGCGGCTCAACCGCACTAGGGGCTTCCCGCTTTGTTATTTTTTTCTCTCTTTCAGGACTTTACTCTCTGAAAACCCCGTCTGACAGTACGATTGCCGGACACACGATACAATAACCAAGGAGGCAGAAAGCTACGTCGCACCATGGAACTCCCACATGGTCTCTGATAAAGAGTGAAATACCTGCTTTAAATACCATTCCGCAGCTTGCCCTTGGAGGGGACATGTCAAATAGTCCTACTTTTTGCTTATCGCACTACTTGTATCATTATGCTTTGACACGCCTTTTTGAATAAACAATGCATAGCACTAGTCTATTATCGCATTCTCTATTCTTTTATATATATATATATATATATATATATATATATATATATATATGTTCATTCATGACATTCAGCACCCGTACACTCTGGTACGGCCAATACACCAGGGGCTTAAGCGTACCCCATAACACGGCGTGAGAAGTCCGAACACTTTCGACAGTGCGGCACCCCGAACTTATAGCATTATATGCATCACCTCCGAATCATGTCTTGGGTCAATAGTTGGGTTTGCCCGGCTCCCATGTTTTGGTACCTTACGTTCCGCTATATCGGCTAAGGTAGCACTGGGAGAACTACTGCGATTGTGCCCCGGTTCATCTGGGCAAGCACCTCAGTAGAGAAAGCTAAAATTGACTGTCATGATAAGGCGAGAGCTGGTCGCTGTTCGAGAGGTATTGAGTCCCTAAAGACTTATACCGCTTAGGGTGAGGAGTCGGCTTTGTCCGGCTTAGGCGTGTATAGCACACCGAATTCGGCCTTCCGAATACTAGGGGCTTCGCCAAAATTTAAAATTGTAGACTTCTATGGCTAAGTGAGAGTGATAAAGCATTATAGTACGATTGCCTTGTTCGCTGCGCTGAGCACCTCCCTCGAAGGACCCAAAATGGGAAGAAGAGTGCTTAGATTTATCCCGAACACCCCAGCACTCGTGGCATGGGGGGCAGAAGCCGACGATTGGCCATCTCTCAGATTTGATAAACGGCCGCACAGAAGGTAATATTTTAAATTCAAACAAGTGTTGCATAGCGCATATGAACAAGTTTTCATAATACAGGATCACACGAGCAAGTTCATTCAAAAATTACATCCTTCACACACTCGTCCGCCACAAGATGGGCACCCTTCAGGACACCTTCATAATACATTTCAGGGTGGCGATGCTCCTTGCCCTGCGGCGGCCCCTCCTTCACCAGCTTCTCGGCGTCCATCTTGGCCCAGTGCACCTTCGCACGGGCAAAAGCCTGGCATGCACCTTCGATGCAGACAGACCGCTTTATGACTTCTAGCCGGGGGCAGGCATCCACAAGCCGCCTCACCAGGCCGAAGTAGCTGTTGGGAAGGGAGTCGCCAGGCCACATCTGGACTATAAGGCCCCTCATGGCCTGTTCGGCCGCCTTGTGCAGCTCGAGGTGTTCGGTCCCAGTATACTGAGACCAGAACAACTTCTCCATCGAGCTTCCCCCCTCGGCCTGGTAGTACTTTGCGGCATCCGACACGCTGCGGGGCAAATCTACGAATGCTCCTGGAGAGCTCCAGACTCAGGTAAGTAACAAGTAATTTACTTTCACATGCTTGCTTTGCATAATGAATGCCTTACCCGCCGCTATCTTCTTCATCGCCTCAATTTCCTGGAGGGCCTTTTGGGCTTCAGCCTTGGCATGCTTTGTGCTCTCGAGGGCCGCGGCAAGCTCGGACTCTCGCGTCTTCGAGTCAAGCTCCAAAGTCTCGTGCTTTTTCACGAGAGCCTGGAGCTCTTGCTGCACCTCGCCCACCCGTGCCTCTTGTTTATCCCGCTCGGTGCGCTCCTTGGCCGCTTTGTTTTCGGCCTCGGATAGCACTTGCTTCAGGCTCGCCACTTCGGTCGTGGCCCCTGGCACATTCATGATGATCCTATCATTTTGCAACCACATCTCTTTTTTTATTTATATATATATATAGACAAGGTATTCCTTACCTTTGTTCTCCTCGAGCTGCCTCTTGGCAAGGCCGAGCTCTTTCTCGGACCGCTTGAGGTTCTGCTCTACTACGGTGACCTCCGCAGTTAGTGCGGCAGAGGTCAGCAACGAAGCCTGCATACGCATATAGACATACTTGTATTAGACTCCTGCAGATATTATTTGATCCTCTATTCGGCTTTTCTTTGTGAACACCAAACAGAGCATCAGGGGCTACTGTCTATGTGGTAATACTTTCCTATATTTTAAATACTTACCTCAAAGCCTGTTAGAAGGCTGGCACAGGCTTCAGTCAGTCCGCTCTTGGCGGACTGAACCTTCTTGATCACTGCACTCATAATAGTGTGGTGCTCCTCGTCGATGGAAGCGCTTCTAAGCACTTCCAGCAAGTTGTCCGATGCCTCCGGATGGACGGAGGTCACCGGCACGGGCGGCTTGCCCCTCTTAGCAGGAGGCCGCCTGCCGAAGTCCGGGACCACTGGTGGTTCCGGTGCGGTGTTCGGCTTAGGGACGAACTTGGAGCCCGTGGGGGTCTTGCTCCCTTTGCGCCAGGGTCCGGAATGTCGCCTTTGGGCGCCTCCAGGACTACCTCCCCTCGACTTGGTGCCTTTTGAGACAACACCTCGGCGTTGTCCGTAGGGCGAGGGGTGGAGGCGGTCGGAAGCGAACCGCTACTCATAGCTGACGGGTCCAAAGAACCGTCCGACGAGGATACGTCGATGCGGGCTCGAGACGGACTGCATAATTATATTCGGTGTTAGGAGAAGCAGTGCGACAAAAGTATGCTATGAGTTACTCTGGTATCCGAATACTTACGACTTCGCCAGCGGCTTGGCCCTGGGTAACCACTCGTCTTCACTGTCGGCAGCGGTGGTGGAACAGTCAGGAAGGAGAGTCCTTCCCCTCTTGGACCCTTCGCCCCCCCCCCCCCCCGGTTGGGGTGGCCTTCCTTTTCTTTTCTCCCCCGGCTGGAGGGGGAGAACCTTCCTCTTCCTCCTCCTCGTCTTCATGGGAGGAGTGCGCTTCAGACTGTTCGGATGACGAGTCCGATACAACCCAGCGCCAGAGACCCTTCCTGGTCCCCGCGGCCCTCCTTTTGGCCTTCTTCTCCGGCACCACGTAAGGTGTCGGAACCAGCATCTCCGTTAAGCGAGCGTCTGCTAGGTCTTCGGGCAGAGGGGCTGGGCAGTCGATCTGTTCAGCTGTCTCTAGCCATTCCTGTAAAAGGTATGGGAGCTTAGATTCCACATATGATTATACTGGGGAAAATGAATACCCTATAAGTAATAAAAGAGCTTACCGCGCCGGCTTGGCGCTGCGCTGAGTCCACGATCCTCGGTAAGGGGAGGGGGAACCTCGGCACTCTTAAACAGCACCTTCCAGACGTCTTTATGCATCATGTCGAAGAGCTCGCTCAGAGTCTGGTGCTGGGCCGGGTCGAACTCCCACAGATTGAACGCCCATTGTTGACACGGGAGGATCCGGCGGATGAGCATGACCTGGACTATGTTGACAAGCTTGAGCTTCCTGTTTATCATACTTTGGATGCAGGTCTGGAGTCCGGTCAGCTCTACCGGATTACCCTAGGGCGGGCCCTTCTCTTTCCAAGAGGTGAGCCGCGTGGGGATTCCGGATCGGAATTCGGGGGTTGCCGCCCATTTGGTGTCGCGCGGCTCGGTGATGTAGGACCACCCCGATTGCCACCCCTTTATGGTCTCCACATAGGAGCCCTTGAGCCATGTGACATTGGGCATTTTGCCCACCATGGCGCCTCTGCACTCCGCCTGCTGGCCACCCACCACCTTCGGTTTGACGTTGAAGGTCTTCAGCCATAGGCCAAAGTGGGGCTTGATGCGGAGGAAGGCCTTGCACACGACGATGAACGCCGAGATGTTGAGGATGAAGTTCGGGGCCAGATCGTGAAAATCCAGGCCGTAGTAGAACATGAGCCCACGGACGAATGGGTGGAGGGGAAATCCCAGTCCGCGGGGGAAGTGGGTAAGGAATATTACCCTCTCATGGGGCCTGGGGGTAAGGATGATCTACCCCTCATCTGGGAGCCGGTGTGCGACATCCTCGGACAGGTATCCGACTCCCCTCAGCTTTTTAATGTCTCCCTCCGTGACGGAGGAGACCATCCACTTGCCTCCCGCTCCGGACATGTTTGGAGAGGTCTGAGGAGAAGGATGCAGACTTGGGCGCTGGAGCTCGAGTGCGCGAGAATGGATGAGCAAGGAGGAAGAAGGCGTGAGTAGAAAAAGGTGAACCCTTATCCCTTTATAAGGGCGGACGAAACTATGCGCCCCCACCAGCCTGGTAAAACTCGCTTATCCCCCAAGCGTCGTAATTGATGGCGTGGTTGGGTTACCCACGCCCGTATTGATGGGAATCCCGTAATAAGGGGACACGGTCTCTGCTTCGACAAGACGTGCCAAGGAAACCGCCTCGCGAAACACGCTTAGGTTGGTTGTGAAAAACGATTCGAATGGTGACCTGGCTGTGGTGTGATGTCACACTGCAAAATGCATCGGCAGATTAGATTTGTGGAAATATTATTCTCTCTACAGTTGTATGTGGAACTTGTTTTGCAGAGCCGGACACGATCCTTGTGTTCAAAATCTTCTATGAAGTATTCGGAGGAGGAACCCGCCTTGCAATGTCGAAGACAATCTGCACGCCGAACTCATCGTCATTGAAGCCTGGTTCAGGGGCTACTGAGGGAGTTCTGGATTAGGGGGTATCTGGACAGCCGGACTATATCCTTTGGTCGGACTGTTGGACTATGAAGATACAAGATTGAAGACTTCGTCCCGTGTCCGGACGGGACTCTCCTTGGCGTGGAAGGCAAGCTTGGCAATACGGATATGTAGATCTCCTTCCTTGTAACCGACTCTGTGTAACCCTAGCCCCCTCCGGTGTCTATATAAACCGGAGGGTTTAGTCCGTAGGACCAAGAACAACAATCATACCATAGGCTAGCTTCTAGGGTTTAGCCTCTTCGATCTCGTGGTAGATCAACTCTTGTAATACTCATATCATCAAGATCAATCAATCAGGAGTAGTGTTTTACCTCCATTGAGAGGGCCCGAGCCTGGGTAAAAACATCGTGTCCCCCGTCTCCTATTACCATCCACCTAGACGCACAGTTCGGGACCCCCTACCCAAGATCCGCCGGTTTTGACACCGACAGTGGCCTTCAGGATACAAATGTTCCTGAGTCATTTTACCAGTTCTAGTAGCCACTCTAACAGCATAATCATTTTTCTTACTATTCATTTCATTGAGAAAATCATTTTGAGCCTTAAGTACTTGTTCTACTTGAGTGGTAACCATAGAAGCATGTCTAGTAATGAGTTTAAGTTCACCTTTAACTCTAGACATATAATCACCCAAGTGTTCAATCATATAAGCATTTTGTTTTAATTTTCTACCAAAATAAGCAGTGAAATCTTCTTGCTTAACCATAAAGTTATCAAACTCATCCAAGCATTGGCTAGCAATTTTAGTAGGAGGGATTTCAGCTTTATCATATCTATAGAGAGAATTTACCTTTACTACCTGTGTCGGGTTATCAAGACCATGAGTTTCTTCAATAGGTGGAGGATTAAGGTCATATGTTTCTTCAACAGGCGGTAGATTAAGACCATGTATTTCTTCAATAGGAGGTAAATTCTTAATATCTTCAACTTCAATACCTTTTTCTTTCATAGATTTCTTTGCCTCTTGCATATCTTCAGGACTGAGAAATAGAACACCTCTTTTCTTCGGAGTTGGTTTAGGAATAGGCTCAGGAATTGGCTCAGGATCTGGCTCGGGAAGTGTTCAATTATTTTCATTCGTCAACATATTATTCAATAGAATTTCAGCTTCATCCCGTGTTCTTTGCCTGAAAACAGAACCAGCACAACTATCCAGGTAATCTCTAGAAGCATCGGTTAGTCCATTATAAAAGATATCAAGTATTTCATTTTTCTTAAGAGGATGATCAGGCAAAGCATCAAGTAACTTGAGAAGCCTCCCCCAAGCTTGTGGGAGACTCTCTTCTTCAATTTGCACAAATCTGTATATTTCCCTTAAAGCAGCTTGTTTCTTATGAGCAGGGAAATATTTAGCAGAGAAGTAATAAATCATATCCTGGGGAGTACGCACACAACCAGGATCAAGAGAATTAAACCATATCTTAGCATCACCCTTTAATGAGAATGGAAATATTTTAAGGATATATAGGTAGCGAGATTTCTCATCATTAGTGAACAGGGTGGCTATATCATTTAATTTAGTAAGATGTGCCACAACAGTTTCAGATTCATAGCCATGAAAAGGATCAGATTCAACCAAAGTAATTATATCAGGATCAACAGAGAATTCATAATCCTTATCAGCAACACAGATAGGTGAAGTAGCAAAAGCAGGGTCAGGTTTCATTCTATCATTAAGAGATTGCTTCTTCCATTTAGCTAATAACCTCTTGAGTTCATATCTATCTTTGCAAGCTAAAATAGCTAAAGTAGCTTCTTTATCAGAAACATAACCCTCAGGAATAACAGGCAAGTCTTCATCATCACTTTCATCAATATAATCAATTTCAATAATTTGTTTCTCTCTATCTCTAGCAATTTGTTCATTAAGAAATTCACCAAGTGGCACAGTAGTATCAAGCATAGAAGTAGTTTCATCATAAGTATCATGCATAGCAGAAGTGGCATCATCAATAACATGCGACATATCAGAACGAATAGCAGAAGCAGGTTTAGGTGTCGCAAGCTTACTCAAAACAGAAGGTGAATCAAGTGCAGAGCTAGATGGCAGTTCCTTACCTCCACTCGTAGTTGAGGGATAAATTGTTGTCTTAGCGTCTTTCAAGTTCTTCATAGTGACCAGCAGATATAAATCCCAAGTGACTCAAAGAATAGAGCTATGCTCCCCTGCAACGGCGCCAGAAAATAGTCTTGATAACCCACAAGTAAAGGGGATCGCAATAGTTTTCGAGGGTAAAAAATTCAACCCAAATTTATTGATTCGACACAAGGGGAGCCAAAGAATATTCTCAAGTATTAGCAGTTGAGTTGTCAATTCAACCACACCTGAATAACTTAGTATCTGCAGCAAAGTATTTAGTAGCAAAGTAATATGTAAGTAACAGTAACGATAGCAAAAGTAATATTTTTGGATTTTGTAGTGATTGTAACAGTAGCAACGGGCCTATCTATTCTTTATGCAATGGAAAAGTAAATAAGCGAACAACAATATGTGAAAAGCTCGTAGGCATTGGATCGGTGATGGAAAATTATGCCGGATGCGGTTCATCATGTAACAATCATAACATAGGGTGACACAGAACTAGCTCCAATTCATCAATGTAATGTAGGCATGTATTCCGAATATAGACATACGTGCTTATGGAAAAGAACTTGCATGCCATCTTTTGTCCTACCCTCCTGTGGCAACGGGGTCCTAGCGAAAACTAAGGGATATTAAGGCCTCCTTTTAATAGAGTACCGGAACAAAGCATTAGCACATAGTGAATACATGAACTCCTCAAACTATGGTCATCACCGGGAGTGCTCCCGATTATTGTCACTTCGGGGTTGCCGGATCATAACACATAGTAGGTGACTATAGACTTGCAAGATAGGATCAAGAACTCATATATATTCATGAAAACATAATAGGTTCAGATCTGAAATCATGGCACTCGGGCCCTAGTGACAAGCATTAAGCATAGCAAAGTCATAGCAACATCAATCTCAGAACATAGTGGATACTAGGGATCAAACCCTAACAAAACTAACTCGATTACATGATAGATCTCATCCAACCCATCACCGTCTAGCAAGCCTACGATGGAATTACTCACGCACGGCGGTGAGCATCATGAAATTGGTGATGGAGGATGGTTGATGATGACGCCGGCGACGAATCCCCCTCTCCGGAGCCCCGAACAGACTCCAGATCAGCCCTCCCGAGAGGTTTTAGGGCTTGTCGGCGGCTCCATATTGTAAAATGTGATGAATCCTTCTCTCTGATTTTTTCTCCCCGAAAGTGAATATATAGAGTTGGAGTTGAGGTCGGAGGAGCTCCAGGGGGGCCACGAGGTAGGGGGCGCGCCCCCACCCTCGTGGCTAGGGTGTGGGCCCCCTGGTCTTCATCTTTTGCAAGGATTTTTTATTATTTCCAAATAGACGTTCCGTGAAGTTTCAGGTCATTCCGAGAACTTTTGTTTCTGCACATAATTAACACCATGGAAAGTCTGCTGAAAAGAGCGTCAGTCCGGGTTAGTTCTGTTCAAATCATACAAGTTAGAGTCCAAAACAAGGGCAAAAGTGTTTGGAAAAGTAGATACGACAGAGACGTATCAGGAGTCAGCCCCCGTGGCCCCGCTAGCTCCGGAGGCGCCGGTGTCCGACTCGGCTGCTAGGGTCCCCAAAGCTCAGGAGCCCCAGTCTCCCAGGCTATGGTGACGACGTTGCCTCCTCCTCCTGCTGCTGCATTGCTGGTTCCAGGCCCTTCCGCCTCTCCTGACGTCTTGGAGCGCTCTCTTTCTGAGATGACCCGACTGCGAGAAGATCTTCAGGGCGCCAACCCCCACCTGGTAGTCGGGTGCTTGGAGCTGGTCTCCAGCTAGCTTCACTCAGACGTGTCTGTGCGGGCGGCGCAGAGACAGGCCGCGGCGACTTCCGAGAAGGACAAGCAGGCCGCCGCCCAAGCCGCGGCTGCTCTCGAGGTGGCGCTGAAGGATGTCGAGGCCGCCCATGATTGCTGCCGGGCGCTGGAGGCCGAATGAAGACTCTGCGCAACGACGTGCGGAAGAAGCTCATGGCCGCGAAGTGGGGGAGGAGAAGATGAAGGCCCGGGAGGACGCCGTCAAGGATCGCAACGCCGAGCTGGAGTAGTTGGCGAAGGCGCAAGCCGCGGAGCGCAGCCGGCTGGAGAAGCTTGAGCAGGGGGCAGAAGCGGGGAAGGCCGAACTTGATGCCAAGGTGAAGGTCCTGGCCAAGGACCGTGCGGCCTTCAAGCTCCTCGAGGAGAGGTCCCGCATGGCACTGCGGGCACTCTACGAGAAGGGCTTGGAGAAGCCGCTGATCACCGACGAGGACGGACCCACCCAGCTACTTCCCTATCTGGTCGAGACGCTTGAGGAAGTAGTGAGCGGCATCGGCCCCATGGCAGAGGCAGAAGCCCGCGTTCTTTCCTCCGCCCCGTTGACGCGCGTCTTCAGCCACCTCCATCTTCGTGATCCCACCGCCGACCTCGACGAGCTACTGGAACCTGTGGATGGCGAGCGCTGCGCAGCTGCCGCCGAGGCTGTGAAAGGCCAGGTAGAAGCTTTGCTGAAGAAGTTTCGCGCCTTTGACCCTGCGCCCCCAACCAGTGGTGCTGCTGAGCCTGCAACTCCAATAGGCGGCACAGGTGAGGGCGACGCTGCTGCGGAAGAAGCATCCCTTGCAGGTGACGGCGGCATCCAAGGATGACGAGGTGACCTGTTGGCGGCTCCTTTCCTGTTTAACTCCTGCAACATGCACCGTGCCTCATGGAGGCGTTTAAACTTGCGTTTGGAATTGGGAGAACAATATGTCTTGTAATATTTGCTTGAGATTTTGCGATTTCCTTCCCGTTTACTTTACGTTCTACGTTGGCAGGGCCCGACCCCGCGCATACCTCCACCGCCGCTGGGTCGTCCGGATCACCAGGGCGAGACCAAGGAGTGAGGGGCTACGTGACAAGTTAGGCTCCTTAGCCATGATGCTCAGGAGTCCCCCCTTGACGCGCAAACAGCTTACGAAAAGGAGATGCAGGAATAGGCCTACTATTCTGCATCGGCAGGGCCCGGCCCCGCGCATACCTCGACCACCGTTGGGTAGTCCGGACCACCAGGACGAGACCAAGGAGTGAGGGGCTACGTGGCCAGTTAGGCTCCTGAGTCACGATGCTCAGGAGTCCCCCTTGATGCTCAAATGACCTTCATACCTTTTCCCTCGCCGAGGCTCGGCTCAGGAGGGGCGCGCGACGACCAGGTCCGGGGGACCTGGCAGGGCAGCGTACGCTTGGGCGTGACCCGAGCGCAGCCCCCGTGCCCAGCCCCCTTGCGCGACTCTCCCGAGGGGAGGTGTTGCGATGAGGCCAGACACTGAGCTCAAGAGCTCCCTGAGGTTGATACAGCCAGTGGGTCGTCCTCAGTTGTTTATCACCAGCGCGGAGCATAGCGCTTCCGCACTTGCATGGGCATAACCGCTCCTCGGTAGTGTCGACGGCCAGCGCGGAGCATGGTGCTTCCACTGGTGCGTGGGGGGGACTCCCTACTGCGGAGAGCCCCCGGGGCATGTACAGTCCCGCCCTGACACGTGGCTTGCACGACAGGGCTAGACGAGGTGTGTCTGGGCACCCGTGAGCCAGCGGGGGACTCACGAGGCCCTACCTCAAGGCAGGTTGCGCCTGGTCTTGGTTCTCGATGGCTGTGGTGTTCCTGCGAGATGGTTAGACAGCCTGCGCCGAACAAATCTCCTGAGGTTATCACATGAGAAGGTCAAGCACCAACGACCCCAGGAGGTGACGTGAACGGGGCCGGGCCGCCATACAGGGCTCAGCCATTGGATTTATCGACGCTGCAAGGACGGGCCCGAGCACAGACGCCATGCCTAGCCTTCTTATGTGAAGGATCCTGAAGAAGATGATTGGCGCGCGGCTCCCGTGGTGGGTGATAATCAAGCAGGTGATAACCATAGGTAAATAGCGCATGGAAGGAAAACCATCTTAGGCAAATGCGGGAACGATACATGCCACTGGGTCAGACCCGAGCGGCTTGGGGTTGAAGCAGCCCGAGGGGCGCCCCCAGCAGAGTAAGCTAAAGATGCAAAAGGATACATGCTGCAAGGACAGGCCCACGTGCCTTGGAAATGATGCAGCCCGAGGGGCGCTCCCAGCTAAATAAACTTGGAAAATGTCACCTGGTTCCGTTGTAGAAGGAGTGTTGGGGTAGCTGAAGACACGTGGCGAAGAGGTTGCTCCTCATGAACCACCGGGACCCTGAGCCTCTGGAGGCTCTGGGGGTCCAGGCGGTTCCTTGAGAACCGTCTCCATCTCCTCCAGGACTGCGTGATGCCTGGCCTCCTGAGCCGCCAGGACATTCTGCAGGTTACGCTGATAGGCGGCCACCATGCTCGGCAGGCAGAATGGCATGCGAACATAGCTGTGGGGCGGGCCCTCGCAACGTCCCATGCGCGATGGCCAGAAAAGCTCCTGAGATGCGGCCTTGTTGAGCCCTGGGATGTCGATGCAGATGCGCAGCCCGCCATCCTCGCCTGGATGGGGAGCTGTGTGATGACCCACAAGTATAGGGGATCTATCGTAGTCCTTTCGATAAGTAAGAGTGTCGAACCCAACGAGGAGCAGAAAGAAATGATAAGCGGTTTTCAGCAAGGTATTCTCTGCAAGCACTGAAATAATAGGTAACAGATAGTTTTGTGATAGGATAATTTGTAACAAGCAACAAGTAACAAAAGTAAATAAAGTGCAACAAGGTGGCCCAATCCTTTTTGTAGCAAAGGACAAGCCTGAACAAACTCTTATATAGAGAAAAGTGCTCCCAAGGACACATGGGAACTATCGTCAAGCTAGTTTTCATCATGCTCATATGATTCGGGTTCGGTACTTTGATAATTTGATATGTGGGTGGACCGGTGCTTGAGTGCTGCCCTTACTTAGACAAGCATCCCACCTATGATTAACCTCTATTGCAAGCATCTGTAACTACAACAAAAGTATTAAGATAAACCTAACCATAGCATGAAACATATGGATCCAAATCAGCCCCTTACGAAGCAACGCATAAACTAGGGTTTAAGCTTCTGTCACTCTAGCAACCCATCATCTACTTATTACTTCCCAATGCCTTCCTCTAGGCCCAAATAATGGTGAAGTGACATGTACTCGACGTTCACATAACACCACTAGAGGATAGACAACATACATCTCATCAAAATATCGAACGAATACCAAATTCACAAGACTACTAATAGAAATACTTCTCCCATGTCCTCATGAACAAACGTAACTACTCACAAAGCATATTCATGTTCATAATCAGAGGAGTATTAATATGCATAAAGGATCTGAACATATGATCTTCCACCAAATAAACCAACTAGCATCAACTACAAGGAGTAATCAACACTACTAGCAACCTACAGGTACCAATCCCAGACTATGAGACAAGAATTGGATAAAAGAGATGAACTAGGGTTTGAGAGGAGATGGTGCTGGTGAAGATGTTGATGGAGATTGCCCTCTCCCGATGAGAGGAGCGTTGGTGATGACGATGACGATGATTTCCCCCTCCCGGAGGGAAGTGTCCCTGGCAGAACAGCTCTACAGGAGCCCTATATTGGTTCCGCCAAGGTTCCGCCTCGTGGCGGCGGAGTCTCGTCCCGAAAGCTTGCTTATGATTTTTCTTCGGATGAAAGACTTCACATAGCAGAAGATGGGCACCGGAGGGCCAACAGGGGGCCCACGAGGCAGGGGGGTGCGCCCAGGGGGGTAGGGCGCGCCCCCACCCTCGTGGACAGGTGGAGGCCCCCTGACGTATTTCTTCCACTCACTATTTTTTTTATTTCCAAAAATAACTTTCATGGAGTTTCAGGACTTTTGGAGTTGTGCAGAATAGGTCTCTAATATTTGCTCCTTTTCCAGCCCAGCATTCCAGCTGCCGGCATTCTCCCTCCTTATGTAAACCTTGTAAAATAAGAGAGAATAGGCATAAGTATTGTGACATAATGTGTAATAACAGCCCATAATGCAATAAATATCGATATAAAAGCATGATGCAAAATGGACGTATCAACTCCCCTAGGCTTAGACCTCGCTTGTCCTCAAGCAGAAGCCGATAACAATAAATATGTCCACATGTTTAGAGGTAGAGGTGTCGATAAAATAAAACACGGACATGAGGGCATCATGATTATTATCATAGCAGCAACATATATGGGTATTGTCATATGATTTCTTATGCTCAAGTAGTAATCTATTCACAATGCAAAGTATGAATCAGAAACTTTATTGAGAACTAACAAACTATAATCTCAGTCATTGAAGCAATTGCAATTTATCATAACATCAGAAAGAGTCTATATCAGAGCTTTCTAGCAAGTCCACATACTCAACTATCATTTAGTCTTTCATAATTGCTAACACTCACGCAATACTTGTGGTTATGGAGTTTTAACCGAACACAGAGAAAGATAGGGGCTTATAGTTTCGCCTCCCAACCTTTTACCTCAAGGGTAATGTCAACAATAATAGTTCATGCTAACCCACATCCAATTATATATATATATATATATATATATATATATATATATATATATCAGGATCTTTCCAACATCCTATGATTGCCAAAGGATAATATATAAAAAGGAAAGGTGAAGATCACCATGACTCTTGCATAAGGTAGAAGGTAATAATAAAAGATAGGCCCTTCGCAGAGGGAAGCAGAGGTTGCCATGCGCTTTCAGGGTTGGATGCACAAAATCTTAATGCGAAAGAACGTCACTTTATATTGCCACTTGTGATATGAACCTTTATTATGCAGTCTGTCGCTTTTATTTCTTCCACATCACAAGATCGTATAAAGCTTATTTACTCCACACCAATCAATCACACATATTTAGAGAGCAATTTTTATTGCTTGCACCAATGACAACTTACTTGAAGGGTCTTACTCAATCCATAGGTAGATATGGTGGACTCTCATGGGAAAACCGGTTTAAGGGTATTTGGAGGCACAAGTAGTATCTCTACTTGGTGCAAAGAATTTGGCTAGCATGAGGGGAAAAGGCAAGCTCAACATGTTGGATGGTCCATGACAATATACATTATCTCAGATATAAGAAAACATAACCCATTACGTTGTCTTCCTTGTCCAACATCAACTCTTTAGCATGTCATATTTTAATGAGTGCTCCAAATCATAAAAGATGTCCAAGATAGTATATTTATATGTGAAACCTCTCTTTCTTCATTACTTCCTATTAATTGCAACGATGACCAAAGCTATGTTTGCCAACTCTCAACAATTTTTAATCATCATACTCTTTCTATGTGAAGTCATTACTCTCAATAAGATCAATATGATCTCTTTATTCCTTTTTATTCTTTTCTCTTTTCTTCTATTCACTCAAGATCATGGAAAAATAATCAAGCCCTTGACTCAACACTAATCTTTATTATAAAGCTCACAGACTCGATTACATGGAGGGATCATAAAGAAAAACTCAAAACTAGATCATACCAAAAATTTATTCTACTAGATCAAGATACTACTAATAGGATCGAACTAAGAAAAATGGTAAAGATAGGAGTGTGATGATGATACGATACCGGGGCATCTCCCCCAAGCTTGGCAGTTTCCAAGGGGAGTGCCCATACCCATGTGATTATGTCTCCTTTGCTGGTTAAGAAGATGATGGTTTAGTTGATGGCGTAGGCTTCTTCCTTAATTTGCGCTTGAGGACAGAATTTTGGTCCCTTAAGTCATCAATCTCCTGCTCCAGGCTTAATATCTTTTTGCATAGTTCCTGCTTGTTTTCCTGCAAGAGACGAAAATGGATAAACTTGATCTCAAGTTTCTTTGCTCTATCAGGGAGGCTTGACTTTTTGAACTCCACATGCATGTCCCCAGGTTGAGGTAAGGGGACTTCATCTTCATCTGAGCTCGTTTCCTCCTTCCTCTTGGGTTCATAGTCCTCTTCTTCTTCCGTAGTCCAACCACAATGCTCCACATCTCCATAGACCTTAGGATTTGCAAGGTAATCAGCCACATAGCTTTCTCCTTCCGAATCCTGGGACGACATGTTGCTCTAATCTGCAGCAGGACGACTCAAAACAAAAACAGAGGATATTTGTGTGATACAGGAGTCAAAACCTTCGGGAGATTATATAATGAATTTTTATCGACCAAAATACATATCGTGCGAGAAAACGGAGTCCGGAGAGCACACGAGGTGCCCACGAGGTAGGGGGTCGTGCCCAGGGGGTAGGGCGCGCCCTCCACACTCGTGGAGCCCTCGTGTCCTTCCCGAACTGCTTCTTATTTTTCTATTTTTCTAGATAATCCAAAATAGAGAAATATTGCCATTAGAACTGTTTTGGAGTCGGTTTACTTACCGTACCACATACCTATTCCTTTTCGGAGTCTGAAACGTTCTGGAAAGTGTCCCTTATGTATTCCTCCGGGGTTATGGTTTCAATAAAATTGGTTTCAACATTTATAGGATTACCTGAGATATAATGTTTGATTCTTTGACCGTTCACCACCTTAGGATTTGTGCCTTCGAAGTTGTTGATTTTTATGGCATCGGAACGATAGACCTCCTCGATAACGTAAGGGCCTTCCCATTTAGAAAGAAGTTTTCCTGCAAAAAATCTTAAACGAGAGTTGTATAGCAATACATAATCACCTACATTAAACTCACGCTTTTGTATTCTTTTGGCATGCCATCTTTTAACTTTTTATTTAAACAACTTGGCATTATCATAAGCTTGGGTTCTCCATTCATCAAGCGAGCTCATATCAAATAACCTCTTCTCACCGGCAAGTTTGAAATCATAATTGAGCTCTTTAATAGCCCAATAAGCCTTATGTTCTAGTTCAAGAGGTAAGTGACACGCTTTTCCATAAACCATTTTATACGGAGACATACCCATAGGATTTTTATATGCAGTTCTATAGGCCCATAGTGCATCATCAAGTTTCTTGGACCAATTCTTTCTAGATCTATTAACAGCCTTTTGCAAAATTAATTTGAGCTCTCTATTACTCAATTTCACTTGACCACTAGACTGCGGGTGATAAGGACATGCAATTCTATCATTAACATCATATTTAGCAAGCATTTTACGGAAAGCACCATGAATAAAATGTGAACCACCATCAGTCATTAAATATCTAGGGACTCCAAACCTCGGAAAAATAACTTCCTTAAGCATCTTAATAGAGGTGTTATGATCAACACTACTAGTTGGAATAGCTTCTACCCACTTAGTAAGGTAATCAACAGCAACTAAAATATGTGTGTATCCATTAGTGGCAGGAAACGGTCCTATAATCAAAGCCCCAAACATCAAATGGTTCAATGACAAGTGAATAATTCATAGGCATTTCTTGACGTCTACTAATATTACCAATTCTTTGACATTCATCACAAGATAGGACAAACTTACGGGCATCCTTGAAGAGAGTAGGCCAATAAAAATCGGATTGCAATACCTTATGTGCAGTTCTATCTCCAGCGTGGTGTCCTCCGTAAGCCTCGGAGTGACACTTGCGTAGGATTTGTTCCTGCTCATGCTCAGGTACACAACGTCTAATAACACCATCTACTCCTTTATAAAGATGTGGGTCATCCCAAAAGTAATGTCTCAAATCATAGAAGAACTTTTTCTTTTGCTGGTATGTGAAACTAGGTGGTATAAATTTAGCAATAATATAATTAGCATAATCAGCATACCACGGAGTACTACGAGAAGCATTTATAACATTTAATTGCTCATCAAGAAAGCTATCATCAATAGGTAGTGGGTCATCAAGAACATTTTCTAACCTAGACAAGTTGTCTGCAACGGGGTTCTCAGCTCCCTTTCTATCAATAATATGCAAATCAAATTCTTGTAGCAAGAGAACCCATCTAATAAGTCTAGGTTTAGCATCTTTCTTTTCCATAAGATATTTAATAGCAGCATGATTCGTCTGAATAGTTACTTTAGAATCAACAATATAAGGTCTAAACTTATCACAAGCAAATACGACTGCTAAGAATTCTTTTTCAGTAGTAGCATAATTTCTCTGAGCATAGTCTAGATTTTTACTAGCATATTGAATAACATTTAATTTCTTATCAACTCTTTGCCCTAGAACAGCACCTACAGCATAATCACTAGCATTACACATAATTTCAAAAGGTAAATTCCAATCAGGTGGCTGAACAATAGGTGCAGAGATCAATGCTTTCTTAAGTATTTCAAATGCTTCTACACAATCATCATCGAAGACAAATGGTATATCTTTTTGTAATAAATTAATCAGAGGCCGAGAATTTTTGAGAAGTCCTTAATGAACCTCCTATAAAAACCGGCGTGACCAAGGAAACTTCTTATACCTTTGATGTCCTTGGGACATGGCATCTTTTTAATAGCATCAACCTTGGCTTTATCAACCTCAATACCTCTTTCAGAAACTTTATGCCCCAAGGCAATACCTTCATTAACCATAAAGTGGCACTTTTCCCAATTCAAGACAAGATTAGTTTCTTCACATCTCTGCAAAACTCGATCAAGGTTGCTCAAGCAATCATCAAAAGAGGATCCATAGACGGAAAAATCGTCCATGAAAACCTCACAAATCTTTTCACATAAGTCAGAGAATATAGCCATCATGCATCTTTGAAAGGTAGCAGGTGCATTACATAAACCAAAAGGCATACGTCTATAAGAAAAAGTACCGAAAGGGCAAGTAAAAGTGGTCTTTGATTGATCATCGGCTGACACGGGTATTTGAGAGAAACCAGAATAACCATCTAGAAAGAAAAAGTGTGTATGTTTGGATAATCTTTCTAGCATTTGATCGATAAAAGGTAAGGGGTAATGATCCTTTTTAGTAGCTTTATTTAATTTGCGGAAATCAATTACCATCCTATAACCTGTAATAATTCTTTGCGAGATCAATTCATCTGTATCATTAGGAACTATGGTAATACCTCCCTTCTTAGGGACACAATGGACAGGACTTACCCACTGACTATCAGCAACGGGATAAATTATACCTGCATCAAGGAGCTTTAGTATTTCCTTTCTTACCACTTCTTTCATTTTAGGATTCAGCCGTCATTGGTGATCATGAACTGGTTTGGCATCTTTCTCCAAATTTATTTTGTGTTGACATAGAGTGGGACTAATGCCCTTAAGATCATCAAGAGTATATCCAATAGCAGCGCGGTGCTTCTTCAGAGTTTTCAATAATCTCTCTTCTTCATGCTCTGAAAGGTTAGCACTAATAATAACAAGATATATCTTTTTTTCATCAAGATAACCATATTTAAGAGTATCAGGTAAGGGTTTGAGCTCAAACACGGGATCACCCTTGGGTGGAGGAGGATCCCCTAGGATTTCAACAGGCAGATTGTGTTTCATGATGGGTTCCTGTTTAAAGAATACTTCATCTATTTCCCTTCTTTCATTCATAAACATATCATTTTCATGGTCTAGCAAATATTGTTCTAAAGGATCACTAGGAGGTACGGCAATAGAAGCAAGACCAATTATTTCATCCTTACTAGGCAATTCCTCTTCACGGTGTTATCTACGAAATTTAGAGAAATTAAACTCATGAGACATATCACCTAGACCAATAGTAACAACATCCTTTTCGCAGTCTATCCTAGCATTAACTGTGTTCAAGAAGGGTCTACCAAATATAATGGGACAAAAGCTATCTTGTGGGGAGCCAAGAACAAGAAAATCAACGGGATATTTAGTTTTCCCACACAAGACTTCAACATCTCTAACAATTCCCATTGGTGAAATAGTATCTCTACTGGCAAGTTTAATTGTGACATCAATATCTTCTAACTCAGTAGGTGCAATATCATGCTTAATTTCTTTGTATAAGTCAATAGGTATTGCACTAGCACTAGCACCCATATCACATAAGCCATGATAACAATGATCTCCTATTTTAACAGAAATAATAGGCATGTCTACCACAGGTCTATGTTTATATTTAGCACAAGGTTTGGCAATTCTAGCAGTTTCATCACGGAAATGAATAACATGCCCATCAATATTATCAGACAAGAGATCTTTAACAATAGCAATATTAGTTTCAACATTAATTTGCTCAGGAGGTGTATAAGTTCTAATATTGCTTTTGCGGACCACAGTTGAAGCTTTAACATGATCCTTTATCCTAACAGGGAAAGGTGGTTTCTCAACATAAGAAGTAGGAACAATAGGATCATTATAAGTGATAGTATTTTCTTCAACTTTAATAGGTGCAGCTACTTTTACTTCTATGGGAGGATGATATTTAAACCACTTCTCCTTAGGGAGATCAATATGAGCAGCAAAAGATTCACAAAAGGAAGCTACTATCTCAGAGTCAAGTCCATATTTAGTGCTAAATTTACGGAAAACATCTGTATCCATAAAAGATTTAACACAATCAAACTTAGGTGTCATACCTGACTCCTTACCTTCGTCAAGATCCCAATCTTCAGAGTTGTGTTTAATTCTTTCCAATAAATCCCATTTGAATTCAATAGTCTTCATCATAAAAGAGCCAGCACAATAAGTATCGAGCATGGTGCAATTGTTATCAGAAAGCCGAGCATAAAGATTTTGAATAATTATTTCTCTTGGCAGCTCATGATTGGGGCATGAATATAACATTGACTTAAGCCTCCCCCAAGCTTGAGCGATGCTTTCTCCTTCGCGAGGACAAAAATTATATATATAATTGTGATCACGATGAACAAGATGCATAGGATAAAATTTCTAATGAAATTCCAATTTCAATCGTTTGTAGTTCCATGATCCCGTATCATCACATAGCCTATACCATGTCAATGCATCTCCCTTCAAAGATAAAGGGAAGACCTTCTTCTTAATAACATCACCGGGTATACCTGCAAGCTTAAATAATCCATAAACTTCATCTACATATATTAGGTGCTCATCAGGATGCTTTGTTCCGTCTCCTGCAAAAGGATTAGCTAGCAGTTTTTCTAACATACCCGAAAGAATTTCAAAATAGACATTTTCATTTTCAGTAGGTTCAGTAGGTTGAGGAGCAACTCTTTGCTCTACTGGTCGGGGTGAAGATACCCCGAACAAGCCCCTCAGAGGATTACTTTCCATAGTAACAAGTGACAGTAAATTTCAGCACACTATATAAATATTTCCTTACCAAATTCCACCTACCAAAGGCAGCTTCACTCCCCGGAAAGGGCGCCAGAAAAGAGTCTTGATGACCCACAAGTATAGGGGATCTATCGTAGTCCTTTCGATAAGTAAGAGTGTCGAACCCAACAAGGAGCAGAAGGAAATGATAAGCGGTTTTCAGCAAGGTATTCTCTGCAGGCACTGAAATAATAGGTAACAGATAGTTTTGTGATAGGATAATTTGTAACGAGCAACAAGTAACAAAAGTAAATAAAGTGCAGCAAGGTGGCCCAATCCTTTTTGTAGCAAAGGACAAGCCTGAACAAACTCTTATATAGAGAAAAGCGCTCCCGACGACACATGGGAATTATCGTCAAGCTAGTTTTCATCACGCTCATATGATTCGCGTTCGGTACTTTGATAATTTGATATGTGGGTGGACCAGTGCTTGGGTGCTGCCCTTACTTAGACAAGCACCCCACTTAGGATTAACCTCGATTGCAAGCATCCGCAACTACAACAAAAGTATTAAGGTAAACCTAACCATAGCATGAAACATATGGATCCAAATCAGCCCCTTACGAAGCAACGCATAAACTAGGGTTTAAGCTTCTGTCACTCTAGCAACCCATCATCTACTTATTACTTCCCAATGCCTTCCTCTAGGCCCAAATAATGGTGAATTGTCATGTACTCGACGTTCACATAACACCACTAGAGGATAGACAACATACATCTCATCAAAATATCGAACGAATACCAAATTCACATGACTACTAATAGCAAGACTTCTCCCATGTCCTCAGGAACAAACGTAACTACTCACAAAGCATATTCATGTTCATAATCAGAGGAGTATTAATATGCATAAAGGATCTGAACATATGATCTTCCACCAAATAAACCAACTAGCATCAACTACAAGGAGTAATCAACACTACTAGCAACCTACAGGTACCAATCGCATACTATGAGACAAGAATTGGATACAAGATATGAAATAGGGTTTGAGAGGAGATGGTGCTGGTGAAGATGTTGATGGAGATTGCCCTCTCCCAATGAGAGGAGCGTTGGTGATGACGATGGCGATGATTTCCCCCTCCCGGAGGGAAGTGTCCCCGGCAGAACAGCTCTGTCGAAGCCCTAGATATGTTCCGCCAAGGTTCCGCCTCGTGGCGGCGGAGTCTCGTCCTGAAAGCTTGCTTATGATTTTTCTTCGGACTAATGACTTCATATAGCAGAAGATGGGCACCATAGGGCCAACAGGGGGCCCACGAGGCAGGGGGCGCGCCCCCACCCTCGTGGATAGGTGGAGGCCCCCCTGACGTATTTCTTTCGCTCAGTATTTTTTATTATTTCTAAAAATAACTTTCGTGGAGTTTCAGGACTTTTGGAGTTGTGCAAAATAGGTCTCTAATATTTGCTCCTTTTCCAGCCCAGAATTCCAGCTGCCGGCATTCTCCCTCCTTATGTAAACCTTGTGAAATAAGAGAGAATAGGCATAAGTATTGTGACATAATGTGTAATAACAGCCCATAATGCAATAAATATCGATATAAAAGCATGATGCAAAATGGACGTATCACTGTGCCAGGTGGACGGCAGTCGCCGTGCATGGCTCTTGCTTCTTGAAGCTCCTGGGTAGTCTGGGTGATGAACTATTGAGCGCCATACGCTCCTCGCCTATGCCCTCCTGAGGGAAGCGTGCCGCAAAGCATGCCTCCAGGTGGTGCCCGAGCGCCTCCCTCGTGATGTTGGCAAGGTCTGAGGCCCTCCAGAAGAGAGCCCCTGAGCCCTGCCCAAGGAGGGCGCCAGGCGCGCCTTCCTATGCGTGGGAGGGAGGCGCCCCATCTGAGGGCGCAGGCCTTGAGGTGGTGCTGCTGGCGACGCCGCTCTCCTTAGGCCCTGCACGGAGCAGCTGCTTCTTCTTGGGGATGGCCTCAGGAGGGTGCAGGATTCGTTCGTTGTCGGGGTCTTCAATTGTTGCGGCCTAGAAGGCGCGCTCAAGGGAGCACACTGCATCCTTCTCCTCACATGCGACTGTGATGACACCACCAGTCCCTGGCATCTTGAGGACGTTGTAGCCGTGGTGGGTCACCACCATGAACTTGGCCAATGCTGGGTACCTGATACGTCTCTCTATAATTTATGAAGTATTCATGCTATTATATTATCCATCTTGGATGTTTTATGGGCTTTACTGTGCACTTTTATATTATTTTTGGGACTAACCTATTGACCCACAGCCCAGTGCCAGTTCCTGTTTTTTCACTTGTTTCAGTGTTTCGAAGAAAAGGAATATAAAACGGAGTCGAAACAGAATGAAACCTTCTGGAGAAGTTATTTTTGGAAGGAAAGCAACCTGATAGACTTGGAGTGCATGTTAGGAAAGAAACGAGGGAGCCACGACGTAGGGGGCACGCCCACCCCCCTAGGGCGCGCCATCCACCCTCATGGGCCCCTCGTGGCTCCCTTGACGTATTTCTTCCTCCTATATATATCCATATACCCTAAAATGATCGGGGAACAGAATAGATCGGGAGTTCCGCCGCCGCAAGCCTCTGTAGCCACCAAAACCCAATCGGGACCCTGTTCCGGCACCCTGCCGAAGGGGGGGAACCCTCACCGGTGGCCATCTTCATCATCCCGGCGCTCTCCATGACGAGAAGGGAGTAGTTCACCCTCGGGGCTGAGGGTATGTACCAGTAGCTATGTGTTTGATCTCTCTCTCTCTCTCTCTCTCTCTCTCTCTCTCTCTCTCTCTCTCTCTCTCGTGTTCTTGATTTGACACGATCTTGATGTATCGCGAGCTTTGCTATTATAGTTGGATCTTATGATATTTCTCCCCCTCTACTCTCTTGTATTGGATTGAGTTTTCCCTTTGAAGTAATCTTATCGGATTGAGTCTTTAATGATTTGAGAACACTTGATGTATGTCTTGCCGTGCGTATCTGTGGTGACAATGGGATATCACGTGATTCACTTGATGTATGTTTTGGTGATCAACTTGCGGGTTCCGCCCATGAACTTATGCATAGGGGCTGGCACACGTTTTCGTCTTGATTCTTCGGTAGAAACTTTGGGGCACTCTTTGAAGTACTTTGTGTTGGTTGAATAGATGAATTTGAGATTGTGTGATGCATATCATATAATCATACCCACGGATACTTGAGGTGACATTGGAGTATCTAGGTGACATTAGGGTCTTGGTTGATTTGTGTCTTAAGGTGTTATTCTAGTACGAACTCTAGGGCTGTTTGTGACACTTATAGGGATAGCCCAACGGATTGATTGGAAAGAATAACTTTCAAGTGGTTTCGTACCCTACCATAATCTCTTCGTTTGTTCTCCGCTATTAGTGGCTTTTGAGTGACTCTTTGTTGCATGTTGAGGGATAGTTATATGATCCAATTATGTTATTATTGTTGAGAGAACTTGCACTAGTGAAAGTATGAACCCTAGGCCTTGTTTCCTAGCATTGCAACACCGTTTACGCTCACTTTTATCGTTAGTTACCTTGCTGTTTTTATATTTTCAGATTACAAAAACCTATATCTACCATCCATATTGCACTTGTATCACCATCTCTTCGCCGAACTAGTGCACCTATACAATTTACCATTGTATTGGGTGTGTTGGGGACACAAGAGACTCTTTGTTATTTGGTTGCAGGGTTGCTTGAGAGAGACCATATTCATCCTACGCCTCCCATGGATTGATAAACCTTAGGTCATCCACTTGAGGGAAATTTGCTACTGTCCTACAAACCTCTGCACTTGCAGGCCCAACAACGTCTACAAGAAGAAGGTTGTGTAGTAGACATCAAGCTTTTTTCTGGCGCCGTTGCCGGGGAGGTGAGTGCTTGAAGGTATATATTTAGATCTTGCAATCGAATCTTTTTGTTTTCTGTTTTAGCACTAGTTAGTCTATAAAAGAAAACTACAAAAAAATGGAACTGAGTTTGTCTCATACGCTTCATCTTTTTAATATCTTTCGTGAGTATGATGGAAAGGAAAATTGTGCCAAAGTGTTAGAAGAAGAATGCATTAAAATGTTTGGCACTAAATCTTTGAATGATGAGCATGATTGCAATGTTGTTAGTATGAACTCCTTGAATATCCATGGTACTAATGATGATTGCACTAGTCATGATGAAAATATCTCTTATAAGCATGTCGATTTTTGTGGAGTGCATAGAGTTTGCAAATACATACTGTCGATGTCAAAACCGGCGGATCTCTTTTAGGGGGTCCCGAACTGTGCGTCAAGGCCGGATGGTAACAGGAGACAAGGGACACGATGTTTTTACCCAGGTTCGGGCCCTCTCGATGGAGGTAATACCCTGCTCCTGCTTGATTAATATTGATGATATGGGTAGTACAAGAGTAGATCTACCACGAGATCAAGGAGGCTAAACCCTAGAAGCTAGCCTATGGTATGATTGTGTATGATGATGGTTCGTCCTACGGACTACAACCCTCCGGTTTATATAGACACCGGATAGGGTTAGGGTTACACAGAGTCGGTTACAATGGTAGGAGATCTTGAATATCCGCATCGCCTAGCTTGCCTTCCACGCCAAGGAAAGTCCCATCCGGACACGGGACGAAGTCTTCAATCTTGTATCTTCATAGTCCAGGAGTCCGGCGAAGGTATAGTCCGGCTACCCGAACACCCCCTAATCCAGGACTCCCTTAGTAGCCCCTGAACCAGGCTTCAATGACGACGAGTCCGGCGCGCAGATTGTCTTCGGCATTGCAAGGCGGGTTCCTCCTCCAAGTCCTTCATAGAAGATTGTAAACACCAAAAATAGTGTCCGGCTCTGCAAAATAAGTTTCCACATATTGCCATAGAGAGAATAATATTAACACAAATCAAATCTGCTGGCGTACTCCGCAGTGCGTCATCACACTATGGCCAAGTCCTTTTACGAATCGTCTTTACTTTTTTGCCCTCAGCATGCTTTGCGAGGCGGTTTCCTTGGCACGTCTTGTCAAAGCAGAGATCGTGTGCCCCTTTTACGGGATTCTCATCAATACGGACGTGGGTAACCCAACCGCACCATTTACCACGGCGCTTGGGAGGCAAGCGAGTTTTATTAGGTAGGTGGGGACGCGTAACCGCATCAATATAAGGGGATAATGATCCACCTTTTTTACCTACGCCTTCTTCCTCCTTTGCCAATCCATCTCTCACGCACTCAAGCTCCAGCGCCCAAGCCCGCTCTTCCCACCTCAACCTTCTCCAGCAATGTCCGGAGCGGGAGGCATGTGGATGGTCTCCTCCGTCACGGAGGTTCAAGTAAAAAAGCTAAGGAAGGCCGGATACCTGTCCAAGGACATCCCGCACCGGCTTCCCGAGAAGGGGCAGCTTCTCCCCACCCCAAGGCCCCATGAGAGGGTAGTTTTCCTTCCCCACTTCCTCCGTGGACTGGGTTTCCCACTCCATCCATTTGTCCGGGGACTCATGTTCTACTATGGCCTAGATTTCCACGATCTGGCCCCGAACTTCATCCTCAACATCTCGGCGTTTATCGTCATGTGTGAGGCCTTCCTCCGCGTCCGCCCCCATTTTGGCCTTTGGCTCAAGACCTTCAACGTCAAGCCCAAGGTGGTGCGCGGCAACCAAGCGGAGTGCGGAGGCACCATGGCTGGCAAGATAGCCAACATCCTCTGGTTCGAGGGATCCTTTGTGGAGACCCTAAAGGGGTGGCAAGCCGGGTGGTTTTACATCACCGAGCCACGCGATCCGGAATGGATCGCAGCCCCCGAGTTCAGATCCGGACCCCCACGCGGCTTATGTCCTGGAAAGAGACGGGCCTATCGTGGGGCAACGAGGAAGAGGTGACCGGACTGAAGACCTGCATCCAGTCCCTGGTAAACAAGCCAATCCGGCTTGTCAATATAGTCTAGGTCATGCTCGTTCGTCTGATCCTCCCGTGCCAACAATGGGATTTCAATTTGTGGGAGTTCGACCCGGCGCAGCACCGAACCCTCACCAGGCTCTTCGACACGTCATATGAAGACGTCTGGAAGGTGCTAATCAAAGGCGTCGAGGCCCCCGCATCCGCTTCCGAGGACCGCGGATACAGCACGCAGCGTCACGCTAGCGAGGTAAGCTATCTATGCCTTTGACAGGATTATTAAGCTCTTTTTCATAGATTAACTCTATGCGGGATCTAAACTCCCTTACCTTTGACAGGCTTGGCAGGCGATATCCGGACCAATTAACTGTCCGGCTCCCCTACCCGAAGACCCAGCCCCAGCTCTCCTAGTGAAGCTGCTCACTCCGGCACCTTATGTGGTGCCGGAGAGGAAGGTCAAGAAGAAGAAGACCACCGGGACTCGAAAGAGTGCCCGTAACTTGGTGGTGTCGGATTCGTCATCTGACGAGTCCGAGACGCCCTCCTCTCGTGAAAACAAGGAGGAGGAAGAAGAAAGCTCTCCCCCCCCAGCGGAGGGAGAAGAGAAGAAGAAGGCCGCCCCATCAGGGGAGGCCGAGGGGTCTAGGAAAAGGAAGACCCCTCCGCCGGACTACTCCCATGACGCCGAAG
Organism: Aegilops umbellulata; assembly: GCA_032464435.1. NCBI lineage: Eukaryota > Viridiplantae > Streptophyta > Magnoliopsida > Poales > Poaceae > Aegilops > Aegilops umbellulata. The sequence goes on along the minus strand of CP136057.1, from coordinate 182,661,182 downwards.
AGAGCGGAGAGGAGTGGCCGAACAGGGCCAAGCGTCCGGCGAAATCGTAAGTTCAGATATCAGAGTAACTCATGATGTTACTTTGTTGCGCAACTTTCCTTAATGTCGAATGTGAATATGCAGCCCGCCCCAGGCCGAATACAACGAATCGTCGGGCGGCTCCCTGGACTCATCAGACGTGAACTCCGTTCCGCCCGCTGTCTCCCCCCGCACCACGGACGACGCTGAAGTGGCGTCACGACAAGCTCCGGGGCAGGAAGAGGTGGTCCTGGAGGAGCCGCAAGGCAACCTCCCGGACTCCAGGAGTGAAGGGGACAAGACCCCCCAGGGCTCCAAGTCCGGCTTTGTGCCAGACACCGTGCCGGAATCTTCAACAGTTCCGAGCTGCGGTAGGCGAACTCCTTCCAAAAGGAGCAAGCCTTCTAAGCCAGCGACCTCCGTCCAACCGGAGTCCCTGGACCATCTGCTGGAGGTGCTTGACGGCGCCTCCATCGACAAGGGGCACCGTACTATTATGAGTATGGTGATCCAAAAGGTTCAGTCTGCCAAGAGAGGACTGACTGAAGCTTGCGCCAGCCTTCTGACAGGCTTCGAGGTAAGTAAGAATATGTCAAAATATTACCACATAGACAGTAGCCCCTGATGCTCTGTTTGGCATTCGGAAAGAAAAGCCGAATAGAGGATCTATTAATTTTCGCAGGAGTCTAACAATAAAGAGTCAATATGCGTATGAAGGCTTCGCTGCTATCCACCGCCGCACTGACTGCACAGGTGGATGTCCTAAAAAAGGATCTCGGGCGGACCGAGCAAGAGCTCGGCCTTGCCAAACGGCAGCTCGAGGAAAAGCAAGGTAAGAAATACCCTACAGAAAAAAGTGCCTATAGAGAGGCGTGATTGCAAAGAATAACAGGATCGTACTGCTTATTGTAGGGGCCACAACTGAGGTGGCGACCCTCAAGCAGGCGCTATCTGAGGCCGAAAAGAAAATGGCCGAGGAGCGCACCGAGCGAGAAAGACTTGGGGCTCAGGTTGGCGAGGTGCAGCAAGACCTGCAGGCTCTCATGAAAAAACATGAAATCTTGGAGCTTGAGTCAAAGGCGCAAGCATCCAAGCTCGCGTCGGCCCTTGAGACCGCCAAGGGTGCCAAGGCCGAAGCCCAAAAGGCCCTCCAAGAGTTGGAGGAGATGAAAAAGATAGCAGCGGGTAAGGCATTCTCAATGCAAAGTAGAAATATAAAAGTAAACTACTTGTCACTTACCCGAATCCGGAGTTCTCCAGGGGCGTTCGCAGATCTTCCCCGCAGCGTATCCGACGCCGCCGCATTCTACCGAGATGAAGAGGGCAGCTCGACGGAGAGTGTGTTCTGGTCTCAGTATTCTGAGGCCGGACACCCTGTGCCCTTGAGTGACCAGCTGAAACAGCTGGTCGAGCTCCACAAGGCGGCCGAACAAGCCATGAAGGGCTTCATAGTTCGGCTGTGGCCCGGAGAGGCCCTGCCTGGGAGCTACTTCGGGCTGGTGCGGCGGCTGGTGGAGGCCTATCCAAGGCTTGAGGTCATCAAGCGTTTCGTCTGCATCGAAGGTGCCCAGAGGGCCCTTGCTCGTGCAAAGGTGCACTGGGGTAAGCTTGACGGTGAGAAGCTGGTGAAGGACGGGCCGCCGCAGGGGAAGGAGCATCGCAAGCCCGAGAACTACTACAAGGATGTTCTTGCAGGTGCCCGCCTTATTGCGGATGAATGTACCAAAGATGTAATTTTTGAATGAACTCGCTCGTGTTTATCCTATGCGCCGAAAACTTGTTCATATGCGCTAAGCAATTCTTATTGAATTTAAAATATTGTTTTCTATGCGGCCGTTTATCAAAAATTGAGAGATGGCCAGTCGTCGGCTTCTGCCCCCATGCCGCTAGTGCTGGGGTGTTCGGGATAAACCTGAGCGCTCTTTTTCCCATGGTTGGGTCCCTCGAGGGAGGCGCTCAGCACAACGAACCAGGCAATCGGACTATAATGCTTGAACACTCTCACTTAGCCATAGAACTTTATAATTTTAAATTTCGGCGAAGCCCCTAGTTCGGAAGACCAAATTTGGGGCGCTATCCACGCCTTTGGCCGGACAAAGCCAGCTCCTCGCTCGAAGCGGCATAAGTCTTTAGGGACTCGAAAAACCTCTCGAACAGCGACCGGTCTCTCGCCTGATCATGACAGTCAGTTTTAGCTTTCTCCACTGAGGTGCTTAACCCAGCTGAACCGGGGCACAATCGCAGTGGTTCTCCTAGTGCTACCTTAGCCGATATAGCGGAACGTAAGGCACCAAAACATAGGAGCCGGGCAAACCCAACTATTGACCCAAATCATGATTCGGAGCCGATGCATATACCGCTATAAGTTCGGGGTGCCGCACTTGTGAAAGTGTACGGACCAGATCGAAGGGTACTGAAGCCCCTGGCGTCGTACCATGGTGTACGGATGCGATCATGTTATTTAATAAACATATATATTAAAAGAGGATAATGCAAAAAATAGACAAAAAGCTATGCATTGTTTATAAAGAGGCTATTTATCAAAGCCGAACAATACAAGTAGTGCGATAAGCAAAAAGGTATTAGATTATTTAACATGTCCTGACCAGGGGCAGGCCGCGGAATTGTATTCAAAACAGATATACCGCTCGTAATAGAGACCACCTGGGAGTTCCATAATGCGGCGTAGCTTTGTCTGCTTCCCTGGATCTTGCATCGTTTGTGTGGCAGTCGAATTGCCGAACAGGTCGTCCAAAGTGTGGAGTCCTGAAAGTAAAAAAAAGAATCCGACAACCCCTAGTACGTTTTAAGCTGTATTTCGGGCATGCTGTTACTGTGCCCCTTCCCCTGTGCCCATGGTATTTCAAGGGCGTAATTATGTACGCGAAGTACTAGCTTCGCTATGTCGTGATGGCTGGGGTTGGGGCCGCATTGCTACGCCTGCTCAGAACGTGCCAGGCGGTCTTGTTGTAGGTTACTCCGGGCGCGCTTGGCAGTGTGTGGCTTTTTAACTGCCGGACTGGAGAGTTGCCTAAAAAGGCTGCTTTGTACTTCCGCTGCGAGAGCCGCCGTGTGCTCCTCCGTATGGTGTTTCCGTTGACCGTGATAACTCCTCGAGGGCCTGGCATCTTGAGCTTGAGATATGCGTAGTGCGGCACCGCATCGAACTTTGCGAATGCGGTTCGTCCGAGCAGGGCGTGATAGCCACTGCGAAACGGGACTATGTCAAAGATTAACTCTTCGCTTCGGAAGTTATCCGGAGATCCGAAGACCACAAGTGTTACGGAGCCTGTACAGTTGGCTTCTACACCTGGTATAACGCCTTTAAAGGTCGTTTTTGTGGGCTTAATCCTTGAGGGATCTATGCCCATTTTCCGCACTGTATCCTGGTAAAGCAGGTTCAGGCTACTGCCGCCGTCCATGAGGACTCTTGTGAGGTGAAAGCGGTCGATGATTGGGTCGAGAACCAATGCGGCAAAGCCGCCATGACAGATGCTAGTGGGGTGGTCCCTTCGATCAAAAGTGATCGGGCAGGAGGACCATGGGTTGAACTTTGGGGCGACTGGCTCCATCGCGCATACGTCCCGTAGCGCACGCTTCCGTTCCCTCTTGGGAATGTGGGTTGCGTATATCATGTTCACCGTCCGCACTTGTGGGGGAAACCCCTTCTGTCCATTGTTGTTCGGCGGCATGGGCTCCTCCTCGTCGTCACTATGTAGCCCCTTGTCTTTGTTTTTGGCTCTTAACTTGCCTGCCTGCTTGAACACCCAACAATACCTGTTGGTGTGATTGGCTGGCCTTTCGGGGGTGCCATGGATCTGGCACAAGCGGTCGAGTATTCGGTCCAAACTGGGCGGGCCCTGAGTATTCTTTTTAAATGGCTTTTTCCGCTGACCGGATTTATAGCCTCTGAATCCAGCGTTAACTACCGTATCTTCATTGCTGTCGCTGCTAATGCGGCGCTTTTGCTTATTTCGACGTGTCCTGCCATTTTTGTCCTTGGTATCCGAATTATCAGGGTTCTTCGATAAGTTGTTGCTGCAAGCTAGCCAGCTATCTTCGCCCACGCAAAAGCGGGTCATGAGTGTCGTGAGGGCTGCCATAGATTTTGGCTTTTCCTGTCCCAGGTGCCGTGCAAGCCACTCGTCGCGGATGTTATGCTTGAAGGCTGCTAGGGCCTCTGCATCCGGACAGTCGACTACCTGGTTTTTCTTTGTTAGGAACCGTGTCCAGAATTGCCTGGCCGATTCCTCTGGCTGCTGAATTATGTGGCTTAGGTCGTCGGCATCCGGTGGTCGCACATAAGTGCCCTGGAAGTTGTCGAGGAATGCGGCTTCCAGGTCCTCCCAAGAACCGATTGAGTCCGTTGGCAGGCTGTTAAGCCAGTGCCGGGCCGGTCCTTTGAGTTTGAGCGGGAGGTATTTGATGGCGTGTAGATCGTCGCCACGTGCCATGTGGATGTGAAGGAGATAATCCTCGATCCATACCGCCGGATCTGTTGTGCCATCGTATGATTCAATGTTTACGGGTTTGAAACCCTCTGGGATTTTATGATCCATTACTCATCTATGAAGCATAGTGGGTGTGCGGCACCCCTGTATTGGGCTATATCACGATGCAGCTCAGAAGAGCTATGTCTGTTGTTTTCGGCCCTGCCGGATTAGTCGTAGGGCGCCTGCACGATCCGTAGATTGATCTTGTTTGCCTTGCCTTATCCTCCAGTACATCTCACAGGTCTGGCGCGTTTTCCCATGCCTTAGTTGAGCGGCATCGGGGCATGGCTTGTGTGGAGGGCCGAGAGGCCTCTTTGTCGCGGCCGCGAGGTGGCCGGTCTGCCATGTCGTGCGCTGGTGATGTAGGCGCTTCCTCCCCTGATCGGGATAGCGGCCTGCGCATTGGGTAGCTCTTGGAGGGGCGTTTGAGTTCATACTCTTCAGCCGCAAGGACTTCAGTCCATCTATCAGCTAGCAGATCTTGATCAGCTCTAAGTTGTTGCTGCTTTTTCTTGAGGCTGTTCGCCATGGCTAAAAGCCTGCGTTTGAAACGCTCTTGTTCGGCGGGGTCTGATGGTACGACGAATTCGTCGTCATCGAGGCTAGCCTCGTCTTCGGAGGGAGGCATATAGTTATCGTCCTCAACCTCTCGGTCTGCCGCTCTCTCATGAGGGCTGGCTTCTCCATCTTCCTGCGCCGAATATTGCTGGGGAGGGTGTTCTTCGGCGCTATCCGGGGTACTATTATCTCCGGTGCCGGAATCACCGTTTTTGCTTTGGCGGGATTTAGAGCGGCGCCGTTGACGCCGGCGCTTTGGCTGTTTCTTGGAGGTGTCATCCCCCGCTGTTCCATCGCCATCTCCATCTTTTGGAGCATCCACCATATATGCGTCATATGATGAGGTGGCCGTCCAGCGCCCTACAGGTGCTGGTTCCTGTTCGTCTCCTACCTTGTCGTCCATACCGTCGAAGTCTTCGGAGCCGAAGTCAAGCATGTCGGTTAAATCGTCGACAGTGGCTACCAAGTGGGTGGTGGGTGGGCTTTGAATTTCTTCATCGTCCGTATCCCATCCTCGCTGACCGTAATTCGGCCAGGGCTTTCCTGATAAAGAGAGAGACTTGAAAGAATACAGTATGTCGCCAAAAGGCGAGTGCTGAAAGATGTCCGCGGCGGTGAACTCCATTATCGGCGCCCAATCGGATTCGACCGGCACGGGCGCGGGGGGTTCGGAGTCCGGTGAGGAGTCCGGACCCTCGGGGTCACGGGTCACGCGGAGTGCGGGGCTGGCGTTTGGCTCGATCGCCTTTGATATCGCAACCCCCGAGGTGACGTCCAACCGTCCATCCTCGCTTGGCGCAATAGGCTCCGAGTTAAGGGTTGGAACCGGTGCGTATGCGGCCTCTAGGACACTGTTCGGAGGCAGAGCTAGATCATGCCCCTCGAGGTAGTGCGGCGCGCTTGGCTGTGGCTCGAACCCATCGAAGATCAAGTCTCCGCGGATATCAGCCGTGTAGTTTAAGCTTCCAAACCTGACTTGATGGCCATGGCGTAGCTTTCGATCTGCTCCAGATGGCCAAGCGAATTGGCCCGCAGAGCGAAGCCGCCGAAGACGAAGATCTGTCCGGGGAGAAAAGTCTCACCCTGGACCTCGTCATTGTTGACGATCAGAGGATCCATCGGGCCTAAAGGCGACGACACAGAGGAACTCTCAATGAAAGCACCAATGTCGGTGTCAAAACCGGCGGATCTCGGGTAGGGGGTCCCGAACTGTGCGTCAAGGCCGGATGGTAACAGGAGACAAGGGACACGATGTTTTTACCCAGGTTCGGGCCCTCTCGATGGAGGTAATACCCTACTCCTGCTTGATTAATATTGATGATATGGGTAGTACAAGAGTAGATCTACCACAAGATCAAGGAGGCTAAACCCTAGAAGCTAGCCTATGGTATGATTGTGTATGATGATGGTTCGTCCTACGGACTACAACCCTCCGGTTTATATAGACACCGGATAGGGTTAGGGTTACACAGAGTCGGTTACAATGGTAGGAGATCTTGAATATCCGCATCGCCTAGCTTGCCTTCCACGCCAAGGAAAGTCCCATCCGGACACGGGACGAAGTCTTCAATCTTGTATCTTCATAGTCCAGGAGTCCGAAGGTATAGTCCGGCTACCCGAACACCCCCTAATCTAGGGCTCCCTCACATACCAAAAAGGGAAGATAGATTTTGTAAGAGGCACAAGTACTTAGAAACTAAATGGTTGCAAGAGAGGCTAAATGTTAGTGCTGAAAATTTAAAATATCTTAGCCATACTTGTGAACTTTGCAATGAACATGGTCATTTAAATATCAAATGCAAATTGTTTCATGATCGAATCGTGTCCAAAAATTGTGATGACTTGATTTCCATTGCACATCATAATGAACTTAGTCTGCTTTTGGGTTATGAAGAATCGAAACATGAAACTAAGTCTATTCCAGAATATAACCTCGAGAAATTCCTCGATATTGATCTAGAAGAAATTTATATGTATTGTGCGGTGAATTGCATTTAAAATCCTTATATTGCCAATTACATAAAGAAAAGAAAGCAAATAGAAGATGAAGAGAACACTAATGAAAGGGAAGAGACTTCCCAATATCCTCCTATTATTTATTATGATGAATCAGGTAACGTGGAGGAGCTTTCTATTCAACCAATCTCATCAATAAGGAGCTCAAAAAGGAGGGATAAACCCGCACATGATGTGAAGAAGAAGAAAAGAAAAAGGAAGAGAGGTAAAAAGGTATCCTCCCAAATAATGTTGCTCTTATTATTGTTGTGCCTCATGAAAATGAATCAAAAATAATTGTGGAAGATGATGCACTTGATGATGATCTAGTTATGCCTATTGCTTGTTGTGATGATTATGATTGGGAAGATAATGATACTTCTTATGATCTTGAAAATCTTTTTGGCACTTGCTTGGAATATGACAATTGCTATACTATTGGTGCTATCCATACTATTAATGATGAGAGTGATTATGCTTATGATATGAAAAGGCCCAAGCTTGGGGAAGCTATGTTTAATGAGGATGACATATTTGAGAATATATTTGCTGCAATTAATGTTTGTCCCAAGCTTGGGGATGCTATGTTTAATGAAGATGATATTTTTAGCCTCTCAAGTTTTGATACGCAAAGTTGTTATGATGATAGCCTGCCTTCTACCTATGATGATTATATAGATGAAAGTGGGTTTGGAAGAGTGTCAACTTTAGGAAGTAATGATCCCACTATTTTGGAGGATATTGAATCTTATAATATTTATGAAAGTGGATTCGGAGAGGTCATGACTTTATTTAGTGATGTATCCACTATTTCGGAAGAGGTTTCAATCGATTATGATGAGAACAAAGTTGCTACTTATGATGATTATTGTGATGAAACTTATGCTATAAATAGTAGTGATGATTATATTTATAAAACTTGTCATGTTTATGATTACCCTTTTTCTGAACATTACTCTTTTAATATGGAAACAATTTATAGTATTCAAGTCTCTTATGATACTCCCACTATTCCGAATGAGAAGAATTTTGCTTGTGTGGAGAGTAGTAAATTTTCTATGCTTGTAGATCATGAAAAGAATGCTTTAGGTGCTGGTTATATTGTTGAATTCATTCATGATGCTACTGAAAATTATTATGAGGGAGGAATATATGCTTGTAGGAATTGCAATAATATCAAGTTTCCTCTCTATGTGTTGAAAATCCTGAAGTTATTCTTGTTTTGCCTTCCTATGCTAGTTGATTATTGTTCCCATAAGTTGTTTAATCACAAAATCCCTATGCATAGGAAGTGGGTTAGACTTAAATGTGCTAGTCATATTCTTCATGATGCTCTCTTTATGTTTCAATTCTTATCTTTTATGTGAGCATCATTGAAATCATCATGCCCAGCTAGGGGCGTTAAACGTTAGCGCTTGTTGGGAGGCAACCCAATTTTATTTTAGTTTCTGCCTTTTTGGTTCTGTTTAGTAATAAATAATCCATCTAGCTTCTGTTTAGATGTGGTTTTGTGTTTTAATTAGTGTTTGTGCCAAGTAGAACCTTCGGGAAGACTTGGGTGAAGTCTTTATGATCATGTTGTAAAAAACAGAAACTTTAGCGCTCACGAGATTAGCTTCAACTTTTTACTGGAGAGTGATATTTAGTTGATTCTTTTCGCAGATGATTACTAGACAAATTCCTCAGGTCAACCAATTTATTTTAGAATTTTTGGAGTTCCAGAAGTTTGCATTAGTTACAGATTACTTTTTGTTTTTGACAGATTTTGTTTTTCGTGTGTTGTTTGCTTATTTTGATGACTCTATGGCCAGTAAAATAGTTTATAAACCATAGAGAAGTTGGAATACTGTAGGTTTTGTTAGGGTTGTATTTATGGTGGCTTTTGGCCTTTTGCATTCTCGCCTTTGGCCTTCCCTGTACATGTATATATGATGGCTTTTTGCCTCTGATAATACTAAGTTGCATATTTTCCTAACATGGTATCGAGCTTAGGTTCTTTTTTTCTGCATGATTGCAACTCATGCTGGATCCATCTAGTACTACTGCCGGTGTCTTCTTTCAGACCAGCTAAATTTCTCCGATTCTCTCCAGCTTGGCCGTGCCGCCTGGCTGTCTTCGCTCCTCAAGCAGCCGGTTCTCCTTCTCTGGCCTCCCCGTCCAGATCGAAGAGTCCGCCTGTACCTTGTCCGCTGCTTCCTGGGAGGAGCCGCTATCGGAGGTCCGCATCTCTGTCTCCGCCATCGCCTCGGCTCCCAGGCTAGGCCGTCGCCACCGCCGCCTCGGCTCTTTTCCTCTGGTCTTGCCGCCCGCCCTCCTGGTACGCCGCCGCCGCCCGCCCTCCTGGTGCGCCGTTGCCATCGCCGCCCATCCGGCTGGGCAGCCGCTGTCCGTCCTTCTTTTGCCCCGCTCATGATCTGGTCCAGCGCCAGCCGCCGTTCCGCCGCTTCCGCTTGCTGCTCTCCCGAGCCGGCTGCCGCTTGATTTCCGCTGCCCTCCCGTGCGTTGACTGCGGGGTCGTGATTGATCCACTTGCCTTGTGTGCGTGTGTGCTCCCTGCACGGGTCGCTCCTCTTGGGCTGCTGCTGGTGGGCTACTCTGTCCATAGGCCTACTACGTACAGGTGCGTGGCTTGAGGCCCTGTAGTTCATTTGTTGTCTAAAAAAAGAAAAAAAGAGAAAAAAAAAGAGAAAAAGAGAGAAAAAAGAGAGAAAAAAACAGGTACAATGCTTTCTGCGGGTATGCCTCCCCCTCGCTGCCCGGTGTTTTTAGACGGTGTTCCATATATTGATCCCAACTCACACATGCGTCGTTCTTCGGTGCTTGGTGCTCGCCCACTTCGAGGTGGTGGTTGTCGCTCTACATCGACACCTTTTGCGACATCCACCGGTATTGCTGGCCGCTCTACATCGACTCTTCTCGCGACTTCCGCACCTGGTGATGATTGTCGCCCTACGTCGATTCCTCTTGCGGCTTCCGCGCGTGGCGCCGACCTCTCTACATCGACTCCCCCAGTGGCTTCCACTTGCGGCTCTGTGTCGACCTCTTCTGTCGTGTCGTTGTCTGCGCGTGAGATTGCACAGCTGCGATGCCTGCTTGATGCTTGGGATTCTTCACCGACAGTTTCTGTAAGCTCCGTGACTGACTCTTCCGGCAATGTGAAACCACCTTCTACCCATTTAGGTACATCCCCATGGATTCTTGATACTGGAGCGTCTTTTCATATGACTTATGATTCTTCCACTTTGACCTCTGTCCGACCTGTTGAGTCTCATGTTCGTGTTCTTACGACTGATGGCACTCCCCTCCATGTAGCTAGTCGAGGCACTCTTAACACTTCTTCATTTCATGTTCCCTCTGTTGCTCATGTTCCTCAACTTACCATGCAGCTCATATCTGGTGGTCAGATTGTTGACTCTAGTTGTAGGGTTATTCTAGACTTTGATTCATGTTCTGTTCAGGATCGGCGCACGGGCACTCTGCTTGGTGCTGGCCCTCGATGCTCTTATGGTCTTTGGGAGCTTGACTGGCTTCGTCTTCCCTCCGCTGCCACGGCCTCTAGTCTCACAACTCCTGTTGCTGCATCTACCAGCTCTTTTCAGCAGTGGCACCATCGTATTGGCCATTTATGTGGTTCTCGTCTCTCGTCTTTGGTTCATCGCAGTGTTCTAGGGTCTGCCTCTGGCAACGCTTCGCTGGATTGTCTAGGTTGTACGCTTGGCAAGCAGATTCAACTACCCTATCCTCATAGTGAGTCAGTGTCCGAGCGCCCTTTTGATCTCGTTCACTCTGATGTTTGGGGACCGGCTCCCTTCGCTTCGAAAGGGGGTCATCGGTACTATATTATCTTTATAGATGATTTTTCTCGATACACTTGGATCAATTTCATGTCTTCTCGTAGTGAGGTCTTATCTATATACAAAAAATTTGCTGCCATGGTTCATACCCAGTTTTCCACTCCTATTCGTGTTTTTCGCGCAGATTCAGCTAGTGAGTATATCTCTCATGCGCTGCGAGGGTTCCTTGTCGAGCAGGGTACTCTTGCTCAGTTTTCTTGTCCTGGTGCTCATGCTCAGAATGGTGTGGCTGAGCGCAAGCATCATCACCTTCTTGAGTCGGCACGTGCAATGATGATCGCCGCCTCTCTCCCGCCTCACTTCTGGGCTGAGGTTGTTACCACTTCCACTTATCTCATCAACCTTCAGCCATCTGCTGCTCTACAGGGTGGTATTCCACTTGAGCGTCTTTCTGGTCGTTCTCCATATTATTCTGCGCTTCATTTGTTCGGTTGTGTTTGCTATGTTTTGCTTGCCCCTCGTGAACGCACCAAACTGACCGCTCAATCTGTTGAGTGTGTCTTTCTCGGATATAGTGATGAGCATAAGGGCTATCGGTGTTGGGATCCTGTGGGTCGCCGGATGCGTATTTCCCGGGATGTCACCTTTGATGAGTCTCGTCCCTTCTACCCGCGTCCATCCTCCTCGGCCTTTTCCATGGAGGACATCTCGTTTCTTACGTTTCCGGATACACCTCCCTCTGTGCCCAATATTCCTACTCCCCGTCCCGCTGTTGCAGATCTGACGCTGTCCTCTCCTATGATTTCTTCTCCTCCCTCATCGCGTGCCTCTCCACCTTCATCATCGACACCTTCCTCTTCTTCACCCTCATCACCGATACAGTCCCCGTCTCCACCTCCGGTTATTCCACCTCTCCCCTCCTTTCCTTTCCATTATACTCGTCGTCGATGTGTTGTGGATGAGTCTACTGATGTGCCCCCTACTTCTGATGTGTCATCTTCCTCCTCTCAGCCGACTTATGGTCTTTGTTCTCGGCCTTGTCTGCCCCCTGATCGATATTCTCCTTCTCGCTATGGTCTTTCGACCGTTGTTGAGCTGACTTCTTATCGAGATGTTGTTGTTCATCCTGAATGGCAGTTTGCCATGGCAGAAGAGATTGCTGCCCTTGAGCGCACCGGCACGTGGGATCTGGTTTCTCTTCCTCCCCGTGTTCGTCCCATCACTTGTAAGTGGGTCTATAAGATTAAGACCCGCTCTGATGGTTCTCTTGAGCGTTATAAAGCTCGTCTTGTGGCTCGTGGCTTTCAGCAGGAGCATGGTCGTGATTACGATGAGACTTTTGCTCCTGTGGCCCATATGACCACTGTTCACACACTTCTCGTCGTGGCCTTTGTTCGCCATTGGTCCGTGTCTCAGCTTGATGTTAAGAATGCCTTTCTCAATGGTGAGTTGCGTGAGGAAGTTTATATGCAACCACCACCTGGGTATTCAGTTCCTGATGGCATGGTTTGTCGTCTTCATCGCTCTCTCTATGGCCTTAAGCAAGCCCCCCGCGCTTGGTTTGAGTGTTTTGCCTCAGTGATCACTGCAGCTGGTTTTTCGCCCAGTGCTCATGATCCAGCGTTGTTTGTCCACCTTTCTACTCGTGGTCGCACTCTTCTTCTTCTATATGTTGATGACATGATCATCACCGGCGATGATCTTGAGTACATTCCCTTTGTCAAGGCCCGTCTCAGTGAGCAATTTTCTATGTCTGATCTTGGTCCTCTTCGTTACTTTCTTGGGATTGAGATTTCTTCCACCTCTGATGGCTTTTTTATTTCCCAAGAAAAGTATATCCAAGATCTTCTTGCTCGTGCGGCTCTTACTGATGAACGCACTGTTGAGACTCCTATGGAGCTTAATGTTCACCTTCGTGCTTCTGATGGTGAGCCCTTGTCTGATCTGACTCGTTATCATCATCTTGTTGGGAGTCTTGTCTATCTCGCTGTCACTCGTCCAGATATCTCCTATCCTGTTCATATCCTGAGTCAGTTTGTTTCTTCTCCCACTTTGGTTCACTATAGTCACCTTCTTCGTGTTCTACGATATCTGCGTGGCATGATCTCTCACCGTCTCTTCTTTCCTCGTCCCGGCTCATTACAGCTCCAGGCCTATTCGGATGCTACCTGGGCTAGTGATCCTTCGGATCGCCGTTCACTTTCTGCTTACTCTGTCTTTCTTGGTGGTTCTCTCATTGCCTGGAAGAAGAAGAAGCAGACTGCAGTTTCCCGTTTGAGTGCAGAGGCTGAGTTACGAGCTATGGCTCTCCTCACGACAGAGGTGACTTGGTTACGCTGGTTACTTGAGGATTTTGGTGTTACTGTTACTACACCTACTACACTCTTGTTAGACAGTACAGGTGCTATCAGTATTGCGCGGGACCCAGTGAAGCATGAGCTTACCAAGCATATTGGCGTTGATGCTTTCTTTGTGCGCGCTAGTGTACAAGACCATGTTGTTGCTCTTCAGTATGTGCCTTCCGAGTTACAGCTGGCGGACTTCTTCACGAAGGCCCAGACTCGAGCGCAACATGGATTTTACCTTTCCAAACTCAGTGTTGTGGATCCACCATGAGTTTGATGGGGGGTGTTAGAGCTATATTTATGGTGGCTTTTGGCCTTTTGCATTCTGGCCTTTGGCCTTCCCTGTACATGTATATATGATGGCTTTTTGCCTCTGATAATACTAAGTTGCATATTTCCCTAACAGGTTTAACACCAATATAAATAAATAATGAGTTCATTACAGTACCATGAAGTAGTGTTTTGTTTTCTTTCGCTAACGGAGCTTACGAGTTTTCTGTTAAGTTTTGTGTTGTGAAGTTTTCAAGTTTTGGGTAAAGATTCGATGGACTATGGAATAAGGAGTGGCAAAAGCCTAAGCTTGGGGATGCCCAAGGAACCAAGGTAATATTCCAGGATACCAAGCGTCTAAGCTTGGGGATGCCCCGGAAGGCATCCCCTCTTTCGTCTTCATTCATCGGTAACTTTACTTGGAGCTATATTTTTATTCACCACATGATATGTGTTTTGCTTGGAGCGTCATTTTATTTTCTTTAGCTTTGCTTGTTGTTTGAATAAAATATCAAGATCTGAAAATTCTTAAATGAGGGAGAGTCTTCACATAGCTCCATAATTATTTAACTACTCATTGATCTACACGTATATCTTTTGGTAGTAGTTTGTCATTTACTCGTGTGCTTCACTTATATCCTATGAATAAATGGTTGAATGATTTGAATGTCATAGATCTTAAATTATATATGTTTCATATGCTTATCCCATGGGGAGTAATGCCTTCACATATAAGAAGTAGAGGTGGTAAATTTATTGAAGGTTAGCAAACATTGTATTGGTCACTTGAACAATTCATGAAAGAATATTGAACGAAGAGAGATTTCACATATAATACTATCTTGAACATCTTCTATGATTGTGATCCCCATTAATTATTTTCAAACCTGAGAAAATTAGTTGAAGTTGGACAAGGAAGACAACATAATGAGTTATGCTTGGGTATATTTGTATAAGTTATATTGTTTTAGATCCTCTAACATGTGGTGCTTGCTATTTAGAATCCTTTGATAGCCAAAATATCTGTACTAAGAGGGAATACTGCTTGTGCATCCAAATTCCTTGAACCAAGTTTCTTCCATGAGTGTCCACCATATCTACCTATATGCGGTATTTACCTGTCGTTCCAAGTAAATTTGCATGTGCCAAACTCTAAACCTTCAAATAATAATCTGTTTTGTATGCCCGAATCGCTCATGTAGCGACTACGGGTTAGCAGTATCTTCCATGCTAGGTGGGTTATTCTCACGATGAGTGGACCCCGCTCATCATTCACGAGAAAATGGCTGGTAACTGGGATGCCCAGTCCCATGATCAAAAGATCAAAATCAAATCAAAAATAATTGCAAACAAAACTCCCCCGGGTTTGATGTTAGTTGGAGGCACCCGTTGTTTCGGACAAGCCATGGATTGATGATTGTTGGTGGAGGGGGAGTAAAAATCTTTACCTTTCTGTTTGGGAACCGCCTATAATGTATGTAGTATGGAAGATATTGGGAACTCTTGGTCGTTATGTTGACAATGAAAGTATACCTCTCAAAATTATTTTCATCTATGTTTTTGCTTTGAGCTCTGGCACCTCTACAAATCCCTGCTTCCCTCTGCGAAGGGCCTATCTTTTACTTTTATGCAAGAGTCAGTAGTATTCCTTCTCATCCCAACCTACTCTTTAGTTGGCAAGCATCATGTGATGGAAAGATCTAAGCATATATGGCCAGTCAATATTTGAGCATGAATTATTACTGTTGACATTACCCTTGAGGTAAAAGGTTGGGAGGCAAAACATTAAGCCCCTATCTTTCTCTGTGTTTGATGAATACTATTTGTTCTAAAAATATGCTTTGAGTGGTAACAATCATGGAAGACTAAATGATAGTTGAGTATGTGAAGTTTGCCGAATCAAAGCTCTGACATAGACTCTTCCTGAAAATAAGATGAATTGCAATTGTTTAATGACTGAGAACTGTTTGTTAGTTTTCAAGAAAGTTTATGATCTATACTTTAACATGTGAATAGTTTGTTACTTGATCATGAAAAGTTCTATGAGTTGAGCTACTGTTATGACATATAATGATGCCAGAAAAGGTGATAGAAATTATAATTGATCAAACTTATGCACCTGCTAGCATTCACACTTCATAAATGATTTCTTTTATCATTTACCTACTCGAGGACGAGCAGGAATTAAGCTTGGGGATGCTGATACGTCTCCAGCGTATCTATAATTTATGAAGTATTCATGCTATTATATTATCCATCTTGGATGTTTTATGGGATTTACTATGCACTTTTATATTATTTTTGGGACTAACCTATTGACCCAGAGCCCAGTGCCAGTTCCTGTTTTTTCCCTTGTTTCAGTGTTTCGAAGAAAAGGAATATCAAACGGAGTCAAAACGGAATGAAACCTTCTGGAGAAGTTATTTTTGGAAGGAAAGCAACCTGATAGACTTGGAGTGCAAGTCAGGAAAGAAACGAGGGAGCCACGAGGTAGCGCGCCCTCCACCCTCGTGGGGCCCTCGTGGCTCCCCTGACGTATTTCTTCCTCCTATATATATCCATATACCCTAAAACGACCGGGTAACAGAATAGATCGGGAGTTCCGCCGCCGCAAGCCTCTGTAGCCACCAAAACCCAATCGGGACCCTGTTCCGGCACCCTGCCGAAGGGGGGAACCCTCACCGGTGGCCATCTTCATCATCCCGGCGCTCTCCATGACGAGGAGGGAGTAGTTCACCCTCGGGGCTGAGGGTATGTACCAGTGGCTATGTGTTTGATCTCTCTCTCTCTCTCTCTCTCTCTCTCTCTCTCTCTCTCTCGTGTTCTTGATTTGGCACGATCTTGATGTATCGCGAGCTTTGCTATTATAGTTTGATCTTATGATGTTTCTCCCCCTCTACTCTCTTGTAATGGATTGAGTTTTCCATTTGAAGTAATCTTATCGGATTGAGTCTTTAATGATTTGAAAACACTTGATGTATGTCTTGCCGTGCGTGTCTGTGGTGACAATGGGATATCACGTGATTCACTTGATGTATGTTTTGGTGATCAACTTGCGGGTTCCGCCCATGAACTTATGCATAGGGGTTGGCACACATTTTCGTCTTGATTCTCCGGTAGAAACTTTGGGGCACTCTTTGAAGTACTTTGTGTTGGTTGAGTAGATGAATCTGAGATTGTGTGATGCATATTGTATAATCATACCCACGGATACTTGAGGTGACATTGGAGTATCTAGGTGACGTTAGGGTTTTGGTTGATTTGTGTCTTAAGGTGTTATTCTAGTACGAACTCTAGGGCTGTTTGTGACACTTATAGGAATAGCCCAACGGATTGATTGGAAAGAATAACTTTGAGGTGGTTTCGTACCCTACCATAATCTCTTCGTTTGTTCTCCGCTATTAGTGGCTTTGGAGTGACTCTTTGTTGCATGTTGAGGGATAGTTATATGATCCAATTATGTTATTATTGTTGAGAGAATTTGCACTAGTGAAAGTATGAACCCTAGGCCTTGTTTCCTAGCATTGCAACACTGTTTATGCTCACTTTTATCATTAGTTACCTTGCTGTTTTTATATTTTCAGATTACAAAAACCTATATCTACCATCCATATTGCACTTGTATCACCATCTCTTCGCCGAACTAGTGCACCTATACAATTTACCATTGTATTGGGTGTGTTGGGGACACAAGAGACTCTTTGTTATTTGGTTGCAGGGTTGCTTGAGAGAGACCATCTTCATCCCACGCCTCCCACGGATTGATAAACCTTAGGTCATCCACTTGAGGGAAATTTGCTACTGTCCTACAAACCTCTGCACTTGCAGGCCCAACAACGTCTACAAGAAGAAGGTTGTGTAGTAGACATCAATACCCAAGGATGGCATTGTACGGCAGACGAATGTGGCCGATGTCGAAGTCGATGAGCTCGGTGCAGTAGTTATCGCGTCCATCGAAGGTGACAGGGAGGCGGACCTGCCCGATCGGGGTGGTGGAACCATCGGTCACTCCTGAGAAGGGCTTTGTCGGTTGCATCTGATCATAGGGTACTTGAAGGCGATCGAAAGTGTCGATGGACAGGACGTTTAGCCCCGCACCGCCATTGATAAGGGTCTTGGTGACTTGGACGTTGCTGATGACAGGCGAGCAGAGCATTGGGAGAGCACCGGTGGCTGCGACGCACTTGAGCTGGTCCGCCGAGCTGAAAGTGATGGCGTACTTGGACCGCCTGAGCGGGCGTGTGGCCTCGAGCTTGGGAAGAGCCGTGTTCACCTCGCGAGCAAACTGCTTGAAGATACGCTGAGACGCTGGGGCCTGAGCTCCGCCCAAGATGCAGGCGATAGCGCGCTGTTTCTGGAAGCCCCCTGCTCCTTCGTCGTGATGGTGGTCGTCGTTCCTTCTGGGTGGTGGCGGCAGCAGAGGAAGACCAGCATTGCCCTGAGGGCGGTCCTCGCGAGGCTGATCCCTCCAGGCTTCCTCATGAGGCTGATCTTGCCAACGGTCCTCGCGAGGCCGGTCGCGCCACTCCTGGCGGGGGCCACGGTCGTCCCAGCGTCCTCCGCCATGTCCTCCTCCTCGGTCGTAGCCCCGGTCGCTGCGCTCGGGGCATCGACCGAAGCGTCCATCTCGAATGGCCCTAAGCTCCTGACAGTCATTGGTGTTGTGGCTGTGTACGTTGTGGAAGGCGCAGAACGGTCGGCTGCTCTTGGATGACTCGGGATGATCACGGCCGCTCTTCGTGTCTGGTTCCGCCACGAGCACGGCCACTCCCTTGCGCTTCACGTCCTTGGCCTTGGCTTTCTTCTCCTCCAGGTCAGTAGCTGGGAGCTCAAGGAGGGAAAGGCACCCTTCCTCAGCTCTCGCGCACTTGGTCGCCAGGTTGAACAGCTCCAGAGCCGTGCACAGCTCCTCGTGGATGGTGAGCTCCTCCTTCATCTTGACATCGCAGACACCATCAGAAAACGCCGAAATGATGGCCTCGTCCGTCACCTTGGGGATCTTGACGCGAACGTCGTTGAAGCGTTAGATGTACTTCTGCGAGGTCTCTCCTGGCTGTTGCTTGATGCGGCGCAGGTCACCCGCAGCCGGAGGGCGATCGCGAGTGCCATGAAAGTTGGCGACGAAGCGGTCACGCATCTCACCCTAGGAGGAGATCGAGCCCGGGGGCAGGTTCAGGAGCCACGAGCGAGCATCGTCCTTGAGAGCCATGTGGAACCAGTTCGCCATGACTTTCTCGTCACCGTTGGCCGCCTCGATGCTCAGCTCATAGAGCTGCAAGAACTTCGCAGGGTCGGGGGTGTCGTTGTAGTGAGGAGGCAGATCCGACTTGAACTTGCCCGGCCAGACGACGCCAAGCAGCTCAGGGGTGAAGGCGCGACAGCCCGCCGTGGCCACCGGGGCCCGTCATGGAGGCGGAGCTTGATCTTGGTGTCCCCGCGCTGCCACGGCAAGTGGCGCGTGGCCCTGCCGCGGCAAGCGATCCTGACGTGGCAGTGCTGGGAGCGGCGGAGCATTTTCTTGCGGTCGAGGAACTTCTTGGCAGCTTCCTTCTTCTCGCGCGAGCGCCTGACGCGGTGGGTCTCGCCGGGGGACCACACGCCTTGGCGCCAGAATGCCGTCTTGGTGCGGAGGTGGTGGAGGCACTCCACGAGCCATGTCGCCCGCAGCTGGCGAAAGGCGAGGCAGCGAGAGGGATGGCGCAGGGGAGCCCCCTGCAGCGCTGACAAGCTCGGCGATGCGGTCCAGCCAGTCCTCGTAGAGGTCGTCGACGGAGCGGTAGCGCAGGAGCTCGCGTGCCATGAGCAGCGTGGCCTGCGCGTCCGCAGGAGCACGACGGGCGTGAGACGACGAGCCAGCTGGGGTCAACGACGGAGTGGCGGTACGGCCATCCCGCCGCACGGAGGGGTGCAGGGAGGACGCTTGCTGCTCGTTTCCCGCTGAACCTGTGGCGGCGTTGGTGGTGGGTGACGGAGAACGACGAGGAGGCCCGCCGACAGGGGCTGTCTGAGCGACACGGGTGGCGAGAGCGGCCCGGCGCTCAACGCGGGCCCGGCGAGCGTTGGCCATGAACTTGGTGGAGTGGTGAGACGCGGGTCGACGAGAGGAAAGCTTCAGCGCACCCCTACCTGGCGCGCCAAATGTCGGATTTCGGGTTCCGGCAAAACCCTTGAGGTTCGAACACTGGGGTGCGCACGAAGATCTCTCCCCCCTCTAGCTCGCTCGCATCAAGATCTCACGGCCTAGCTCGACGAACCCAAAGAACAAAGGGACACAAGATTTATACTGGTTCGGACCACTGTTATGGTATAATACCCTACTCCAGTGTGGTGTGGTGGATTGCCTCTTGGGCCGAGGATGAACAGTACAAGGGAAGAACAACCTCCTGAGGAGAGGTGTTCTTGTGCTCGGTGAGCTTGTGTGGGTGTGGATGGTCTAGTCCAAGATTCCTTGGTCCCTATGGTGGTGGCTAGTCCTATTTACAGAGGCCCTGGTCCTCTTCCTAAATATTGAGCGGGAAGGGATGCCACAACGGCCAGTTTGAAGGGGGACAACTAGTACAAGCTATCCTGACTAAAGGTGGTCTTCGCCTGCCAAAGGCTCTGGTGGTGACGCCATCTTGGGCTCCACGGTGACCTCAGTCTTGTCGTCCTTCTGGTCTTGGTCTCGTTGCACAGATATGGAAACCTTTGCCTGATGCCTCGGGACTCCTCGCCTGCGCTTGCCTCTTTAGCACCAAAGAGGAAACGAGGACACTATGCGCGCTGGCACCCGCCTGGCCTTGGTCGTCATGGCTTACGTCACGGGAACCTCGCGAGGTTCCCCTTGCCTTGATCTCTCTGCCCCTCGCGAGCCAGCCTGGTGAGGCTGCCCCCGAGAAGGTCTTTTGTCGTCCGCCTCGCGAGGCTTGACCCCTCGCGAGGGTCTTGGGTGTTTGCTGGTGAAGATGGGCCGTACAGGGCCGCTGGTGGAGCCACGCCGTGGGCCACAAGCAGGCAAGTCTAGAAACCCCCATTCCTAGAACGCCGACAACTATACATCATAATGTCCTTCCTACAATGAACAAATGAACATAGCTCAGATAAGATATGCTTGAGTTGTGAATGAACTGAAAGGATGAAACATAGCTTCAACATTTTATATAAAAAATAAAAGAAAGCCAAGTGGATCTCTTTGTCAGGAATGAAAAAAAGATGCTTCTCAAGGATGAAGAAGAAGATTGATTGTGTCCACAAAGAAAGAGATAGTACCATTTTCTTGTTTATTGCTCAATCGATCAAGGCATCCAACTGTAAAGTAAATGGCAGTATTAATAATCAGATTACAAGCATTCGGTATAGTCAGACAAGAAGTGTCATTCTTTTTTTTTGAGGAAAATATACCTTGACGTTCCAGATCTAGGAAGCGTTATAATGGAGTGGGAGATAAAAAATGTGCTGAAAAATAATATAATTTTCTTGTTTCTACATAGCAGGAAACATGATCAAGTAGTGATGAATACAAAGAACAAAATGCCTTCATCACACATATAGATACATGTCAGTTTTGATGCAAGTAATATTGGTGCTAGTTTGCTAGTAATTTGTATTCATGAAGTAAGTTGAACACAACTAACATTTCAAAGAAAGAATAACAAGTTATTTGGAGAAAGAGCCTACGGACAATTGTAGAATAATGTTTAGTCCTTAATAAGTTTTCAAGTAACAAACCAATGTGTATATAACTTCTATTAACATGTTGCTGCATATCATGATGATAAGAATCCTGCTGATTCATGAACCCACTTCCGACTTTTTCCTTACCTGCTCTTGATTTCTCCTTTCCCACCTTCAAGTGTGAAAAAATCGTCAACAAGGGTTTGCGCCAACCCGGCGCATCCATCGATCGGGATCCTAGCTAGCACCAGCGGCTCCCTCCATCATCGCCGCCGTCCAGAGAAGGACGCGGACACAACCGGCGCGATCATCGGCCGCGACGAGGCGGACAAACCCGGCAACTCTCGCCTTGCATTCTCCGCCGCCGCACATGACCACCACACACGACTAAAGCTAGCTAGGGTTCGTCATCGACGAGAGAAGAGATTGATCTAGTCTAGATAGATGGATCTTTGCTCCAGCAGTTCTGGTGTGGCAGGCGGTGACGGTGAACCCTAGAAGATGAGACATGACCAAGCGAGTGGTCGTGTGACTTGGTTTTTGGTGGTGGAAAAACCAAGCGGTAGATGGTGGAGGTGGGACGAAAAACCCAGACAAAATTAAACCCTAAAGATGAAGCTACCAAGTCCCACTCTAAGAGAGTAGAGATAGGCACTAGTGCTTAGAAAAATCACGGTTTATTTAATGCATTGTGCACAAGGCCTAAGAGCATCTCTAGCAAACCCCGCATAAGTGGTCAAACCCGTAAAATTTTTGCGTTTTACAGTTTTGGGCGAAAAAAGTGTCCAGAACAGAAACCGTAAAAGTGGTCCAACCCGTAAAATTTTTAAGGGCCACCGCAAATGCACGCCCGAAACCCTTATATTTTGAGGTTGGAAGGCCGAATCTAGGGGCCCCCGTATACCGGTCAAACCTCGTCGGAGCAAACACGCCCCGCAGAGTTTTTTGGAATCCGCCCTAAACTCACCGGAATTCATCACCGCACACCGGAAAAGGCCGCTAGGCGCCGCAATCGATCGCCGCTGGTTCGAATCGGACGAGCTCGACATAGCCGTGGCCTTCCATGACCTCAACCTGGCCGCCGGAATCCCGACGCGGCAGGCAAAGGGGCACGACTCGGCTGGCAATAGAGTAAGGCGCGAACGGCGGAGGCGACGGGGCGTGGCCGGCAAGGCTGGACGCGGACGACGGAGGCGACGGGGCGTGGCCGGCGCGGTAATGGAGCGCGACCGACGTGCGACGCGGCATGGCCTGCGGGCATGGGGCGCGGCCGGCTGGGGGAAGGGGCGGCAGCGGCCAGACGGGAGGAAGGAGCTCTTATCCAGTTTTACAGTTTGTTTACAGTATCTGTTCGGTCACAACTAAAATGAACCCTTAAAATGCACTTTTTCCAATCCGTATCCCAGTTTTGAAGTTTGCGATTTTAAGGAGAGATGCTCTAAAAGCATCTCTAACAGATCCCACAAACCGGGCCATCAGGTATAATAACGGCCGGTTTGCGGGATGTATCCCGTAAACCCGTCCCGAACAGATCCTCTGGCCGTCCTTTTTTTATGGGACCCCGAATGCGCGAGTCCATTTCCTCTATATCTACGAGATTTCGCTCGGTTTTGGAGGCTCCCCTTTCCTTTGGCGGGAGGGAAATTTCAGTCCCAAACGCTTTCTTCGTAACCGGGGTCATGGCTTCCCGAACTCGATTCCGGTCAATTCTCACGGCCGCCACCCCATGCGAGCTCTCTCACGTCGCCGCTGCCGCCCGCGATCTGGCTAGCTACTGCTGCTGTCGCCACCGCGAGCTAGCTAGCATCCGTTGCGTAGCAAGCAAGTTAGCTGCCGTCGCCACCGCAAGCTAGTTGCTACTGCCTGCTCGTCGCGTCTGTCTCTGTGGTCCTCGTCTTGCTCCACGGCGGCACCGTCATCGGCAAGACATGCGCTCCTCCTCTGTCCCTGACGAGATTCTCGTGGTGGAAGAAGTCGAGAAAGATGCAATTATGATTTAACTGGCTGACGTTTTTAGAGGGTTTGTGCAATTTTATGGGGATAATGAAATATTTCACAGGATCTATTCTGCCGGAATAAAAATCACACTGTAGAAATGTAAAAAAATGTTTTGCGGTATCATTTAAACCGATATTTGCGGGATTGGGTGTACGGGGATGCTAAGGGCCAAAACTACTCGTCCGACACCTCCTTCCCCATCTAAAAAGAACTTCTTGCCCGTCTTCCTCCAAGCTAGGGTTTCCTCTGCTGACCTCCGTCGTGCGTCCGGCCGCTACTTGCATCTCTCCGCCCTCCATTCATTCCACTCCTCTAGCCTATGAGGTAAGTTTAACGGGATTCTCTGACCAATCTGAGCGCGGTGGTCCTATCAATCCGGTCTTTGCTTCCCTGTCAATTTTGTTGTTCATTTGCGGCGTTGAGGATTCACGTGATTTTTCGTTATGCGATTTCGACCCCAAACAACTCCGAGTGCTATCACTTGTAGAGCCCCCTTCGATTTATGAATTGCGCATATCAGAATTCTAACTGCAGCGTGCCTACAGTGTCTTGATTACATCCTGATGGTGCATAAAGACATGTTCAGTAGTTTAGATAACCCCGTCTGTTGCAATCACCTCTAGACAGCATTAAAGACTCCCTGTACAACAGTCTGTCTATTTTCTATCTGCAACCCCCCAAAATAAGGAACTGAAAATAAACCTTGCACAGTTTGGCCACCACCGCTCCTCCACCCTAGTCGACGATGCGAGCACAGTCACAGTCCAGCGCAATGCTCATCTGATGACAAGGTGTGTGTTAGACGAGTAGTCAAAGGTACGTCCGTAGGCACCGCCGCCCTACGGTGCTCTGCCTAGCCAACAAGTTGAACATTGACGACGAGAAGGAGCATCGATCATGCTCTCGCTGGTCGTTGCTGTTCATCTAGCAGCACTGGGTCTGCTAGGCACCATTGATGTCCTCCCACTGCTTGGCAAGGCCTCGCAGAACGAGGTCACAGGGCTGATGCTCTGTAGCAGAACATGTGCTCGCCGGCATCCATGGCAGATGCTCCTCGGACGGCTAGTGGTGCCTCGGTGTCGACCAAGCAGCACAATGTCGTGCAGGTCTCGCCGGAGTAGGCAGCGTAAAAAAGGGAAAAGAAATCACCATGTTGGAGCACGGGATACGACGGTTTGACGGAGGAGATAAATGGCTGCTGATAAGGAGCGATATTTTTGGATATCGACTGTCTGATGAATTATAGACACCCTCCTCCTCTCTCTTCATTCTCTCCCCTCCACCTAGATAAAAATCCCATGTGGCATGCGTTACAGACGGCTGAGTGGATGCTGTTGTACATGCCCTAAGAAACGACACAAGTAGTCAACTTAGATTCAAAGTACAAATTTTTTAATCACAAGGACTTGGCTGTTTTCCAAACCACCCACCCCATAACATAAGGGGGCAAATTCACCACCCTGTAGAAATAGTGATCTCAATATCTACGGACAAATCCAACCAAACACGCTCTCACATGCAACATCCCCACCAATCCTGTAATGCAGCCAACCCAGAAACATTTTCACTCAGCCATGGCCAACTGAAACGGGCAGGGATGACCAAACAGCTCTTACTGGCATGCACTCAGCTAGGCTCAAATTAGCCAGGATGGGGGTTACTTTAGTCATGTAGACTTTATGTTCCCCAAAATCGCCGGTCTGGTTTGTTATCTGACAATCTTGATCTCTAGCATTCCCAATCCCAGCAGGCAGTGTAAAGTCGGAAGTCATTGGCAGCCAATTTTAGCCATCCATCAACTTGTAGATCCCTTCAACTAGTGAATGCATCTTTAAACTTAGGCTAGCCAGAGAATGGGGCTATGTCCTATGGGGCTAGCTCTCTTCGTGCAGACAACCAAAAAGGCATGTAGTCGCCCAGAAGTGCGCATTTGTGTCGTCACCGGTTGTATGATTGGGGAATTTTCACCTGACAGATTAGTTAAAGAATAACGCCTTGTCATTCTTACTAAGTCGGCAATTAAAAGTGTACTGCATAGTTTTACCAAAAAAATATTATTTTGTTTTAAGACGACTGTGCTATGTTGGATGCTAGGCAGCTAAGGGTATTTATGGTATTTATTTTTACCAAAAAATATTCTTTTAAAAAATCTAAGGGTATTTATGGTCAAAATTCCAATTTGTATCTTTTCATACAAATAGGTGTCCTTCCCTGATTTTTGCTTTAGCTTTAGCTCTATTGGTGCTTGTAGCTTTGTACTTGCAAACTACATAAGCCAAATGTTTCGTGGATAGAATGAATTGAATTGTCTAAACCCTGTAATGTTCTTAGTTACTTGGCATGTATATTGTATCATATATCTGACATTAGCTAAGTGAATGCTCTGATATTTATCTTGCTGCTACTTACTATTATGACACACTTCAACTGTTTGGCTGTTCCTGGTTCTTAATGTCTTGATGTATAATAGTATCATGGTGAGGTAGGTTGCTTTACTCATGTCTCATGCTTATGTGATTTTTAAATATTTGAAAAATGAATTTGCTTTAGCTGTGTAGTCATGACATTTGTGTTTAACTGTCTGCGACAATTTTAAACTACTTTCAGATCAACAAATTGCAATTTTCCTGTCAGATATGGCGAGCACAGCATGCTTTGTGATTGTCAGTAAGAATGATATCCCAATCTATGATGCTGAAGTTGGATCCGCACCAAAAGTATGATCCGTTCAGTTTATTCCCTTTAGTAATTAATGGATGTTCTACTCCACTTCTTACATTTGTGGTATTTTTATACGTGCCTTTGTTAAATATTCATTGTAGTTTTGTTCCCATATTCCTTTGCTACTGATGGAATCCACGATGCACGTAATCTTGTATCTGGAAGTAGATCATGTATTAATGTGCACATGTATTGTTCATTACAGTATTATCACTGGTTTGCAACCTTACTTTATGGGACATCTACTGTCCATCCCATCTCGAGCAAGAATAAATTGTTCATCTGTATTATAAACATCAAATGTAGCTTTACAGTTATTTTCTAAGATAACCAAATGATGAAAACTTGCAACTCTTGTGATCTTCTCACATTATTTCCCCCCTCATAGAGGCATAACTAGTAACCTCTTCATCTCGAGACTCGAGGTGGACTCTTAAATTCTATTTTATTGTAGATGCTTAGCAAAAATAATATATTTTTATAATACCTAGGACATGGATGTTATATGAACCAATGATCATGACAAGTCGTTAGTACTAGCAATGGCTTCCTCTTTCATTACTTCCTCCTTTAGATACCCCTCTATCTCAATTAAATGGTACCCTGTTCATATCTGTAAATTTGTTCGATCATGGACAAGGTTCAAAGAAAGGGTGAGCCATTCACCATGAATGCTAGAAATGTGAGATCAACTGAGAATGCATGCACCACTTCTCATATTTATATTTTGTATATGATTGACAGTAGAGGCATGCATTGCATTTACCTCTCCCTGTAGGTCATCCTATTAACGTATGTTCAGTCAGTTGTTTCATGATGACCCAATTTACTTCCTCTCACAGAAAGAAGATCAGGCTTATCAGCATCAGTTCATTTTGCATGCTGCATTAGATGTTGTTCAGGACCTTGCATGGGCTACAAGTGCAATGTGAGTGGTTGTTGATTTGTCATTACCCAGTCAGGTGTATCCAAAGATTCAATGTAGATCCCCTTGTAGTTTTTCTCGTTTCTGGCTTCACATAACTATTCCCCTTTTTCACCATTTTCAGGTTTCTGAAGTCAGTAGATAGATTCAACGATCTTGTGGTGTCTGTTTATGTAACTGCTGGTCATATCCTTTTGATCAGAATTTAGTGATAATTCCTTTGATCAGAATTATCATTATTTTGTCTGCAAACGACTTAAGATATAGCCATGACAGGTAAATTTGGGGTCTTGTGTATGTCTTTAATTCCTGTGAGAGTGATAACTCATAACAGCGATTGCCCTTGCTACATTTCTTTAAAATTTTCCCTCATAGTAGTATTATCTTGACTCCTATATATAAAGAAACAGTTGGTGATGGTGACACACATCCGTCATTCTGACCATACAATCTGCATCTAGAACATTGTGAGGCAAGCTGTGATATTTTGCAAAGGATATGACCATTCTGCTCCACATTTGCAGAAAACCCCTTAGTCCCCGAGACCATCGCCGTCCCTCCCCTGCCTCAGTCAAACAAACAAGAGGAATAAATTTATATACACACAATTTTGTTTCAAGTTTCTGAGCATGTATTATTCTATTTTGGATCCACTGTAACACACAGGCACTTTGCTAGTTGTTTTCTTAACAGCCAGTTCATCACATACTAGATTTATGTTGCTTCATGATTCACGGAGTGAAGATGGTATAAAAAGCTTCTTTCAGGAAGTTCACGAACTTTACATCAAGGTAACCTGTTAGTTGTGTAGTGAGAAAGCTACATTTTTCTTGATTGCTGTTCTAAACTAAGTCAGGCATTCATATGAATAGTTTTTTTTTAAAGACACGCATTGAAATTCCATCTTTAGATGATGGTGGTATGTTTCCTATGTTCTCTGTCCATATCCTACTATTTGCACCTGGATGAAAAAACTTGAATAGTGTCCATGAGCTCTTTTTATACGTGATAGAGCTAACTGGTCCATCATTGGCCGTTAACTATTTCTGCTAATGACTTGATTCCGTATTGCATAAGCCGCACAAGGATCAGGATGTTGTCATGCATTCCATTCCAGCATTCTTCTTGCTTGTGCAGTCGTGCTTCTGCTTATATTTCTGCATGTTTTGCTGTGCAGATATTCCTTAATCCACTCTACTTACCTGGTTCTCGCATCACATCCTCCCATTTCAACACCAAGGTCAGGGCTCTTGCAAGGAAATACTTGTAGCAGTGTAGCATAAACTCAGGTGGAAGACCTTGTGAGCTCCACATAAGTGATTTTTTTGGTGACCCTCTCTTTGGTCTGCCTACTTCCGACTATTCAATGGCCAATAAACGAGCTAGTACTATGATGTACCAAAATGCTGCTGAGTGGAGAGCTTTCGTTGCTTATTTCTGAGGTATTTCCCCCTGGCCTACTGTATGTTTATTGTGCGTGGCAAATTTATAAAGACCTTGTCCCCTGCCAGCGTTTCAGCTATATGTTTATCTCCTTGCTCCTGTCCAGTGCTGTTGTCTAAGATACTCGAATGTCCTGTGAAATTTACGCTGCACATCGATACTGCACCATTATATCTGTAGCCATGGCAGTGAAAGGAGATGGCGCCGCAGTATCATTACTAGCTGTATGAAGCATGGAACCACGCAGCGGCATTAATATTACAGGACGCTGCAACTGACCAGCTGGTAGTGGCACTGTAGCTCCACTAAAAGGACCCCTGCAGAATCTCCGGAGAAAGGTCCTCGCTCATCAGATGAATTCTACTCCCTCCGTCCCATAATATAAGAACGTTTTTTACACTACACAAAACGTTCTTATATTATGGGACGGAGGGAGTATTCATAAATGAATCTGCAATTATCACTTGGGATTGTACAAGGAAGAGCTGTAAAACCAGCGAAATGCAGTCACCTTTTCTTCCCTGGAGATTTGTTTTTTGTTGTTTCGTGAAGACAAGACTTTGGCTGATGATTATTTAAAACAAACGGGTGTTTATGTGCCATGAAATTTATGTCACCATATATTCGTTTCCGAAAGTACTTTCTCGCGATTGCCATTTTTTATAACATATAATCCACATACCTAAGAAGTAGTTATTGATCAGAGGTTTTCTTAACGAAACAAAATGTGCATTGCGTTGCAGGTACGCGTGCAAAAAGTGCAAGCCGTCTTGTTACGCCTGACTATTGTCGTAAGCATCTTCGCGTGTGTGCGTGCCGCTCCCCAGTGGAGGTGGAGGCGCAAAGCAGCTGAACCGACAAGAAACTTGGAGACTACAATTCTGGCGCACAGAAGAGCTAAGATCGTCCACATCTGGTAGATAACCGCTCACTCGCTCGTCAATCATCGTCGACACTCGACAGCCGAGGCGTGCTTAGCTGTTGCCATAAACTTGGCTCTAGCTCGCTCCCATCAATCAATCAATCGCTCATCGACAGCTGAGCCGTGCAACCGCTATGCGTTATTGAGTCCATCTTTCTGAATCTACTGGTAGCTAGTGCATCAAATCACCAGAAGGCAAATCCGGAGGGAGATTTGCTCAAGCACGCACACATGCATCAAATCACCAGAAGGCAAATCCGGAGGGAGATTTGCTCAAGCACGCACACATGCATCACGCCACAGATCCGGCAGAGCTCGGCAGCACACGCATGCAGCTGTGCAGTGCCGCGAGCCGGCGTGTGTGAGTCCCACTCTGCTGATTAACTCCTCATCCAATCGAAACCTAGGAGCCAGCAAAAAGCTCATGCTCAGAAACAGTCCTTATCGCGTCCGTCTGAGCTGAGCTGAGCTGAGATTGCACAGTGGCGTTGCTGTAATCAGGTCTCGATTTACAGTTCAGAATTGAAGGGCCTGAATCAGCTGCGCCTGGATTGGCAGATGACAAAAACATGGAGTGTCTGTCCATTGCGGCCACAGTGCGATGGCCAACATGGCTTTCACTGTCCCAGGATCGCTATCTCCACGGACAAGTACGGGCACTACCCCTCCGATGGATGCAAGGACTAGATTTAGAATGTCACATCAGAGATTTAACAACATCAAACAAGGACTAGATTACCACAGACAGTTTCTTTATGCAAATTGCGATTGCACACGTGATTTTTTTTCTAATAGATACAATTTTTTAAGTAATAAAGCGCCACTTATCGAAAAAGTATTTTTTCGGAAAGTTGTTTTCGTTTTTTTGAAAAACTTTCAAACCTATTCATCTTCAATCATGGTAGTACAACGAACACTGAATAATAAAAATTATATCCATCTGTAGACCACCCAAGGACGACTACAAACACTGAAGCGAACCGAAGGCGCCGCCGTCACCCCCCTCCCTCGCTAGGGCTGGGCAAACCTTGTTGTTGTAGACAGTTGGGAAATCGTCATGCTAAGACCCCATTGGACCATCGCATTAGAACAGCAATGGCCGCCGTTAAAGAGTGGCATAGATCGGAAGGATCATCCTTGAAGACACACGAACGTAGACAAACTACGACAAAATCCGAGCAAATCCACCAATGACAGATCCACCGGAGACACACATCCACACGCCGCCCGACGATACTAGACGCACCATCGAAACGGGGACTAGGCGGGGAGAATCTTATTCCATATTCAGAAAGCCACTGTCGTCTCCTCTTCCCGAGCAAGACACAAACCCTAACAAAACTTGAAGGAACGTCTAAAGACGGAGCCCTCCCGCTGGCAAGGATCGTGATCCATCGCGCTGCCATGGCCCTAAGGCCACCGGTGACGAGGCGGACCAACGGCGAAGCCGGCGGGAGACAGAGGGAACCTGAAAAATGTTGTTTTCGTTAACAAAGAAGATGTACATGACCTGTCGAAAATAATGTGAATAATGTTCATTGCATGAACCAATGTACAAATCACTCCTTTAAGTTCAATTTTAGCTTATAAACATTTTTTTTCATGATTAGCTTATGGAAAACGCTAACCTTCAACCGGCTGATGCACGGACAACATCCGCCGCCTGCGTAGCCGTCGGATTGATTTTGATTGAGCGCTCACACTAGCGACAAGTCCCGTGCAGCTAGTTTTTCTTTTTTTGCAACAAGCTTCTTGTTTCAGAAGCTTTCTGCGACAGAGTTTTTGTTTCAGAAAGAAAAAAAAGTGTTTGGTGGTGAAGTTTTTCTTTCGGCAACAGGGTCTAGTTTCAGAAAGTTTCTGCAACAGAAGTCTTGTTTTGAAAAGAAGAAAAATGGTTCGACGATGAATATTTTCTCTTTTGCAATAAGGGTATTGTTTCAGAAACATAGCCCCGGTTGCAGAAAGCGCAGAATGAGTGCCCCATGTTAGAGCGTACGAGGGCAAGCATTGCAACACGACGCATGTTTCAGAAACATAGGTACTGTTGCAGAAATCGCCAGAGGAGTGCCCGGCGTGAGACTTCATCGTTGTCATGCTGGAGTAGAGGCAGCTGCTCGGGGTGCTGGTTCGGAGGAGGCGCAACCACTCCGGCGGTCGGCGACGCTCCATCGCCGAGGCACTCAGGCCATGGCGGGGCAATGGTGCTGTCTCAGTGGACCTTTGAAACTAGGTCCTTGTTGCAAAACCATGAGCGCAACAAGCTAGCTGTTGCGAAAGCGCCTAGTTGGCTGGCATGGTAGATCGGACGGTTGTTTCGGGGGGTATCCAACGGTTGACGAGGCGGCTGATCTTATCGGTTTATCACCCGGCGGACGCGTAGCATTGTCCTTAGCTTATGCTTATGCTTTTGTACATGAGATGAGTTTTGTACTTTTTTGCCACTTTAAATAATAAAATGACTGTGCGCATCGCTTGATGCAGAGGCCGGGGGCAATCCTCTTTTTTAAAAAGTAAACATATTTTTTCCATGGACATTACAGACAGTTCATGACAAATCCACACTCTCAAAGCTGTCTCAACCAAACAAACTTTCAGAGTTTCCATAGTTCATAGCTCACGGCAGTTTTTTCAGAATCCACAACTCAATCAAACACACTCTTATCCCACCTGCCACTTCATATAAAGCTTGAACTCTAGATGTCGCTGTTGTGCTTGCTAATATGGCACAATTTTCAATATTGCTACTCAGGGCTACGAGATGTGCGGTTTCAGGTAGTTGAGTTGATATGTGAAAAAAAAGTTAGGCAACATTTGAAGTCCAAAACTGATGGCACAAAGAGGAATGCATTTATATTATCTACTATGCTTCTCAAGTAGAAAAGGTATTGTGAACTGAGCATAGCTCAGATGGTTACGTTCCTCTTGGTGAAACTAACTAAACCTGTGCATGGGCAGCCCGGCCTGAGGAACGAGCCCGTCATTTGGGCCGGGCTCGGGCTCCATTTTCTCGCCCAAAGCCCGCTCCAAAAGCCCGAACAAAGCCCGAAATGGCAACAAATGTATATTCTATTTAAAATATAGCTATATTATATTATTTTAATATCCTGAATATAGTTATTTAAATTAAAAAATGCCACTATTCATTTGCTTCTGGTCAGGCCGGACCAGGCTTGCGACTTTTTCTTCGGGCTTTGACAAGCTCGACTCAAAACTCGGCCCGACCAGGGGTATGATCAGGTTTAGAATAAACCCACCAGGGTTCAAGTCCTAGACTTGACATTGGTGGTCACATTTTCTTGAATTTATTTTAGGACATTTGGCGATGTGCGTTCAGTGGAAGAAGATGTTCTCCTCAACTATGAAGGTGTTTGTGCCGATTTCATCAATCTCAAGATGACGTGCTAGCAATCCCTTGAAGATGCTCATAAGAATAGGACGTGTGTGCATGCGTTTATTGAAGTGAGTGAATGCGCGCATGTACGAGCGTTTGCGTTAGTATTGTGTTGAAAAAAGTACCAAAAAAGAGCTTGATTTCATACCTTTTTGCTATTCCATAGCAACACAAGGCCTCGTAGCAGTAGACTGCTAGCATCAAAGTCCACGTATTAGCACCGAGGTTTCTCGGGAAAATTATGTTTCTTGAAAGAAAGAAAAATGAAGGTTAGCACAGCACGTTATTTTCATTCTGCTACAGCGCCGGCACTGGCGACTGAAATGCAACCGGAGCGGGAGAGCGACACCACGCTTTGGCTGTATCCGCTGGTAGAGCTAATGATGCTGGCTTTTGACGGGCGATGGAGATAGGGCGATCGGGCCAGTAGCGTAAACATATCTTAGCGCCTCCCACGTTGGAATCGCTAGATAAGACCTCTCGTCAGGATCCACGGCCCGGAAACATTGTTTGTTACCTTGACAGCAACATTGCACATATTCAGATTTCACGCGGTTCGCCACTGAATTTCCGCGGTAGAAACTTGGGGGGGGGGGGGGGGGGGGTTACGGCCGATGCGACCGCTCCTTTTGACTAACGTTGCGGCGCTTGCTTGGCGGGCGAATCCGTGTGCGTTTCACCGCTTGGTGAAATCTGCGTGAAGACCTTTTCCTCCTTTATTACCGCTTGGTGAAAACTGAAAACCTCGTCCTTTTGCAGCGCCTGGTGGAAACGACGCCAACGTCCACCTCGTCCGTCCGGAGAAGGATGTTTCATTTCATGTGCGTGGAGGTTACGGAAATGCATTTCGTTTGTTTCTTTGATTGATGGACACATGGACACGGCACTGTGACGGACGGTGCTGCACTACACGCTTGGCTCACCGATCTTCAGACGTTTTGCAGTCACTCGTGTACATGTGCTCGCGCAACCAAAGACCAATCAAGGAGAAGAGCATGCATGAAGAAAGACTAGAAGGTGCCGCGCCTTCTTCGTTCCTGGGCTCTTTTTTTTTTTTGAAACAAGGCATAAGGTCTGCCATATTCGTTAATTAAGGAGGAGTTTAAGACAAAAGTCATCAGACGGCAAAAAGGCAAAATTATAAGACTACTCTCGTGATATAAGTGCTCTCAGGTGTCTGATTCCCGACAGCGCCCAAAGATGGGCCTCCCGCAAAAAAAAAAACCCACAATGGTGACCGGTGAAGCCGTGTTGCGAAAGATTCTAGCGTGCCGCGCGTTCTTCGTTCCTAGGCTCTTTCTTCTTGTTGTATCATGGCTGGTTGGTAAGTTGTGAGCTTCAATTGACGATGCCTCCAGCCACAATGCACCACAAGCCTCTTTGTCGAGGGAGCTTAGGCATGTTTGTTTGGGATTTTGCTTCTGTTTTTGCAGTTTTTTCATTTTTATAACTAAACCAAAAAAACTCATAAATAATAATTTTAGCGATAGAAAGCGCGGCCTCTCACTTTAGTTTGGAGAAAGTTTGGTGTGTATATAAAAAATACTGTTCAACAGTTACCAGAAGAAGAAGATGGCCCCTGATGAAACGTGCCTCCCTTTTTTGTGTTGAAAGGCTGCCGAGCTAGGCTCGTAGATTCTTGAGCACCTTCCATCTGCGGAGGAGCTTTACCAAAATTCTTTACTGATTGATGATGATTGGTAACTATTTAGAGTCGTCATCAATCGCAGCATTGCTATACTAGCTAGCTAGTTAGCTAGTAGAATCTAAATTCTAGGCCGTGGCATGAGAATCGTGAGAGGTAAAAAATAGTTCTACTAGTATCGCCTGGTTTTTGACTTCTTTGATTAACAGAGGAATCTGAAAAACCACAGAATTAAGATGTTTTGTACATTCGATTCTTACAGTATCATCGGCACACGAAAAGAAGCACTTCTATCTTTTCGAGATTTTTTTGTTGAGATTGGCGGGGCGAAGAGAACTTCTACACCGCTTCAACTCGAACAGGACCTCGGTTTGGAGACAAAGGTTGTGAGCCCGCGATGGGGCAACATCAACGCGCCACCGGGCGTGAGCATCCCGTAGGCAGTGTGCGAGAAGAACGTGATGTCGGGGCCCATGTGAGGTATCAGTGTAGAGAAATCCTAAAAGTTTTTAATGCAGAAAAATTCTTATGAATCCAACAACCTATACAATTTTTTTTTGAAGATTTCAATCTTTTAAGATTTCTGTGAAAATCAATCAAAAAGATAGTGGAGTTAGAAATGGCAGCTACGATATATGTGAGCACTTGATTGAGACCAAGTATGTGTCAGACACACAGTTAGTGACACATGAGTGAGATCAAATTGGTGCTAGATACATGCATTTGAGAGACAAGATTGGGATAAAATTTCCGGACGAAGGGAGTAGCAGTAGATAATCATGAAGCCGAACAAGGCTGAGACGTGGATGAGGAGCTAGCCCTTTTCGCACGCAGCTAGCTAAGGCGTCAAGCTGTTGCATGACGAGCGAGCTTAGCTTTTTCGGCTCCATCGGCCAAGCAAGCGAAATCATTCCTCCTTTCCAATCCAATCCCAGAACAATGGTGGGGCGCGCGAGATGCGGCGGATTTGGCCACGGCTTCGATTCGATCGTCCCTCTACCGGCCGGCCGGGTGCGTAGCCATTTTTGCCTCTTTTGTCACCCACCTAGGGCTAAGGGGCCGCCGGGCTGAAGAAAGCGATATCATGGCGCCATCATCACGCGTACCTGCTGCAACCGCGTACTATGTAGGAGTATGTGTGTGTGTATGCGGGCGCCGCGTCCGTTTCGTTTGTGCGCAGATCCGGCCGTGCGCATGCACTCCATTGCGCCGTTGAAAGGTGGCCATGGCGGATCTGGAGTGACGTTCATGGGCTTTCACTTTCGCGCGCCATGCAGCCTAGAGGCGCCTACCAAGGTTAGATTGGCGCTAGGGAGGGAGTGGACGGGACCTGCTCTGATTGAGTCTAAATGCATACTTTCATGTCTTCCACACACATGGCTGCATGCATCTGAAAGAGACCAGAGTCATCTTTCTTAAAAATAATAATTCTTCCACACTTCCATCTCACTCTTGTGAATTCTGAAAAAAAATTCAGTTAGCACTAATGCCGGCCTGTAAAAAAAAAAACAACCTTCAAAATTGGACGAAGACCTATGTTCGTAATTCGAGGGAGTATATATGGTATCGGGATAACAAAAAATACTTTTATTTTTCTCTCTCTTGTTTTGTGTGTGTTCTAGACTTGATTAAATCTCGGTTGACCGAGATCTGATCATATGTTACTTATCCGGCGGGGTCCTCATCTTCTTTCCATTCGAAGACGACGACGACAACGACGTTAATACCACGCACCACCCAACTCCTCTCCTCTGCGGGCGAGAAAAGATGATGGATGCACAAAATCTTGGAGTGATGCCCACAAGAACTGCTCCGGGGGTCCCCAAATTCCATATATCCATGCTAACATGCCGAGACCTTGGCCCTCTAGCAAAAGTGGCAGGCCAGGCCAACTTTCCCTTCCTCCGCCTGCTTTGCTTACCAAACATTTCTCACGGTGTGGGTGTGATCAACTGCACCCGCACCGTGCTGCGGCCATGCAAGCTCAGGCAAGCAAAGCAAGAATGACGTACGGAGGCTCATCCGTCCGTTTCAAACGGACGCATGCATACGCGTGCACGATGCTCCTTCCTTCCAAAAACAGCCAGCCATACCACATAGGAGTAGTCTAGTAGCGATCGACCATGTCCATCCGTCTTTCCGATCCGAATCAGCTGTACGTACCTGTACGCAACGCAATTATTGCACTGGAGCGCATCATGTATACGTGAGTCCCCCGTCCGCGTCTGCCGTCCTGCGCAAAATCTATGGCTCCGCGTCAGCTACAGCGGAAGAGATCGTCTCCGTGGCCTCCAGCCCTCCACGGACGCCTTGATCCGGGCCCTTGCCTCTTTGATCAGCAGCTCCCCTCCCGCTGAGGCTGGGCCGTGCTCCTGCGCTTGTCGCCGTGCTACATTTTGGTACGTACCTACGTGATTTGCTGTGATCTCCATGGGCCAGCCCGGCAGGCCTGATTCTGAGCCCTCCCTCCTTGTCGAGAGAGCGCAGCACAGCAGGTACTGTGGCACCCCATGGCCCCCGGGACTGTTTGCTCAGCATTGCTCGCTCGATCTCGCCATGACCGTGCGTGCACTAGTGACGAC
Organism: Aegilops umbellulata; assembly: GCA_032464435.1. Taxonomy (NCBI): domain Eukaryota; kingdom Viridiplantae; phylum Streptophyta; class Magnoliopsida; order Poales; family Poaceae; genus Aegilops; species Aegilops umbellulata. Next base: position 182,624,429 of record CP136057.1, on the reverse strand, counting down.
GGGCGAGTTAGTGGCGCATACTGTACTGTCCATACGTGTTCTGGGTTCGACTCGACTCCACTCCTGTTGCTGCTTGCTGCTCATACGGTAGTGTGTGGAGTAGTTTTCTACAGTAGTCCCCATCAAAGCTAGGTTTAAATTAGGCTGGACGGGCTAAAAGGCCACTGCTTAGGGCATCTCCAGCCGTTCGCCCCCCAGGGCGCCTAAATAGAGCGGCCTGGGGGCGTGCCGGCGCTAGTTCGGCCATTGGGGGCGACCTAACTCCCAGTCAAACCCCCACGCGTCGGCCCCAGGATGCGGAAATTTAAACTTGGTCGTTCCCACTCTTAAAAGACGTCGTAAATCCGGCGATCGGGCATAGTCTGGCGTTACAAAAAATAGAGCGCCGCCGCCGCAAGTTCGCGTGCGCAATGATTCACTCGGCGGGGTCGGCTCCAGGCGTTGGCGGAGTCGGCGTCCGCGGGCTCGGCGGTGTCGGAGCTGCTTCGGTGCTGGGCTGTGTCGGCGCGGCTTCGGCACTGCTGGGCGGCGATGTAGAGGCGTCGTTCGGGCTTGGCGTCCGTGCGGCCGTGGGCGTCGTCGGCGTCATCGGCGTTGCCGTCGGCAGCTCGTTCAGGATGAGGCCGCGCTGCACCAGGTACCACGCCTTGAGCTTCTCGTCGTTGCTCTGGAGCATGTCCGCCCCGCCCATCAGAAAAGCCATGTCGGTGTTCCTCTTCTTTGCGGCGACGTTCGTCCGGAGCAGGTCGAGCTTGATGGCGTTGTTCTTCATCAGCGACGACCACCGCGCTTCGGTCTTCTCTTCGCGTAGGACGGCCCGGGCCTGGGCGTCGGCGAGGCAATGCTCGATGGACTCCTGCACTCGCGCGGTTGCCGCGTCGGCGTTTTCCCCTTCTTTGCCAATTTGTGGCCGTCCGGCCGCCCCTCTGACGCGCCCGGAGTCGTCGCGTCCGGCTTGTATGTCTCCTTGGCCTTGTCGAGGGCACGTCGGACTTCCGCCCACTTTTCGCACTTCTCAATGCGCTTGTAGACGTGAAGGTGCTTGAAGTCGGCGTCTTGGTTGTCGCCCCGATACATGGCGAACATACGCAGCAGCTGTGCGGAGGGACGAACAGTTGGCGGGCGGCGGGCGTAGACGACGAAGATATGCGGGCGAACGGCGTGCGTACCTGATCCTCAACGCTGTCCCCGCTCTCCGGGCGAGCCGCGACCTCCTCGACGATTCCATGCCATTTGTTGCACGCCAACTGGATACGCCCCCAATGGTTTGTCATCGCCTTGGAGCCGCGCTGCATGTAGACGCCTTTGAAGTAGGGGTAGACGAGCTTCCGCTCGTCGAACTCGGCCTTGATGCGGTCCCAGTACGTCTCCAAGCTCTGGTTCGCGCCGGCTGTCGGGTCGAGGCAGACGACTTTCCATGCTTCGGCGAGGCATTCCTCCTCCTTGGACGTCCACTTGATGCGCGGCTCGCCTGACCTAGCCGCCCGCTTCTTTTTCTTCTGGCGTCCCTTCGTCGGAACAGGAGCCGGCTCCTCGTCCTCCTCCTCCTCCTTGGGTTCCTGCGCGTCCTCGCCGTAGACGTAGCCGAGCTCGGCCTCCATGTCGCCGCTGAGATCCACTACCTCGTCCTGGGTGGCGAACCCGGGAGACGCGGCGGCCGTGGTCGAGCCTGTCGCAATGATATCGTCCATGTCGGCTCCCGTGTCGTCGGCGTCGCCGAGGTGCGAGAAGGGCAGCGGTCCGCGATAGAGATGGGGCGTCGGTGTGGACGCGTAGGCGGCCAACGGCGAGTAGTTGTATGGAGGATACTGCACGCCGACGAAGGCGGGCGAGGGCGTGCGCGTAGCGGGGTGACCATGAGGAAAGGTCACGTTTGGGTTGAACCCACCGTGCGCGTCGCCGTCGGCGTAGCCGGGCGACGATGAACCCCATGGAGATCCGGCGCCTTGCTGTCCCCAGGGCGCGTACTGGGCGTGGCTGACGACGGGTGGATTCATCCCCGCCTGGTCGACCGATGAGGAAGACGCCGCCGCGCGCGCCGCGTTGTCGCGGGCCTTCTTGGCTATGGCCCTGTTCCGCCTGTCGGCATTGACTGCTTCGCGCCGCTGAACTTCCACCCTCCACTCGGCGTTCGACAGGCCCGGTGGCTTCGATGGCGGCGCCCTCGGCTTCCTCTGCTTTGGCTGGACCACGGCGCCAGTCGCGGTTGCCGCCGCGCGCGGCATGGCATTCTTCTTCGGCGGCATGGCGGCGACTGGAAGGCGAGCGGGAGGGGGTTTGGCGGGAGAAAGGGAGAGAATGACGGGAGGAAGGCGAGCGAGCGGGAGAGATGCGAGGGAAAAGCGTCAAGAAACGGCGGGAAAATGCCCTCGGGTCGCCTTCAGGGCGGGCCCACGCGCCTTTTTCGCTTGTGCCGGCTCCCCAAGCATCCCACAGGGCGCCGGGTTCGGCCTGGATCCGCCGGCACCAGTTTTGTCCCGAGCCGGCGAAAAACGGGCTTCTGGGGACGCGACTGGAGCCTTTTTTTAACGCCGGCGCGGCAAAATCGCTTGGAAAGGGCTTGTTGGGGGCGCGGCTGGAGATACCCTTACCACGATCCTTCGAATCTTGGTGTGCCCAGATGGGTAACTACAACTAGTACTAGCAGCAATAACTAGCTCTGTTTTGTCCGGCCTGGGCATATCAGCCGCGGCCGTGCAAGCGACACCGTGACTCAACTTGATTAATCCACGCTCCGTGGCTCTGTCCAAATCAAATCCCAGACCACATGCATGACTTGTGAAGCGGGCTAACCAAATCATCCCATGTTTCCTCGCAGCCATTCGTACTTGCCGTGCGCCGTCCTTGAGTTGAAGCGATATGTTTGGCTATATGCATCGTTTTTTTAATGATAAAAGCTACTGTTTTTTGTTGACTCAACATATTACATCAACGAACTCACATCTGACTGTGACGCACCTCCTACCCGGATCACCAAATGCACATCTCAATCAAATATCGTGGACATGTTCAGAGGTATGCGCCAACGTATTTGCGGACATCCAGTCTGCTCTAAAGATGGACCAGTGGAAGATGGCGGCGATGACACATGTGAGTGTGTCAGACCGGTTTGAGCCCCGGACCCGACAGATGGCTTGGTCGGGGCCTCCGGCTTTAGATGTTAGGCTTAGGTGAGAGGTCTGGGTATGTGACCCAGTTTGCACCCCTTCGTCATTTGGATATGAGTAGCGGCAGATGTTGCTAAGATGACGGATTCAGGCATATTATTGTTCTACTTTATAAGGTCCTCGAGAATAATCAATAAAATGGCCGCATGCATCTCCCAGATGCAGAGGCCGGGGGTTTTCCTCTTTTCCCAAAAAAAAAGTCGAGCGCCGGCCATCTAACCAGACATGTCCGTCCAGTTCAAACATATTGAACGTGGAATACGAGGAATTTAAGAAAGTTCATTAATTTTTGGGTTAATTTGATAAATACCACTCCAAATCTAGCGATTCAGAGAAATGCCACTGCAATTTTCAAACTTTAAAAAATACCATTTCTAATGGCATTTTTCGAAGTCTGGAGTAGCGTTTTTCAAAGTTTGCAAAAATTGCAGTGGCATTTTTCAAAGTTTGGAAATTGCAGTGGCATTTTTGCGAATCACAATAGTTGGAGTGGCATTTATCGAATTAACCCTTAATTTTTACATATAAACGAATGAATTTAACAAGTTTGAAATAAACTTAAACTATGCATAATAGTAGTGGAGTTCGTTGCCCACTCTACTATATTGATGCCATGCTCCGACAGCTGCGAGATAGGTGGGGGACGTGCAAAAGTCCTTCAGCCTGGTATTTATACCAGAGTGGGCAACGAACCGTCGCAAACTTGAACGACACGTGTCGAAAAAGGAGTCATGGCTTCAATTCAGCGCAGGAATCCACATGGTCAACATTTAAAACCCACTACACCGCAGAGTGTCACTCAGATTTTCGGCCTGTTAGCTCGAGGAATCCGAGGAGTCTTCCCTCACAGACTGACACAAACCTGACGGACACACAAACGATCTCGATGTGATGACTCATAAAGATTCACAATGATGACTACTGGCAACTCGCCTTCCAGTCGGCTAGGGACCTTCAGTGTTTTCTTTCCGAAGAATCGAATATCCGACTGCGCACACTTGGTTCCAGAGAAATGCATCTAGCAGGCGTTCCTCATGATGGATATCGACTGGCTATGCTTAATACGATCGAGCCCAGACGCCCCAGATTGCCACTCGGAATCTGATGATATGCCTACAATTGGGCCACGAGCCGTATTCTCTAGAAGAGATAAATTATTTCTTTTATCATTTACCTACTCGAGGACGAGTAGGATTTAAGCTTGGGGTGCTGATACACCTCCAACGTATCTATAATTTATAAAGTATTCATGCTGTTATATTATCATTCTTGGATGTTTTACAGTCATTTTATAACAACTTTATATCTTTTTTGGGACTAACCTATTGACCCAGTGCCCAATGCCCAGTGTCAGTTGCTGTTTTTTGCTTGTTTTTTACATCGCAGGAAATCAATATCAAACGGAGTCCAAACACCGCAAAACTTTTTGGAGATTTTTTATGGACCAGAACACCCAGGATGGGCCAGAGAAGCACCTGGGGGGTGCCCCGAGGGGGTCACAACCCACCAGGGCGCGCCGGGGGGCCCAGGCGCGCCCAGGTGGATTGTGCCCACCTCGGTGGCCTCCCGCACCCCCTCTTTACCCTATAAATTTCCAAAAATTTCAGAAACTCTCGGGGTTAACCTAGATCAGAAGTTCCGCCACCGCAAGACTTTGTAGCCACCAAACCCAATCTAGACCCTTTCCGGCACCCTGCCGGAGAGGGGAGGGGATCATCATCGGTGGCCATCTTCATCATCCCGGCGGCCACCACGATGAGGAGGGAGTAGTCCATCCTCAGGGCTGAGGGTTTGTACCAGTAGCTATGTATTTAATCTCTCTCTCTCTCTCTCTCTCTCTCTCTCTCGTGTTCTTGAGATGTCATGATCTTGATGTATCACGGGATTTGTTAATATAGTTGGATCATATGGTGTTTTCCCCTCTTTTCTTGTTGTGATGAATTGAGTTTTTCCCTTTGAGATTTCGTTGTTACCGGATTGAATACTTTTATGGATTTGAGAACACTTGATATATGTCTTGCAATTGAATACTCGCGGTGACAATGGGGTATCATATTGATTCACTTGATATATGTTTTGGCACTCAACTCGCGGATTCCCGAGGTGACATTGGGGTAATCTATGCATAGGGGTTGATGCACGTTCTTGTCTTTGTTTCTTCGGTAGAAATCTTGAGGCACTCTTTGAAGTTCTTTGTGTTGGATTGAGTATTATGAATATGAATTTGCTTTGGTGTTATTTTAGTACGAACTCTAGGATAGATCGAACGGAAAGAATAGCTTTGTGTTATTTTAGTACGAACTCTTGAATAGATCGAACGAAAATAATAACTTTGAGGTGATTTCGTACCCTACAAACAATTTATTCTTATGTTCTCCGCTATTTGGGAACTTTGGAGTGATTCTTCATCGCACTTTGAGGGACGGTTATATGATCCAATTATATTAGTATTGTTGAGAGGTTGCACTAGTGAAAGTATAGACCCTAGGCCTCATTTCAAGCATTGCAATACCATTTTTATGCCCGTTTACTATTTGCTACCTTGATTTTTTTATTTATTCAGATTATAAAAATATATTTCTACCATCCATATTACACTTTTATCACCATCTCTTCGCCGATCTAATGCACCTATACAATTTGCCATTGTATTGGGTGTGTTGGGGACACAAGAGATTTCTTGTATTTGGTTGCAGGGTCGTTTGAGAGAGACCATCTTCATCCTACACCTCTCACGGATTGATAAATCTTAGGTCATCCACTTGAGGGAAAATTGCTACTATCTTACAAAACTCCGCGCTTGGAGGCCCAACACGTGTCTATAGGAATAAAGTTGCCTAGTAGACATCAAGCTCTTTTCTGGCACCGTTGCCGGGGAGGTTAGGTAAGCAGCACTCACATCCCGTCAACGAAGCTCTTTTCTGGCGCCGTTGCCGGGGAGGTGAGTGCTTGAAGGTATATCTTTATATCTTGCAATTGAATCTTTTAATTTCTTGTTTTATTACTAGTTTGGTTTATAAAAGAAAACTACAAAAAATGGAATTGACGTTGCATCATATTATTCATCTTTATAATGTATTTCATGAAAATGATGGAAAGGAAAATTGTGCTCAATTGATAGAAGAAGAATTCAATAGAATGTTTGGTATAATTGATGAGCATGATTGCAATGTTGTTAGTATGAATTTGTGACCCCCCCGATTCAATCGTACACTAATCATACACGCAAATGTGTACGATCAAGATCAGGGACTCACGGGAAGATATCAAAACACAACTCTAAAAATAAAATAAGTCATACAAGCATCTGAAGGAAATATGCCCTAGAGGCAATAATAAAGTTATTATTTATTTCCTTATATCATGATAAATGTTCATTATTCATGCTAGAATTGTATTAATCGGAAACATAATACTTGTGAATACATAGACAAACTAAACGTCACTAGTATGCCTCTACTTGACTAGCTCGTTAATCGAAGATGGTTATGTTTCCTAACCATAGACATGTGTTGTCATTTGATTAACGGGATCACATCATTAGGAGAATGATGTGATTGACATGACCCATTCCATTAGCTTAGCACCCGATCGTTTAGTATGTTGCTATTGCTTTCTTCATGACTTATACATGTTCCTATGACTATGAGATTATGCAACTCCCGTTTACCGGAGGAACACTTTGTGTGCTACCAAACGTCACAACGTAACTGGGTGATTATAAAGGTTCTCTACAGGTGTCTCCAAAGGTACATGTTGGGTTGGCGTATTTCGATATTAGGATTTGTCACTCCGATTGTCGAAGAGGTATCTCTGGGCCCTCTCGGTAATGCACATCACATAAGCCTTGCAAGCATTGCAAATAATGAGTTAGTTGCGAGATGATGTATTACAGAACGAGTAAAGAGACTTGCCGGTAACGAGATTGAACTAGGTATTGAGATACCGACGATCGAATCTCGGGCAAGTAACGTACCGATGACAAAGGGAACAACGTATGTTGTTATGCGGTCTGACCGATAAAGATCTTCGTAGAATATGTAGGAGCCAATATGAGCATCCAGGTTCCGCTATTGGTTATTGACCAGAGACATGTCTCGGTCATGTCTACATTGTTCTTGAACCGTAGGGTCCGCACGCTTAACGTTACGATGACAGTTTCATTATGAGTTATTTGATGTACCGAAGTTTGTTCAGAGTCCCGTATGTGATCACGGACATGACGAGGAGTCTCGAAATGGTCGAGACATAAAGATCGATATATTGGACGGCTATATTCGGACACCAGAAGTGTTCCGAGTGATTTCGGAGAAAACCGGAGTACCGGAGGGTTACCGGAACCCCCCCGGGGGTTAATGGGCCTTATGGGCCTGAAGTGGAGAAGAGGAGGGGCGGCCAGGGCAGGCCGCGCGCCCCCTCCCTCTCTAGTCCGAGTTGGACAAGGAGGGGGGGGGGGCGCCCCCCCTTTCCTTCCTCTCCTCTCTCCCTTCCTTCCCCCTCTCCTACTTGGACAAGGAAAAAGGAGGGAGTCCTACTCCCGGTAGGAGTAGGACTCCTCCCTGGCGCACCCCTCCTGGCCGGCCGCCCCTCCCCCTTGCTCCTTCATATACGGGGGCAGGGGGCACCCCATAGACACACAAGTTGATCTTCGTGATCGTTCCTTAGCCGTGTGCGGTGCCCCCCTCCACCATATTCCACCTCGGTCATATTGTAGCGGTGCTTAGGCGAAGCCCTGCGACAGTAGAACATCAAGATCGTCACCACGCCGTCGTGCTGACGAAACTCCTCCCCGAAGCTTTGCTGGATCGGAGCCCGGGGATCGTCATCGAGCTGAACGTGTGCCAAGAACTCGGAGGTGCCGGAGTAACGGTGCTTGGATCGGGAAGACGTACGACTACTTCCTCTACGTTGTGTCAACACTTCCGCTTCGGTCTACGAGGGTACGTAGACAACACTCTCCCCTCTCATTGCTATGCATCACCATGATCTTGCGTGTGCGTAGGATTTTTTTTGAAATTACTACGTTCCCCAACAGTGGCATCCGAGCCTAGGTTTTTTGTGTTGATGTTATATGCACGAGTAGAACACAAGTGAGTTGTGGGCGATATAAGTCATACTGCTTACCAGCATGTCATACTTTGGTTCGGCGGTATTGTTGGATGAAGCGTCCCGGACCGACATTACGTGTACGCTTACGCGAGACTGGTTCTACCGACATGCTTTGCACACAGGTGGCTGGCGGGTGTCAGTTTCTCCAACTTTAGTTGAACCGAGTGTGGCTACGTCCGGTCCTTGCGAAGGTTAAAACAACACCAACTTGACAAACTATCTTTGTGGTTTTGATGCATAGGTAAGATTGATTCTTGCTCAGCCCGTAGCAACCACGTAAAATTTGCAACAAAGAAAGTAGATGACGTCTAACTTGTTTTTGCAGGGCATGTTGTGATGTGATATGGTCAAGGCATGATGCTAAATTTTATTGTATGAGATGATCATGTTTTGTAACCGACTTATCGGCAACTGGCAGGAGCCATATGGTTGTCGCTTTATTGTATGCAATGCAATCGCCATGTAATGCTTTACTTTATCACTAAGCGGTAGCGATAGTCGTAGAAGCATAAGTTTGGCGAGACGACAATGATGCTACGATGGAGATCAAGGTGTCGCGCCGGTGACGATGGTGATCATGACGATGCTTCGGAGATGGAGATCACAAGCACAAGATGATGATGGCCATATCATATCACTTATATTGATTGCATGTGATGTTTATCTTCTATGCATCTTATCTTGCTTTGATTGACGGTAGCATTATAAGATGATCTCTCACTAAATTTCAAGATAAAAGTGTTCTCCCTGAGTATGCACCGTTGCCAAAGTTCGTCGTGCCCAGACACCACGTGATGATCGGGTGTGATAAGCTCTACGTCCATCTACAACGGGTGCAAGCCAGTTTTGCACACGCAGAATACTCAGGTTAAACTTGACGAGCCTAGCATATGCAGATATGGCCTCGGAGCACTGAGACCGAAAGGTCGAGCGTGAATCATATAGTAGATATGATCAACATAGTGATGTTCACCATTGAAAACTACTCCATTTCACGTGATGATCGGTTATGGTTTAGTTGATATGGATCACGTGATCACTTAGAAGATTAGAGGGATGTCTATCTAAGTGGGAGTTCTTAAGTAATATGATTAATTGAACTTTAATTTATCATGAACTTAGTCCTGGTAGTATTAGCATATCTATGTTGTAGATCAATAGCTTGTGTTGTTGCTTCCCTATGTTTTATATATGTTCCTAGAGAAAACTAAGTTGAAAGATGTTAGTAGCAAAGACGCGGATTGGATCCGTGATCTGAGGTTTATCCTCATTGCTGCACAGAAGAATTATGTCCTTGATGCACCGCTAGGTGACAGACCTATTGCAGGAGCAGATGTAGACGTTATGAATGTTTGGCTAGCTCAATATGATGACTACTTGATAGTTTAAGTGCACCATGCTTAACAACTTAGAATCGGGACTTCAAAGACGTTTTGAACGTCATGGACCATACGAGATGTTCCAAGAGTTGAAGTTAATATTTCAAGCAAATACCCGAGTTGAGAGATATGAAGTCTCCAACAAGTTCTATAGCTAAAAGATGGAGGAGAATCGCTCAACTAGTGAGCATGTGCTCAGATTGTCGGGGTACTACAATCGCTTGAATCAAGTGGGAGTTAATCTTCCAGATAAGATAGTGATTGACAGAATTCTCTAGTCACCATCACCAAGTTAGTAGAACTTCGTGATGAACTATGATATGCAAGGGATAACGGAAACAATTCCCAAGCTCTTCGTAATGCTGAAATTGACGAAGGTAGAAATCGAGAAAGACATCAAGTGTTGATGGTTGACAAGATCACTAGTTTCAAGAAAAGGGCAAAGGAAAAAAGGGGGAACTTCAAAAAGGAACAGCAAGCAAGTTGCTGCTCAAGTGAAGAAGCCCAAGTCTGGTCCTAAGCCTGAGACTAAGTGCTTCTACTGCAAAGGGACTGGTCATTGGAAGCGGAACTACCCCAAGCGATTGGCGGATAAGAAGGATGGCAAGGTGAACATAGGTATATTGATATACATGTTATTGATGTGTACTTTACTAGTGTTTATAGCAAACCCTCAGTATTTGATACTAGTTCAGTTGCTAAGATTAGTAACTCGAAACGGGAGTTGCAGAATAAACAGAGACTAGTTAAGGGTGAAGTGACGATGTGTGTTGGAAGTGGTTCCAAGATAGATATGATCATCATCGCACACTCCCTATACTTTCGGGATTAGTGTTGAACCTAAATAAATGTTATTTGGTGTTTGCGTTGAGCATGAATATGATTTGATCATGTTTATTGTAATACGGTTGTTCATTTAAGTAAGATAATAAATTGTTGTTCTGTTTACATGAATAAAACCTTCTATGGTCATACACACCAACGAAAATGGTTTGTTGGATCTCGATCGTAGTGATACACATATTCATAATATTGAAACCAAAAGATGCAAAGCTAATAATGATAGTGCAACTTATTTGTAGCACTGCCGTTTAGGTCATATTGGTGTAAAGCGCATGAAGAAACTCCATGCTTATGGGATTTTGGAATCACTTGATTATGAATCACTTGATGCTTGTGAACCATGCCTTATGGGCAAGATGACTAAAGACTCCGTTCTCCGGAACAATAGAGCGGGCAACTGACATATTGGAAATAATACATACTGATGTATGCGATCCGATAAGTGTTGAGGCTCGCGGAAAGTATCATTATTTTCTGACCTTCACAGATGATTTGAGCAGATATGGGTATATCTACTTGATGAAACATAAGTCTGAAACATTTGAAAAAGTTCAAAGAATTTCAGAGTAAAGTGAAAAATCATCGTGACAAGAAAATAAAGTTTCTACGATCTGATCGCGGAGACGAATATTTGAGTTACGAATTTGGTCTTCAATTAAAACAATGTGAAATAGTTTCACTACTCACGCCACCTGGAACACCACAGCATAATGGTGTGTCCGAACGTCATAACCGTACTTTATTGGATATAGTACAATCTATGATGTTTCTTACCGATTTACCACTATCGTTTTTTTTGGGGTTATGCATTAAAGACAGCTGCATTCACGTTAAAAAGGGGCACCATCTAAATCCGTTGAGACGACACAATCTGAACTGTGGTTTGGCAAGAAACCAAAGTTGTCGTTTCTTAAAATTTGGGGTTGTGATGCTTATATGAAAAAGTTTCATCCTGATAAGCTCAAACCCAAATCGGAGAAATATGTCTTCATAGGATACCCAAAGGAGACTGTTGGGTACACCTTCTATCACAGATCCGAAGGCAAGACATTCGTTGCTAAGAATGGATCTTTTCTAGAGAAGGAGTTTCTCTCGAAAGAAGTGAGTGGGAGGAAAGTAGAACTTGATAAGGTAATTGTACCTTCTACCTTATTGGAAAGTAGTTCATCACAGAAATCTGTTCCTGTGACTACTACACCAATTAGTGAGGAAGCTAATGATGATGATCATGTAACTTCAGATCAAGTTACTACCGAATCTCGTAGGTAAACCAGAGTGAGATCCACATCAGAGTGGTACGGTAATCTTGTTCTGGAAGTTATGTTACTAGACCATGACGAACCTACGAACTATGAGGAAGCGATGATGAGCCCAGATTCCGCAAAATGGCTTGAGGCCATGAAATCTGAGATGGGACCCATGTATGAGAACAAAGTGTGGACTTTGGTTGACTTGCCCGATGATCGGCAAGCCATAGAAAATAAATGGATCTTCAAGAGGAAGACGGACGCTGATAGTAGTGTTACTATCTACAAAGTTAGACTTGTCGAAAAAGGTTTTTGACAAAGTTCAAGGTGTTGACTACGATGAGAGTTTCTCACTCGTATCTATGCTTAAGTCTGTCCGAATCATGTTAGCAATTGCCGCATTTTATGAAATCTGGCAAATGGATAACAAAACTGCAATCCTTAATGGATTTCTTAAAGAAGAGTTGTATATGATGCAACCAGAAGGTTTTGTCAATCCTAAAGGTGTTAACAAAATGTGCAAGCTCCAGCGATCCATCAATGGACTGGTGCAAGCATCTCGGAGTTGGAATATACGCTTTGATAAGTTGATCAAAGCATATAGTTTTATACAGACTTGCGGTGAAGCCTGTATTTACAAGAAAGTGAGTGGGAGCACTACAACATTTCTGATAAGTATATGTGAATGACATATTGTTGATCGGAAATAATGTAGAATTATTCTGCAAAGCATAAAGGAGTGTTTGAAAGGATTTTTTCAAAGAAAGACCTCGGTGAAGCTGCTTACATATTGAGCATCAAGATCTATAGAGATAGATCAACACGCTTGATAAGTTTTTTCAATGAGTACATACCTTAACAGGATTTTGAAGTAGTTCAAAATGGAACAGTCAAAGAAAGAGTTCTTGTCTGTGTTACAAGGTGTGAAATTGAGTAAGACTCAAAGACCGACCACGGCAGAAGATAGAAAGATAATGAAAGTCATTCCCTATGCCTCAGCCATAGGTTCTATAAAGTATGCCATGCTGTGTACCAAATCTATTGTATACCCTACACTGATTTTGGCAAGGGAGTACAATAGTAATCTAGGAGTAGATCACTGGACAGCGGTCAAATTTATCCTTAGTGGAATAAGGATATGTTTCTCGATTATGGACATGACTAAAAGGTTCGTCGTAAAAGGTTACGTCGATGCAAGTTTTGACACTAATCTAGATGGCTCTAAGTCTCAATCTAGATACATATTGAAAGTGGGAGCAATTAGCTAGAGTAGCTCCGAGTAGAGTATTGTTGACATAGAAATTTGCAAAATACTTACGTATCTGTATGTGACAGACCCGTTGACTAAAATTATCTCACAGGCAAAACATGATCACACCTTAGTACTCTTTGGGTGTTAATCACATAAACGATGTGAACTAGATTACTGACTCTAGTAAACCCTTTGGGTGTAGGTCACATGACGATGTGAACTATGGGTGTTAATGACATGGTGATGTGAACTATTAGTGTTGAATCACATGGCGATGTGAACTAGATTATTGACTCTAGTGCAAGTGGGAGACTGAAGGAAATATGCCCTAGAGGCAATAATAAAGTTATTATTTATTTCCTTATATCATGATAAATGTTTATTATTCATGCTAGAATTGTATTAACCGGAAACATAATACTTGTGTGAATACATAGACAAACTAAACGTCACTAGTATGCCTCTACTTGACTAGCTCGTTAATCGAAGATGGTTATGTTTCCTAACCATAGACATGTGTTGTCATTTGATTAAGGGGATCACATCATTAGGAGAATGATGTGATTGACATGACCCATTCCATTAGCTTAGCACCCGATCGTTTAGTATGTTTGAAAGTGCTTGTTATCGACTAGAGGGGGGGGGTGAATAGGCGATTTTTACGAAAGTCTTCAAAACATGGAAGTTTCGAAGACAAACAGTAGAAATGACCCTATTGATATGCAGCGGAAGATAAACTACACAAGGCAGGCCATAATCAAGTATGCAATAATGTGAGAGTATGATGACTAATGGAAACTAGGTAGTAAGGATCAGGGTGGAAGATAGTATGAAGCCAAACATCAATAGTAGTCAAGCAATGAAGTCAAACAGGTACGGCAAGCAAGCAATGACTTCACGAAGACAGACTGTAAGTAAAGGCAAGAGAGAATAGAACCAGTCACTCGATGAAGACACAGGATTTGTTTGACCAGTTCCAGTTGCTGTGTCAACTGTACATCTAGTTAGGGAGGCTGAGATTCAACTCAGAAGACCGCGTCTTCACCTTATTCCCTTTGAGCTAAGAGCACACAGTCCTCGCCCAATCACTCTGGTAAGTCTTCAAGGTAGACTTCCAAACCTTCACAGACTTTGTTCGTCGGCGATCCACAATGGCTCTTGGATGCTCAGAACGCGACGCCTAACCGGCTGGAGGATTCACAGTCCTCAAGTGTAATAAGTCTTCAGGTCACACAGACAGAAAGACTTCAGTGATGCCTAACACTCTTTGGCTCTGGGTGTTTTGGGCTTTGTCCTCGCAAGGATTTCTCTCTCAAAGGCTTCGAGGCGGGTTGCTCTCAAACGACAAAAGCCGTGTACTTACTCTGAGCAGCCACCGATTTATGGTGTAGGGGGTGGGTTATTTATTGCCACTAGGCAACCCGACCTGATATGTCCGAAATGACCCTGGGTCACTAAGGAACTGACACGTGTTCCAACGGTCAGATTTCAAACACATGCGGCAACTTTACTTGGGCTACAAGCAAAGCTGACTTATCCAGCTCTAGATAAGATTTGCTCTCATTGTCTTCGCTCGAAGACATAGGATTTGGGTTGAGCATCACTTCAGTCACTCTGACTGTATTCACTTGGACCCCACTTAACAGTACGGTGGTTCCTATGACTCAACAAAGAAGAAAAGGAAACAACGAAACAACTAAGTCTTCGCGCTCCATAGTCTTCACAGAATGTCTTCTCATGTCATAGTCTTCAATATGAATATCTTCATGTACCACCATTGTCGTCAATGTCTTCATACATTTTTAGGGGTCATCACCGGTAGGTAAACCGAATCAATGAGGGACACTACCTGTGTTATCCTGCAATTCTCACAAACACATTAGTCCCTCAACCAAATTTGTCGTCAATACTCCAAAACCAACTAGGGGTGGCACTAGATGCACTTACAATCTCCCCCTTTTTGGTGATTGATGACAAACTGGTTGAAGTTTTCAACGGGGATAAAGTATGTGAAATTGTACAGGGTAGAGGATTGTCTTCATAAGTTTCAAAGGTTCCCCCTGAAGATGTGCATATAAGTAATTTGCTTTTGGATTGCAAATGCACATGGCAGGTTGTACTTGTGGAGATCCTCTTCAACTTATGATGACAATTCATCATGCATGATAAGACATGCATAATGAAAAATGGACGTCTGCGGAATGACCTAAGTGCGGAAGTTATCATCGCACATGCGGAATTTATCATCGCATCACAGAATATCAAATAAGTAGCAGACGACCATCAAGTTTAAGTGTTACAACTCAAAGAACCAAATGTATCAAAACGCGAGAGTTGTAAACACTAGGCAAAATATAATGCAACCGCCCATATGAACCCGCTTGAAGACTATCAAACTCATACGCTTCTCCCCCTTTTGTCAGTAATGACCAAAAAGGTTTGAAGACATAGAGCATCTACTCGTCCTCTTGATGAGTAGGTGAAGCAGCAGGGTTGGTGTTGTCGTTTGGCGGTGCAGACGAGCTTGGTACAGTGTCGATTCTTGTAGCAGGGGTCGGTGAAGTAGCATCGTCTTCTTCATCGATCATTTTGGCGTTAACAGTTGCAGCAAAAGAGGAATATTCAGAGTCTTCAAGAGATGGAGTGCGACGTAGGACAGCATTCCATGGAGGAGTGGAGTCAAACTTGAATTTTTCTGTGAAGCCATCATCTTGAAGATCCGCTTCAGCACTAAGCAGTGTCAAACTCTTCCATGATCGCCGACACGTTTCATGCGTGACAAAGGCATTCTTGGTGGCAAGATTGCGAATGCGATTGACATCCACCAAGAGGCTCTGCATTTGGCGCTTGAGCCAGTCATGATGCTTATCATGTTTCTGATGAAGGGCAACCAAAAGCTCTCGGTCATTGAGAATGCGGGAGCGCTTCTTAGGCCTTTGGGCAATCGTGCTCTCTGTGGCTTCTGTTTGCGCATGATGAGGCATGCGAGTAATCCCAGCCAGAGGGTAGACACGAGCGACAGCTTGAACTCCTTCATCATTTTGAGTGAAGCTTTGATGGTCAGCATTCTGACGACTAAGAGGCTCCTTTGCCGTCTCTGGGTATATGGCTTCAACAGACAAATCAACATCTGGCATGAATACGATATGATTGCGTGCAGAGGGTTGATAGTTGAAGGCAGAGTGAAGCTTGATCAGACGCATGATCCAGGGAGCATAGAGCTTCAGACCAAAATGTCAGATCCAGATGCAGCAAGTTGGCGAATGAAGAAGTCTTGGGCATTGAAGTGTTTGCCATGAAGAATATGGAAAACCAAAGTCTTCATTGCGCCTTCCAGCTTGGCATTAGGAGAGTGTCCTTTGATAGGCCAAAGAGTTTGCCTGAGTATATGATAAATGGTGCGGGGCAGATACTCAAGGTCTTCAACAAAGAACGCCTTTGGGTATTCAGCATCTGGAGGCAATGGCTTCATCATGCTGAGCATCTGACTCATATTGGGTTCAGGCTTGTGGAAGATGCTCTCCATAGCATCATTGTGAAGCTGACAGCCAGGCTCATAAAGATCATCTGCGAAGGGCAGGCCAGTTAGCTCAATGACATCAATGGCTTTGGCTTCATGATGAACATTTCCAGTCATCCACTCAAGAACCCATGTCTTTGTATCTTTGTAGTAGCCACGAATATGGAGAGTGGCATAGAATTGGAGCAATAACTCTTCGTTCCAGTGCTCCTTATCAGTGACAAACTGCAGCAGGCCGGACTCTCTGAAGCAGTCCAGAGCCTCTTCTAGACAGGGCAGACCAGTGATGGCTTCAGCATCAAGACGCATATGTGGGAAAATGCGACCTTGATTATACAGAATGCATGAGTAATAGCTTCGCTGCTGATAGCTCCAGAACCGATCAGAAGATATCCTTGCTTTTGAGTAAGGGTTCTTTGCACTGTCAAAGAAGGTATTGTGTGCCTTGATGCCATTGATATTGAATGATCCTGGTGCTGATGCAGTACCTGGAAACCTTGGCAACCTGGGCGTTGGCTTCTGAACCCGTGGCCTGTGCTCAACATGGTATTCAAACTGAGGACCAGCAGCAGCAGGCGGAGAGTGTGTGGCCTTGACATAAATGAGCTGACCATAGTTGACAGCTTGCTCGATAGTGTGTGGCCTTGGTGGCGGAATAGGAGCAGAGGCGTCAACATTGGCTTCAGGTGCAGATGCAGCATTGGCTTCTGGCACATTTGTCGGTGCAGGCTCCACATTTGCTTCATTGGTGTTGGTGGTGGCAGCCTGAAGATTTTCAACCTCCACTTGACGAGCTGGAGGGCCGGGCACTGGCAGGTTCACTTCAGGAACCACTTCTTCTTCAACGGGGGGAGTTGGGACACGTTCATCTTCTTGTCTTTCATCGGCTGACGCAGCCGGAATGTCTTCAACACCTTTGGCTTCAGACTCTGAGACGTTCACAGTGGGAGTGGCATCTGGAAACACTTGTCGTGCAACAGATTGTTGGGGCACTTCTCCTTCTGGAATGCTCTGGGTGGTGACTTGAGGCCTTTGTCCTTTGCAAAGCCTGCGTAATGCTGGCGACACCTTTGGAGATGGAGTTGGCTGGGCCTCAAAGTATTCCTCTTCTTCTTGTTGTTGGGGAGTAATTGGGGTTTCTCGAGGTTGTGGGTGATCAGCCCACGAAGCATCCTGTGCAATTGGCGTCAGAGGACGACCAATGCTGATGAGTTTGCTGTTCGTGAGAACAGGCGATGATACCAGATTGTGTTTGATCTGAGGAAGGACTTCATCATCTTCAACATTGTCGTGGTGACCAATGTCTTCAGCAGCGGTGGGGTCAACTGCTGGAATGTCTTCAGCTTCATGAGCCTCTGTGGGAGCCGGCTCATGAACTATCATCCGTCGTTCTTGGTGTTCAGAGGCAGGGCGAACCATTGATATGGGTTCAACAACCAAGGGCTCTGAGGGAGCAGCCCTATCCTTCTTGGTTCTGCGCTTCTTCTTGGAGGGAGCAGCATCAGAGGCTTCAGTATTCTTCCTTTTCTTAGCTTCAACCTCAGCAGTTCTCGTCTTCTTTAGCTCAGAAGCGGTTGATCTGACCTTTGGCTTCGAGCTGGTCATGCTAGTTGGGAAGACAATGCGCTACTCTTCCTGCCTTGAAGGAGCAGCTTGGTCAGTCGAAGGCTTCTTCTTCTTGGCAGCCATTCTTGGGTCGATGCCAGGACGACCAAGAGCCTTGCGCTTCTCAGCCTCATTGTAGGCTTGCACACATTTGTCAGCCAGGCTCTTCATGCGCTCTCGAGAACCTTTGGCTTCTTCACGCTTCTTGACAAAAGCTTCTTTGAGCTCGTGCATCATAACTTTGAAGTTTTTGACATCTTGCACGCTGAGCTTTTCCATATGCTTCTTGAACTGAGCTTTCTCATAGTCGATCTTGTGTTTCAGCTCAACGATGCGCTGAGCGAGAGCAAGCTCTGAAGCAATGGCTCCATTGAAGGAAACGCTGAGCCCAATGGGAAGTTGCAGATCGTCAAAGCTGAGATTTGGTGAGGCAAACCACTCATCAATGAAGTTGTGAATGATTGCCACATCAAAGAGAGGCAAATCATTGAAGATTTCTGCTTCTTCCTTGCTCTTGATCAGTTGCTCAAGGGCATCATCTGCAAGATCTGTTGGAAATATGCCCTAGAGGCAATAATAAAAGCATTATTATTATATTTCCTTATTCATGATAATTGTCTTTATTCGTGCTATAATTGTGTTATCCAGAAATCGTAATACATGTGTGAATAACAGACAACAATATGTCCCTAGTGAGCCTCTAGTTGACTAGCTCGTTGATCGACAGATAGTCATGGTTTCCTGACTATGGACATTGGATGTCATTGATAACGAGATCACATCATTAGGAGAATGATGTGATGGACAAGACCCAATCCTAAACATAGCATAAGATCGCATAGTTCGTTTGCTAGAGTTTTCCAATGTCAAGTATCCTTTCCTTAGACCATGAGATCGTGTAACTCCCGGATACCGTAGGAGTGCTTTGGGTGTGCCAAACGTCACAACGTAACTGGGTGACTATAAAGGTATACTACGGGTATCTCTGAAAGTGTCTGTTGGGTTGACATGGATCGAGACTGGGATTTGTCACTCCGCTTGACGGAGAGGTATCACCGGGCCCTCTCGGTAATGCATCATCATAATGAGCTCAATGTGATCAAAGTGTTTGATCACGGGATCATGCATTACGGTACGAGAAAAGTGACTTGCCGATAACGAGATTGAACGAGGTATTGGGATACCGACGATCGAATCTCGGGCAAGTAAAATACCGATTGACAAAGGGAATCGTATACGGGATTAATTGAATCCTTGACATCGTGGTTCGTCCGATGAGATCATCATGGAGCATGTGGGAGCCAGCATGGGTATCCAGATCCCGCTGTTGGTTATTGCCCGAGAGCCGTCTCGGTCATGTCTGCATGTCTCCCGAACCCGTAGGGTCTACACACTTAAGGTTCGGTGACGCTAGGGTTGTGAAGATATGTATATGCAGTAACCCAAATGTTGTTCGGAGTCCCGGATGAGATCCCGGACGTCACGAGGAGTTTCGGAATGGTCCGGAGGTAAAGAATTATATATAGAAAGTGCTGTTTTGGCCATCGGGACAAGTTTCGGGGTTATCGGTATTGTACCGGGACCACCGGAGGGTCCCGGGGGTCCACCGGGTGGGGCCACCTGCCTCGGAGGGGCCCCATGGGCTGTATGAGGAAGGGAACCAGCCCATAGTGGGCTGGTACGCCTCCCCCCAAGGGCCCATGCGCCTAGGGTTGGGGGGGAACCCTAAAGGGGGCGCCCCCTTGCTTGGGGGGCAAGCCCCCCTCCCTGGCCGCCGCCCCCCCTAGGAGATTCCATCTCCTAGGGCCGGCGTCCCCCAAGGGGCTATATAAAAGGGGGAGGGGAGGGGGGGCTTCACACCTTTTGCCCTGGCGCCTCCCTCTCCCTCTCCAACACCTCCTCCTCCTCTGTAGAGCTCGGCGAAGTCCTGTCGGAGTACTGCGGCTCCACCATCACCACGCCGTCGTGCTGCTGCTAGAGTCTTCTTCCCCAACCTCTCCTTTGCCTTGCTGGATCAAGAAGAAGGAGACGTTACGCTGACCGTACGTGTGTTGAACGCGGAGGTGCCGTGCTTTCGGTGCTAGGATCTCCGGTGATTTGGATCACGGTGTGTACGACTACTTCATCCCCGTTCGTTGAACGCTTCCGCTCGCGATCTACAAAGTGGTATGTAGATGCAATCTCTCTCCCATGACTCGTTGCTTAGATGAAATCATAGATGGATCTTGGTGAAACCGTAGGAAAATTTTTAATTTTCTGCAACGTTCCCCAACAAGATCTTCATCACTGGACAGATCAATGTGCTCTTCACGCAGAATGGCAGCAGGGGTCAGAGCCTGATCAGTATGCTTGAGAAGTTTCTTCTTCTTCTCCATCTGCTTGGAGATGCATGACAAGTCTCCTGATTGCACACTGTTTTCAGGAGGTGCAGTGGCCAGTGGCTTCGCATGTGAAGCTTTTGGAGGAACGACTGATCTTGAAGCCTTAGCCATCTTTGGCTTTTGCAGCTTTGGAGTGGGAGCAGGGGCTTCATCTGTGTCAGCCTCTTCAGAAGCATCCCCAACAGCAGCTCCTTGGACTGCAATGTAGGTGAGGAGACCTTGAAAGTCATAGAAGGGGCCAATCTCGTTTTGATCAGCTTCACGAGTGCCATCCTCCCTAGGAGCAGATGGGCCAGGGTTGAAGTTCAAACCCAGTGACTTCTTGTTCTCTTTTGTTGATGCCTTAGCAAATTGAAAGTTGCGTTTGAAAAGGTCGTCATCGCGACACCACAAGAGAGAAGTGGGGTCGGCATTTGCAGGCTGTGGTCCTCTGACCATGCACGGGTAGAACCTTTGTTCAATAGCTTCAGCTTTGTTCTTGGGTTGAAGGCCTTTGTAAGTGATATCTCCCCAATGACACTTGATCGCATTCTTCTCAGCGTATTCCTTGGTCACAAAGTGGTACTTGAACCATTCCTCAGCCTAATATCTTCGAATCCATTGGATTCGTGTCTTGCGCTGATTGTAATCCTCCTTAGGATCTGTCTTGTAAAGCTCTGCTAGATCTGGTGGCAAATCTTTTGATGTGTTGCCACGGCGCTGTCTGCCACCCTTTCTGACTGATTTCTCTATAGCCATGAACTTCAAGCTGAAAGGTTTCAATATGTTCAAAGGCTTCAAAAGCTTCTGCTTGCTGGACAAACAGGAACTGGCTTCGGGAGAATTTATGTGATGCTGTAAAAATTCTGCAAACGAATGCAGACTATGAGAACCAAGGGATTCTCCCACGGACATGTACCCGTGACAACATTAGAGATGCGTGGGAAGGGGAAGAGGTCATATGCATTCTCAGAAGATTTTAAAGATAAATCAGTTTGAAGACATTGACCTCATGATGCGAAGACATTCACTTATATGTTGAGAGTTGGTTCCAGATTTGTACGAATCCGCGAATAGGTACAAGTGAGGAATCTAACTTGTTATGAAGCTTAAGTGAATATGCTAGGCATTATGAGATGCAGACAGAATGGGTCTAACTTGTATAGGCAAAAACCTATTTTGGTAGACAGGATGAAT
The DNA here is from genome assembly GCA_032464435.1 of Aegilops umbellulata. Classification (NCBI taxonomy): domain Eukaryota; kingdom Viridiplantae; phylum Streptophyta; class Magnoliopsida; order Poales; family Poaceae; genus Aegilops; species Aegilops umbellulata. The sequence continues at coordinate 182,602,750 of CP136057.1, read as the reverse complement.
CCATGAAGATCAAAAAGGTGGTAAAAAGAGAGTTTTATTTACCACACGAGGAACTGCTAGATGGGAAGAGTAGGAGACCGAGCAGTTCAATCCACCGTGCCCTAACTTGGCGACGGAGGATACCTACGGCGGTGGCGGAGAGGACGATGTCTGCGACCGGCGTGAGGACGGCGTCGGAGAAGTCGCGGCAGCTGAGCGCTTCGTCGCCGGTGTCGTCGAGAGCTAGCGGTGGCGCTAGGGTTTTGACGAGGTGGAGAGGTGGAAGATGTTTCTTTTACCGCAGGGGACAAGTATTTATAAGGAAGTGGGCGGCACAACGCAATTACGCAGGTGCCCCTGGCGGTTCACATCTGACGTGCACGTGGCAAGCATGCAACATACACAGAGTTATCCCACGTTCCCACGCCCGCCAGGTTTGTCGGATAGACGTTCCGGCTTCTCCGGATTTCAGGCAATAAGGATGACACATTTAAAACAGATTTAATGTTTGTCTCTGTATCTTCTGCTGACAAGGACGCAGAGAAGACATTCGACAGTTTCAATAGAATGCATATGATTTGGACAGATAGAGTTTGAGATAGAAAGCATAGATAAAGTGGGGTCCGATCACATTCACTTAGTTCAAAAGATTCAACAAGAAAACATAGCTATAAGTGAATGCTGTAGAGGACAGAACACTAGTATAAATATATCAAACAACAGTCGAATCCACGTAGTGAAGATAATCATGAAGATAAAGTGAATTTGAAGACAAACCGAATGCGAAGGCATTCAAATGCAAAGTTATGAGTGAAACACTTCAAACAGAAAGGTTTGGTGGTGGCGTTACCCACCGTATAGGAAGTATTAGACCCAGACACGGCGCACAGTTATCGTGGCGCCCCGAAGTCAAATTCCATGTTAATGTATTCACACTCAGAATGTAAGTCTTCATTGATTGAAGATATACTTTACTTCGTGTGTTGCACATCTAAGTCATCAACATGCATAAGTGTTAGGATGTGTGCCTGTTCACAGGACATTTGAGGATTCCAAGATATTTAGCTCACACCGTAACTTGCAAAACCTTTTCTCGTCCAAGGGCTTTGTGAAGATATCTGCCAATTGCTCTTCAGTGTTGACGTGAATGATATCAATATCTTTCTTCATGACATGATCTCTGAGAAAGTGATGACGAATTTCAATGTGCTTTGTCTTCGAGTGCTGGACTGGGTTGTTGGCAATCTTGATGGCGCTTTCATTGTCGCAGAAGAGAGGTACTTGTTTCAGATTGATGCCATAGTCCTTGAGAGTTTGCTTCATCCATAGAAGCTGAGCACAGCAAGATCCAGCAGCAATGTATTCAGATTCAGCAGTTGAGAGTGACACGCAGGTCTGCTTCTTTGAAGACCAACAGACAAGTGATCGTCCTAGAAAGTGACATGTGCCTGATGTAGACTTGCGATCCACCATGTCACCAGCATAATCAGCATCCGAAAATCCAACCAGATCAAACTCTGAGCCCTTTGGATACCATAATCCTAGTGTTGGGGTGTGAGCCAAATATCGAAGAATTCGCTTCACAGCTAGGTGATGCGATTCCTTTGGTGCCGCTTGGAATCGAGCACACATGCAAACACTAAGCATAATATCGGGCCTAGATGCACATAGGTAAAGTAAAGAACCAATCATGGAGCGGGATACCTGTTGATCGAACTCTTTACCATTTTCGTCGGGACCCAGATGATGTTTGGCTGGCATTGGCGTCGTGTAGCCTTTACAATCTTGCATTCCAAACTTCTTGAGGCAATCTTTGAGGTATTTCTCTTGAGATATGAAGATGCCATTCCTTTGCTGACGAATTTGAAGACCAAGGAAGAACTTCAGCTCACCCATCATGGACATCTGATATTGCTCTTGCATCATGTATCCAAACTCATCACTGTACTTCTGGTTGGTGCAGCCGAAGATAATGTCATCCACATAGATTTGGCACACAAACAGTTCACCATCATATGTCTTCGTGAAGAGTGTAGGATCGAGGGATCCAGGTTTGAAGCCTTTGCTCTCCAGGAAGTCTTTGATAGTATCATACCAAGCGCGAGGAGCTTGTTTGAGGCCATATAGTGCTTTGTTTAGTTTGTCACCATATCAGGATGTTTTGGATCTTCAAAGCCGGGTGGTTGTGCAACGTATACTTCTTCTTCAATCTTGCCATTGAGAAATGCACTCTTCACATCCATTTGATATAGCAGGATATTGTTGTGGTTAGCATAGGCGAGCAATATGCGAATAGCTTCAAGTCTAGCCACAGGAGCAAATGTTTCATCGAAGTCAATCCCCTCAACTTGAGTATATCCTTGTGCAACGAGACATGCTTTGTTTCTGACGACTTGGCCATGCTCATCTTGCTTGTTTCGATATATCCATTTTGTTCCAATGATGTTATGCTTGCGAGCGTCAGGACGCTTGACAAGTTCCCAAACATTCTTCAGCTTGAACTGTTGAAGCTCTTCTTGCATTGCTTGAATCCATTCAGGTTCCATAAAGGCTTCAGCAACTTTCTTGGGTTCTGATATTGACACAAAAGAAAAGTGCCCACAGAAATTTGCTAACTGCGTTGCTCTTGAACGAGTGAGTGGACCAGGTGCATTGATGCTATCAATTATCTTCTCAATTTGCACTTCACTTGCAACACGAGGATGAGCTGGGCGAAGAATTTGTTCTTGCTGATCATTGTCATCATTGGGAGGATTGTCTTCAGGCTGAGCATTGTCTTCAGATTGGTTGGGTGCAGAAATGATAAGTTCCTCTTCAGGTTGTGCTTCAGCAGGCATGATTTCACCAGTTCCCATTAGCTTGATAGACTCGCTGGGTGAAGCTTCTTCAAGATTACTTGGCAGGAGCTCTCTTTGTGACCCATTGGTTTCATCAAACCGCACATCTACAGTTTCGACGATTTTGTAGAGATAGAGGTTGAAGACTCTGTAAGAGTGTGAATCCTTTCCATAACCGAGCATGAAGCCTTCGTGAGCTTTTGGTGCAAATTTTGACTTGTGATGGGGATCCTTGATCCAGCACCGTGCTCCAAATACTTTGAAGTAGCTTACATTTGGCTTCTTGCCAGTGAGGAGCTCATAGGATGTTTTGTTCAGAAGCTTATGGATATAAACACGGTTGATGACGTGGCATGCTGTATCAATAGCTTCAGGCCAGAACTTTCTTGGTGTTTTGTATTCGTCCAGCATCGTCCGAGCCATCTCAATGAGGGTTCTGTTCTTGCGCTCTACGATGCCATTTTGCTGAGGTGTGTAAGGAGCAGAAAACTCATGAGTGATTCCCATTGTATCCAGATAAAGATCAAGTCCGGTGTTCTTGAACTCAGTGCCATTTGTCACTTCTGATATGCTTGATCTTGACTCCATAATTGTTCATGGCTCGATTGGCAAAGCGTCTGGAAACATCTTGCACTTCGATCTTGTAGAGAATTATGTGCACCCATGTGTATCTTGAGTAATCATCAACAATGACGAAGCCATAGAGACAGGCAGTCGTAGTGAGGGTAGAGTAGTGAGTAGGGCCAAATAAGTCCATGTGTAGCAGCTCGAAGGGTTGAGACATAGTCATGATTGTCTTCGAGGGATGCTTGGCTCTAGTCATCTTTCCAGCTTCGCAGGCACCGCACAAATGATCTTTCTTGAACTTGACATCTTCAATGCCAATGACATGCTTCTTCTTGACGAGCGTATGTAAGTTCCTCATCCCAGCATGCCCCAGCCTTCGATGCCATAGCTAGCATTCTGAAGCTTTTGTAAGTAGACATCTTGCAAGCTGTGGACCTGCTGAGAAATCTACCATGTACAGATCATCTTTCCTGTACCCTTCAAAGACTAGAGATTTGTCAGATTCCATTAGTACAAGGCAACGATATTTTCCAAATATTACAACCATGTTCAGGTCGCAGAGCATTGAGACAGACGTTAAGTTGAAGCCAAGGGATTCAACAAGCATCACTTTATCCATGTGCTGATCCCTTGAGATTGCAACTCTACCTAGACCCAATACCTTGCTTTTACCAGTGTCAACAAATGTGATGTGACTCTTATCAGATGGACGTAAGGTTGAGTCCATGAGAAGACTTTGATCACCAGTCATATGATTAGTGCATCCGCTGTCCATAATCCATTCTGAAGCACGAGGTGTCATACTCTGCATTGCAGTTAGGAGGATAGGCTTCACCAAGAGAATTGTGAAGCATAAACATTTGACGAGCAAGAGGATTATGGAAGCTCAAATCAAGATTAGGACTGATAGGATGAATGGCAAGCGATTCAGGAACAAAATACATAGTGAGACCATTTGGGCATTTGATCTTGCGCCCTACAAGATATTTTAGGTCCCCAGCAATAGCATCAGACGCCTTTGATTTTCGGCTGGAGACCTTTCCCTGCAAAAGAAAGTTAATTCTTCTTAACCACCCACATCTTTAGGGGTGGCTTAGAAGCAATGAGTCTAAGAGCAGCATCTGAGAACTTCGGCTTTGGAGCCCTAGCAAATAGCCTTGCAGGAGATGAATGATACTCATATGAATAAGAAGAAAAGTTCTTAGTTCTATGAACATAGTGGTTTGAAGGTACACGCTCATATTCATAAGTCTGAGTACGACTTCCCTGCAAAACATTGGCGTTAGGGTGACTCAGGTGAGTCCTCTGTCTGTATGAAGCCTTTGGACCATATGAAGCCTTTGGTCTGGGATTTGTCTTCTTCCCAGGTGGTGTCATGATGACATTCACTGGAAGCTTCTCAAGACAGCTTTTGGGTACCCAGATCTTCTTCATAGGTGGCCCATTCCTGCAGTCAGTACCAATATATCTGGCAAACACTTCACCATTCTAATTCTTGAACAGTTTATAGTTTGCATCAAAGGATTCATCAATGATGACAGGGTTAGCACAGGTAAAGCCAGATAAGGTGGATGGATCCACTGAAGGTCCCTTTGCAGCAACCCATGTGGTTTTGGGATACTGCTCAGGCTTCCAGTAGGAACCATCAACATTCATTTTCCTCTTGAACCCAACACCCTCTTTCCTAGGGTTTCGGTTCAGAATCTGCTTTTTGAGGACATCGCAAAGTGTCTGATGCCCTTTCAGGCTTTTATACATCCTTGTTTCAAGTAATGTCTTCAACCTAGCATTTTCATCAGCAATAGTAGTGGTATCCTCCGCAGAGGGGTTAGTTACCACATCAGTAGTTGAAGACAATGCAACAGTAGCAGTAGTGGAACATCCAGCAACAGAGGTGGCGTTATCACGCTCAAGGCATTTTAGACATGGTGGTTCAAATCCATCCTGAGCGGGACTGGTCTGTTGAGCGCGTAGTGACTCATTCTCTTTTTGAAGATCTTCATGAGCCGCTCTCAACTTCTCAAGCTCTTGCTTCCTTTGAAGATAATCATAGGAGAGCTTTTCATGAGTGGTTGTGAGCGTATCATGACGACTTTCAAGTTCTTGGTAATTAGCATGAAGATTTTTTATGTCTTCAACTAAGGACTGTGAACGAGTCATTTCCGCGTCCAACAGGTCATCGCTTTTGTCTAACAGTTTTTGAGTATGTTCCATAGCCTTTCGTTGTTCAGTTGCAATTTTAGCAAGTGTTTTGTAGCTAGGCTTGGATTCACAATCAGAGTCATCTTCACTAGATGTTTGAAAGTAAGCATCACGTGATTTTACCTTGGCACCACGTGCCATGAAGCAGTAGGTGGGAGTAGGATCATCCTTACCATCAGCTTCAGCGTTGGTGTGGGAGTCATTGTCTTCAGTGTTGAAGATGGACTTGGCAACATAGGAAGTGGCTAGAGCCAGACTTGCAACACCAGGGTCGGACTCTTCCTCAGACTCCACCTCCGCCTCCTCAGAAGCAGACTCCTCCTCTGAATCCATTTCCTTCCCAACAAAAGCACGAGCCTTGACAGATGAGCTCTTCTTGTGAGATGAAGACTTTGATGAGGACTTTGAAGATTTCTTATTTTTCTTGTCATCAGAATCATATTCCTTCTTCTTCTTCTTCTTCTTCTTCTTCTTCTTCTTCTTCTTCTTCTTCTTCTTCTTCTTCTTCTTCTTCTTCTTCTTCTTCTTCTTCTTCTTCTTCTTCTTCTTCTTCTTCTTCTTCTTCTTCTTCTTCTTCTTCTTCTTCTTCTTCTTCTTCTTCTTCTTCTTCTTCTTCTTCTTCTTCTTCTTCTTCTTCTTCTTCTTCTTCTTCTTCTTCTTCTTCTTCTTCTTCTTCTTCTTCTTCTTCTTTCTTCTTCTTCTTCTTCTTCTTCTTCTTCTTCTTCTTCTTCTTCTTCTTCTTCTTCTTCTTCTTCTTCTTCTTCTTCTTCTTCTTCTTCTTCTTCTTCTTCTTCTTCTTCTTCTTCTTCTTCTTCTTCTTCTTCTTCTTCTTCTTCTTCTTCTTCTTCTTCTTCTTCTTCTTCTTCTTCTTCTTCTTCTTCTTCTTCTTCTTCTTCTTCTTCTTCTTCTTCTTCTTCTTCTTCTTCTTCTTCTTCTTCTTCTTCTTCTTCTTCTTCTTCTTCTTCTTCTTCTTCTTCTTCTTCTTCTTCTTCTTCTTCTTCTTCTTCTTTCTTCTTCTTCTTCTTCTTCTTTCTTCTTCTTCTTCTTCTTCTTCTTCTCTTCTTCTTCTTCTTCTTCTTCTTTCTTCTTCTTCTCTTCTTCTTCTTCTTCTTCTTCTTCTTCTTCTTCTTCTTCTTCTTCTTCTTCTTCTTCTTCTTCTTCTTCTTCTTCTTCTTTCTTCTTCTTCTTCTTCTTCTTCTTCTTCTTCTTCTTCTTCTTCTTCTTCTTCTTCTTCTTCTTCTTCTTCTTCTTCTTCTTCTTCTTCTTCTTCTTCTTCTTCTTCTTCTTCTTCTTCTTCTTCTTCTTCTCTTCTTCTTCTTCTTCTTCTTCTCGTTGTCCCACAGCGGACACTCAGAGATGTAGTGTCCAGGTTTCTTGCACTTGTGACAAGTTCTCTTCTTGTAGTCATGAGTAGAAGCTTCATCATTTCTTGAGCTGGATCGTGAAGACTTTCTGAAGCCTTTCTTCTTAGTGAACTTCTGGAACTTCTTCACAAGCATAGCAAGTTCCTTTCCAATGTCTTCAGGATCATCAGAACTGCAGTCAGATTCTTATTCAGATTAGGAAACAACTTTTGCCTTCAAAGCGTGAGTTCTGCCATAGTTGGGACCATAGATTTCTCTTTTCTCTAGATAGCTGGTACTCATGTGTGTTGAGCCTCTCAAGTATATCAGACGGATCAAGTGTCTTGAAGTCAGGACATTCTTGTATCATGAGGGCAAGGGTGTCAAAGGAGCTGTCAAGTGATCTCAGTAGTCTTGACGATTTCATGCTTGGTAATCTCAGTGGCGCCGAGAGCACGAAGCTCATTTGTGATGTCAGTGAGGCGATCAAACGTGAGCTGGACATTCTCATTGTCGTTTCTCTTGAAGCGGTTGAAGAGGTTGCGAAGAACACTGATCCTTTGATCTCTCTGGGTTGAGACGCCTTCGTTGACCTTGGATAGCCAGTCCCAGACTAGCTTTGACGTCTCCAGAGCACTCACACGGCCATACTGTCCTTTGGTCAGATGACCACAGATGATGTTCTTGGCAGTAGAGTCCAGTTGAATGAACTTCTTGACATCAGCAGGGGTGACACCATCATCAGTCTTGGGAACGCCGTTCTTGACGACATACCAGAGGTCGATATCAATGGCTTCAAGATGCATGCCCATCTTATTCTTCCAGTAGGGATATTCAGTTCCCTCGAACACGGGCAAGCAGCGGAGACTTTGATTATCCCTGCAGTCGACATAGCTAAAACTCCAGGTGGTTAAACCGAATCACACAGAACAACGGAGTACCTTGCTCTGATACCAATTGAAAGTGCTTGTTATCGACTAGAGGGGGGGGGTGAATAGGCGATTTTTACGAAAGTCTTCAAAACATGGAAGTTTCAAAGACAAACAGTAGAAATGACCCTATTGATATGCAGCGGAAGATAAACTACACAAGGCAGGCCATAGTCAAGTATGCAATAATGTGAGAGTACGATGACTAATGGCAACTAGGTAGTAAGGATCAGGGTGGAAGATAGTATGAAGCCAAACAGCAATAGTAGTCAAGCAATGAAGTCAAACAGGTATGGCAAGCAAGCAATGACTTCACGAAGACATACTGTAAGTAAAGGGAAGAGAGAATAGAACCAGCCACTCGATGAAGACACATGATTTGTTTGACCAGTTCCAGTTGCTGTGTCAACTGTACATCTGGTTAGGGAGGCTGAGATTCAACTCAGAAGACCGCGACTTCACCTTATTCCCCTTGAGCTAAGAACACACAGTCCTCGCCCAATCACTCTGGTAAGTCTTCAAGGTAGACTTCCAAACCTTCACAGACTTCGTTCACCGGCGATCCACAATGGCTCTTGGATGCTCAGAACGCGACGCCTGACCGGCTGGGGGATTCACAGTCCTCAAGTGTAATAAGTCTTCAGGTCACACAGACAGAAAGACTTCAGTGATGCCTAACACTCTTTGGCTCTGGGTGTTTTGGGCTTTGTCCTCGCAAGGATTTCTCTCTCTCAAAGGCTTCGAGGCGGGTTGCTCTCAAACGACAAAAGCCGTGTACTAACTCTAAGCAGCCACAGATTTATGGTGTAGTGGGTGGGCTATTTATAGCCACTAGGCAACCCGACCTAATATGTCCGAAATGACCCTGGGTCACTAAGGAACTGACACGTGTTCCAACGGTCAGATTTCAAACACACACGGCAACTTTACTTGGGCTACAAGCAAAGCTGACTTATCCAGCTCTGGATAAGATTTGCTCTCATTGTCTTCGCTCGAAGACATAGGATTTGGGTTGAGCATCACTTCAGTCACTCTGACTGTATTCACTTGGACCCCACTTAACAGTACGGTGGTTCCTATGACTCAACAAAGAAGAAAAGGAAACAACGAAACAACTAAGTCTTCGCGCTCCATAGTCTTCACAGAATGTCTTCTCATGTCATAGTCTTCAATATGAATATCTTCACGTACCACCATTGTCGTCAATGTCTTCATACATTTTTAGGGGTCATCACCGGTAGGTAAACCGAATCAATGAGGGACACTACCTGTGTTATCCTGCAATTCTCACAAACACATTAGTCCCTCAACCAAATTTGTCGTCAATACTCCAAAACCAACTAGGGGTGGCACTAGATGCACTTACAATGTTGCTATTGCTTTCTTCATGACTTATACATGTTCCTATGACTATGAGATTATGCAACTCCCGTTTATCGGAGGAACACTTTGTGTGCTACCAAACGTCACAACGTAACTGGGTGATTATAAAGGTGCTCTATAGGTGTCTCCAAAGGTACATGTTGGGTTGGCGTATTTCGAGATTAGGATTTGTCACTCCGATTATTGGAGAGGTATCTATGGGCCCTCTCGCTAATGCACATCACATAAGCCTTGTAAGCATTGCAACTAATGAGTTAGTTGCGAGATGATGTATTACAGAACAAGTAAAGAGACTTGCCGGTAACGAGATTGAACTAGGTATTGAGATACCGACGATCGAATCTCGGTCAAGTAACGTACCGATGACAAAGCGAACAACGTATGTTGTTATGCGGTCTGACCGAAAAAGATCTTCGTAGAATATATAGGAGCCAATATGAGCATCCAGGTTCCGCTATTGGTTATTGACCAGAGACATGTCTCGGTCATGTCTACATTGTTCTCGAACCGCAGGGTCCGCACGCTTAGCGTTATGATGATAGTTTCATTATGAGTTTATGTATTTTGATGTACCGAAGTTTGTTCAGAGTCCCGGATGTGATCACAGACATGACGAGGAGTCTCGAAATGGTCGAGACATAAAGATCGATATATTGGATGGCTATATTTGGACACCGGAAGTGTTCCGGGTGATTTCCGAGAAAACCGGAGTACCGGAGGGTTACCAGAACCCCCTCGGGGGTTAATGGGCCTTATGGGCCTGAAGTGGAGAAGAGGAGGGGCGGCCAGGGCAGGCCGCGCGCCCCCTCCCCCTCTAGTCCGAATTGGACAAGGAGGGGGGGCGCCCCCCTTTCCTTCCTCTCCTCTCTCCCTTCCTTCCCCCTCTCCTACTTGGACAAGGAAAAAGGAGGGAGTCCTACTCCCGGTAGGAGTAGGACTCCTCCCTGGCGCGCCCCTCCTGGCCGGCCACCCCTCCCCCTTGTTCCTTTATATACAGGGGCAGGGGGCACCCCATAGACACACAAGTTGATCTTCGTGATCGTTCCTTAGCCGCGTGCGGTGCCCCCCTCCACCATATTCCACCTCGGTCATATTGTAGCGGTGCTTAGGTGAAGCCCTGCGACAGTAGAACATCAAGATCGTTACCACGCCGTCGTGCTGACGGAACTCCTCCCCGAAGCTTTGCTGGATCGGAGCCCGGGGATCGTCATCGAGCTGAACGTGTGCCAAGAACTCGGAGGTGCCGGAGTAACGGTGCTTGGATCGGTTGGATCAGGAAGACGTACGACTACTTCCTCTACGTTGTGTCAACGCTTCCGCTTCGGTCTATGAGGGTACGTAGACAACACTCTCCCCTCTCGTTGCTATGCATCACCATGATCTTGCGTGTGCGTAGGATTTTTTTTGAAATTACTATGTTCCCCAACAGCATCATAATACAAGCCAGGGGCCTCGAGGGCTCGAATATAAGTGCTCGATCATAGATGAGTCAGCAGAAGCAACAATATCTGAGTACAAACATAAGTTAAACAAGTTGCCATAAGATGGTTAGCACAATCTGGGATATAGATCGAAAGAGGCGCAGGCCTCCTGCCTGGGATCCTCCTAACTACTCCTCGAAGTCGAACTCCACGTAGAATCATCCTCGGGATCCTCTGGCTCCTGGACTCCAGCATCTGGTTGCGACAGTCGAGAATAATGGAAAGGGGGAACAGAGGGAGAAAAGCAACCGTGAGTACTCATCCAAAGTACTCGCAAGCAAGGATCTACACTACATATGCATGGGTATCTGTGTAAAGGGGCAATACCGATGGACTGAACTGCAGAATGCCAGAATAAGAGGGGGATAGCTAGTCCTGCAGAAGGCTACGTTTCTGGCAGCCTCCATCTTGCAGCATGTAGAAGAGAGTAGATGGTAAGTTAACTAAGTATCATCCATAGCATAACCCTACCCGACAATCCTCTCCTTGTTGCCCTGTTAGAGAGCAATCATCGGGTTGTATCTGGCACTTGAAAGGGTGTGCTTTATTAAGTATCTGGTTCTAGTTGTCATCAGGTCAAAGTACAAATCCGGGTCATCCTTTTACTGAGGGACACGACTATTTGAATAGATAAACTTTCCTACAGGGGTGCACCACATTACCCAACACGCTCGATCCTTCTGGCTGGACACACTTTCCTGGGTCATGCCTGGCCTCGGTAGATCAACACGTCGCAGCCCTACCTAGGCACCAGAGAGAGGTCAGCACGCCGGTCTAAATCCTATGCACGCAGGGGTCTGGGCCCATCGCCCATTGCACACCTGCACGTTGCATGGGCGGCCGGTGAGCAGACCTAGCAACCTCCATTACAAACGAAGTTGCGATACGCGATCCAACCCGGCACGTGCCGCTTAGTCGCTGACGTCAAGAAGGCTTTGACTGATACCATGATGCCGAGTGCCCATAACTGTTCCCGCGTAGTTGGTTAGTGCGTATAGGCCAGTGGCCAGACTCAGATCAAATACCAAGATCTCGTTAAGCGTGTTAATTGATATAACCGTAGATGCCGACCAGGGCCAGGCCCAGATCGGCATCTGCGGTTACATCAATTAATAGTTAAATGATTAGGTTAACTAAACAAAATTAATTAAGTTAATTAATTCTTTAATTAATTAATTAATATTTTTATTTTTACTTATTTATTTATTTTTTTGTTTTAAGGGGCGTGGGCTGATACGTCTCCAACGTATCTATAATTTTTGATTGCTCCATGCTATATTATCTACTGTTTTGGACTATATTGGGCATTATTTTCCATTTTTATATTATTTTTGAGACTAACCTATTAACCGGAGGCCCAGCCCAGAATTGCTGTTTTTTTGCCTATTTCAGTGTTTCAAAGAAACATAATATCAAACGGAGTCCAAACAGAAAAATCCTTTTTGAAACGTGATTTTCTTCCCGAACAAGACACATGAGACTTGGACCCTACTCCAAGAAGTATCGGAGGCGGTCACGAGGGTGGGGGCGCCCCCCCTACAGGGCGCGCCCCCTGCCTCGTGGGCCCCTCGGTGCTCCACCGACGTACTCCTTCCTCCTATATATATCCACGTACCCCCAAACGATCAGAACATGAGCCAAAAACCTAATTCCACCGCCGCAACTTTCTGTATCCACGAGATCCCATCTTGGGGCCTGTTCCAGAGCTCCGCCGGAGAGGGTTGTCATCACAGAGGTCTTCTACATCATCATAGCCCCTCCGATGAAGTGTGAGTAGTTTACCTCAGACCTTCGGGTCCATAGTTATTAGCTAGATGGCTTCTTCTCTCTTTTTGGATCTCAATACAATGTTCTCCCCCTCTCTTGTGGAGATCTATTCGATGTAATCTTCTTCTTTTGCGGTGTGTTTGTTGAGACGATGAATTGTGGGTTTATGATCAAGTCTATCTATGAATAATATTTGAATCTTCTCTGAATTCTTTTATGTATGATTGGTTATCTTTGCAAGTCTCTTCGAATTATCCGTTTGGTTTGGCCAACTAGATTGGTAGTTCTTGCCATGGGGGAAGTGCTTAGCTTTGGGTTCGATCTTGCGGTGTTCTTTCCCAGTGACATAAGGGGCATCAAGACACGTATTGTATCGTTGCCATCGAGGATAACAATATGGTGTTTATTTCATATTGCATGAATTTATCTCTCTACATCATGTCATCTTGCTTAAAGCGTTACTCTGTTTTTAACTTAATACTCTAGATGCATGCAGGATAGCGGTCGATGGGTGGAGCAATAGTAGTAGATGCAGAATTGTTTCGATCTACTTGTCACGGACGTGATGCCTATATACATGATCATGCCTAGATATTCTCATAACTATGCTCAATTCTGTCAATTGCTCAACAGTAATTTGTTCACCCACCGTAGAAAACTTATGCTCTTGAGAGAAGCCACTAGTGAAACCTATGGCCCCCGGGTCTATTCTCGCCATATCAATCTCCATCACTTTAATCTTGCTTTGTTTTTTACTTTGCCTTTTACTTTTCACTTTGCATCTTTATATCAAAAATACCAAAAATATTATCTATCGGATCTCACTTTCGTAAGTGACCGTGAAGGGATTGACAACCCCTAATCGCGTTGGTTGCATTGAGCTCTTTGTGTTGTGTAGGTACGAGGGACTTGCGCGTGGCCTCCTACTGGATTGATACCTTGGTTCTCAAAAACTGAGGGAAATACTTACGCTACTCTGCTGCATCATCCTTTCCTTTCGGGGAAAACCAACGCAAGCTCAAGAGGTAGCAAGAAGAATTTCTGGTGCCGTTGCCGGGGAGTCTACGCAAAAGTCAACATACCAAGTACCCATCACAATCCCTATCTCCCGCATTACATTAGTTGCCATTCGCCTCTCGTTTTCCTCTCCCCCACTTCACCCTTGCCATTTTATTCGCCCTCTCTTTCTCCTTCTCCTCCTCCTTCTCCTTCTTCGTTTGCCTTTTTCCCGCTTGCCTTTTGTTTGCTCGTGTGTTGGATTGCTTGTTTGTCGCGATGGCTCAAGATACTACCAAATTGTGTGACTTCACCAATACCAACAATAATGATTTCCTTAGCACTCCGGTTGCTCCTCTTGCCAATACTGAATCTTGTGAAATCAATACTGCTTTGTTGAATCTTGTTATGAAAGATCAATTCGCCGGCCTTCCTAGTGAAGATGCCGCTACTCATCTGAATAGCTTCGTTGATTTATGTGATATGCAAAAGAAAAAAGATGTCGATAATGATGCCGTTAAATTGAAGCTATTTCCTTTTTCGCTTAGAGATCATGCTAAAGCTTGGTTTTCGTCTTTGCCTAAAAATAGTATTGATTCTTGGAACAAGTGCAAAGATGCTTTTATCTCTAAGTATTTTCCTCCCGCTAAGATCATCTCTCTTAGAAACGATATTATGAATTTTAAGCAACTTGATCACGAACATGTTGCACAAGCTTGGGAGAGAATGAAATTAATGATACGTAATTGCCCTACTCATGGTTTAAATTTGTGGATGATTATACAAAATTTTTATGCCGGATTGAACTTTGCTTCTAGAAATCCTTTAGATTCGGCCGCGGGAGGCACTTTTATGGAAATCACTTTAGGAGATGCTACTAAACTCCTAGATAATATTATGGTTAATTATTCTCAATGGCATACTGAAAGATCTTCTACTAAAAAAGTGCATGCGATAGAAGAAATCAATGTTTTGAGTGGAAAGATGGATGAACTTATGAAATTATTTGTTACTAAGATTGTTTCTTCTGATCCTAATGATATGCCTTTGTCTACTTTGATTGAGAATAACAATGAATCTATGGATGTGAATTTTGTTGGTAGGAATAATTTTGGTCACAATGCATATAGAGGGAATTTTAATCCTAGGCCATATCCTAGTAATCCTTCTAATAATTATGGAAATTCCTACAACAACTGTTATGGAAATTATAATAAGATGCCCTCTGAATTCGAGAACAGTGTTAAAGAATTTATGAATTCACAAAAGAATTTTAATGCTTTGCTTGAAGAGAAATTGCTTAAAATTGATGATTTGGCTAGGAACGTTGATAGAATTTCTCTTGAGGTTGATTCTTTAAAGCGTAGATCTATTCCTCCTAAGCATGATATCAATGAGTCTCTCAAAGCTATGATAATTTCCATTGACGAGTGCAAGCAAAGAACCGCTAGGATGCGCGCTTCAAAAGATGCCTTTATTAAAGCGTGTTCTTCCAATACCTATGAAAATCAAGATGAAGATCTAAAAGTTATTGATGTGTCCCCTATCAAATCTTTGTTTTGCAATATGAATCTTGATGAAACTGAATATGATATTCCTTTACCTAGAAGGCGTTCCAAAAATTCGGAGTATTTAGATCTTTATGATGAAATTGATGAAAGTGGGATTGAAAGAAATAAAAATTTAGATGATGCTAAACCCACTATATTGGATTTCAAGGAATTTAACTATGAAAGGTGCTCTTTGATTGATTGTATTTCCTTGTTGCAATCCGTGCTAAATTCTCCGCATGCTTATAGTCAAAAGAAAGCCTTCACCGAACATATTTTTCGGGGAAACTGATCCGCGAGCACCTATGGGAACCGAGCCCCTTTCGGTTCGGCGGGGGGCGGAGGTCGCACGAAGAGCAGATCGAGGCGAGGCACACGAGCAGTTTACCCAGCTTCGGAGCTCTCCGGAGAGATAATACTCCTACTGCTGCTTTGTGGTTTGTATTGAGTTCTTGCTCGGGAGCGCTGAGTGCTACAGTACGCACCAGCAGCTAACGAGACCAAGCGTGAGTGTTCTCCTCCCCTCCTACGTTGCGCATGGTCCTCCTTTTATATGCTCAAGGGGTCACCGACAGGTGGCAACGTAGGCAAGGGCAAAAATGGAAAAGGTGCTGCGGTTGGTACAGCTACCTGCACAGTGTATCATACCTAACCCTGACGGCAGGGGACAAAGGCATTAAATGCCTATCTACGTCGCCCAAACAGTGCAGAAAAGGGACCGTCAGGGACGCCACCGCTCGCCACGATGGCGATCTTGTCAGCGCCGCTTGCCACAGTGTACCCCTGGCTACACAGCCTCCCGCCACGTACGCCTGGAAGGGTCCCAGAGCGACACGTTGGTGGATGCGCTGGAGCGTGGGTACAGAGTGGTTGCTCGCCGCGGCAAGCACCTTGCCGCGGTCGTTGTCTTGTCGCGTCCGGAAGCTTGTCGCTCACCGGACCCTGCTGGAACGCGTGGCGCGTCGCGACAAGTTCCTTGAGATGCCCTGGTTGGCCTTCCCGGCAAGCTCCTCTTGCCGGGGTCTTGTGCCTTGAGTGGCCTTCCCGGCAAGCTCCTCTTGTCGGGGACTTGTCTCCTTGGCTTAAATACTTTTTTCTTGAATGGCTCCAAAGGAACCACAGAGGACCTTGGCGGTCACCCGGCAAGCCTTGCCGCGGGGCGCTGCGACTGCCCGTGCACAAGTTCGGGATACTAGGGTACCCCTACTCTAGTACACCGACAGGAGCCCCCAGGCCTGGGCCATACACGGTGCCAAGCGCTGTTGGGGCAGGCCCAAAACAGGGCACGGGCACACGCGGCCTGGGTTATGCCGTACCTTACTCTGCATCCACCGCGCCCTCCCCGAACGACACGCGTCGATTGCGGCGTCGTGGGAGAGATCGTGGGTGGTTCTTTATTCGGAAAGGCGGACCGTCCACCCCCTCCCTCCTTATAAGCAGGGGAAACAGGGGCAGAGGCGTGGTTTTCGAGGCGTCCACTCCCCACGATCACGGGGTGAGGAGAGGTCGCCTCATCCATCGCCTCGGTTCTGCACGCCTGCCACGCGGATTCCATGCGCTCGGGGTGGCGAACGGTGGAGGCGGGGAACCGGGCCGCCGTGGGTCGAGGCAGCGGGCCGGTCCCAGTTCCCTGCTCCTTCTGTGTCTTGATTAGCTGAGCGGGGAGGCCGAGCCCCCACCCTGTTCCTTTATAAGGAGCGGGGGGGGGGGGGAACGGAGGTCCGAATTCTTTCATCTCCTCTTTCCTTCAGCTTCTGCTCCCCTCTCTCTCATTCGCCATGGAGAAAGGGAACCCTGGTCCTTCAACGGTGGCGGCAAGGGTCGCCGCTAGACAACGCGTCCTTCCTTCTCCCGCACCCGTGGTGGCAGAGCCAGCCGTAAGGGGAAGAGGGAGGGGGCGAGGCCGTGGGAGAGGTCGAGGGCGAGGCCGAGGCGCTCGGGGAAGAGGTGGACGGGGCGGCGCGCTGGCCTCGCCTCCGCCAGCGGTTCCTCTTCCCATGGCGATCCATATTGGGGACGACCCTTGCGAGTTCTTTGTCAGGCTGCGTCGGCCGCCTCGTCGTCGCCTTCGTCTCCCGACTCCATTTGCGAGCGAGATGGAGTTGGACCCGCCCGAGACACTGAGGCTGCATATGAGGGGCTGTGGAATCAGCGGTACGCGAGTCCGCGTTGACTTCCCAGCCCCTAATGTGATGTATCTTGGTCGAGGGTGGAAGACGTTCGCCCGTATCCACCGCCTGACGGAGGGGCTCACCCTCCATTTTAAGCTGATGGAGGGCGGTCTCCTCTCCGTCAAGGTCTTCGGGTGCTTCGGAACTCGGGCAAGGTGCTGCATGGAGAGCTCCTCTGATAGCGAAGACTCCTCCTCGAGCGAGAGTGGCGAGGAGGACAGCAGCAGCGACGAAGGGGGTAGCGGGAGGCAGGATGACGGGTCCGACTAGGTGTCGGGCGTCGCTCCGTGCGGCACCGGCGATCCCATCATCCGTGTCGCCGGCTCCTTGAACTTCTCGGGGTCGTCTCCTTGGGCGGCTGGCGTAGGGAGGCTGCGGAAGAGGAAGAGGGCGGGCGGCAAGGCCGTCAAGTCGGAGTACGTGGGCGTGACGCCCTCGACAGCGTGCTGACGTCCTGCCGCCTCGTCTTCGAGCCCTGCTTCCGGCGCCGCCATCACCATCCAGCTTTTGGACGGTCACCGAGATGTTCTCTTGCTGTCTTCTGCTTCTCGTAGCTCGCCTAGGCACCCCTTTTGTCCTTTTCGCCTCCTTGACCTACCTCCTGAAGAGAGGGACAAGAAAGGGGATTACGGGCACCTTATCTCTTTTTAATTTGTAAGCCCTCGGGCCTTAGCTGCATTTAAAACTTGTAATCCCATCATTCATGTTTTTCATTCTCTATGAACTGTACCCGAGTGGAATGTTTTTTTAGTGAAAAGGGGATGCTTGCCGGGTCACTTGTCTTGCGGGTGGAACCCACGTCAAGGAGCAAATCCTTGATATCTTTAAGATAGACACTTTTTTTCCCGGCAGCAGGCCCTGCCGTCTTCCCACGTCGCTTGACCTTTCTCACGCTTTTGGCGGAGGCAGGGATGAGGCGGGTTCGGGCTCCTCGTTTCGTCCCTTTGCTACCGCGACTACGACCAAACCTGGCCCAAGGAACGAGCCCTAGGGCCTAGAGTTAGGGGAGCACGGTAGCTTTTAGGAAGAAACGAGGTTTCGCATACCTCAGTCCATAAGAGAATGCATGATAAGGGATTAAAAACTTATCTGAGATTGCAGCCCCCGGCAACTCTGGTTCGCCGTGGGTTAATCTTTGTACTTGCAGCCCCTGGCAACACTGGCTTGCCGGGGTCCAGATGTTGGTCCGTCCTTCTTCTCCTTTTCGTCCTCAAGTGGTCCGGTCAGGATATGCGAGCCCTGCGAACCAAGGGAAACGAAAGAACGGCAAAGGGACGCACACTCGACCTCTAAGTTAGGGGTTAGCCGCTGCTAAGCACTGTCAACCCTAACCAAGGACGAGACTCGATCTAGCATGCATGCTATAACTTAGGGCGCCAGCGCTTCATTTATGCTCAGGGTCTGCGCCTGGCTTTGTACAAAGGATTACATGCAACAGCGGCAAGACTTGTACAAAAGGTGGTTGCCGGAACAGGGTCCGACAACCGCGCCTTACGGGTAAAACTTACGAAGATGCTCAATATTCCAGGAGTTGCTCACCGGAATGCCATCTTCGGTCTCAAGGCGGACAACGCCAGGCCTAGTGACTCGTTTCACCCGATAAGGGCCTTCCCACTTTGGCGTCAACTTGTTGGAATTCTTGGCGGAATGAACGCGCTGAAGAACAAGGTCGCCTTCCTCAAGACTTTTGGCGTTAACTTTGCGGCTATGGTAGCGGCACAAAGCTTGCTGGTAGCGAGCAGCTCGTACAGCAGCCTGAAGACGATCTTCCTCAAGGAGCAGCGCGTCATCTTCTCGCAGCTGCTCTTGCTCAAGCTCATCATAAGCGAGCACTCGAGGTGACCCGTATACGAGTTCCGTGGGGAGAACTGCCTCTGCTCCATAGACTAGAGCGAAAGGTGTCTGGCCAGTGGCTCGATTTGGCGTCGTCCTGAGCGACCAAAGAACCACCGGCAGCTCCTCAGTCCAGTTTCTTCCGCACCCGTGCAGCCTGTCGGAAGTCCTGGTCTTGAGTCCACGCAGCACTTCAGCATTTGCCCTCTCTGCTTGACCGTTGCTCCTAGGGTGAGCAACAGAAGCGAAGCAGACCTTGGCGCCAAGATCTTGGACGTACTGCATGAAGGTGCGGCTCGTGAATTGCGTACCGTTGTCGGTGATGATCCTGTTAGGGATCCCGAAGTGGCAAACAATCGACCTGAAGAACTTGACTGCTGACTATGCTGTCACCTTCCTCACTGCTTCCACTTCCGGCCACTTTGTGAACTTGTCGATTGCGACGTACAAGTACTCAAAGCCCCCGACTGCTCGGGGGAAGGGGCCGAGGATGTCGAGCCCCCAGACCGAAAATGGCCAGGATAAAGGGATCGTCTAGAGAGCTTGAGCTGGCTGGTGTATCTGCTTGGAATGAAACTGGCACGCTTCACACTTGGTTACTTGTGCAGTCGCATCCTGGAGAGCTGTCGGCCAAAAGAAACCTTGCCGGAAAGCTTTGCCGGCAAGCGCTCTTGCGCCAATGTGGTGACCACAAACGCCTCCATGTATCTCAACCAACAGCTTCTGTCCATCTTCCCGGTGAATACACTTCAATTTCACACCATTGAGTCTTCTTCTGTAAAATGCGTTGTCGACAAACTGGTACATACTTGACTGCCGGGCTACTCTTTCCGCTTCTTCTTGCTCTTCGAGAAGTTCTCCTGTCTGAAGGAAACGGACGATCTGCTGTGCCCATGCTGGAGCTTGTGGCTCGACAACAAGGACTAAAGGCACATCTGCTGCTGTGGGAACATCCGCTTCTACGGCGAGAAACTGCGGCTCAGCCGGAGCTTGACGTTCCCCGGCAAGCTTGCCGGAGCAAAACTTGTCGGGAGCATCTGCTTCAACGGAACAAACCCTGGGGTTTGCCGGAGCAGACTGCTCCCCAGCACTCTTGGTGTTGATCTTGGGGACCTTTTTGGCGGCGGCTTCGGGAAGCTCTGCCGGAAAATAGTCACCAGAAATTAACTTCCTCTTCTTGATCTGTCCAGTTGATGGCATCACAGACAGTTGAGTCAGCTTGAGCACAAAGATCCCTGGTTCCACAGGTAACTTAAGTGCTGCGCACTTTGACAGGCCATCGGCGATGCCGTTCTGAGCTCTTGGAACATGTTCCATCTGTAGGCCGACAAAGTGCTCTTCTAGCTTCCTCACTTCATCAACGTAAGCTTCCATCAACGGACTCTGATAATTCTTATTTACTTGGCGGACGACAAGCTGCGAGTCACCCCTGACAATGAGCTTCTTGATCCCAAGGTCTGCCGCGATCCTGAGACCGGCAAGCAATCCTTCATACTCTGCAGTATTGTTTGTTGCTTGCTCCTTGGGAAAGTGCATCTGGACTACGTACTTAAGGTGCTCTCCGGTGGGTGCGACAAGCAGTACGCCAGCACCGGCGCCTTGCAGCGAGAAAGCACCATCAAAGTACATCATCCACTCTTTGCTTGCTTCCTTGACGGGGATGCTCGTTTCTGGAATTTCTTCATCTGGTGTTGGCGTCCACTCTGCTATGAATTCTGCCAATGCTCTGCTTTGGATAGTTGAAGTGCTCTCAAACTTGAGGCCAAAGCTTGACAGTTCCAGTGCCCACTCAACAATCCTGCCTGTTGCTTATGGATTCTGCAGTATCCTCTTGACCTAGCCCCCTGCAGAAGGGAACTGACAAAGTAGACCGGGCGTTGCACCATTTTCTTCTGTATCTCCTCGGGTGCCTGCGCAGATCCATCTTTGCGGGGACCAAAGCTTGTCGGGGAAGCCCCCTGCTTGTCGCTGGATGCGTCGCCGTGGTTGCTGGCTCATCATCTGCCTCCCTCTTCGCTACTAATGCAGCACTAACCACTTGATTGGTTGCCGCCAGATACAGCAGCAACTTCTCTTGTGGCTTAGGTGCGACAAGTATTGGAGTGGAGGACAGGTATCTCTTCAAGTCCTACAGCGCAGCCTCCGCTTCCAGAGTCCATTTCATTGGACCTGCCTTTTTCAAAATTTTGAAAAACGGCAGGGCGCGCTCAGCAGACTTAGAGATAAACCTGCTGAGAGCCGCCACGCAGCCGGCAAGTCTCCGTACATCCTTGACGCGCTTCGGTGCTTCAATCTGCTCAATGTCCTTGATCTTGTCGGGATTGGCTTCAATTCCCCGCTGAGACATGAAGAACCCGAGAAGCTTGTCGGAAGGGACTCCAAACACGCACTTCTCGGGGTTGAGCTTGAGGCTGATCTTGCGCAGATTTGCAAAAGTCTCTTCTAAATCTTGAATCAGAGTTGCCTTGTCCCTGATCTTGACCACTATGTCATCCATGTAGGCTTCCACATTTCTGTGTATTTGCGGTTCAAAAGCAGTATGGACTACCCTTGCAAACGTTGAACCAGCATTCTTTAAACTGAAAGGCATCCGTATGAAACAGTACGTGCCATAGGGAGTGATGAATGCGGTTTTCTCCTCATCCTCTTCTGCCATGAAGATCTGATGATATCCTGAGTATGCGTCAAGAAATGAAAGCAAGTCACATCCGGCCGTGGAGTCAACAATCTGGTCGATGCGCGGCAAGGGAAATGGGTCTTTGGGACAAGCTTTATTCACATCGGTAAAGTCGTTACAAAGCCTCCATTTCCCGTTTGCCTTGCGCACGACTACAGGATTGGCCAACCACGTAGGATGGAGCACTCCTCTGACAAGGCCTGCTGCTTCCAACTTCTTGATCTCTTCTGCGATGAATTCTTGGCGCTCCACTGCTTGCTTTCTGACTTTCTGCTTGACGGGCCGCGCATGAGGACAGACGGCAAGGTGGTGCTCAATTACTTTCCTGGGAACACCGGGGATGTCAGACGGTTGCCACGCAAACACATCGACATTCGCCCACAGGAAAGCAATGAGCGCGCTTTCCTATTTAGGGTCGAGAGTGGCACTGATGGTGAAAGTACCACCAGTGCCGTCCTCCTTGGCGGACACCTTCTTGGTCGCTGGCGGAGCTACCATTGTCTTCTTACACTTGTCGGTGGAGCTCGATGGTGCGTCCTCGACGGTAGCGCAGCACTCCGAAGAGGTGCGCTTGCCAGAGTGGGCATCAGAACTCTTGCCGTACTTGGTCTTCTTCTTCCCCCCGGGAGCTTCAGCGGCAAGTGTCTCGCGATCCGTTGCGGCTGCTGCTTCCCGGTAGATCTTGTCGGAACAGATAAGAGCATCTTTCTTGTCGCCAGGGACAGAGATGACATTTATCGGGCCTGGCATCTTCAGCATGTTGTACGCGTAGTGAGAGGCCGCCATGAACTTGGCGAGCGCTGGACGGCCGAGAATCCCATTGTAAGGCAATGGAAAATCGGCAACGTCAAAAGTGATCCTCTCAGTCCTGAAGTTCAACTCGCTGCCAAATGTCACCGGCAGCGTGATCTTCCCCTTCGGCTTGCTCCTTCCCGGGTTGATTCCTTGGAATGTGCCGGTCTCTTCGAGCTCGCTGTCAGGGACTTGGAGTTTCCGGAGCACAGCGGAGGAGATCAGGTTCAAGCCGGCCCCGCCGTCAACTAGCATCTTAGTGACCTTGAGGTTGCAGATAGTTGGTGAGACCAACATCGGCAAACACCCGACCGCAGTTGTGTGATCAGGGTGGTCCTCAATATCAAAGATGATAGGCGTGCTGGACCATTTCAGAAGCTTGCGTGACTCAACGGGTGGTTCTGCCGCATTGACTTCCCGCACCCACTGCTTTAGTTGGCGGTGTGAAGTATGCAGAGAAGCACCGCCGTCAACGCACAAGACCTCTGTGGCTTTCTGGAACTCCTGCTCACTGGTCTCGTCATCATCCATGTCTTCGTCGTTGTCGTCATCTTCATCCTTGTCGCGGCCGCGGGGAGGTCTGTCTCCTTGCCGCTGCTTGGCCTTGCCGCGGCGTCCTCCCCGGCTGGTGCGCTTCGTACCAGATCCTCCAACACCTCCTTGGGCTTTCTCCTTGTCGCGTCGCTCGTATTCGGCCTTTTGCAGCTCGACAAGCTGCTCGACCTTCTTGCAGCTCTGGAGGTCATGGCCCTTGGTGCGGTGGATCTTGCAGTACTGTTTGTTGGTGCCGTCCTGCTTGTCGGCGGCCGCCACAGCCTAGCAGTTGGCGCATGCGGCAACCTCCTTGCCGGAGCTACCAGCCTTGGCTTTCTTGGCGCCACCTTCGTTGCCGGACTGCTCAACAACTAGCACATCTTTGCCTTTCCTCTTCCTGTTGTTCCGCCGCCGGTCTTTCTTTGCCGGGGCTGCATCCTTGCTGTCAGATCCTCCTGTTCCTGTATTCTCTCCGGGGAGTTTCCTCCCTTCCTCAGCACGTGCACACCTGTCGGCCAGGGCATACAGCTCACTGACGTCTCTGATCTTGCACATTGCCATCTCCTCCCGCATCCTGCGGTTACGCACGTTCTGATGGAACGCGCTGATGACTGCGGCAGGGTGGACATCTGGGATGTTACGTTGCACATGGCTGAATCTCTGGATGTACTTGCGCAGGGGCTCTCCTTCTTTCTCGGCAAGCAGATGAAGATCACTCTCCTGGCCATGAGGTTGTGGCCTCCTGTGAAGGCGCCGACAAACTGATGGCATAGGTCTGCCCAGGAAGATATGGAGTTGTCCGGCAAGTGCATGAGCCAGGACCTGACGTTGGGCTTGAGCACCAGCGGGAAGTAGTTGGCAAGGATCTTGTCGTCGCGCCCCCCAGCAGCTTGCACCGCGATGGTGTAGATGCTGAGGAACTCCGACGAATGCAACTTGCCGTCGTACTTCTCGGGTACGTCTGGCTTGAAATTCTTCGTGCTGGGCCACTGGACTTGCTGCAGCTCACGGGTAAACGCAGGGCAACCTACCGCGTACGATAGGTTGCCTGGTTCCCCTGGCGCACGCATGTCGACAGTGGGCCCAGCGCGCTGGTCTGACTGACGCCACGCTTCTCTTCGGCGCTTGATGCGAGTACGAGCATCTTCTTGCTGTCGTTCGTGAAGAACTTGGCGCTGATCGCGACGATCTCGTGGATCTGATGAAGCAGTGGAGTCGCTGTCGTGGTGGACCCGGCGAGTCCGCGATCTTGGCCTTCGGGGCGGAGAGTGCACAGTGGTTGCACCCCCACCGGTCTTGTCGCCATCGGGTCGCGCCTGGCCGACTTGCCGCGGCTGCGACATAGTCGGCTGCCGTGGAGTGTCGCCGTTGGCGAAGCCAATGAGACTCTGAATGGTGGCCCTCCAGTCGTCGATCTTGTCTGGCGTTGGAGGGAAGTCTAGGAGCAGTTGAGCTCGCGCCAAAGCTTCTGCTGGAGTGGCGGGTAGCGGTGGCGAACGGTGCGAGGAGCGGGATATGCTCGGACTTCTAACTGCATTAGAAGGAGCAATATCCCGTCCAGGCGACCGTGCTTCGCTCGCGCCAGCACGTTGGCGCGCATGCTGGCCTGGAGCATCCCGAGATCCGCCAGCTCGATCTGGGTCCAGCGAGCGTATGGTACCATGAGTACCACGACGCTGCCGGTTCTGCGCCTCCTGAGATGGGCGCGGTGCATCTACGGACGCTCGGTCGTCGTGGGAGCCAGCTACACCGCCGATGGGCAGCGCAGCCTTGTCCTTGGACCTGGCAGCACCGTGGGCTCCCTCGTCGACGCCCGTTCTTCCGCCGGCGTCTTCCCCACCAGCCGTTTGCTCCGGCGGCGGTGGGTCTGTTGTGGACGGAGCATCCGCCTCCGAAGCCTTCTTCTTCGGCGGCATGTCGATGAAGATGATGAAGATCTAGCTCGTGTGAACGCCGGATCAGGTTCACACAACCTCGACGCCCCCTACCTGGCGCGCCAAAGATGTCGGGGAAACTGATCCGCGAGCACCTATGGGGACCGAGACCCTTTCGGTTCGGCGGGGGGCGGAGGTCGCACGAAGAGCAGATCGAGGCGAGGCACACGAGCAGTTTACCCAACTTCGGAGCTCTCCGGAGAGATAATACTCCTACTGCTGCTTTGTGGTTTGTATTGAGTTCTTGCTCGGGAGCGCTGAGTGCTACAGTACGCACCAGCAACTAACGAGACCGAGCGTGAGTGTTCTCCTCCCCTCCTACGTTGCGCATGGGCCTCCTTTTATATGCTCAAGGGGTCACCGACAGGTGGCAACGTAGGCAAGGGCAAAAATGGAAAAGGTGCTGCGGTTGGTACAGCTACCTGCACAGTGTATCATACCTAACCCTAACAGCAGGGGACAAAGGCATTAAATGCCTATCTACGTCGCCCAAACAGTGCAGAAAAGGGACCGTCAGGGACGCCACCGCTCGCCACGATGGCGATCTTGTCAGCGCCGCTTGCCACAGTGTACCCCTGGCGCACAGCCTCCCGACACGTACGCCTGGAAGGGTCCTAGAGCGACACATTGGTGGATGCGCTGGAGCGTGGGTACAGAGTGGTTGCTCGTCGCGGCAAGCGCCTTGCCGCGGCCATTGTCTTGTCGCGTCCGGAAGCTTGTCGCTCACCGGACCCTGCCGGGACGCGTGGCGCGTCGCGGCAAGTTCCTTGAGATGCCCTGGTTGGCCTTCCCGGCAAGCTCCTCTTGCCGGGGTCTTGTGCCTTGAGTGGCCTTCTCGGCAAGCTCCTCTTGCCGGGGACTTGTCTCCTTGGCTTAAATACTTTGTTCTTGAATGGCTCCAAAGGAACCACGGAGGACCTTGGCGGTCACCCGACAAGCCTTGCCGCGGGGCACTGCGACTGCCCGTGCACAAGTTCGGGATACTAGGGTACCCCTACTCTAGTACACCGACAATATTGTTGATGCCTTGATGCAATCTTATGAAGAAAAACTTGAGTTGAAAGTCTCTATCCCTAGAAAACTCTATGATGAGTGGGAACCAACTATCAAAATTAAAATTAAAGATCATGAGTTTTATGCTTTGTGTGATTTGGGTGCTAGTGTCTCCACTATCCCCAAAACTTTGTGTGATTTGCTAGATTTCCGCGATCTTGATGATTGCTCTTTAAACTTGCATCTCGCGGATTCTACTATTAAGAAACCTATGGGAAGGATTAATGATGTTCTTATTGTTGCAATTAGGAATTATGTGCCCATAGATTTCATTGTTCTTGATATAGATTGCAATCCTTCTTGCCCTATTATTCTTGGTAGACCTTTCCTTAGAACGGTTGGTGCGATTATTGATATGAAGGAAGGGAATATTAGATTCCAATTTCCATTAAAAAAGGGCATGGAACACTTTCCAAGAAAGAAAATAAAATTGCCATATGAAACCATCATGAGAGCCACTTATGGATTGCCTTCCAAAGATGGCAATACTTAGATCTATCCTCGCTTTTATGCCTAGCTAGGGGCGTTAAACAATAGCGCTTGTTGGGAGGCAACCCAATTTTATTTTTAGTTTTTTGTGTGTTTTTCTTATGTTAGGGAATAAATAACCAATCTATCCTCTATTTGGATGTGGTTTTGTGTTTTAATTAGTGTTTGTGCCAAGCTAGACCTATTGGATCTTCTTGGATGATAGTTATTTGATCTTGTTGTAATTTCCAGAAACTTTGCGTTCAGTGCCCGGATTATTAAAAATCATCAGAACGTGATAAAATACTGATTCCAATTTCTGCTGATCAATAAACAAATTGTCTAGGTCATCTAATTTTGGTAGATATTTTGGAGTTACAGAAGTTTGCGTTAGTTACAGATTACTACAGACTGTTCTGTTTTTGACAGATTCTGTTTTTCGTGTGTTGTTTGCTTATTTTGATAGATCTATGGTTAGTAAAATAGTTTATAATCCATAGAGAAGTTGGAATACAGTAGGTTTAACACCAATATAAATAAACAATGAGTTCATTACAGTACCTTGAAGTGGTTTTATGTTTTCTTTCTCTAACGAAGCTCACGAGATTTCTATTGAGTTTTGTGTTGTGAAGTTTTCAAGTTTTGGGTGAGTTCTTTTGATGGATTATGGAAAAAGGAGTGGCAAGAGCCTAAGCTTGGGTATGCCCATGGCACCCCCAAGATAATCCAAGGACACCAAAAAGTCAAAGCTTGGGGATGCCCCGGAAGGCATCCCCTCTTTCGTCCACTTCCATCGGTAATTTACTTGGAGCTATATTTTTATTCACCAACATGATATGTGTTTTACTTGGAGCGTCTTGTATTATTTGTGTCTTTGTTTGTTAGTGTGCCACAATCATCCTTGCTGTACACACCTTTTGATAGAGTCATCTATGAACTAAAATTTGTTAGAATACTCTTTGTGCTCCTCTTATATCTTTTGAGCTATGTAGTTTTGCTCTATGTGCTTCACTTATATATTTTGAGCGTTATAATTTTGCTCTATGTGCTTCACTTAGATCTTTTAGAGAACGTTGGTGGTTCGTTTTAAAGAAACTATTGATCTCTCATGCTTCACTTAAATTATTTTGAGAGTCTTAATAGCATGGTAAATTGCTTAATATTAATATGCTTGGTATTCAAGATTTGTGATATTTTCTTTTGAGTGTGTTGAATACTAAGAAAAGATTGAAGCATGATAATTGTTTTGTGATATGGAGGTAATAATATTAGAGTCATGCTAGTGGAAGTAGTTGTGAATTTAAGGAATACTTGTGTTAAAGTTTGTGATTCCCGTAGCATGCACGTATGGTGAACCGTTATGTAACGAAGTCGGAGCATGAAGTGTTTATTGATTATCCTCCTTATGAGTGGCGGTCGGGGACGAGCGATGGTCTCTTCCTACCAATCTATCCCCCTAGGAGCATGCGCGTAATACTTTTCTTTGATAACTTCTAGATTTTTGCAAGTATATGAGTTCTTTATGACTAATGTTGAGTCCATGGATTATATGCACCTTTTCCTATCCTTCCGCCATTTCCAACCTCTCTAATACCGCGCACTTTTCGCCGGTATCATACACCCACCATATACCTTCCTCCAAACAACCACCATACCTACCTATCATGGCATTTCCATAGCCATTCCGAGATATATTGCCATGCAACTTTCCATCGTTCCGTTTATTATGACACGCTCCATTATTGTCATATTGCTAGCATGATCATGTAGTTGACATCGTATTTGTGGCAAAGCCACCATTCATAATTCTTTCATACATGTCACTCTTGATTCATTGCATATCCCGGTACCCCGCCGGAGGCATTCATATAGAGTCATATCTTGTTCTAAGTATCGAGTTGTAATTGTTGAGTTGTAAGAAAAATAAAAGTGTGATGATCATAATTTTTAGAGCATTGTCCCAAGTGAGGAAAGAATGATGGAGACCATGATTCCCCCAAAAGTCGGGATGAGACTCCAGACGAAAAACAAAATAAAAAATAAAAAGAAAGAGGCCATAAAAAAGGGAAAGGCCCAAGAAAAAAATGAGAGAAAAAGAGAGAAGGGACAATGTTACTATCTTTTTACCACACTTGTGCTTCAAAGTAGCACCATGATCTTCATGATAGAGAGTCTCTCGTTATGTCACTTTCATATACTAGTGGGAATTTTTCATTATAGAACTTGGCTTGTATATTCCAATGATGGGCTTCCTTAAAATGCCCTAGGTCTTCGTGAGCAAGCGAGTTGGATGCACACCCACTTAGTTTCTTTTGTTGAGCTTTCATATACTTATAGCTCTAGTGCATCCGTTGCATGGCAATCCCTACTCACTCACATTGATATCTATTAATGGGCATCTCCATAGCCCGTTAATACGACTAGTTGATGTGGGACTATCTTCCCCTCTTTTTGTTTTCTCCACAACCACCATTCTATTCCAGATATAAGTGCTATATCCATGGCTCACGCTCATGTATTGCATGAAGGTTGAAAAAGTTTTGAAAAAGTTAGAGTATGAAACAATTGCTTGGCTTGTCATCGGGGTTGTGCATGATTTAAATACTTTGTGTCGTGAAGATGGAGCATAGCCAGACTATATGAATTTGTAGGGATAACTTTCTTTGGCCATGTTATTTTGAGAAGACATAATTGCTTTATTAGTATGCTTGAAGTGTTATTATTCTTTATGTCAATATGAACTTTTGTCTTGAATCTTTCTAATCTGAATATTCATACCACAATTAAGAAATTTTGCATTGAAATTATGCCAAGTAGCACTCCGCATCAAAAATTCTCTTTTTATCATTTACCTACTCGAGGACGAGCATGAATTAAGCTTGGGGATGCCTGATACGTCTCCAACGTATCTATAATTTTTGATTGCTCCATGCTATATTTTCTACTGTTTTGGACTATATTGGGCTTTATTTTCCACTTTTATATTATTTTTGGGACTAACCTATTAACCGGAGGCCCAACCCAGAATTGCTGTTTTTTTGCCTATTTCAGTGTTTTGAAGAAACAGAATATCAAACGGAGTCCAAACAGAAAAATCCTTTTTGGAACGTGATTTTCTTCCCGAACAAGACACAGGAGACTTGGACCCTACTCCAAGAAGTATCGGAGGCGGTCACAAGGGTGGGGGCGCCCCCCCTACAGGGCACGCCCCCTGCCTCGTGGGCCCCTCGGTGCTCCACCGACGTACTCCTTCCTCCTATATATATCCACGTACCCCCAAACGATCAGAACATGAGCCAAAAACCTAATTCCACCGCCGCAACTTTCTGTATCCACGAGATCCCATCTTGGGGCCTGTTCCGGAGCTCCGTCGGAGAGTGCTGTCATCACAGAGGTCTTCTACATTATCATAGCCCCTCCGATGAAGTGTGAGTAGTTTACCTCAGACCTTCGGGTCCATATTTATTAGCTAGATGGCTTCTTCTCTCTTTTTGGATCTCAATACAATGTTCTCCCCCTCTCTTGTGGAGATCTATTCGATGTAATCTTCTTCTTTTGCGGTGTGTTTGTTGAGACCGATGAATTGTGGGTTTATGATCAAGTCTATCTATGAATAATATTTGAATCTTCTCTGAATTCTTTTATGTATGATTGGTTATCTTTGCAAGTCTCTTCGAATTATCCGTTTGGTTTGGCCAACTAGATTGGTAGTTCTTGCCATGGGAGAAGTGCTTAGCTTTGGGTTCGATCTTGCGGTGTTCTTTCCCAGTGACAGAAGGGACAGCAAGACACGTATTGTATCATTGCCATCGAGGATAAGAATATGGGGTTTATTTCATATTGCATGAATTTATCTCTCTACATCATGTCATCTTGCTTAAGGTGTTACTCTGTTTTTAACTTAATACTCTAGATGCATGCTGGATAGCGGTCGATGAGTGGAGTAATAGTAGTAGATGCAGAATCGTTTCGATCTACTTGTCACGAACGTGATGCCTATATACATGATCATGCCTGGATATTCTCATAACTATGCTCAACTCTGTCAATTGCTCAACAGTAATTTGTTCACCCACCGTAGAAAACTTATGCTCTTGAGAGAAGCCACTAGTGAAACCTATGGCCCCTGGGTCTATTCTCACCATATCAATCTCCATCACTTTAATCTTGCTTTGTTTTTACTTCGCCTTTTACTTTTCACTTTGCATCTTTATATCAAAAATACCAAAAATATTATCTACCGGATCTCACTTTCGTAAGTGATCGTGAAGGGATTGACAACCCCTAATCGCGTTGGTTGCGTTGAGCTCTTTGTGTTGTGTAGGTACGAGGGACTTGCGCGTGGCCTCCTACTGGATTGATACCTTGGTTCTCAAAAACTGAGGGAAATACTTACGCTACTCTGCTGCATCATCCTTTCCTCTTCAGGGAAAACCACGCAAGCTCAAGAGGTAGCATGGGCCCCATTTGTCATTGGGCCCGGGGCCTTAACAGGGCGCGGGTGGAGCCGGGCGACGGGCGCCAGCCCGCCCGATAGGGCGCTATGGCCAGCGGGTGAAGGGGGCCGACGCATGGCCTAGCACCGGCGACCGTGGCCGAAGCGGGCCGGCGCGGCGAGCAGCGGTTGGCGACCGACCGGGCACGGGTGCGCGAGCAGCCAA
The DNA here is from genome assembly GCA_032464435.1 of Aegilops umbellulata. Lineage (NCBI taxonomy): Eukaryota > Viridiplantae > Streptophyta > Magnoliopsida > Poales > Poaceae > Aegilops > Aegilops umbellulata. The sequence continues at coordinate 182,571,593 of CP136057.1, read as the reverse complement.
GGAGGCGCGGGAGGAGGCAGTCTCGTGGCGGGGGAAGGCAGGGCGGCGGGTGGCAACGACCGGAGTGGCCTGTGGACCCGGGCGCGGGCGGCACAGGCGTGCGTGTGGCGAGGCGGAGGCGAGGCTAGGAGGGTGCAGGGTGAAGGGGAATGGGCCATGGCAAGCAGAGGCGGACGCAGCGGTGCAACAGCAGCGAGCAGGAGCAGCCATCGGGCGGGCGTGATGAGCGGGAGGGCACGGCAACGCACACGCGGGGAGGCCGGTGAGCACGGCAGGATTCATTCGGCGCGGTGGTCGCGGGCATCAGCGAGCGGCGGGGAGGAGAAGAGGAGGCTGAGGGCCTCACCGTACGGTGTAAGGACTAGGCAGTGGTTGTCGAGGAGGAGGACGGGGATGCCGTGCGGTGTGGAGGAGATCCGGCGAGGGAGCGTTCCGGCAAGGCATCTTCGGCAAGGTCTAGGCGGCGGCGTCGATGTCCAGGGGCGATGGGCGACGCGGTCGACGCGGCGAGCGGGTCGATCCCGCGAGGGAGAGGCGCGGAAGGTCCGGCGACGGCAGCAGGCACCGGGGCGCCGACGAGGTGCGGAGGGGTGGCGCGCGGCATCGGCGTCGGCGGGGTTGGGGGCACGGTTACCCCGATCCAGACGAGGGAAGGGAGCAAGGGGAGTGGGGGTAGTAGTTAGGGTTTTAGTCGGGTGCGGGGGAAATAGGCCATATAGGCCAGGGGGCATTGGGGTGGACCGAGAGGCCCAGGGAGAGGGGGGTTTTGGCCTTTCGATTATTAGTTTTTGTTTAATGCTTTGTCTTTTCTTTATTTTGCAATTTCCTTTTCTGTTTGTTTAATCTTTCAAATTGTTTTAGTTCTGTAAAACATATAGTTAGCACCTAAACTAGTAATAGTAATTATACCACTGCCACAATTATTCTTGTAGTTATAAAAAGTAGTTTTTCAATAATTTAACCATTTAAGAGACGTTTAAATAATTATTTCAGCTAATTTTTCTATTATTTAGTGCATCTAAATATTTTATAAAAATTTGGATTCAACACCACAACCATCTATGATTTACTTGCTACACTTTGAACATTTTAGATTTGACTTTTGAAAACTTTTACCGTTTGACTTGATTTTGAATTTGAATTCGGAACGAGATTTGAATCATCGTGAAACTAACAACAGTAATCGTGGTGACGTGGCATCATTAGTAGATGGTTACTGTAGCTTAACTATCTGGGCGTCACAGAATTCTTTGAATATCCATGATGGTAATGATATGCAAAGCCATAAGCTTGGGGATGCTATGTTTGATGAAGATGATATTTTTAGTCCCCCAAGATTTGATGTGCAAATTTGTTATAATGATTGCATGCCTCCTATTTATGATGATTATAATGATGAAAGTGGATTTGGAGAGGTAATGACTTTATTTAGTGATGAACCCACCATTTTGGATGAGGCTTCAATTGATTATGATAACAAAATTGCTATATATGATGATTATGGTGATGACATGTATGCTATAAAAAATAATGATAACCATGAAACTTGTCATCATGATTTTAATTTTCAATCTCATGATAGTTATTTTGTTGAATTTTCTCTCACTACTATTCATGAGAAGAAATTTGCCTATGTGGAGAGTAATAAAATTTCTATGCTTGTGGATCATGAAAAGAATGTTTTATGTGATAGTTATATTGTTGAATTCATTCATGATGCTACTGAAAATTACTATGATGGAGGAACATATGCTTCTACATATCTCAATAATCTCAAGTTTCCTCTCTATGTGTTGAAAGTTTTGAAGTATTGCTTGTTATGCCTTCCTATGCTAGTTGATTCTTGTTCCCATAAGTTGTTTTCTCACAAAATCCGTATGCATAGGAAGTGGATTAGACTTAAGTGTGCTATTCATATGCTTCATGATGCTCTCTTTGTGTTTCAATTCTTATCTTTTATGCGAGCATCATTGAAATCATCATGCCTAGCTAAAAGGCATTAAATAAAATCGCTTGTTGGGAGACAACCCAACACTTTTACCTACTATTTTTGTGTGTTCACATGATTAGGCTATTGTAGTAATCATGTTTTATTTCTTTCATTTCAATAAATTGACAAGTAAGACCTTTGGGATGGCTTACGGTGATAGTTGATTTGATCTTGCTGAAAAACAGAAACTTTTGCGCTCAGGAAACAATTCGCATTTTTAACAGGCGTGATAAAATGCTGATTATTTTTGCAGAAGATTAATAGACAAATTACCCAAGTTTTCTTTTTTTCATAAGTTTTGGAGTAGCAGAAGTATGGTTGGAGTACAGATTACTACAGATTGTTCTGTTTTTGACAGATTCTGTTTTCAATGCATAGTTTGCTTGTTTTCTAATTTCCATGGCTTATATTGCTCAATATAAATTGTGGAAGTGATATGATATAGTAGGCATCGTGTGAGAACAATTATGAATCTCGTATTTGACAATACCAAAAGTGAAATGGTTTGCTCTTTATCATACTAACCTATCTCACAAAGTTCTGTTAAGTTTTGTGTGATTGAAGTTTTCAAGTTTTGGGTGAGATGTCGATATGAGGAGAATAAAGAGTGACAGGACCCTAAGCATGGGGATTTCCAAGGCATCCCAAGTTAATATTCAAGGAAGATCTAAGCAACTAAGCTCGGGGATGCCCCGGAAGGCATCCCCTCTTTCGTATTCAACATTATCGGTAACCTCACTTGGAGCTATGTCTTCATTCATCACATGATATGAGTTTTACTTGGAGCGTCATTTTATTTTGTTAGGATTTGCTTGTTGTTATTTAGAATAATTTTTTGCATCTTTTATTTCAATAAAAGTGGCAATGACAGCCTTTGCCATGCTTATTTTGCAAGTATACATGTTGCTGTTTGAAAATAGAAAGTTTACCGCTGTTGCAAAAATTCCCTAGAAAATTCAGAATGTGATAAAATGTTGAAACTTTTTGCAAAATGAGCTCTGATAAATTTTCTATAGTGTGGAAATTTTTCATAACTTTTGGAGTTAGGGAAGTATTGATACTCTTGCATTCTTTACAGACTGTACTGTTTTGGCAGACTGTTGTTATGTTTGCATTGTTTGCATATGTTTGCTTGTTTAATGATTCTATTTGAGGATAGGAGTATTAAATATGCAGAGGCATTTAGTGTGCAATGTTTAATAATAATTTTAGTGATTTGCTATAGTAGAGAATGATAAGGTTTTTGCATTGGTTTATACTAACTTATCTCACGAGTCCTTGTTGAGTTTTGTGTGGATGAAGCTTTTTGAGATTTAGGAAAACCTTGATATGAGAAGAATTAAGGAGACACAAAAACTCAAGCTTGGGGATTCCCAAGGCATCCCAAGATAATATTTCAAGAAGTCTCAAGCATCTCAGCTTGGGGATGCCCCGGTAGGCATCCCACCTTTCTTCTTCAACAATTATCGGTTAGAATCGGTTGAGCCTAGACTTTGAGAAGGCTTTTGACACAATTGAGCACCAGGGTATAATTGATATTTTAAGAGCTAAAGGTTTTTGAGAAAAGTGGATCTCCTGGACTAATCACATTTTTACTTCTGCATCTTCTGCAGTTATGCTAAATGGTGTCCCTGGTAAGAAATTCTACTGCAGGAGAGGAGTGAGGCATGGTGACCCTTACTCACCTTTGATTTTTGTCCTAGCTGCTGACCTGTTACAATCAATTCTTAACAAATCCATGAGATTAGGGATTGTGACCCCTCCTTTACAAGTCAACTCCTGCCCTAATTTCCCAATAGTTCAATATGCTAATGACACCTTGGTTCTCATGAGAGCAGATGCTAGGCAACTCATTTGTCTCAAGTCCTTATTGAATACTTTTGCAGAAGCCACATGTTTGAAAGTGAATTATGGGAAGTACAGCATGGTGCCTATTAACATTGCGGAAGACAGAGTTAGTATTTTCACAAATACCTTGCAGTGTAGCAGAGGGGTTTTCCCTTTTACTTATTTGGGATTGCCCTTGGGAATCCACAAACCTACTGTGGAGCAATGTTTGCCATTAGTTCAAAGAATTGCAAAAACATTAGCTGGGATCTCAACTTTCATGACACAAGCTGGAAGATTGCTCTTGGTCAAATCAGTACTGACATCCCTCACTATGTTCTTCATGTGCTGCCTGGATGTTCCAGTCACCATCAAGCAACAAATCATCAAATATCTTAGACACTGTTTATGGAGAAGCCCTGATATGGAGGATCGCAGACCTGCTCTAGTGGCTTGGAAAACTGTATGTAGACCAAAAAACCAAGGAGGGCTTGGTGTTATGGACATCTTCACACAGAACAAGACTCTGCTTATGAAAAACCTCCACAAGTTTTCCAACAGACATGATATCCCTTGGGTACACCTCATCTGGGAGTCCTGCTACAGTAATGGGCAATTACCAAGAGACAACATGGTTGGGTCTTTTTTGTGGAAGTCTAATCTGGCACTCATTGATCAATACAAGGCTATTGCAAGATGCAATATAGGGGATGGCAAAAGTGCCCTCTTTTGGGATGGTTGTTGGCATGATTTTGTGTTCAAGCACAAGTTTGATCACCTATATTATTTTGCTCGAGACACGGCCATAAATGTCCACCAAGTGATTCACATTGAGTATCTGCAAGACTTGTTTCACTTACCCCTGACAACCCTAGCTTATGAGGAATTTCTGGAAATGGAGAATATATGCTTCATGCTGAGAACTTCAGAACACTTGGAACTTAGAGACCCATGGAGTTATATTTGGGGTAATGAGTTTTACTCTTCCATTAAGGCATACAATGTATTAATTTGTTTTAAACAAACTCCACATCATTCTTATTGGATATGGAAGAGTTCATGCCAGCCAAAGCACAAGGTGTTCTTCTGGATGCTGCTACATGACAGAGTCAATACAAGAAACTTACTGAGAAGAAAGAATTTTGAGCTGGAAGAATGCAACTGTGCAGTCAGAAACTACCAACAGGAAGAGACACTTCACCACCTCTTTTGGAGTTGCCCCTTTGCAGCACAATGTTGGGATTTCATTTGCCCTAGCAGAGCACACCACTTGTCAGTCATAGAAGCTTTTCAAGATCTCAAAGACAAACTGAACTAGCCTTTCTTCATGGAGATCATCATTCTTGGATCCTGGGCTATTTGGATTTCCAGAAATAATATTTTTTTTGAGCATATTAAGCCCTCCGTCCATGGTTGGAAGTTCATTTTCTTGGAGGAGCTAAAGCTATTAAGATATAGGATGAAGAAGGAGTATGCTCAACAGTTCTCTGCTTGGTTGGAGACCATATTGTAATTTATCATTTCTTCTGGTTTCAGTAGCTTGCCTTTTTCGTTTTTCTCTCTTTCTCTTTTTTTGTTTAGCTAGCTAGTTCTTTTTAGTTTAGTTTAGTTTTCTTTTCTTTTGGCTTACCTCAAGCCTTTGTAATGGACCTCTCTTAATTTTAATAAAAGTTGAAGTGGGGTTTTTACCCTACTGTTTATAGTAAAAAAAAGAATCGGTTGAGCCTAAGTTTTTGCGTCTTCACATGATGTTTGTTGTTCTTGGAATGTCATTTTATTTTGTTTTGCTTGTTGTTTTAATAAAATGCTTAGATCTGAAAGTTTTAAATAAGAGAGAGTCGTCACATAGCTACCTATTTACTTAACTACTCGCTTGATCTTCACTTATATCTTTTGTAGCGACCAGACCTCAAACAGTCTGACCTCTGTGCTTAGGTGTCATCCCTGGATCAGTAATGCTGACACCATACAGTACTTTGAAGGATTTATAACAGAGTAGCAATCACACACTTATTAAATCGATGTCTCAAAGAGAACTTATTACAATAAATATGGCTTAAGGCCATCTAATAACGATAACAACGGAAGGCTTGGAACATAAGCGAGTCCATCAACTCCAACGGCATCACTGAGTATAGAACCACGACCTAAAAGGCACCTTACTCTTCGTCTAAAAAGTCTGCAACATGAAACTTTGCAGCCCGAAAACGGGTCAACACATGGAATATGCTGGCAATGTAACACATAGAGAGTAATGAAATATTAAGTCTATACTACATGCATATATGGCTGGTGGAAAGCTCTATGGTTACAGTTTTGCGTAAAGCCAATTTTTCCCTACTGCAAAGGAATAAATTTTATTTAACTATCATGGTGGTTGTTAAACATTGAGAATGGTTGACAGCATCCTCAATCCCAATTAAAGTAATCATCATTAAAAACCCAACAATATTAATTTAGAGTAACATGATGAGACTCACATGATATCCAAGTACTAGATACTCAAAACGTCCATAACCGGGGACACGGCTAACCATGATTAGTTTGTACACTCTGCAGAGGTTTGCGCACTTTTCCCCACAAGACTCGATCGCTTCTGTTGATTTCTCGCACTACATGGTGTTTGAGAAACGGATGACCGAGACATAGTCTTTCAGAAGCGCTAGCACCTTACGATGTGATAGACCGTACTAACCTACATCCCCTACATCTGCTAGTCTACCACTGTAAGAGTTCGCACGACTTAGTCATCTATGCCAGAGCCCATAATGGCTTGTGGCTGCACACGGAAGTTTCTAGTTTGAATAATCTCATGACCCCTTTGGGCCTGGGTGGCGGTCCATAAAGAAAAACAACAGGCAATCCTGGTATACCCAGGTACCTCAATCCACCCAGATGTGTATTTAAGTTGCCACCTTAGATAAACCATTAAATTAACAAACTCACATCTGTCATGGATATCACTCACCCAATCCATGTCTACTAGCATAGCTTGGCATAATAAGCAAACGTAGAAGTAACTCCCAAAGGTTTGACAATAAAACAGGTAATAGGTACTACCTCAACTACTTCCCATCCCACAATTTAATTAGATCCTAATCATGCAATGTTTGAGGATTGATCTAATGCAATAAAACTGGGTAGTCAAAGTGGTATGATCAAAGTGTTACTTGCCTTGCTGATGATCCGCGAAACCTAGAGATTCGAAGTAACAGGCGGCGCACTCCGGGTATTCTATCGCCGACAAACAAACAAGCATACAATAAGTACTCATCTAATGCATAGATAAAACTCAAATAAGAGATCTAACCAGAAAGTTCAACTTAAGAACTCCAGTTTGCAAAAAGAATCAAATCGAACGAAGCAACAAAAATCAAACGGCGAAAGAAAACAACTTCGTTCTACTAATCTGGACCTAAGTCAAATTTTACAGAAGCAAAAACTTTTTAGGTTGATTAAACGGATAGAGGGTTTCAAGATGAAACTCCAGGCGCTTGAATCGCCTGATTCCGATAAACGAGCGAAAAGTTATACTAAAACGAAAATCGGATCAGAAATCACGATCAAAAAATAACCGCGGAAAATCCGAGAAAAAGAAAAACGACGAACGGATTAACGAACGAACGTTCATTATCCAGATCTAAACGATGAACGCGTTCGTCAAAACGAACGAACGAGCGAACGCTCGCTATTTATCCTAAACCGAAAGAAAAAAAACCGATCTAATAAAAAAACGAAACTGAAAAAATAAACCAACGAAAACCGATCAGTTTTACAAAAACCGGTGGCACGGGTTACGAGGCGCGGCGAACCTCCGAAATTCATATTTTGAAAAATGCATATTTTTCCTAAATTCAAATAAAATACCGAAAACTCCGAAATAAAATCTTATTTGATTTGTATTATTAAATCCTCAATATTTCTTTATTTTGGGAAAGTCATTTTATTCCCTCTCTCATATTTTCGTAATAGAAATAATTGACGATAAAATAAATAAAATCAAATGATCCTATTCCCAAAATTTGAGAAAACTCAAATATGAAAATAACGAAATCCCCAACTCTATCCGTGGGTCCTTGAGTTGCTTAGGATTTTCTAGGATCGAAACCAAAGCAAATAAAATATGATATGCAATGATGATCTAATGTATAACATTCCAAATTGAAAATTTGGGATGTTACATCTTTTTGGGAGTAGCTCATCATTTGCTCTTGTGGTTTACTTGTATCCTATGAGTAACTCGTTTAATGAATTGAATATCATGAAGTTGTAACTATGTCATGCCTAGTGGTAGCTTCACATTGGGTTTAGAAAGTGAATCTTTTGAGGCTTGACAATCACAATATTGGTCATACAAGCAATTCACGAATAATTAGTATAAAGAAGAGAGTTTTCACATACAAATACACTATCATGGAAATCTTTTGTGATTGTGAGCCCCCATCAAAATATTATATGCCAAAATTGTTGACGTTGGACAAGGAAGACAACGTAATGGTTTATGTTTGTTCATATTCACATAGAAGTTATATTGTCATAGATCCTTCAACATGTGGTGCTTGCCCCCCATCCTTGCTAGCTAAAAATTCCGCACCAAGTAGAGATACTACTTGTGCATCCAAAAACCCTTAAACCCAAATCTTATCTTCAAGATTCCACCATACCTACCTAAGGATTGAGCAAGATCCTTCAAGTAAGTTGTCATCGGTGCAATAAGGCAAGAAAAATTGCTTCTAAAAGTGTGAGATCATCTAGTGTAAGAGAAAACTGAGCGTTGTACGAACTTGTGATGGTGAAGAATAAAAGCGACTGACCGCATAATAAAGGTTGCCATCACAAGGGGCAATACAACGTGATGTTCTTTTGCACTAAAGGGTTGAGCATAAAAACAAATAAGCGCATGTCAACCTCTGCTTCCCTCTGCGAAGGGCCTATCTTTTACTTTTATGAATCTACTTTTATGCAAGAGTCAAAGTTTTTCTCTCTATTCCTTTTTATTTTTTCTCCTTTGGCAAGCATCATGTGGAGGAAAGAACTAGGCACATATGTCCAGTTGAATATGGGTAGCATGAGTCATTATTGTTGACATCACCCTCGAGGTGAATACGTTGGGAGGCAAAATAATAAGCCCCTATCTTTCTATGTGTCTGGTTGAAACATTTTGCTCATGTGTACGCAGTGAGTGCTAGCAATCATAGAAGACTATATGATGGTTGAGTATGTGGAGCTCTTACTTAAACTTTGTTGAATAAGTTGAATTGCAATTGCTTGGTGACTGAGAACATAGGTTGTTGGGTTTCAAGAGAATTCATTGTTTGAACCTTAACATGTGAATTGGTTGCTATTTTAACATGAGAAATTTTATGAGAAAGAATTATTGTTACGATGCTAGGAAAAGTGATTGAAATTGTCATTGATCAAACTTGTGCACTTTGCTAGCATTCACACTTCATAAATTATTTCTTTTATCATTTACCTACTCGAGGACGAGTAGGATTTAAGCTTGGGGATGTTGATACGTCTCCAACGTATCTATAATTTATAAAGTATTCATGCTGTTATATTATCATTCTTGGATGTTTTACAATCATTTTATAACAACTTTATATCATTTTTTGGGATTAACCTATTGATCCAGTGCCTAGTGTCAGTTGCTGTTTTTTGCTTGTTTTTTACATCGCAGGAAATCAATATCAAACGGAGTCCAAACACCGCGAAACTTTTTGGAGATTTTTAATGGACCAGAACACCCAGGATGGTCCAGGGAAGCATCTGGGGGGGGGGGGTGCCCCGACGGGGGCACAACCCACCAGGGCGCGCCTGGGGGCCCAAGCGTGCCCAGGTGAGTTGTGCCCACCTTGATGGCCTTCCGCACCCCCTCTTTACCCTATAAATTCCCAAAAATTTCAAAAACTCCCTAAGTTAACCTACATCAGAAGTTACACCACCGCAAGGCTTTGTAGCCACCAAAAGCCAATCTAGACACTTTCCGGCACCCTGCGGGAGTGGGGGGAATGATCACCGGTTGCCATCTTCATCATCCCGGCAGCCACCACGATGAGGAGGGAGTAGTCCACCCTCGGGGCTGAGGGTTTGTACAAGTAGCTATGTGTTTAATCTCTCTCTCTCTCTCTCTCGTGTTCTTGAGATGTCACGATCTTGATATATCACGGGCTTTGTTAATATAGTCGGATAATATGGTGTTTTCCCCTCTCTATCTTGTTTTGATGAATTGATTTGTCCCCTTTGAGATTTCGTTGTTATCGAATTGAATACTTTTATGGATTTGAGAACACTTCATATATGTCTTGCAATTGAATACTCGTGGTGACAATGGGGTATTGTATTGATTCACTTGATATATGTTTTGGCACTGAACTTGCGGATTCCCGAGGTGACATTGGGGTAATCTATGCATAGGGGTTGATGCAGGTTCTTGTCTTTGTTTCTCTGGTAGAAATCTTGGGGCACTCTTTGAAGTTCTTTGTGTTGGATTGAGTATTATGAATATGAATTTGCTTTGGTGTTATTTTAGTACGAACTCTAGGATAGATCGAACAAAAAGAATAGCTTTGTGTTATTTTAGTACGAACTCTTGAATAGATCGAATGGAAACAATAGCTTTGAGGTGGTTTCGTACCCTACAAACAATTTATTCTGATGTTCTCCGCCAATTAGGAACTTTGGAGTGATTCTTCATCGCACTTTGAGGGATGGTTATGTGATCCAATTATATTAGCAATGTTGAGAGGTTGCACTAGTGAAAGTACGGACCCTAGGCCTCATTCTCAAGCATTGCAATACCGTTTTTGTGCCCGTTTTCTATTTGCTACCTTGCTGTTTTTATTTATTCAGATTATAAAAATATTTTTCTACCATCCATATTACACTTTTATCACCATCTCTTCGCCGAACTAGTGCATCTATACAATTTGCCATTGTATTGGTTGTGTTGGGGACACAAGAGATTTCTTGTATTTGGTTGCAGGGTCGTTTGAGAGAGACCATCTTCATCCTACACCTCTCACGGATTGATAAACCTTAGGTCATCCTCTTGAGGGAAAATTGCTACTGTCCTACAAAACTATGCGCTTGGAGGCCCAACACGTGTCTACAAAATAAAGTTGTGTAGTAGACTTCAATGCTCACCGCCGGGAGTGAGTAATACCTTCGTAGGCTTGCTGGGCGGTAATGGAGTTGGATGAGATTTATCATGTAATCGAGTCAATTTGGTAGGGCATTATCCCTAGTATCCACTATCTTCTGAGATTGATGTTGCTATGACTTTGTGATGACCCACAAGTATAGGGTACCAATTGTAGATCTTTTCGATAAGAGTGCCGAACCCAACGAAGAGCAGAAGGAAATGACAAATAGTTTTCAGTAAGGTAATGTCTGCAAGTGCTGAAATTGGAAGTAACGGGGTAGTTTGATAGCAAGATAATCTGTAAGGAGCAAGTAACGATAGTAGTAAAAAAAGTGCAGCAAGGTAGCCCAATCCTTTTGAGGCAAAGGACAGGCCAAAACGGTCTCTTATGATAAGCAAAGCGTTCTTGAGGGTACACGGGAATTTCATCTAGTCACTTTCGTCATGTTGGTTCGATTTGTGTTTGCTACTTTGATAATTTGATATGTGGGTGGACCGGTGCTTAGGTGTTGTTCTTACTTGAAGAAACCTCCTACTAATGATTAACCCTCCCGCAAGCATCCGCAACTACGAGAAAAGTATTAAGAATAAATTCTAACCATAGCATTAGACTTTGGGATTCAATCGGTCCCTTACGGAATAGCGCATAAACTAGGGTTTAAGTTTCTTTTACTCTCGCAGCCCACCATCTAGTTGCTACTCCACAATGCATTCCCTTAGTCCCAAATATGGTGAAGTGTCATGTAGTCGACGTTCACATGACACCACTAAGGGAATCACAACATACATACTATCAAAATATCGAACACATATCTAGTTCACATGATTACTTGCAACATGATTTCTCCCGTGACCTCAAGAACAAAAGTAACTACTCACAAATGATAAACATGCTCATTATCAGAGGAGTATTAAATAGCATATTGGATCTGAACATATAATCTTCCACCAAATAAAACATATAGTAATCAACTACAAGATGTAATCAACACTACTAGTCACCCACAAGCACCAATCTATAGTTTCGGTAACAAGATTGAACACAAGAGACGAACTAGGGTTTGATATGAGATGGTGCTGGTGAAGATGTTGATGTAGATTTCCCTCCCCAAGATGGGAGAGTTGTTGGTGATGATGAGGACGATGATTTCCCCCTTCGGGAGTGAAGTTCCCCCGGCGGAATCGCTCCGCCAGAGGGCAAAAGTGCTCCTGCCCAAGTTCCGCCTTGAGGCGGCGACACTTCATCCCGAAAGTCCTCCCCTTATTTTTCTAGATCAAAATGACTTATATACCAGAAGATGGGCACCGGAGGTGGGACGAGGAGGCCACAACCCCCCAGGGCGCTAGGGGGCCCCGACGCCCCCTCTGGTAGTTATTTGCTCCAGTACGTCTTATATATTCCATAAAAAAACCCATGAAGTTTCAGCTCATTTGGAGTTGTGCAGAATAGGTAGCCTGACGTAGCTTTTTCAGGTCCAGATTTCCAGCTGCTGGAATTCTCCCTCTTGGTGTGTACCTTGCAAATTATGAGAGAAAAGGCATTAGAATTACTCCAAAAAGCATTATTATGGATAAAAACATTATAAATAACAATAAGAAAACATGATGGAAAATGGACGTATCAACTCCCCCAAGCTTAGACCTCGCTTGTCCTCAAGCGAAAACCGAAATTGAAAAACATGTCCACATGCTTTGAGAGAGAGGTGTCGATAAAAACAAAATACGGACATAAAAGCATCATGTTGATTATTATAACAACAACAAAATTAGACATAGGACTTTTATTATAGAACTTCTATCATATACTTCTCATGAATAAGTAATAGTTCATCACACAATCAAAGTATAAAGCAAAAACTCTATTAGAAACCAACGAACTATGTTCTCAGTCAACTTTGCAACTACAATTCATCATCTTTTCAGGAAGGGTCACGTGTCGAGCCTTTAGGAAAGTCCACACACTCAACCATCACATAGTCTTCTATGATTGCTAACACTCACTTCGTACCCATGAGCAAAACGTTTCAGACACATAAAAAGATAGGGGCTTATAGTTTCGCCTCCCAACATACTCACCTCAAGGGTGATGTCAACAATAATAGCTCACGCTATCTATATTCAACTGGACATATGTGCCTAGATCTTTCCTCACCACATGATGCTTGCCAAAGGATAAAAATAAAAGGAATATAAGGAAAACTTTGACTCTTTGCATAAAAGTAAATACAACAGAAGGAAGCAGAGGTTGCCATGCGCTTATTTGTTTGTATGCTCAATCCCTTGGTGCAAAAGAACGTCACGTTGTATTGCCCCTTAAGATGACAACCTTTATTATGCAGTTTGTTGCTTTTATTCTTTGCTATCCAAGTTCATACAACGCTCAACTTTCTCTTACACTAAATGATCTCACACTTCTAGAAGCATTTTTATTTCCTTTTTGCACCGATGACTACTTACTTGAGGGATCTTGCTCAATCCCTAGGTAGGTATGGTGGACACTTGAAGATAAGATTTGGGTTTAAGGGTTTTTGGATGCACAAGTAGTATCTCTACTTAGTGCGGAATTTTTTTGGCTTGCAAAGATAGGGGGCAAGCATCACATGTTAAAGGATCTATGACAATATGACTTCTATGTGAATATAAACAATCATAAACCATTAAGTTGTCTTCCTTGTACAATGTCAACAATTTTGCATATAATATTTTGATGAGGGCTCACAATCACAAAATATTTCTAGGATAGTATATTTATATGTGAATCTTCTCTTCCCTTATTAATTATTTCATGAGTTGCATCATGGACTAATGCTATGTTTGTCAACCTCTAATAAAATTTTCTACTTATACTTTTCCTTATGTGGTGCTATCACCTACCATAGGATTAGTATATAATCTTATTGATTTATTTCCTTTCCCTTATTTATTTCCTTTCTCTTATTTATTTCCTTTCTCTTTTTCTTTCTTTATTCCTTTTCTTTTATTTGCAACATGAAAGTAAAGAAAGCAAAAACTCAAACTAAACTTTATTATATAACTTGCACACGATTACAAGGATAAATCACTAAGCAAACTCTCAAAGAAGAAAGGATCAAACTAAACTTTTATTCATCTAATGCAAAAGATCGAACTAAATAAGTAAAAGCAATAAGATAGTGGGATGATGCGATACCGGGGCACCTCCCCCAAGCTTGGCCGAAGCCAAGGGGAGTGCCCATACCCGATACTCAGTTCTCTTTTGGTGGTGAAGAAGATGATGGTGATGAAGGAGAGATCTTGTCCTCAGATTTCCATGGCGACTGTGGTGGTGAGGAAGTGCGGGGTTTCCCTTTTGCTTCCTCCAGCTTCTGATGGAAAATAAAATTATCCATCTTCAACACACAATTATCTATCTCGAGTTTTATTATCCTCTTGCATAACGTATCCATGCTCTCGTTCTTGAACCGGGAAGGAATCGATTCATCTTCTTCTTCTTCGGAGGTCCATCTATAGCGCCCCTCTTCCCCATAGGACTTGGGGTTTGCGATGAGATCAGCAACATAGCTCTCACCCTCAGAGTCTTGGGAGGACATATTTTCATATCTACGCAGAAAACAACAAGAAAAGAGAACAGAGGATTTCTCAGCGATACGGTGACCAAAAGGTTCGGGAAGTATATATAGATTTTTTTATCTTGGAGGACAAGAATACGGGAGAAAAACAGAGTACGGAAGGTGTCCCAGGTGGGCACAACCCATCTGGGCGCGCCAGGCTTGCCTGACGCGCCCTGGTGTATTGTGCCCACCAGGGTACACTTCCTAGAAGTTTCTTTATTCCTAAATTTCTTAAATATTCCAAAACTGATAAAAAATATTTTTGCGGATTTTTCGGAGTCCGTTTACTTACCGTATCACGTACCTCCTTATTTCCACGATTTTGGAGTGTTCCAGAAGGACTCTTTTATGTGCTCTTCCCGTGTCAAAGTTTGGATAATATTACTTTCAACATTAATGGGCGTACCTCAGATATAATGCTTTATTCGTTGCTCATTGACAACATTCGAGTTAGTACCTTCGGAATTATTTATTTTGATGGCTCCAGACTGGTAAACCTCCTCGATGACATATGGGCCTTCCCATTTTGAGAGGAGTTTTCCTGCAAAGAATCTAAAACAAGAGTTGTACAAAAGAACATATTCTCCAACTTTAAACTCATGCTTTTGAATTCTTTTCTCATGCCATCTTTTGACTTTTTCTTTAAATAATTTTGCATTTTCATAAGCTTGGGTTCTTCATTCATCTAGAGAGCTAATATCAAATAACCACTTTTCACCAGCAAGTTTGAAATCATAGTTGAGTTCTTTAACTGCCCAAAATGCTTTATGCTGTAACTCAGGAGGCAAATTACAAGCTTTTACATAAACCATTTTATATGGAGACATACCCATCAGATTTTTATATGCTGTTCTGTAAGCCCAAAGTGCAGCATCTAATTTCTTAGACCAATTCTTCCTGGACCTATTAACAGTCTTTTGCAAAATTAATTTTATTTCTCTATTGATAAGTTCAACTTAACCACTAGATTGAGGATGATAGGTGATGCAATTCTATGGTTAACATCATACTTGGCAAGCATTTTACGGAAAGCACCATGAATAAAGTGTGAACCACCATCAGTCATTAAATATCTAGGGACTCCAAACGTTGGGAAAATAACTTCCTTAAGCATTATAATAGAGGTGTTGTGATCAACACTACTAGTTGGAATAGCTTCTACCCATTTAGTAACATAATAAACATCAACCCAAATAAGTGTTTACCCATTAGAGGAAGGAAAAGGTCCCATGTAATCAAATTCCCAAACATCAAATGGTTCAACAGCAAGTGAATAATTCATAGGCATTTCTTGAGCTTACCGATATTACCTATTCTTTGACATTCATCACAAGATAAGACAAACTTACGGGCATCCTTGAAGAGAGTAGGCTAATAAAATCCAGACTGCAATACCTTGTGAGCAGTTCTATCTCCAGCATGATGCCCTCCATAAGATTCAGAGTGACATTTCCGTAGGATTTTCCCTGTTCATGCTCAGGTGCACAATGTCTAATAATACCATCTACTCCTTCTTTATAAAGATGTGGGTCATCCCAAAAGTAATGTCTTAAATCATAGAAGAAATTTTTCTTTTGTTGGTATGCAAAGCTAGGTGGTAAATATTTAACAACAATGTAATTAGCATAATCAACATACCAAGGAGTACTATGAGAAACATTTATTGCAGCTAACTGCTCATCAGGAAAACTATCACCAATAGGTAGTGGGTCATCAAGCACATTTTCAAGCCTAGACTAATTACTGGCTACTGGGTTCTCAGCTCCTTTTCTATCAATGATATGTAAATCAAATTATTGCAACAAGAGAACCCATCAAATAAGTCTAGGTTTAGCATCTTTCTTTTCCATAAGATATTTAATAGCAGCATGGTCTGTGTGAACAGTTACTTTTGAATCAACAATATAAGGTATAAATTTATCACAAGCAAACACCACTGCTAGGAATTCTTTTTCAGTAGTAGCATAGTTTCTTTGAGCACTGTCTAGAGTTTTACTAGCATAAGGAATAACATTCAATTTCCTATCAACTCGTTGTCCTAGAACAACACCAACAACATAATCACTAGCATTACACATAATTTCAAAAGGAAAGTTCCAATCAGGTGGTTGAACAATAGGTGTAGAAATTAAGGCTTTCTTGAGTGTTTCAAAGACTTCTAAACAATCATCATCAATAACAAAAGGAATATACTTTTGCAAGAGACTAGTGAGAGGCCTAGAAATTTTAGAAAAGTCTTTGATAAATCTCCTATAGAAACCAGCATGACCTAGGAAACTACGAATACCTTTTATATCTTTTAGGACATGGCATTTTCTCAATTGCATCAACCTTAGCTTGGTCCACTTCAGTACCTGTTTTAGAAATTTTATGACCCAAGACAATGCCTTCAATAACCATAAAGTGGCACTTTTCCCAATTCAATTCAAGACAAGATTTGTTTGTTCACATCTCTACAAAACTCGCTCAAGATTGCTTAAACAATCATCAAAAGACTTCCCATAAATAGAAAAGTCATCCATGAAAACCTCAACAATCTTTTCACAAAAATCAGAGAATATAGCAGTCATAATTCTTCGAAAGGTAGCACATGCATTACATAAACCAAAAGGCATATGTCTATAAGCATAGGTAGCAAAGTGACAAGTAAAAGTGGTCTTTTCTTGATCAGGTTGAGAAACAGGTATTTGTGAAAAGACAGAATATCCATCAAGGAAGCAAAAGTGTGTGTGCTTAGGTAATCTTTCAAGCATTTGATCAATAAAAGGCAAAGGGTAATGATCTTTTCTAGTTGCTTTATTTATTTTTCTAAAATCAATTACCTTTCTATAGCCTGTAACAATTCTTTATGGAATAAGTTCATTCTTATCATTAGGAACAACAGTAATACCTCCTTTTCTTGGGAACACAATGAATAGGACTTACCCATCTACTATCAGCTATAGGATAGATTATACCTGCTTCCAGAAGTTTTAAGATTTCCGTTCTTACCACTTCCTTCATTTCTTGATTTAAACGATGTTGGTGATCAACAACGGGTTTAGCATCAGGTTCCATATTAATTTTGTGCTAACATAGAGTGGGACTAATGCCCTTTAAATCATCAAGAGTATATCCAATAGCAGCCCGATGTTTCCTTAGAACTTTCAATAATCTTTCTTCTTCATGTTCTGAAAGGTTAGCACTAATAATAACAAGATATATCTTCTTTTCATCAAGATAAGCATATTTCAAAGTGGCTGTAAATTGTTTTAATTCAGACATAGGATCACCTTTAGGTGGAGGAGGACCTCCTAGAGTTTCAATAGGCAAGTTGTGTTTAAGCAGAGGACGCTGTTCAAAGAATTTTTTGTCTATTTCATTTCTTTCATGCATATGTTAATCATTTTCATGGTCTAGCAAATATTGTTCTAAAGGATCAGTAGGTGGAACAACAATAGAATCAAGACCAATTAATTCATCCTTACTAGGAAATTCATTTTCATGAAGATTTCTACTAAACTTGGAAAAATTAAACTCATGAGACTCATCACCAAAGCTAACACCAACAATTTGTTTCTTACATTCTATCTTAGCATTAACTGTATTCAAGAAAGGTCTACCAAAGATAATGGGACAAAAGTCATCTTGTGGGGAACCAAGAACAAAAAAATCAGTAGGGTATTTTATTTTCCCAGACAAGACTTCAACGTCTCTAACAATCCCAAATGGTGATATGGTGTGTCTATTAGCAAGTTTAATAGTAACATCTATGTCTTCTAACTCTGCAGGTGCTATGTCTTTCATAATTTCTTGATATAAAGTGTAAGGAATAGAAATCACACTAGCACCCATGTCACATAAACCATGATAACAGTGATCTCCTATTTTAACTGAGATGACAGGCACGCCAACAATAGGTCTATGTTTATCCTTTTTATCAGGTTTGGCAATTCTATCAGCTTCTTCACAGAAGTAGATAACATGCCCATATATATCTTCCTCTAGGAGATCTTTAACCATAGCAATGCTAGGTTCTACTTTAATTTGTCCATCAGGTTTAGGTGTTCTAATATAGCTTTTGTTAACCACAGTTGAAACTTTACCATGTTCCTTTATCCTAAAAGGGAAAGGTGGTTTCTCAATATAAGCAGAAGGAACAACTGGATCAACATTATAAAGTATAGTTTCTTCTTTAACTAGTACCGGTTCTTTAATTTCTTCTTTAATAGGTGGGTGATATTTAAACCACTTCTCTTTAGGGAGTTCAACATGAGTAGCAAATGATTCACAAAAGGAGGCTACTATCTCAGAGCCAAGTCCATATTTAGTGCTAAACTTTTGAAAAGCGTCGGTATCCATAAAAGATTTAACACAATCATATTTAATTTTAATACCTGACTCTTTACCTTCGTCGAGTTCCCAATCTTCAGAGTTGCGTTCAATTCTTTCCAAAAGATCCCACTGGAATTCAATAGTCTTGTTCATAAAAGAACCAGCACAAGAAGTATCAAGCATGGTTTGATCATTACAAGAAAGCCGATCATAGAAGTTCTGGATAATAATTTCCCTTGAGAGCTCATGATTGGGGCATGAATATAACATTGACTTAAGCCTCCCCCAAGCTAGAGCGATACTTTCTCCTTCATGAGGCCAAAAATTATATATATAATTCCGATCACGATGAACTAGATGCATAGGATATTTTTTTTGGTGGAACTCCAATTTCAAATGATTCCAATTCCATGATCCAATATCATCGCATAGCCTATACAATGCCAATGCTTTTCCCTTCAAAGATAAAGGGAAAAACTTTTTCATAACTTGATCCCTGGGTCAACTGCAAGCTTAAACGATCCAAATTTGTTCCACATATATCAAGTGCATATCAGGATGTTCGGTTTCATCTCCTGCATAAGGATTAGCTAGAAGTTGTTCTATCATACCCAAAGGAATTTCATATTCAATATTTTCAGTAGGTGTAGTAGGTTGAGGGGTAACTAATTGTGGTTCCGGACGGGGTGAAGATACCCCGAACAAACCCCTCAAAGGATTGTTTTCCATAGTAACAAGTGACAATAAATTTCAGCACACTATATAAACGTTTCTTTACCAAATTCCACTTACCAAAGGCGCTTCACTCCCCGGCAACAGCGCCAGAAAATAGCCTTGATGACCCACAAGTATAGCGGATCAATTGTAGCTCTTTTCAATAAGTAAGAGTGTCGAACCCAACGAGGAGCAGAAGGAAATGACAAGTAGTTTTCAGTAAGGTAATGTCTGCAAGTGATGAAATTGTAAGTAACGGGGTAGTTTGATAGCAAGATAATTTGTAACGAGCAAGTAACGATAGTAGTAACAAAAGTGCAACAAGGTAGCCCAATCCATTTGAGGCAAAGGACAGGCCAAAACGGTCTCTTATGATAAGAAAAGCATTCTTGAGGGTACACGGGAATTTCATCTAGTCACTTTCATCATGTTGGTTTGATTTGTGTCCGCTACTTTGATAATTTGATATGTGGGTGGACCGATGCTTAGGTGCTGTTCTTACTTGAACAAACCTCCTACTTATGATTAACCCTCCCGCAAGCATACGCAACTACGAGAAAAGTATTAAGAATAAATTCTAACCATAGCATTAAACTTTGGGATCCAATCGGTCCCTTACGGAATAGCGCATAAACTAGGGTTTAAGTTTCTGTCACTCTCGCAACCCACAATCTAATTGCTACTCAACAATGCATTCCCTTAGGCCCAAATATGGTGAAGTGTCATGTAGTTGACGTTCACATGACAGCACTAAGGGAATCACAACATACATACTATCAAAATATCAAACACATATCAAGTTCACATGATTACTTGCAACATGATTTCTCCCGTGACCTCAAGAACAAAAGTAACTACTCATAAATGATAAACATGCTCATGATCATAGGAGTATTAAATAGCATATTGGATCTGAACATATAATCTTCCACCAAATAAACCATATAGTAATCAACTACAAGATGTAATCAACACTACTAGTCACCCACAAGCACCAATCTATAGTTTCGGTAACAAGATTGAACACAAGAGATGAACTAGGGTTTGAGATGAGATGTGATGTTGAAGATGTTGATGGAGATTGCCCTCCCAACATGGGAGAGTTGTTGGTGATGATGAGGATGATGATTTCCCCCTCCGGGAGGGAAGTTCCCCCGGCGGAATCGCTCCGCCGGAGGGCAAAAGTGCTCCTGCCCAAGTTCCACCTCGAGGCGACGATGCTTCGTCCCGAAAGTCCTCCCCTTATTTTTTCTAGGTCAAAATGACTTATATACCAGAAGATGGGCACCGGAGGTGAGCCGAGGAGGCCACAACCCCCCAGGGCGCTAGGGGGCCCTAGCGCACGCAGGTGGGTTGTGCCCACCTGGTGGCCCCCTCTGGTAGTTATTTGCTCTAGTAATTCTTATATATTCCATAAAAAATCCCCGTGAAGTTTCATCTCATTTGGAGTTGTGCAGAATAGGTAGCCTGACATAGCTTTTTCATGTCCAGATTTCCAGCTGCCGGAATTCTCCCTCTTGGTGTGTACCTTGCAAATTATGAGAGAAAAGGCATTAGAATTACTCCAAAAAGCATTATTATGGATAAAAACATTATAAATAACAGTAAGAAAACATGATGCAAAATGGACGTATCACTTTGCTATGCTTAATGCTTGTCACTAGGGCCCGAGTGCCATGATTCCGGATCTGAACCTTCTTTGTCTTCATGAATATATTTGTGTTCCTGATCCTATCTCCTAGTTATATGCACTTGTTATTATTTTGATCCATATACCCCAGAGTGACAATAGTTGGGATACTCCCCGGGGATGAATGTAATTCGAGGAGTTCATGTATTCAACATGTGTCAATGCTTTGTTCCGGTTCTCTACTAAAAGGAGGCCTTTATATCCCTTAGTTTCCTTATGGACCCTACTGCCACAGGAGGGTAGGAAAAAAGATGTCATGCAAGTTCTTATTATAAGCATGTATCACTATATACGGAACACATGCCTACATTGAATTGATGAATTGGAGCTATTTTGTATCACTCTAGGTTGTGACTGTTACATGATGAATGTCATCCAACACAAATATCCATGGCTGTTCCAATGCCTACGCTTTGCTCATATTGATATTTGCTAAGTTACCATTGTTGTTGTTGTTGTTGCTGCTGTTACAATCACTACAAAACTGCTACTATTACTATTCCTGTTACTATTGCTACTGCTACAATCAAAACTATCAAACTACCGTGCTACTAAACACTTTGTTGCAGAGAAACAACTCTGCAGGTGTTGTTGAATTGACAACTCAACTGCTAAGGCTTATAACTATTCTTCGTCTCCCCTTGTGTCGAATCAATAAATTTGCTGAAATACCACCCGTGAAGATTGTCGTGATCCTCAATACTTGTGGGCTATCAAGACCTTTTTCTGGCGCCTTTGCCGAGGAACATGGCTCTATTTACTAAGTTCACTTGGGAGTTTAATATTTGGTTATCATTATGAAGAATCTGAAAGACGCTAAGACCAAGATCATACCCTCTAAGACGAGAGGAGGTAAGGAACTGCCATCTAGCTCCACACTTGATTCACCTTATGTTTTAAGTAGGCTTGTGACACCACCACCTGCTATTCATTCTGATAGGTCGCAAGTAATTGATGATACTACTTCTGCTATAAATGAAACTTGTGATGATGATAGTACTTTGCTTGATGAAGCTGTGCCACTAGGTGAATTTACCGATGAACAAATTGCTAAAGCTAAAGAACTTGAGACTCCTGAAACTGCTGAAAATTATGATTCACCTATTATGCCTAGCTCTCGTAATAGATATGAAATGCCTAATGTACCTAAGGTTTATGTAATGGAAGGGGAGATTGCTAGAGAATTTCTTGCTTGTAATGATAGAGAAGATCTTAAGAAATTATTGAGTAAACTGAAAGAAAAGGCTATGATAGAGAGAACGAAATATGATCCTTTGCTACTTCTCCTATCTTTGTTACTGATAAGGATTATGAATTCTCTGTTGATCCCGAACTGATTACTTGGTAGAATCCGATCCTTTTCATGGTTATGAATCTGAAACCTTTGTGACACACCTTATACTAAATTAAATGATATTCCCACCCTACTCGCTCATGAGGAAAAAGTTCACTATTACTATATCCTTAAGTTGTTTCCTTATTCATTAAAGGGTGATGCTAAAGAATGGTTTAATACTCTTGCTCCTGGTTGTGTGCGTAGTCCCCACGATACGATATATTACTTCTCTAAAAGTATTTTCTTGCTCATAAGAAACAATCTGCCTTACATGACATATATAACTTTATGCAATTTGAGGAAGAGCATATCCCTCAAGCTTGGGGGATGCTTATCCAATTACTTAATGATTTTCCTGATCATCCTCTTAAGAAAAATTAAACACTTGATATATTTTACAATGGACTAACCGATGATTCTAGGGACTACCTAGATAGTTGTATTGGTTGTGTCTTGAGGGGAAAAATTGTTCAATAGGCTCAAGAATTAATGGTTAATATATTGAGAAATGCCGATGGTTGGACACTTCCTGAACCACCACCTAAGCCAACTGAGGGAGTCCTGGATTAGGGGCTGTTCGGATAGCCGGACTATACCTTCAGCCTGACTCCTGGACTTTGAAGATACAAGATTGAAGACTTCGTCCCGTGTCTGGATGGGACTTTCCTTGGCGTGGAAGGCAAGCTCGGCGATGCGGATATTCAAGATCTCCTACCATTGTAACCGACTCTGTGTAACCCTAACCCTATCCGGTGTCTATATAAACCGGAGGGTTGTAGTCCGTAGGACAATCATCTTCATACACAATCATACCATAGGCTAGCTTCTAGGGTTTAGCCTCCTTGATCTCGTGGTAGATCTACTCTTGTACTACCCATATCATCAATATTAATCAAGCAGGAGTAGGGTATTACCTCCATCGAGAGGGCCCGAACCTAGGTAAAAACAACGTGTCCCTTGTCTCCTGTTACCATCTGGCCTTGATGCACAGATTGGGACCCCCTACCCGAGATCCGCCGGTTTTGACACCGACATTGGTGCTTTCATTGAGAGTTCCTCTGTGTCGTCGCCTTTTAGGCCCGATGGCTCCTTTGATCATCAACAACGATGAGGTCCAGGGTGAGACTTTTCTCCCCGGACAAATCTTCGTTTTTGGCGGCTTCGCTCTGCGGGCCAATTCGCTTGGCCACCTGGAGCAGATCAAAAGCTACGCCCCTGGCCGCAAGTCAGGTTTGGAAGCTTAAACTACACGGCTGATATCCGCGGAGACCTCATCTTCGATGGGTTCGAGCCACAACCAAGCGCGCCGCACTATCTCGAGGGGCATGATCTAGCTCTGCCTCCGAACGGTGTCCTGGAGGCCGCACACGCACCGGTTCCGACCCCTAACTCGGAGCCTATTGCGCCAATGGAGGATGAGCGGTTGGACGTCACCTCGGGGGCTGCGATCTCGAAGGCGATCAAGCCAAACACCAGCCTCGCACTCCGCGTGAACCGTGACTCCGAGGGCCCGGACTCTTCTCCGGACTCCGAAACCCCCGCGCCCCTGCCAATCGAATCCTATTCGGCGCCGATAATGGAGTTCACCGCCACGGACATCTTTCAGCACTCGCCCTTTGGCGACATCCTGAATTCTCTCAGGTCTCTCTCTCTATCAGGAGAGCCCTGGCCGGACTACGGTCAGCAAGGATGGGATACGGGCGATGAAGAAATTCAAAGCCCACCCACCACCCACTTTGTAGCCACTGTCGACGATTTAACCGACATGCTTGACTTCGGCTCCGAAGACTTCGACGGCATGGACGACGAGGTAGGACACGAACAAGAACCAGCACCTGTAGGGCGCTGGAAGGCCACCTCGTCATATGACATATATATGGTGGATACTCCAAAAGATGGAGATGGCGATGAAACAACGGGGGATGACACCTCCAAGAAACAGCCAAAACACCGGCGTCAGCGGCGCCGCTCTAAATCCCGCGAAAGCAAAAATGGTGATTCCGGCACGGGAGATAATACTACCCCGGATAGCGCCGAAGAACACCCACCCCAGCAAGATTCGGCGTAGGAAGATGGAGAAGCCATCCCTCATGAGAGAGCGGCATACCGAGAGGTTGAGGATGATAACTATATGCCTCCCTCCGAAGACGAGGCAAGCCTCGATGACGAGGAATTCGTCGTACCATCAGACCCCGCCGAACAAGAGCGTTTCAAACGCAGGCTTTTAGCCACGGAAAACAACCTTAAGAAAAAGCAGCAACAACTTAGAGCTGATCAAGATTTGCTAGCTGATAGATGGACTGAAGTCCTTGCGGCCGAAGAGTATGAACTTGAACGCCCCTCCAAGATTTACCCAAAGCGCAGGCCACTACCCCGATCAGAGGAGGAAGCGCCTACATCACCAGCACATGACATGGCAGACCGGCCACCTCGTGGCCGCGACAGACAGGCCTCTCGGCCCTCGACCCAAGCCATGCCCCGACGCCGCTCAACTAAGGCATGAGAAAATGCACCAGACCTGCGAGACGTACTGGAGGATAAGGCAAGACAAACAAGATCGATCTACGGATCACGCAGGCACCCGACGACACGTGACGATGATCTTCATTCCGGACACAACAAATCCGGTCGGGCCGAACACAACAGACATAGCTCTTCCGAGCTGCGTCGTGACATAGCCCAGTACAGGGGCGCCGCACACCCACTATGCTTCACAGATGAAGTAATGGATCATAAAATCCCAGAGGGTTTCAAACCCGTGAACATCGAATCATACGATGGCACCACAGATCCGGCGGTATGGATCGAGGATTATCTCCTTCACATCCACATGGCACGTGGCCATGATCTACATGCCATCAAATACCTCCCGCTCAAACTCAAAGGACCGGACCGACACTGGCTTAACAGCTTGCCAGCAGACTCAATCGGTTCTTGGGAGGACCTGGAGGCCGCATTCCTCGACAACTTCCAGGGCACCTACGTGCGACCACCGGACGCCGACGACTTAAGCCACATAATTCAGCAGCCAGAAGAATCGGCCAGGCAATGCTGGACATGGTTCCTAACAAAGAAAAACCAGATAGTCGACTGTCCGGACGCAGAGGCCCTAGCAGCCTTCAAGCATAACATCCGCGACGAGTGGCTTGCCCGGCACCTGGGACAGGAAAAGCCGAAATCTATGGCAGCCCTCATGACACTCATGACCCACTTTTGCGCGGGAGAAGATAGCTGGCTAGCTCGTAGCAGCAACTTATCACAGAACCCTGGTAATTCGGATACCAAGGACAAAAGTGGCAGGACACGTCGAAATAAGCAAAAGCTCCGCGTAAGTAGCGATAGCAATGAAGATACGGCAATTAATGCCGGATTCAGAGGCTATAAATCCGGTCAGCGGAAAAAGCCATTCAAAAAGAATACTCAGGTCCCGTCCAGTTTGGACCGAATACTCGACCGCTTGTGCCAGATTCATGGCACCCCCGAAAGACCAGCCAATCACACCAACAGGGATTGTTGGGTGTTCAGGCATGCAGGCAAGTTAAGAGCCAAAAACAAAGACAAGGGGCTGCATAGCGATGTCGAGGAGGAGCCCAGGCCGCCGAACAACAATGGACAGAAGGGGTTTCCCCCACAAGTGCGGACGGTCAACATGATATACGCAACCCACATTCCCAAGCGGGAGCGGAAACGTGCGCTACGGGACGTATACGCGATGGAGCCAGTCGCTACATAGTTCAACCCATGGTCCTCCTGCCCGATCACTTTTGATCGAAGGGACCACCCCACTAGCATCCGTCATGGCGGCTTTGCCGCATTGGTTCTCGACCCAATCATCGACGGATTTCATCTCACAAGAGTCCTAATGGACGGTTGCAGTAGCCTGAACCTGCTTTACCAGGATACAGTGCGGAAAATGGGCATAGATCCCGCAAGGATTAAGCCCACAAAGACGACCTTTAAAGGCGTTATACCAGGTGTAGAGGCCAATTGCACAGGCTCAGTAACACTTGACGTGGTCTTCGGATCTCCGGATAATTTCCGAAGCAAAGAGTTAATCTTCGATATAGTCCCGTTCCGCAGTGGCTATCATGCCCTGCTCGGACGAACCGCATTCGCAAAATTCAATGCGGTGCCGCACTACGCATACCTCAAGCTCAAGATGCCAGGCCCTCGTGGAGTAATCACGGTCAACGGAAACACCGATCGCTCCCTCCGTACGGAGGAGCACACGGTGGCTCTCGCAGCGGAAGTACAAAGCAGCCTTCTTAGGCAATTCTCCAGTCCGGCCGTTAAGAAGCCAGACACTGCCAAGCGCGCCCGGAGTAACCTACAACAAGACCGCCTGGCACGTTCCGAGCAGGCGTAGCAATGCGGCCCCAACCCCAGCCCTCGCGACATAGCGAAACCAGTACCTCGCGTACATAACTACGCCCTTGAAATACCATGGGCACAGGGGAAGGGGCACAATAACGACACACCCAAAATATGGCTTAAAACGTACTAGGGGTTGCCGGATTATTTTTTTCTTACTTTCAGGACTCCACACTTCGGACGACCTGTTCGGCAACTCGATTGCCGCACAAACGATGCAAGATCCAGGGAGGCAGACAAGCCATGCCGCATTATGGAACTCCCAGGTGGTCTCTGTTACGAGCAGTATACCTGTTTTAAATACAATTCCGCGGCCTGCCCCTGGTCATGACATGTTAGATAGTCCAATATCTTTTTGTTTATCGTACTACTTGTATCGTCCGGCTTTGATAAATAGCCGGTCTATAAACAATGCATAGCTTTTTGTCTATTTTTTGCATTATCCTATTTTCATATATCTGTTTATTAAATAACATAATTGCACCCGTACACCATGGTACGACCAACACGCCAGGGGCTTCAGTACCCCTTAATATGGCGTGAGAAGTCCGTGCACTTTCACAAGTGCGGCACCCCAAACTTATAGCACTATATGCATCGGCTCCGAATCATGATTTGGGTCAATAGTTGGGTTTGCCCGGCTCCTATGTTTTGGTACCTTACGTTCCACTATATCGGCTAAGGTAGCACTAGGAGAACCACTGCGATTGTGCCCCGGTTCAGCTGGGTTAAGCACCTCAGTGGATACAGCTAAAACTGACTGTCATGATGAGGCGAGAGACCGGTTGCTGTTCGAGAGGTTTTTCGAGTCCCTAAAGACTTATGCCGCTTCGAGCGAGGAGCTGGCTTTGTCCGGCCAAAGGCGTGGATAGCGCCCCGAACTCGGTCTTCCGAACTAGGGGCTTCGCCGAAATTTAAAATTATAAAGTTCTATGGCTAAGTGAGAGTGTTAAAGCATTATAGTCCGATTGTCTGGTTCGTTATGCTGAGCGCCTCCCTCGAAGGACCCAACCATGGGAAAAAGAGCGCTCAGGTTTATCCCGAACACCCCAGCACTAGTGGCATGGGGGCAGAAGCCAACGACTGGCCATCTCTCAATTTTTTGATAAACGACCGCACAGAAAATAATATTTTAAATTCAGTAAGCATTGCTTAGCGCATATGAACAAGTTTTCAGCGCACAGGATAAACACGAGCGAGTTCATTCAAAAATTACATCCTTCGTACATTCATCCGCCACAAGGCGGGCACCTGCAAGAACATCCTTGTAGTAGTTCTCGGGCTTGCGATGCTCCTTCTCGGCGGCGGCCCGTCCTTCACAAGCTTCTCTCCATCCAGCTTACCCAGTGCACCTTTGCACGGGCAAGGGCCCGACGGGCACCTTCGATGCAGACAGAGCGCTTGAGCCTTGGACAGGCCTCCACCAGCCGCCGCACCAGCCCGAAATAACTCCCAGGCAGGGCCTCTCCGGGCCACAGCCGAACTATGAAGCCCTTCATGGCCTGTTCGGCCACCTTGTGGAGCTCGACCAGCTGTTTCAGCTGGTCGCTCAGGGGTACAGGGTGTCCGGCCTCAGAATACTGAGACCAGAACACACTCTCCGTCGAGCTGCCCTCTTCAGCTCGGTAGAATGTGGCGGCGTCGGATACGCTGCGGGGAAGATCTGCGAATGCCCCTAGAGAGCTCCGAATTCGGGTAAGTGACAAGTAGTTTACTTTTATATTTGTGCTTTGCATTAAGAATGCCTTACCCGCTGCTATCTTCTTCATCTCCTCCAACTCTTGGACGGCCTTTTGGGCTTCGGCCTTGGCACCCTTGGCGGTCTCAAGGGCCGACGCGAGCTCGGATGCTTGCGCCTTTGACTCCAGCTCCAAGCTCTCATGTTTTTTCATGAGAGCCTGCAGCTCTTGCTGCACCTCGCCGACCTGAGCCCCAAGTCTCTCTCACTCGGTGCGCTCCTCAGCCATTTTCTTTTCGGCCTCAGATAGCGCCTGCTTGAGGGTCGCCACCTCAGTTGTGGCCCCTATAATAAGCAGTACGATCCTGTTATTTTTTGCAATCACGCCTCTCTATAGGCACGTTATTCTGAAAGGTATTTCTTACCTTCTTTTTCCTCGAGTTGCCGCTTGGCAAGGCCGAGCTCTTGCTCGGTCCGCCCGAGGTCCTGTTTCAGGACACCCACCTCCGCAGTCAGTGCGGCGGTGGATAGCAGCGAAGCCTGCATACGCATATTGACTCCTTTTTTTAGACTCCTGCGAAATTTATTAGATCCACTATTCGGCTTTTTTCTTTCCGAATGCCAAATAGAGCATCAGGGGCTACTGTCTATGTGGTAATATTTTGATATATTTTTGCTTACCTCGAAGCCTGTCAGAAGGCTAGCGCAAGCTTCAGTTAGTCCGCTCTTGGCGGACTGAACCCTCTGGATCACCGTACTCATAATAGTACGGTGCTCCTCGTCGATGGAGGCACTGTCAAGCACCTCCAGCAGATTGTCCGGCACCTCCGGTTGGACGGAGGCCGCCGGCTCAGAAGGCTTGCTCCTCTTGGAAGGAGTTCGCCTACCGCGGACCGGAACTGTTGAAGAGTCCAGCGCGGCGTCCGGCACAAAGCCGGACTCGGAGCCCTGGGGGGTCTTGTCCCCTTTATTCCTGGGGTCCGGGAGGTCGCCTTTCGGCTCCTCCAGGACCACCTCCTCCTGCCCCGGAGCTCGTTGCGACGCCACTTCGGCGTCGTCTGCAGTGCGGGGGGAGACAGCGGGCGGAACTGAGTTCACGTCCGACGAATCTAGGGAGCCGCTCGACGAATCATCGAGTTCAGCCCGGGGCGGGCTACACAATTATATTCGGCATTATGGGAAGCTGAACGACCTAGGAATATCATGAGTCACTCTGGTATCCGAATACTTACGATTTTGCCGGACGCTTGGCCCTGTTCGACCACCCCTCGTCGTCCTCGTCGGCGTCGGGGGAGTAGTCCGGCGGAGGGGTCTTCCTCTTTCTAGACCCTCCGGCCTCCCCCGTTCGGGCGGCCTTCCCTTTTTCTCCTCCCCCCGCTGGAGGGGGAGAGGTTTCTTCTTCCTCCTCCTCGTTATCACGAGGGGAGAGCGTCTCGGACTCGTCAGATGACGAATCCGACACCGCCACATTGCAGGCACTCTTTCGAATCCCCGTGGCCTTCTTCTTCTTGGCCTTCTTCTCCGGCAACACATAAGGCACCGGAGCCAGCAGCTTCTCTAAGAGAGCAGGGGCTGGGTCTTCGGGCAAGGGAGCCGGACAGTTAATCGGTCCGGATATCGCCTGCCAAGCCTGTTAAAGGTAAGGGAGTTTAGATCCCGCATAGAGTCAAACTATGAAAGAGCTTAACATCCTGTAAATGGTGAAAATAGCTTACCTCGCCAGCGTGATGCTGCGAGCTATATCCGCGGTCCTCGGAAGCGGATGCGGGAGCCTCAGCGCCTTTGATTAGCACCTTCCAGATTTCTTCATACGTCGTGTCGAAGAGCCTGTTAAGGGCTCGATGCTGCGCCGGGTCGAACTCCCACAGAGTAAAGTCCCGTTGTTGACACGGGAGGATTCGGCGAACGAGCATGACCTGGACTACATTGACAAGCCTGATTGGCTTGTTCACCAGGGACTGGATGCAAGTTTGCAATCCGGTCACCTCTTCTTCGTTGCCCCACGACAGGCCCGTCCCTTTCCAGGACATTAGCCGCGTGGGGGGTCCGGATCGGAACTCGGGGGCTGCGACCCATTTTGGACCGCGTGGCTCGGTGATGTAAAACCACCCTGCTTGCCACCCATTTAGGGTCTCCACAAAGGAGCCCTCAAACCATAGGACGTTGGCCATCTTGCCCGCCATGGCGCCTCCGCACTCCGCTTGGCTGCCTCGCACCACCTTGGCTTGACGTTGAAGGTCTTAAGCCAGAGGCCGAAATGGGGGCGGACGCGGAGGAAGGCCTCGCACACGATGATAAACGTCGAGATGTTGAGGATGAAGTTTGGGGCCAGATCGTGGAAATCCAGGCCGTAGTAGAACATGAGTCCCCGGACGAATGGGTGGAGTGGAAAATCCAGTCCGCGGAGGAAGTGGGGAAGGAAAACTACCCTCTCATGGGGCCTTGGGGTGGGGAGAAGCTGCCCCTTCTCGGGAAGCCGGTGCGGGATGTCCTTGGATAGGTATCCGGCCTTCCTCAGCTTTTTCACTTGAACCTCCGTAACGGAGGAGACCATCCACCTGCCTCCCGCTCCGGACATTGCTGGAGAAGGTTGAGGTGGGAAGAGCGGGCTTGGGCGCTGGAGCTCAAGTGCGCAAGAGATGGATTGGCAAAGGTGGAAGAAGGCGTAGGTAAAAAGGTGGATCCTTATCCCCTTATATGGGCGGATGCGGTTATGCATCTCCACCTGCCTAATAAAACTCGCTTGCCTCCCAAGCGCCGTGATAAATGGCGCGGTTGGGTTACCCACATCCGTATTGATGAGAATCCCGTAAAAAGGGCACACGATCTCTACTTTGACAAGACGTGCCAAGGAAACCGCCTCGCTAAACGTGCTGAGGTGGAAAAGTAAAAACGATTTATGTAAAGAACTTGGCCGTAGTGCGATGATGCACTGCGGAATACGTCAGCAGATTTGATTTGGGTTGATATTATTCTCTCTATGGCACTATGTGGAAACTTATTTTGCAGAGCCGGACACTATTCTTGGTGTTTACAATCTTCTATGAAGGACTTGGAGGAGGAACTCGCCTTGCAATGCCGAAGACAATCTGCGCGCCGGACTCGTCGTCATTGAAGCCTGGTTCAGGGGCTACTGAGGGAGTCCTGGATTAGGGGGTGTTCGGATAGCCGGACTATACCTTCAGCCGGACTCCTGGACTATGAAGATGCAATATTGAAGACTTCGTCCCGTGTCCGGATGGGACTTTCCTTGGCGTGGAAGGCAAGCTTGGCGATGCGGATATTCAAGATCTCATACCATTATAACCGACTCTGTGTAACCCTAACCCTATCCGGTGTCTATATAAATCGGAGGGTTGTAGTCCGTAGGAGAATCATCTTCATACACAATCATACCATAGGCCTCCTTGATATCGTGGTAGATCTACTCTTGTACTACCCATATCATCAATATTAATCAAGCAGGAGTAGGGTATTACCTCCATCGAGAGGGCCCGAACCTGGGTAAAAACATCGTGTCCCTTGTCTCCTGTTACCATCTGGCCTTGACGCACAGATCGGGACCCCCTACCCGAGATCCGCCGGTTTTGACACCGACACCAACTCAAAGGTATTCTATTCCTCAGTCCAGAAGATACGCAAGAAGCAAAGAAATCTATGAAGGAGAAAGGTATTAAATATGAAGATGTTAAGAACCTACCGCCTATTGAAGAAATACATGGACTTGATATCCCGTCACAGGTAGTAGAGATAAATTCTCTCTATAGATTTTATGAGGGTGATATTCCATATAATAAAATCTCCTAGTCAGTGCTTGGATGAATTTGATAACTTTGTTGTGAAGCAAGAAAACTTTAATAGATATGTGAGCAATCAACTGAAACGTAATGCTATCATGATTGAAGGGTTGAGTGATTTGATGTTTATAACTACTAATGATGTTAAAGGCTTATGTAAACAAGCATCTATGGTTCATACTCAGCTAGAACAAGTCTCCAAGTCACAAAATGATTTGCTTAATGAGATGGATAATAAAATGAATGATCGTGTTGTTAGAGTAGTGACTAGAGCAGGTAAAATGACTCAGGATCCACCCTATCCTGAAGGTCATCCTAAAAGAATTGAGCAAGATTCTTAGAGAATTAATGTTGATGCACCTAGTTCACATAAGAAGAAGAAAAAGAAAAAGAATAAGGATAGAATTTTGCATGCTTCTAGTGAACCTATTGTAGACAAACCTCCTAAGAATCCTAGCGATGTTTCTATTTCTGATGTTGAGACATGATACGTCTCCATCGTATCTACTTTTCCAAACACTTTTGCCCTTGTTTCGGACTCTAACTTGCACGATTTGAATGGAACTAACCCGGACTGACGCTGTTTTTAGCAGAATTGCCATGGTGTTATTTTTGTGCATAGACAAAAGTTCTCGGAATGACCTGAAACTTCACGGAGAATATTTTCGGAATTAATAAAAAATACTAGCGAAAGAATCAACACCAGGGGCCCACACCCTATCCACGAGGGTGGAGGGCGCGCCCACCCCCCTGGGGCGCGCCCCCTGCCTCGTGGGCCCCGTGAGGCTCCACCGACCTCAACTCCAACTCTATATATTCACGTTCGGGGAGGAAAAAAATCAGAGAGAAGGATTCATCGCGTTTTATGATACGAAGCCTCTCCCAAGCCCTAATCTCTCTCAGGAGGGCTGATCTAGAGTCAGTTCGGGGCTCCGGAGAGGGGAATCCGTCGCTGTCGTCATCATCAACCAACCTCCATCACCAATTTCATGATGCTCACCGCCGTGCGTGAGTAATTCCATCTTAGGCTTGCTGGACGGTAATGGGTTGGATGAGATTTATCATGTAATCGAGTTAGTTTTGTTAGGGTTTGATCCCTAGTATCCATTATGTTCTGAGATTCATGTTGGTATGACTTTGCTATGCTTAATGCTTGTCACTAGGGCCCGAGTGCCATAATTTCACATCTGAACCTATTATGTTTTCATGAATATATGTGAGTTCTTGATCCTATCTTGCAAGTCAATAGTCACCTACTATGTGTTATGATTTAGTAACCCTGAAGTGACAATAATCGGGACCACTCCCGGTACTCTATTAAAAGGAGGCCTTAATATACCTAAGTATCCAATAGGACCCTGCTGCAACAGGAGGGTAGGACAAAAGGTGACATGCAAGTTGTTTTCCATAAGCATGTATGACTATATTCAGAATACATGCCTACGTTACATTGATGAACTGGAGCTAGTTCTGTGCCACCCTATGTTATAACTGTTGCATGAGGAATCGCATCCGACATAATTATTCATCACTGATAAATGCCTACGAGCTTTTCACATATTGATCTTTGCTTAGTTAGTTTACCGTTGCCACTGTAACAATTACTACAAAACTGCTACTGTTGCCTTTGCCACTGTTACCATTACTTCCATACTACTTTGCTACTAAATACTTTGCTGTAGATATTAAGTTTTCCAGGTGTGGTTGAATTGACAACTCAACAACTAATACTTGAGAATATTCTTTGGTTCCCCTTGTGTCGAATCAATAAAATTTGTGTTGAATACTCTACCCTCGAAAACTGTTGCGATCGCCTATACTTGTGGGTTATCAAGACACAATCTGGTAATGAACATTTGCCAAGTGATAATGATAATGATGATGCTAATGATGATCATGTTGATGCTCAACTAGATAATAGTAAAGAATCTGATAATGATGTAGAAATAGAACCTACAATTGATCTTGATAAACCACCTCCTAAAAATAAAAGATATGATAAAAATGATTTCATTGCTAGGAAACATGGTAAAGAAAGAGAACCATGGGTTCAAAAACCCATGCCATTTCCTAGTAAATCTGTAAAATATAGAGATGAAGAGGCTTTTAATCGCTTTGTTGAAATGCTTAGGCTTGTGTTTTTGTGAACACCTTTGACTGATAATTTGAAAATGCCTCCATATTCTAGATATATGAAAGATATTGTCACCAATATAAGAAAGATACCGGAAGATAAAACTTCCACCATGCTTGCAAATTATTATTTTGATGAAAAAGCACCTCAGAAATTAAAAGACCTAGGGATACCAACTATACCATGCTCCACTAAAAGAAATTATGTCAAAACTGCTTTATGTGATTTAGGAGTCAATGTTAGTGTTATGCATTTCTCTTTATATAAAATACTTGGTTTGAGCAAGCTAACACCTACTGAAATATCTTTGCAAATGGCTGATAAACCAACGGCTATACCCATCGGTATTTGTGAGGATTGAGGGAGTCCTGGATTAGGGGGTATCCGGACAGCCGGACTATAACCTTTGGCTGGACTGTTGGACTATGAAGATACAAGATTGAAGACTTCGTCCCGTGTCCGGATGGGACTCTCCTTGGCGTGGAAGGCAAGCTTGGCAGTACGGATATGTAGATCTCCTTGCTTGTAACCGACTCTGTGTAACCCTAGCCCCCTCCGGTGTCTATATAAACCAGAGGGTTTAGTCCGTAGGACACAACAACAATCATACCATAGGCTAGCTTCTAGGGTTTAGCCTCTCTGATCTCGTGGTAGATCTAGTCTTGTACTACCCATATCATCAATATTAATCAAGCAGGAGTAGGGTTTTACCTCCATCGAGAGGGCCCGAACCTGGGTAAAAACATCGTGTCCCTTGTCTCCTGTTACCATCCGCCTAGACGCACAGTTCGGGACCCCCTACCCGAGATCCGCCAGTTTTGACACCGACATTGGTGCTTTCATTGAGAGTTCCACTGTGCCGTCACCATAAGGAGGGATGTCTTGTCTCGTCTTTAAAGACGGCACTACCGCTGAGGGAGCTTTGGCTATCTGCCAAACTCTTCGGCTAGATGATTTTATCATGACCACCTGTTCGGCTGCTGCACCGACGATGACCTCTCGGGTCATCAAAAATAACCTCCACATCAACTCGGAACTCGCCGAACAGATGGATCCAATGGAGCTCTCTTCCCTAAACGAGCTCTTGGACCGCATCGCCGCCTTGTGAGTCGGTACGGACTACGATCGGATCGGGCTTAAACCCAATCAAAGGAAGATTAACTCTCCGCCGGTCACCCTTCACATTGCGGTGGTGGAGGAACAATGAGGCGACCTTTCGTCCATCTTGAGGACTAACTATGTCCGGATTCCTGAGCCCTCCGAGCCGGATACCCGTTTACGGGAGGACACCACCCAAGCCCTGAACCTAGAGTCAGGCAGCGGGCCAGACTTATTGGGCAACATCCCAGAGCCCGAGCTTCCAAGATTGGAAACTCATTGGCCCCTGGGTCTCAG
This sequence comes from Aegilops umbellulata, assembly GCA_032464435.1. Taxonomy (NCBI): domain Eukaryota; kingdom Viridiplantae; phylum Streptophyta; class Magnoliopsida; order Poales; family Poaceae; genus Aegilops; species Aegilops umbellulata. The sequence continues at coordinate 182,535,610 of CP136057.1, read as the reverse complement.
ATTGGGTGAGGTTTCGGATTCAATCCCACCCAGCCACCCAAGCATAAGCGATCTTTCCCACATCAGGCAAAAGCCCCAGGAAACAGTACATCATTATTGGGCCAGATTCCTCTTTGTAATGAACAAGGTTAAGGACTGCCGCGAGGAAGATGCAATCTCATTCTTCTGCAATAATTGCATGGACAAGGGAATCCTTTACGCCATAAGTCGCCGTGAAATTACACACTTTGCCGACTTGGCGTCCATAGTACGAAAGTACTGTGGGATGGAAAGTGCCTGGAAAACCGAAATAAAATTTTGGGACAATCTGGCTCTAAATATGAACCCAGTCCGAAATAAAAGGGTGCATTATTACAAGACACCCGGGTTAACTACCAAAAAGCAAAAACCCTCTACAAGGCATGGAACCGTACTGGAGGGATGGCTCAATGGACCCTGTAAAATTCATAGTACAGAGGGCGCCATACCAACACATAGCCTTAGAGCATGTTGGATACTCCGGCAGGTAGCCAAAAGTGGCGCGGATCTTCTCATTCCAGAAGCCACAGAGCACCATCCCAGGGATAACAATACGGTATTAACAGTCTTTGAGACCTTCGCATCAAATAACAGGCGAAAGCGAACACTCCGCAACCTTGCTGAAATCCACCACCTGGCAACAATGAATCCATGGAGTGACACGGCTATTACTTTCAATGCGAGTGACGAACCTAAATTTCAAACAGCCCGAGCACCAGCCGCATTGGTCCTCAGTCCAATTGTGGACGGCTTTCGACTCACCAAGGTACTCATGGACGGCGGCATCGGATTAAACCTCATCTATGAGGAAACCCTCCAAAAAATGGAAATAGACTGGAACCGCATCAAGCGAAGCAACACAACCTTTAGAGGAATTATCCCTAGTCGGGAAGCACGCTGTACAGGCAAAATCACACTAGATGTGGTGTTCGGCACGCCGGAGAATTACAGGTCTGAAGAGATTACGTTCCAAGTGGCCCCGTTCAGTAGTGGATACCACGCCCTTCTAGGACGGGAGGCATTCACGATCTTCCAAGCCATACCCCATTACGGGTACATGAAGCTAAAAATGCCCGGGCCCAACGGAATCATTACTCTTGCTAGTGATCCGGACACAGCACTCCGCGCCGAAAACAAGACAGCTGCACTGGCCCTCGAGGCATTATCCGAAGCCCTAGCGGCCGAGGAACTGACTGCGTTGCGCTCCACGGTGAACAGGGACGATGTGATACTCGATAAGAGATCCAAGTCCACCTCCTTTAAACCAGCAAATGAAATAGTCAAATTCCAAGTCCATCCAACGGACCCTACAAAAACAGCCTCCATCGAGGCACAGTTAAACCCTGCCGTAGACGCCGCACTACGAGAGTTCCTGCGCGAGAACTGGGACATTTTTGCCTGGCATCCTTCAGATATGCCAGGAATCCCACGCAGGCTGGCCGAACACAACCTCAATATTCTAAAGGGATTCAAGCCTGTCAAGCAGGCTCTTCGGCGTTTCTCCGAACCTAAAAGACAAGCTATGGGAGAGGAACTAGCCAAGTTATTGGAGGCCGGATTCATTAGAGAAATAAAACACCCAGACTGGCTAGCAAACCTGGTGATGGTACCAAAGAAGGATAAATCCTAGCACCTGTGCGTCGATTTCAAGGACCTCAACAAGGCTTGCCCAAAGGATCCCTTCCCCCTCCCCCCGCATCGATCAAATTATCGATGCTACCGCAGGACACGACTCATTGTGTTTCCTCGACGCATACTACGGCTACCACCAAATTAAGATGGCGGTGCCCGACCAAGCCGCAACGGCATTCATCACACCATATAGCCCCTTCTGCTTCAACACAATGCCTTTTGGGCTAAAAAACGCCGGGGCAATATATCAGCGCATGATTCAGACATGTCTGGCGAACCAGATCGGCAAAACAGTGGAAGCATACGTAGATGATGTGGTTGTCAAAACCAAACACATCGACTCTCTGATAGACGATTTGAGGCTCACATTCGACAACCTCCGAACATACGACATCAAGCTCAGCCCAGAAAAATGCGTTTTCGGTGTGCCAGCCGGAAAGCTCCTAGGCTTCATTGTATCCAGTAGAGGAATCGAAGCAAATCCGGCCAAGATCCGAGCTCTGTCACAGTTGGATATCCCAACGGACCTCAAACAAATCTAGAAATTAACCGGATGTGTGGCGGCTCTAAGACGCTTTATCTCCCGCCTGGGAGAAAAGGCATTACCCCTTTACCGCCTCCTACGGCGCACCGAACACTTCGAGTGGACGGATGTTGCCACAGCCGGATTAGAAGAAATAAAAGCCATACTAGCAACCAACCCAATCCTGGCAGCGCCAAACATTGGCGAACCTATGCTGTTATACATTGCGGCAACCCATCAAGTTGTGAGCGCAGTGCTCGTCGTCGAACGAGAAATGGACAGACAGAAATTCCCCCTGCAAAAGCCGGTCTACTATGTATCCACTGTCCTTACTCCATGCAAATCACGGTATCCACATTATCAAAAGATAGCATACGCGGTATTCATGGCATCCAGGAAACTGCGACACTACTTTCAAGAGTGTTCAATAACAGTAGCCTCGGAATTACCACTTAATGATATTATAAACAACCGCGACGCCACAGGCCGGATTGCCAAATGGGCCATTGAGCTCCTCCCGTTCGACATAACTTACAAGCCGCAACGAGCCATTAAGTCGCAAGTATTGGCTGACTTTGTCGCCGAATGGACGGAAGCCGAACTCCCTAAAGAGTACGGCGCATATTCCAACTGGATCATGCACTTCGACGGCTCCAAAATGCTGGCTGTTCTAGGGGCTAGCGTCGTTCCGACGTCCCCAACCGGAGATACAGTTCAATACGCACTCCAGATAATGTATACAGACTCCAACAACGCAGCCGAATACGAGGCCCTTTTACATGGACTCCGGATGGCAGTATCCATGGGCATTCAACGCCTGGAAGTGCGGGGGAATTCGAACCTCGCAATATTCCAAATAAATGGAGACTTTGATGCCAAGGATCCGATAATGGCGGCCTATCGCAATGCCGTCCATAAGATGTCAGCTTGGTTCGAGGGGCTCGAATTTCACCATGTGGCCCGGGAAAACAATCAGGCGGCAGACGTTCTCGCACGCATCGGCGCAAAACGCGATGCGGTCCCCCCAAACATCTTTCTGGAGAGGCTGTTTAAGCCATCCGTGGTATGGGAAGGAGATGCCAGTAACAATAGTCCGTACACAGCCACAACGCCCGATGCCGAACACTCTGACATAATCGGAGGCTCTGCCACTGAAATAACACCTTCAACCCACATAATAATGGCCATCATCGCCCCGTGGACAGAACCATTCCTGGCCTACTTAACCAGGCAGAAACTCCCCGAGGACCAAAATGAGGCACGCTGCATAGTGCGGCGATCTAAAGCCTATAGGGTCCATGAAGGAGAGCTTTATAAGAAAAGCACCACCTGAGTCCTTCAAACGTGCATCTCCGAAGAGGAAGGGCGGAAGCTTCTGGCAGAAATTCATGCCGGACTCGACGGCCACCATGCCGCAGCCCGGGCCCTTGTAAGCAAGGCCTTTCGTACAGGTTTTTACTGGCCTACGGTCCGGGCAGATGCACAGGACCTGGTCCAACGTTGCGTTGGTTGTCAGCTCTTTGCGAACCAAAGCCATATGCCACCCACCGCCCTCCACACAATCCCCATTACCTGGCCCTTCGCAGTCTGGGGGCTTGACATGGTTGGACCTCTTAAAGGAGGAACCCACAAGAAAAAGTACTTGCTGGTCATGGTGGATAAATTCACCAAATGGATAGAAGCCAAACCTGTTAAAACGGTCGAATCTGGACCGGTGATAGACTTCATATCCGAGGTTGTACACTGTTATGGCATCCCCCACAGCATCATCACCAATAACGGCACGAACTTCACTGCCGACGAGGTAAAACTCTGGTGGAAAAACATGGGCATTAAGCTCGATTATGCTTCCGTCTATCACCCACAAACTAACGGTCAAGTCGAGCGAGCAAATGGTCTTATCATGAGCGGCATCAAACCCATATTAGTGCGGTCCCTAAAGGAATCTGACACGCACTGGGTAGAGGAGCTCGACTCCGTACTCTGGGGGCTGCGGACCACGCCGAATCGTACTACCGGATACACACCCTTTTTATGGTGTACGACGCAGAGGCGGTCCTACCCTGCGAGATAATTCATGACTCACCTCGAGTGCCATGTATGAAGAAATAGAAGCTGAGCTCGATCGGCAGGACAATCTAGACACCCTGGAGGAGGAGCGCGACATGGCAAAAGCCCGTTCCGCATTCTATCAGCAACAGGCTCGAAGATACCAAAGCAGAGAAGTACGGGCCAAAACTTATAACGTTGGTGAACTAGTTCTACGCCTGCCGGAGAAGAAAAAGACTAAACTCGGGCCCAAATGGGAGGGTCCATTCATCATTGACCAAGTTCTGACCGGGGGAGCGTACCGTCTGTGAGATGCATCTGATAATCGGCTTGAGCCGAACCCATGGAACGCAGCAAGGCTCCGAAGATTCTACGCTTAGCGCCGGACTCTATGTTTGTCTCCTTCCACTGTCCATTTTTTATATACATTATTTGTCCTTTATTTCTCTCCTTCTCCTCTTATTTTTCCCAATGCCTTCAAAGGCTAACTTGTGCCTTGCTTGCACACCATTGACGCGCTAGCAGCGCTAATTATACCTGGGGGCTTCTTTCACAGAAGCTTACTTATTTATCCGGGCTTCATGCCCAGCACATGTGTCATCCTTCCGCATGTACCTTTTCTTCGCCATTATATGCATCGATACGACTTAAGTTTTGGCCAAGCTGGGTTGCCTGGCTCTTGTATTTATGCCCTACGTTCGCGTTAATTCGGCTAGGGCATAAGGGGAGCACCTCTGTGATTGTTACTGCCGGGTCAGCCGGATGTGTACCTCAGACTGGATGAAGCCGAAAGCTAGCATTCTTAAGGGAATATTCGGTCTGTGAACAAAAGATGATTCTTCACTTATTTATTTTTCATATGTGCCCCCAGATGTTTTTTTCTCTGCGACTCTTTTCGCAGTCCAGACATGCACTTTAGGGCATGCATACCCAGGGAAAGGAACCCCTAACGGAACTATTCTCCCTGGAAGATGTTTCTTACTAACCATGTAATATAACATAACTAGTTGGGCACTTGTCTGTTCAAGCATTAATGACCCCTAGGCCTGGTTTCCACGCATGCCCCGGTTCTTACATAACTGAGAGGGTATTCGGATACACTCCAGACTATCGGGTCCAGAGGTTGAAGCAAAAAGGTCCGCCATGACAAATGATCTAAAATCCGGCTAGATGGCATTATACATGTCACTTCAATTACATAGTCACTTTGACTGACTAAATTCTTCCTCTATACCATCCAATAGGCTGTCTAGCCTACAATCCTGTTGGGAATACTTTCCGGCCAATTCTACTTGCCCGTACACTAGACTAACAGGGATCTCTTTCCCATCAGGCCCCACAGGTCCGACCTCGGCCATGTGGTTTGGGTTAGCCTTGGTATACCGCGTCTTCACCATGGCCCAGGCTTCCCTGGCACCTTGACGGCAGGCCGATATCTTCCATAATCGGAAGCGCCGCCGCGCTCCCTTCAGCTTCTCCACAAGCTCTACAAGGCCTTCGGGCACGAAGACGGATGGCCATAAGGCCTGGGCAATGCCTTGCATCACCTGCCGAGCTCGTTCGTGCAGTTGTGAGAGCTCGGGTAGAAGATCACCCATAGACCCGGGCATTTCCTCCGCGGGACGACCTGTTAGCATACCTCCAGACATAACTCTGTTAGTCGACTTCTTCACCGAACTCTTCTTAAAGGTTCGTTCAAGCACTTAACTAAAAATGCCGCGTCGAAGCCGCTGATTCTCCTTCACGGAGTCTGACAGTTGGGCACGAACATCCTTCAGTTCCACGCTCAGCTTGGTGTTGGCATCTTGGAGATTATTCTTCTCCCGCCTAACCCTCGTAAGCATGCTCTCGCCAGCCTTTAGCCGGCGTAGGAGATGTTGCTCATCCGGATTTACTCCGGCGTCATCTTCAATTTTATTGTCAGATTTGCATATATGCCGCACTCTACATGATACCTATCATTTGAAACACATATTACCAGAGGGGGTATTCTTGGACTCCTCTTCTGCAGCTAGTGCGGCCTGAAGTTGGGCTTTGCACTCTTCAAGCTCATGGGACAATTGGGTATTCTTTTCTGTAAGAACCTGCATAACAAATGATCCTTAAATCAGTTATTCTAACTGTTTCAAGTCTCAGGGGCTACTACTATATATAATCATCAAATTCTCTCACCCGTATATCCTTTACATGTTGACCTGTGGCTCTGGCTAGACCATTTTGAGCAGCACGGAGGTACGCGTCTCCCGAGTTGAAGGCATCAAATGCCTCTTGGGAGAAATAAGCGCCACGGAGAACGGCTCGGCGACGCCTGTGGTTCATGGCGCTCTCCACCTTGGAATTTGTGGCGGACATTCTGTCCGCATCCTCTGTCGGAGGAGCATCCGGCGTGCGCCTCGTATTTGCTTCCACTTCCGTGTCCGGCCTTGGAGCCTGACTGGTTGAGGCGTGATTGGCAACCTCTCCGGATATAGTCCGGTGAGCGTTCTTCTTCCTAGAAAGCATGGGCGTTAATATGTTTTTAAAGACGATACCATGGAGTAAGGTGGCGCGCCATAGGTCTGCACCGGTGTCTCAGTCCGGACTGCGTTCCTTCTTAGCCTACCCGGCCTTGAAGCCCCTTGTTGGCTAGTCGCCGCGGGCTCGGCATGGCGTCCCAAGGGCCTTCCCTATAAAACACCGTTGGTATACGGTAAGCAAAGTGCACAAGGACGGATCCTTTTCAAAATGTTGGGACTTTGGTCTCAGTCACCTGCGAAGCTGGGAGCAGCCCAGGGTAATCGGCCGTAATGGCCACCAAGGCATCATCGTTGCTTAGTTGGTAAAACACCCTATCAATCAGCTCCACGGATATGTCCGGATCCTCTTTGAGGGCCGGGTCGAGGGGCCGCTCAGGATCCTCTGGTTGTGGAGGTGGGCTGTTGATCTCCCGTTAGGGGTGGGCATAAAAACCGATGAACCGAAGACCGAACCGATGCCGAAACCGAATAAAACGAATTTTCGGGTTTTTCTACTCTTGCGGACAAATTCGGTTTTCACTTCAACTAACCGAACATGAATCGGTAGGTTCGGTTTTAGTCCCGGTTAACCGAATAGAAACCGAAAAACGAGGAATAGCACGCTTCTCCCGCGAGTCCCGCCCGCGTAGTTGAGGGACTAGCGCGCTTCTCCCGCGAGCGACCGCCACGTGCATGCCAACCCGACAAGCCCGTGTAATGTACGAGGCCCAATTTCAAGTGGGCTTTCTGGTGAGGTTTGTGTCGTGGTGTACTAATTAGAGTTTGTGCCCATGTCAAGTGCGCGGACAACCGGTACTCATTCCTTTTAGTCCCACCTCGCGTGGCTGTGAAGCTCAGGCTAAGATTTTAAGGTATATAATAGTGTGCCGCTGTTGCCCTCAAAGCAGAATAACGCAAAGCATGCTCTTTCGGTATTAACCGAATACCGCACTGATTTTCTCGGTTAACCGAATTTTCGGTTACCTATTTTGAGTTTCAATTTTCGGTTTTAAGTTTTGCTAACCGAATTAAAGAAAAAACCAAATGGTAGAAACCGAAATTTTGGTTTATACCGAATGCCCAGCCCTATCTCCCGTACAGCCTTACGCAGCTCCTGCGTTGAAGTCGCAAGGTAAAATATTTAGCTGTGGGAATATGGAACTGATGGGCATAAAAAGTGTTGACTTACCCAGCTTGGAGGATTGTACATAGAAAATCTGCCATGTGGATTGACGCGGAGGAATTCCTCCTCTTCTCCCTTGTACAAATCGGACAAGATTTTTGCTTGAGCAGCAGATGAGTCTGGCCCCTTGCGGCTGCAGCGGGTGGCGTCATCCTCCCCGTTGAAATCCCACATGGGGTGGCCTCGATATTGAAGCGGCTGCACCCCCCGCATAATGCATATTGCCATGACTTCGATCATGGTCAGTCCTGATTGAGCCAATATTTTTATCCGACTAATCAGGTAAACAACGGCTCTATCATCTTCCTCCTGGGGGCTCCGTGGGCGCCAGCTGAGGCGCTTCTTCAAGGGAGCATTGTCAAACTCGGGAAGGCCGATCCGAATAGGATCTGGAAGAGAGACGTCTTCTATATAAAACCACTCTGAAGGCCAGTCTTCGGACGCCTTCTTCGGGGTTCCGGATAGATATTCGGTCCCGGCAATGCGCCATATTTCGGCTCCGCCCACCTGATATACTGACCCCCCTCTGAGAACGGGGCACAAAGCAGAACAACTTCTTCCACAGTGCGAAATGAGCCTCGCAGCCCAAAAACAGCTCGCAAAGGGCTACATAGCTAGCGATATGTAGTATAGAGGCAGGGGTAAGGCTGTGCAACTGGAGGCCGTAGAACTCCAGGAGCCCCCGGAGAAACGGATGGATTGAAAATCCGAGTCCCCTTATCAAATAAGGGACGCGGCATACCCGCTCTCCCTTAGAGGTGTTGGGAAAGCTCTCCGCCTGCTCTCCGCCATTGTAGGTGGCGAGCCCGGCTCGAACCGGGACCATATACGCTGGGGGGAGAAATCCCTGGGTCTGAAGCTTCACTAGTTGGCTGTGCGGGACAGAACACCTCTCCTAATCCCCGGGCTTGGGGCTGGGGGAACGAGAAGAGGAGCTGCGCTGACCGTCAAGGATGGAATGTATGTCGGGTGCGCTATGATGAATGCTCGCTAAGGGAGGATGGTGTGGTTTGGATCTGAATCCTTGTCTCTTTAATACACAACTCATTTGCATAGCTAGGGGGGTAAATGTAAAAACACCCTGGCTCCTCACATTCGCTCGATGCCTAGAAGGTGGCCATTATTGGGCGTGGAAGCCAAGGAGTGCAGCATTTACAAGAAGCCGGACACTATTTGACAGGTATTCGGAATTTGGAGAAGAACCCGCCTTGCAATGCCGAAGACAATCTGCGCGCTGGACTCATCGTCATTGAAGCCTGGTTTAGGGGCTACTGAGGGAGTCCTGGATTAGGGGGTATCCGGACAGCCGTACTATAACCTTTGGCCGGACTGTTGGACTATGAAGATACAAGATTGAAGACTTCGTACCGTGTCCGGATGGGACTCTCCTTGGCGTGGAAGGCAAGCTTGGCAGTACGGATATGTAGATCTCCTTGCTTGTAACCGACTCTGTGTAACCCTAGCCCCCTCCGGTGTCTATATAAACCGGAGGGTTTAGTCCGTAGGACACAACAACAATCATACCATAGGCTAGCTTCTAGGGTTTAGCCTGTCTGATCTCGTGGTAGATCTACTCTTGTACTACCCATATCATCAATATTAATCAAGCAGGAGTAGGGTTTTACCTCCATCGAGAGGGCCCGAACCTGGGCAAAAACATTGTGTCCCTTGTCTCCTATTACCATCCGCCTAGACGCACAGTTCGGGACCCCCTACCCGAGATCCGCCGGTTTTGACACCGACAAGGATGTTCCCGTTGTTGTTGCTAATGTTACTATCTTAACAGACTTTGTTATTTTTGATATGCCCGAGGATGAAAACATGTCGATTATCCTTGGTAGACCATTTTTGAATACTGCAGGGGCTGTTATTGATTGCAACAAAAGTAAGATCACTTCTCATGTCAAAGGTAATGAGCATACGATACATTTTTTTGAAGAAACAGAGTTCAATGAATAGTTCAACTCTATCAAAAGAATTATGACAGTCACCATTGGAGGTTTTGAGTTCCCTCTTCCGACTCCTGAAAAGAAATACCAAACTCTCATTGTTGGGGAAATGCATATCCTTGTTGATGTAACCTAGTATTATACGAAAGTTCTTCAGTTTCATGTTACTCAAAAATAGTTTGTTAATAAGATTTGATCAACCTAATTAATTGGTTCTTTTTGAGGGGCATGTGGTCGATGAATTTAGTAAGCACAAGCTACTGTACTTATAGTTTGCTCTCTGCTATCTATAGTTTAATAAAGTAGAATGCCATGATTACCCCGTTTTCTGAATTATCAGCGTAATAAAAAATGACCCAAAAATAAAAGGCCTCGGAATGTCCTGGAAATTTAGTATGATTTTTCCAGAATATTTAAGAATTATTGGCACTGAACACACCCCAGAGGGGTGCACCTATGAGCCACAAGCTCACATAGCGCGCCCATGGGTGCAGGCTTGTGGGCCCCACAGGGATCCACTACTTATTCCTCATGCCCACAACCTTCTTCCACCTCCATAAAGAATCAAACTTGCCTCCTATCCCATGTTCTTGCTCATTTTCGTGAGATTTTCGATCTCCTTGCTCGGAGCTCCGTTTTCGAAATTGTTCAGAGGAATTGCTCCTTGATATGTGACTCCTACAATGGCCTAATTAGTTTTTGTTCTAGTGGATTATGTTTTGCATATTTTGCTACTGTTGGTGACCATGTATATGAGCTTACATGTTGAATTTGCTTGGTTCTAAGTAGCTTTTACATTTTCATTTTAAGCATACATTCACTTCCCATTAGTTATAGATGTTTTTGAAGGAACTTTTATGCATTATTTTGAATAGCAAATTTCACTTGGCCGCGGGTATATCAAAATGCAGGGCACATGCATCATTGCCTTTCCGGTTTACTATGCCGTGACCCCACACGCCGTAGTACCCCTACAAACCCTACCACCACATCATCCGTTTTCTTCAAGAGGACGAGGGAGAAGTGGATTTCCGGTGGAGGCACTTAAAAAAAGGATTTGTAGTGGAGGCTCCTACCCTAGGGTGCCCTAGGTAGCTGTCGCACACATAATTGGTTTTCTCTTTTCTTTATGCTCTTGCGCCCTAGAGTGAAATGATGGTTGCTTTGTCCGTCCAGCTTAATGCGGGAAAGCTGGGGTTTTGTGATTTGACCCCTCATCGCTCATTTACTACTACTTCGGTGCTACAATCGTGGTGCCTCCAAGTCCAACCGCTGCTTCAAACTGTAATTTGGTGCATCGCACGCGGAACAAGACGGTGGATGAGCCACATGTCGGCCAAAGGGGTCCTGTTAAATGTGTTACCATTTCGTGTGCGGACTGACCCTGCTTGAGTTCCCATGCCAACACGACAGGAGCAGCCTACCAATTGGTTTTGCTCCTTGGTGAATCTCGACTATATTGATCTAAAAAGATACTTCTCCCTCCATATCAGTTTATAGGGCATCCATTTGACTAACTAAATATGAGTTACTATGTCACAAAAAGTATATCATTGGATTCTTAAGCGGATGTAGTTTCTAAACATATAATGTTCATCACATATATAGCTAGTTAAATTCTCAACCTAGAATGACGTGCATGCCATGTAAACCAATACGGAGGAAGTAGTAAAAATGAGGTGATTTTACCGAGCGGTGGACGGGGGAGCATAGCCTGTCATGCGGTCCCATGTGTCATGATGTACCAAGGTGATGCGCATCCCTCTTGAGGCAGAACAATGGCAGAAGCAATTCGTGGTTTTCTTGAAGGAGATGATGGCAAAGCGTAATGGTTGCTTCGTCCTTCTAGGAAGGCGCGACATTGTGATTTGACGTCTCATTGCTCATTACTACTACTGAGGTGCTTCGACTGGGGTGCGTCCCCACTGCTGTTCTGCACTGTTATTTGGTGCATGACACGTCGACCCGGTTGCTATATGTCCCACATGTCGGCGAGAGGAAGTACATAATTCATGAAAGCGAGCGTCGACAGAGGAGTACAAGACACGGCTTGGTTTTTGCTGCTTCACGCGATCCATCGATACAAACCCAGACCAAAGAAGGCGAGGGCGGGTCTTTTCCCACGCAGCAGGCAGGGGAGTTTGGCATAGTCTGTCCGAGGCAACGAGGCAGGAAGGGAAACAAGCAAATAAAGTTTAAGCGACTTAGTTTTGTGAAAATCTGACTTTACGAAGAACGTACCCACTATCGAGGTAGTACTATACTCCCTCCTTTCCGGTTTATAGGGCTCATCTAAAAAAAGTTCGTTTTTCCATTTTATAAGTATCAATTCTACTAGTAGTACTATCACATGTTTGGATTTCAAGGTGTGTTAAATCACCCAATGCAAGCAGTATGGAGAGAAAACTCACCAACGCATGTAGAAGTTCATGGAAATTTAGTGGTCATGCATGCATTTGTTGTAATTAGTGCATCAGTAAACATAACTTCTTGAGAAAAATGAGCGTACTAATTACTTGTGCAAACTAAAAAATTAATTCCACCACTCACCATCTACCTTGGTTGGAGAGATTTCAAAATTGAGCCATAAACCGGAAAGGAGGGAGTAGTAACATAGCCTAGGGTAGCTTGCTGCACCACGGACTCCAAGGAAATTGTTGTAGTACTACTCCTATGTACCACTGTACTACTCCTACTACTAAAATACATATTTCAAACAATATGATAATCTCTCTAACCAAGGTAGGGACGAGGAGTAAACGGAGGGAGTAGTAAAATTTTCTCCTCGTCCTGCGAGCGACCGCGCGCGTGGGCGAGGGAGCGGGCGTAGGCATAGTAAGCAAGCTTCTCCTTGTCCTGCGACTCCGCGAGCCACCGTGCCTGTAGGCAGGGGAGACGACATACTAAGCAAGCTTCTCCTTGTTCCGCGAGTTGACGGGACACATCAAAATTAATACATACAGAGCATCTCCAGTGTTTAGAGCCTTGCCTCTAGGGATTTTTATTTTTGTGCCCCTGGTTCCTTAGCTCTACTCATTCATTCCCGCGCTCTTAACTTTTGCTCAATTTTCCCCACTCCCTTGCCAGAAACCCTCATAACTGGGTACAATGGACATTGCCGTCGGGTCAAAGGCTTGACTGTTAACTCTGACTAGTGGGGCCATGCTGGACTGTGTCGTCCGTTCGACCTGACAAGTGGGGCCACGTTGGGTGGTGTTGCTGTTCGACCGTTGGGCCGTGGTTTCGTTGGGCTGTACCTTGCATTAAACGTCTACACGCGCCGCCAGGACAGAAGCCTGCTATGCACCCAGCAAACCCTGCCTGCATGCATCGATCGAGCCTGCATGCGCCGATGCCACGATCCCATGATGCGCCGACCGAGCCTGCATGCGTCGATGCGTCTGCCAGGATGCACTGACCGAGCAGCTTTCTTGCGCGCCAGCCGCCACGGATGCATCAACGGTCACTGCTGCTGGTTCCTCTCTTCTAGCTAGGTGGCTACATATTTGTGGCTTGTGTAAAAAAAGAGCCACTCCCTTGCTTAGTTGTACTCATTCATCCCTACTAACAAAGCTTGCTTGCATGCACGAGGTGGTTACTAACAAGGGATCCGTACTAACAAGCCAAGCTCTCTAAGAAAATAATCAACAAATATGTAGTCCCAATATCTAGATAGGGCCAACAAGCCCATAGCATGATCACATAGGTCAAATTAGGAAGAACTTAATAATAGAATAGATAGAAAACTTAATAATAGAATTTAAGAAAAGGGCCAACAAGCCCAAAGCAATTCCAACATAGTTCAATAACAACTTAACATAACATAGACTAAAAAAAGATAGAGGGTTTAGAACCCTAGCCGCCGCCTTCTCCACCTCTCTCCTCCTCCGGGCGCCCTTTTCACTGCTCCTCCGGGGCATTGTCGATGGGGTACGGAAGAGTGTGCATGCGCGTCGCGGGGGGAAGATGTTGTTGTACTCCGTAAACCTGTTGTGGGTGGTGAAAGCGATGAACTCAGAGCCACACCAAAGCACCCGGCCGAGGAGGTAGAAGGCGTTGAATGTGTTGGCGAAGTGGGCAAGTAGATCAACCACCACCCGGTTTTGGATGACGTCCTCGACGCGAAACATCGTTGGAGATCCCCTCGGGAGGTGGTGGTAGCCGGACGCGAGGACGAACTCGGTGAAGTTCCTTGCGGTCCTCAGCCTTGATATCGCCCACACACGTAGTGTGCGATCAACGTACACGCCGGTAGGGTAGAGCCTCTCCGGCGCGGTGGGTGGGAAGCGGTAGGTTGGTCCGGTGTACTGCATGGCTGAGGGATGTGCAGAAGACGGAGAAGAGGTTGAAGAGCAAGAAGGGCAGATGGATGAGGGATGGCAGAGGCAGAAGGTGGCTTAAATAGCCGTAGTGCTACGTGTTATTCGGCCGTGGCAATAACGGGGTCAAATGTGAAGTTAGTAGCCCGTTTTCAAACCCACGGCAGCATCGGGAGTGTACACGCATGGGAAACAGTGGTTTGAAAAGAAGAAGAAGAAAAAGAAGCTAATTGCACACGTGGGAATCCGTGGTCATTTTGAAGAGCCCTATATTATATGAACAAAAGGAGACAAATTTTGAAGAGCTTGTGGCCATTTTGCATGATAAAAATAAATTTGGCCCATAATTTTTTTTGTCATTTTGCATGATAAAAAGAGATAGAGGGCTTGTGGCCATTATACAAATGCAAAATGACCCATTTTTGATACCTCGTGGCCATTTTGCATGATAAAAATAAATTTAGCCCTTATAAATTTGGTCATTTGACATTTGTATAGAACAAAAAGAACTAAATTTTCTATGCAATGTCAATTTCAAATGATGCAAAAAAATTCAGAGCCAAAAAAACAGAGCCAACACGTTCACAAAAAATAGAGCCAGCATGTTCACAAAAAAAATGACGCGATTCGACGGCCCAACTAGAGCTTGGTTTTTGGCCCAACACCACCGTTTTTTTCGCGGAGTTAGTGGTGGGTGAGCAGGCGAGCACAACCAACAGGATCGCCTCTCGCGGATTGCCCGACGATCCAACGATGCAGAGCCGTCCTTGTGATCCAACGGCCCGGAGCCTGCACGCAACCTGCCCACCGAATTCCTTCTATAAGACCACATCCAAGGGCTGTTGCTTGGCGCCAGGGTATGATCGGACGACTGACATTCGTACCTAGGGTTAGGCGAAACCCCGTGGGGTTTTGAGGGGTTTTGAGCTGGTCAACGGGGTTACGAAAGCTTTGACTGAGCATAACTAATTTTAAAAAAAATTGAAAAAATATGAAACCTTTGTCGTTTGTTGTTTTATAAGACACACTAACGAGGAAAAATACTAAACTTGGTCTATGGTCATTTTCATGAAAAAACCCTAGCTAGCACGATCAAGGTCAAATGAGCACCATTAATTTAAAAAAATCAAAAATATATGAAACATGCGCACAATGTTGTCTTATGTGACATGTTACCAACCAAAAATCATAAACTTGGTCTATGGTCATTTTCATGAAAAACCTTCACACATATGAGCTATCACCTACAAGATTTCATAGAGTTCAAGGAGATGAGGTAGGGTTACCTTCTGTTTTTGAAAAATTAAAAAAATCACCAAATCTTTATTTCAAAGTGAGTAAGAAGGATCTGAACTTAATTTTACATTTTCATATTTTAAACATGTTTTTAATAGTTTTTATATTAAAGCATATTTTTCAAAAGAAAATGTAAAAATATGAACATTAATTCAAAAAATAGTGAGACTTCGAATCTACACTATATAGATTGAATAGGTGTTAATACAAAACATTTGGCTTATTTAGAGTAGGTCCAAGAAAATTGATTACAAATGGGTTGTTTACCCTAGCATGGGAGCTCATTTGGAGCATATTTCACAAATTCAAAATTTTATGACCTCCTCTAAATCACCTCAAATTTTGCACACATGATCTCCTACACAAACATAGATAGTTTGCCAAGGTTTTATTTTTTTGCATTTTCTTGAATTTACACAAACATATTTATAGATAATTTGCTGGTGGGAAAAAGCATGCATTTGATTTGATTAATAAACATGAGACCAATAACATGTGTGATCAGTGAAGCAACACTGAAGTGATCAGTGAAGCAACACTGAAACAACATGTTTGACCAGTGAAGCAACAATGAAACAACATGTTTGATCATTGCAGCACCTAAACTCTAGTTCACAACATCTAAACAGAACTAACCATACACCACAGGCAAATATAAGGACATAAAAATATAGATAGAATTATACGTTACTAGCATCACCATAGATTAAGTTCACACCATAAACTGCCACATTAAGTTTACCATAAGTAACCGGACCTTAAGTACCCAAAATATTAAGATTTAGTTCACATCATCACACCATCACAACATCATCACATCACTTCACGCCGGAGTCAGGGCCTTCACGAGCGCAGCATGCTGCCCCCTGATCATGTAGTCCTCCCCGCGGATCACTACATGCTCTGCATGAGACAGAAGGTGATCGAAGCGGCCATCCTTGGGCTTTGGCTTGGTGGTGCAGTAGGGGCAGTGCCACTTCTTGAACTTGCGATTGTAGGAGGAAGCAACTCCCTTGGCCTTGATCTTCTACACCCCCTTGGCTGTGAAGGACGCGACGTTTCTCTTGTACACATCATCTCCAGAATCATACTGCACACATGAATGAATTGCATTAATACATTATAGATTCATATACACCATGTCAAAGGAACTAAATGAACAAGGGATTAGCTTACCTCATATTCAGAATCGTCACTAAACGCCCCCTCGTACGGGTCGTAGTCGACCAACTTCCTCTTTCTCCCCCCAACCATCATCCTCCTGAATATACAATTACCTCCATCACTAGTAGCCAATTGAAAATTTAGATATGCACACATGACACATTGATCATAGGGCTAATATACTCCCAATATCAGAAATGTTTTAGAAGTGGGGTTTTTTATTTCTGTGCCCCTTAGCTCTATGCATTCAAAAACCACATCCATCACTAGTATGTCAATGTATTAGATTTATACACACATTGATCAAAAACCCCAATATGACATTCAAATAACACATTGATCATTGGTCATGCACACACATTGAAGAACATAGCTAATATAACTACATATTGTGGACAAATTTATATACTAATGAATCAAATTTATATACTAATGAATAAAAAACCCCAATATGACTAATTTACACACATTGAATCAAATTTATAACTTCTTAATCAATGGATTCCATTTGGGCATATGACATTCAAAACCCCAATCTGAGTAGCATTCAAAAACAAATCTAATAGGGACCCAATCTAAGGCAACGAATCTGAGTAGCATTAAAAACCCCAATCTGTGAGCACTAAAAACAAATCTAATAAGCATCATAGCATGAAAACCCCCAATCTGTTCACAACATCTAGCATTTTTGCAATGAATTTATCCAAACCCCAATCATTGCAGCACCTAAAATCATAGTTCACAACATAGAATTTTTGCAATGAATTTATACAACAAACCCTAGTCTAAGAACCTCGTCCCCCCAACCCATACCCTACAGAAAACCCCGGCCCATCCGTCAAACCAACTACTCTAACCATCTAAACTACAGTATGAATCACAATCTAACCAATGCAACTAGGGAGCAATTAACTCTACAAGCTAAGCAAGTGCAAATACCTCCTCCTCCCCGACAGGCGGCGCAACGGGGGCATCTGGATGGACTGCGCCGCTCGACGTCTTCACCTTCTGCAGAGATGAGGCGGAGCCCGCCACATCCGCAGCGGTTGCAAGTTTCCCCGCACCGCCATGGATGCCGCCGACATCCGCGGTCACCGCGGCTGGACCCTGCAGCTCCACCACATCTTCGGCCGCTGCGCTGGTGTCGCCACGAGCGTCGGCCATCTGACAGATGGAGGCGATGAAGGTGAGGAAGAGGATGCAGTGGGGGCGAGCAAGACGGTGCGGTGGAGGCAGTGGAGGAGAGCGAGACAACACCGGTGGGGGAGAGGAAGACGATGCGGCAGGGAGGGGATTTGGGGGAAAATGGTAGCGGCAATGGAGGTGGTTGCCCTATTTATATGGTGGGACGTTTCGGGCATGTCCATGGACACGTGCTACCCCACGACCGCGGTCTCGCATGCGCCCACATATACGCAGCCACACTCGTCAGCTAACAGTCAAAGGCATTGACCCGACGACAACGTCCGTTATAACCTGTTCTGAGGGTTTCGAGCAAGGCAGTGGGGAAAAGTGAGCAAAAGTTAACAGAGTGGGGATGAATGAGTAGATCAAAGGAACCAGGGGCACAGAAATAAAAATTCCTTTCCTCTAAGGTAGGCCCCACATGGTTTGCCTCTTATCAATTGAAAAAACTGAGCATGTGAGACGGTGAACGGAGGGAGTACGATACCATTAGTACTACAGTTCTTTTGGAAGGGTTGTAGTAGTCCCTCCCATTCACATGTCCACATTTCAAGCTTCAATAAAAATGTTGCACGCAAGGATTAAGAGAAGCCTCGGGAATGGATGTACTCCCTCAATCCATATGGGGTATAAAATGCGTTTCAGAGGCTAACTTTTACCACATGTTAGAGCAATAATATGACATCCAACTTACACAAATCTTACCATCAAATCCGTACGTGGTCATTATACTACTAACACATGCATGTGTTGCAATTAGTACGTAGATACATTAGTAAACACTCACTATCTAGTACTACTCTACACTACTACTACTATGAGGCCATCTAACTGTGTCCCGGGCTCCCGGCAAAAGACTGCGGACAACGATTATCGTTCATACTTAAACTTTTTTCACACAGCAAAATATCTCTATCTCTACTCTTGTAAAAAACCGAGTTGGTTATGATGGTGTGCCTGCCATCTTGTAATATAGCCCGTTCGATCTATATCTGACGGATAGAAAGCAAACTATGAAAATTTTACAAAATATACCCGCACCTATCTCCACATTTACAGATAAGGCCTTGCCTCGTTCATCCTTATCTCCCACAACCTCATTGCTGAGCATTTCAAAAAGGAAGTCTCTGGAACAATCTAGCATGGTGGCCGCTGCTGCCTGCCGGCGCCATCCATCCCCATGCATCCGCCTAGTCCGACCACCAGTCACCACCACGCCCCACTCCTCCTCACCTTATCTCTCATCTTTCTCGAGATATCATTTTTTCGATTAAATTCTCAAGATACCATTTTTTCGATAAAGTTCTCGAGATATCATTAGTTTTTACACATGGGATTACTCCTGCATGGGTCAATCACAACAGGTGTTTTTTTTAAAATGCATCTTGATGTTCTGTGCAATGGACGGGCATCTTGCTAATCCATGAAAACAACACATGAAAAAATTTCACGGCGAACGAGGGATTTGAATGTGCTAGGAGGGACTGTTTGGATCTTGTCCGGGGTAGCTGATACGTCCATTTTGCATCATGCTTTTATATCAATATTTATTGCATTATGGGCTGTTATTACACATTATGTCACAATACTTATGCCTATTCTCTCTTATTTTACAAGGTTTACATAAGGAGGGAGAATGCCGACAGCTGGAATTCTGGGTTGGAAAAGGAGCAAATATTAGCGACCTATTCTGCACAACTCCAAAAGTCCTGAAACTCCACAAAAGTCATTTTTGGAAATAATAAAAATATTGAGCGGAAGAAGTACGCCAGAGGGGGACCCACTTGGCCACGAGGGTTGGGGCGCGCCCCCCTGCCTCGTTGGCCCCCTGTTGGCTCTCCGATGGCCATCTTCTGCTATATGAGGTCTTTCGTCGAGGAAAAAATCATAAGCAACCTTTCGGGACAAGACTCCGCCGCCACGAGGCGGAACCAATCTAGGGCTCCAACAGAGTTGTTCTGTCGGGGACACTTCCCTCCGGGAGGGGGGAATCATCGCCATCGTCATCACCAACGCTCCTCTCATCAGGAGGGGGCAATCTCCATCAACATCTTCACCAGCACCATCTCCTCTCAAAACCCTAGTTCATGTCTTGTATCCTATTCTTGTCTCCAAGTCCAGGATTGGTACTAGTAGGTTGCTAGTAGTGTTGATTACTCCTAGTAGTTGATGCTAGTTGGTTTATTTGGTGGAAGATCATATGTTCAGATCCTATATGCATATTAATACTCCTCTGATTATGAACATGAATATGTTTTGTGAGTAGTTACGTTTGTTCCCGAGGACATGGAAGAAGTCTTGCTATTAGTAGTCATGTGAATTTGGTATTCGTTCGATAGTTTGATGAGATGTATGTTGTCTCTCCTCTAGTGGTGTTATGTGAACGTCGACTACATAACACTTCACCATTATTTGGGCCTAGAGGAAGGTATTGGGAAGTAATAAGTAGATGATGGGTTGCTAGAGTGACAGAAGCTTAAACCCTAGTTTATGCATTGCTTCGTAAGGGGCTGATTTGGATCCATATGTTTCATGCTATGGTTAGGTTTAACTTAATACTTTTGATGTAGTTGCGGATGCTTGCAATAGAGGTTAATCATAAGTGGGATGCTTGTTCAAGTAAGAACATCACCCAAGCACCGGTCCACCCACATATCAAATTATCAAAGTACCGAACGCGAATCATATGAACGTGATGAAAACTAGCTTGACGATATTCCCATGTGTCCTTGGGAGCACTTTTCTCTATATAAGAGTTTGTCCAGGCTTGTCCTTTGCTACAAAAAGGATTGGGCCACCTTGCTGCACTTTATTTACCTTTGTTACTTGTTGCTCGTTACAAATTATCTTATCACAAAACTATCTGTTACCACTTATTTCAGTACTTGCAGAGAATACCTTGCTAAAAACTGCTTATCATTTCCTTCTGCTCCTCGTTGGGTTCGACACTCTTACTTATAGAAAGGACTACGATAGATCCCCTGTACTTGTGGGTCATCAAGACTCTTTTCTGGCGCCGTTGCTGGGGAGTGAAGCGCCTTTGGTAGGTGGAATTTGGTAAGGAAAAATTTATATAGTGTGCTGAAATTTACTGTCACTTGTTACTATGGAAAGTAATCCTCTGAGGGGCTTTTCCGGGGTATCTTCACCCCGACCAGTAGAGCAAAGAGTTTCTCCTCAACCTACTGAACCTACTGAAAATGAAATTATTCCCTTTGAAGTTCCTTCGGGTATGTTAGAAAAACTGCTAGATAATCCTTTTGTAGGAGATGGAACAAAGCATCCTGATGAGCACATAATATATGTGGATGAAGTTTGTGGATTATTTAAGCTTGCGGGTATACCCGATAATGTTGTTAAGAAGAAGGTCTTCCCTTTATGTTTAAAGGGAGATGCATCGACATGGTATAGGCTCTATGATGATACGAAGTCATGGAACTATAAACGAATGAAATTGGAATTTCATTAGAAGTATTATCCTATGCATCTTGTTCATCGTGATTGCAATTATATATATATAATTTTTGGCCTCGCGAAGGAGAAAGCATCGCTCAAGCTGGGGGGAGGCTTAAATCAATGTTGTATTCGTGCCCCAATCATGAGCTCTCAAGAGAAATAATTCTTCAAAAATTTATGCTCGGCTTTCTCATAATAATCAATCCATGCTCGATACTTCTTGTGTTGGCTCTTTTATGATGAAGACTATTGAATTCAAATGGAATTTATTGGATAGAATTAAACGCAACTCTGAAGATTGGGATCTCGACGAAGGTAAGGAGTCAGGTATGACACCTAAGTTTGATTGTGTTAAATCTTTTATGGATACCGATGTCTTCCGTAAATTTAGCACTAAATATGGACTTGACTCTGAGATAGTAGCTTCATTCTGTGAATCTTTCGCTACTTATGTTGATCTCCCCAAGGAGAAGTGGTTTAAATATCATCCTCCCATAGAAGTAAAAGTAGCTGCACCTACTAAAGTTGAATAAAAGACCGTCACTTATAATGATCCTATTGTTCCTACTTCTTTTGTTGAGAAACCACCTTTCCCTGTTAGGATAAAGGATTATGCTAAAGCTTCAACTGTGGTTCGTAAAAGCAATATTAGAACTTATACACCTCCTGAGCAAGTTAAAGTTGAACCTAATATTGCTATTGTTAAAGATCTCTTGTCTGATAATATTGATGGGCATGTTATTCATTTCTGCGGTGAAACCGCTAGAATTGCCAAACCTTGTGCTAAAGATAAACATATACCTGTGGTAGGCGTGCCTGTTATTTCTGTTAAAATAGGAGATCATTGTTATCATGGCTTATGTGATGTGGGTGCTAGTTCTAGTGTTATACCGCATACTTTATACGAAGAAATTAATCATGAAATTGCACCTGCTGAGTTAGAAGGTATTGATGTTACAATTAAACTTGCCAATAGAGATACTATATCAGCAATGGGAATTGTTAGAAATGTTGAAGTCTTGTGTGGGAAAACTAAATATCCTGCTGATTTTCTTGTTCTTGGTTCCCCGCAAGATAGCTTTTGTCCCATTATTTTTGGTAGACCCGTCTTGAACACTGTTAATGCTAAGATAGACTGCGAAAAGAATGTTGTTACTATTGGTTTGGGTAATATGTCTCATGAGTTTAATTTCTCTAAATTTAGTAGACAACACCGTGAAGAAGAATTGCCTAGTATGGATGATATTATTGGTCTTGCTTCTATTGCCGTACCTCCTAACGATCCTTTAGAACAATATTTGCTAGACCATGAAAATTATATGTTTATGAATGAAAGAAGGGAAATAGATGAAGTATTCTTTAAGCAGGAACCTATTCTGAAACACAATTTGCCTGTTGAAATCATAGGGGATCCTCCTCCACCCAAGGGTGATCCCATGTTTGAGCTTAAACCATTGCATGATAATCTTAAATATGCTTATCTTGATGAAAAGAAGATATATCTTGTTATTATTAGTGCTAACCTTTCAGAGCATGAAGAAGAGAGATTATTGAAAACTCCGAAGAAGCACCGTGCTGCTATTGGATATACTCTTGATGATCTTATGGGCATTATCCCACTTTATGTCAACATAAAATAAATTTGGAAGAATATGCCAAGCCAGTCCGTGATCATTAACGAAGGCTTAATCCTAAGATGAAAGAAGTGGTAAGAAAAGAAATACTAAAGCTTCTGGAGGAAGGTATAATTTATCTTGTTGCTGATAGTCAGTGGGTAAGTCATGTCCATTGTGTCCCTAAGAAGGGAGGCATTACTGTTGTTCCTAATGATCAAGACGAATTGATTTCGGAAAGAATTATTACAGGTTATAGGATGGTAATTGATTTCCGTAAATTAAATTAGGCTACTAAAAAGGATAATTACCCCTTAGCTTTTATAGATCAAATGCTAGAAAGATTGTGCAAACATACACACTATTGCTTTCTAGATGGTTATTCTGGTTTCTCTCAAATACCTGTGTCAGCTAATGATCAATCAAAGACTACTTTTACCTGCCCTTTTGGTACTTTTGCTTATAGACATATGCCTTTTGGTTTATGTAACGCACCTGCTACCTTTCAAAGATGCATGATGGCTATATTCTCTAACTTTTGTGAAAAGATTTGTGAGGTTTTCATGGACGACTTTTCCATCTATGGATCTTATTTTGATGATTGCTTGAGCAACCTTGATCGAGTTTTGCAGAGATGTGAAGAAACTAATCTTGTCTTGAATTGGGAAAAGTGCCACTTTATGGTTAATGAAGGTATTGTCTTAGGGCATAAAGTTTCTGAAAGAGGTATTGAATTTGATAAAGCCAAAGTCGATGCTATTGAAAAGATGCCATGTCCCAAGGACATTAAAGGTATAAGGAGTTTCCTTGGTCACGCCGGATTTTATAGGAGGTTCGTTAAGGACTTCTCAAAAATTTCTTGGCCTCTGACCAATTTATTACAAAAAGATATACCATTTGTCTTTGATGATGATTGTGTAGAAGCATTTGAAATACTTAAGAAAGCATTGATCTCTGCACCTATTGTAAAGCCACCTGATTGGAATTTACCCTTTGAAATTATGTGTGATGCTAGTGATTATGCTGTAGGTGTTGTTATAGGGCAAAGAGTTGATAAGAAATTAAATGTTATCCATTATGCTAGTAAGACTCTAGACAATGCTCAAAGAAATTATGCTACTACTGAAAAAGAATTCTTAGCAGTTGTATTTGCTTGTGATAAGTTCATGCCTTATATTGTTGATTCTAAAGTAACTATTCACACTGATCATGTTGCTATTAAATATATTATGGAAAAGAAAGATGCTAAACCTAGACTTATTAGATGGGTTCTCTTGCTACAAGAATTTGATTTGCATATTATTGATAGAAAGGGAGCTGAGAACCCCGTTGCAGACAACTTGTCTAGGTTAGAAAATGTTCTTGATGACCCACTACCTATTGATGATAGCTTTCCTGATGAGCAATTAAATGTCATTAATGCTTCTCGTAGTACTCCGTGGTATGCTGATTATGCTAATTACATCGTTGCTAAATTCATACCACCTAGTTTCACATACCAGCAAAATAAAAAGTTTTTCTGTGATTTGAGACATTACTTTTGGGATGACCCACATCTTTATAAAGAAGGAGTAGATGGTGTTATTAGACGTTGTGTACCTGAGCATGAACATGAACATATCCTACGCAAGTGCCACTCCGAAGCTTATGGAGGACACCACGCGGGAGATAGAACTACACATAGGGTATTGCAATCCGGTTTTTATTGGCCTACTCTCTTCAGGATGCCCGTAAGTTTGTCTTGTCATGTGATGGATGCCAAAGAATTGGTAATATTAGTAGACATCAAGAAATGCCTATGAATTATTCACTCATTATTGAACCATTTGATGTTTGGGGATTTGATTATATGGGACCTTTTCCTGCCTCTAATGGATATACACATATTTTAGTTGCTGTTGATTAGGTTACTAAGTGGGTAGAAGCTATTCCAACTAGTAGTGCTGATCATAACACCTCTATTAAAATGCTTAAAGAAGTTATTTTTCCGAGGTTTGGAGTCCCTAGATATTTAATGACTGATGGTGGTTCACATTTTATTCATGGTGCTTTCCGTAAAATGCTTGCTAAGTATGATGCTAATCATAGAATTGCATCTCCTTATCACCCACAGTCTAGTGGTCAAGTAGAATTGAGTAATAGAGAGTTCAAATTAATTTTGCAAAAGACTGTCAATATATCTAGAAAGAATTGGTCCAAGAAACTTGATGATGCATTATGGGCCTACAAAACTGCATATAAAAATCCTATGGGTATGTCTCCGTATAAAATGGTTTATGGAAAAGCATGTCACTTACCTATCGAACTAGAACATAAGGCATATTGGGCTATTAAAGAGCTCAACTATGATTTCAAACTTGCCGGGGAGAAGAGGTTATTTGATATTAGCTCACTTGATGAATGGAGAACCCAAGCTTATGAAAATGCCAAGTTCTTTAAAGAAAAAGTTAAAAGCGAGAGTTTAACGTAGGTGATTATGTATTGCTATACAACTCTCGTTTAAGATTTTTTGTAGGAAAACTTCTCTCTAAATGGGAAGGCCCTTACGTTATTGAGGAGGCCTATCCTTCCGGTGCCATAAAACTCAACAACTTCGAAGGCACAAATCCGAAGGTGGTGAACGGTCAAATAATCAAACATTATATCTCAGGTAATCCTATAAATGTTGAAACCAATGTTATTGAAACTGTAACCCTGGAGTAATACATAAGGGACACTTTCCAGAACGCTTTAGACTCTAAAAAGGAATAGTTATGTGGTACAGTAAGTAAACCGACTCCAAAACAATTTTTAAGGCAATATTTCTCCGTTTTGGAATATTTAGAAAAATGAAAAAAATAAGAAGTAGTCCGGGAAGGACACGAGGGCCCCACGAGGATGGAGGGCGCGCCCTACCCCTTGGGCACGCCCCCCTACCTCGTGGGCACCTCGTGTGCCTTCTGGACTCCGTTTTTCTTGCACGATACGTATTTTGGTCGGTAAAAATTCATTATATATTCTCCCGAAGGTTTTGACTCCTGTATCACGCAAATATCCTCTGTTCTTGTTTCGAGCTGTTTTTCTGATAGATCTAGATTATCATGACGTCCCCAAGTGCCTCCAAGGACAAGTTCTTCAAGAAGGTCATCAACCCTTACCTCGCGGAGGTGCTGCGACACCCTCAAACCATTGAGATGCGTGATGGGTTGCTGCACATCCACGATGTTGAGGGACCGAAGGGGACCAGAAGCATGGAGACGAGGCTCGAAGCAATGGAGCAACAAGTTTTCAAGTGCCAAGGGATGGTGGAACGTGGACTCAACTCCAACCACATGATGATCGCAGAGTTCACCGACAAACACAAGCTAGATGCCGACAACATCGGGGAGGCCATCTTCAAGCTTCACGAGAAGATCGAGCACCTTCAAGCCCAAATCTATGACCTGCAAAACCAAAACTGTGAGTATGAATATAGATTCAAAAGGATGAGTTTGGCTACAGATTTGAGGATCCCGGAGACTCTATCATCCTTCTATGATGGTGAGCCTATGCCTTGGGAGATGGACGACAAGCCCGCATCATGAACAACACCTCCACCTTCTTCACCGACAAAGGAGACATAATCACATGGGTATGGGCAATCCCCTTGGCATCTGCCAAGCTTGGGGGAGGTGCCCCGGTATCGTATCGCAATCACACTCCTATCTTTACCATTTTTCTTAGTTCGATCCTATTATTAGTATCTTGATCTAGTAGAATAAAGTTTATGGCATGATCTAGTTTTGAATTTTGCTTTATGATCTCTCTATGTAATCGAGTCCGTGAGCTATATATAATAAAGATTAGTGTTGAGTTAAGGGCTTGATTATTTTGCCATGATCTTGAGTGCATAAAAGAAAAGAGAAAAGAATAAAAAGAAACAAAGAGTTCATATTGATCTTATTGAGAGTAATGACTTCACATAGAAAGAGTATGATGATTAAAAGTTGTTGGGAGTTGGCAGACATAGCTTTGGTCATCATTGCAATCAATAGGAAGTAATAAAGGAAGAGAGGTTTCACATTTAAATATATTATCATTGACATCTTTTATGATTGGGAGCACTCATTAAAATATGGCATGCTAAAGAGTTGATGTTGGACAAGCAAGACAACGTAATGGGTTATGTTTTCTTATATCTGAGATAAAGTATGTTGTCACGGATCATCCAACATGTTGAGCTTGCCTTTCCCCCTCGTGCTAGCCAAATTCTTAGCACCAAGTAGAGATACTAGTTGTGCTTCCAGAAACCCTTAAACCAGTTTTGCCATGAGAGTCCACCATACCTACCTATGGATTGAGTAAGATCCTTCAAGCAAGTTGTCATCGGTGCAAGCAATAAAAATTGCTCTCTAAATATGTATGGCTTATTAGTGTAGGAGAAAAATAAGCTTTATACGATCTTGTGATGTGGAGGAAATAAAAGCGATGGAATGCATAATAAAGGTTCATATCACAAGGGGCAATATAAAGTGACGTTCTTTCGCATTAAGATTTTGCGCATCCAACCATAAAAGTGCATGACAACCTCTGCTTCCCTCTGCGAAGGGCCTATCTTTTATTTTTATCTTCTACCTTATGCAAGAGTCATGGTGATCTTCACCTTCCCTTTTTACATTTTATCCTTTGGCAAGCACAGTGTGTTGGAAAGATCCTGATAGATATATATATATATAATTGGATGTAGGGGAGCATGAGTTATTATTGTTGACATTACCCTTGAGGTAAAAGGTTGGGAGGCGAAACTATAAGCCCCTATGTTTCTCTATGTCTGATTAAAAATCCGTAACCACAAGTATTGCGTGGGTGTTAGCAATTATGAAAGACTAAATGATAGTTGAGTATGTGGACTTGCTATAAAGCTCTGACATATACTCTTTATGATGTTATGATAAATAGCAATTGCTTCAATGACTGAGATTATAGTTTGTTGGTTCTCAATAAAGTTTATGATTCGTACTTTTGTATTGTGAATAGATTATTACTTGAGCATAAGAAATCATATGACAATATCTATATATGTTGCTGCTATGAGATTAATCATGATGCCTTCATGTCCGTATTTTATTTTTATCGACACCTCTACCTCTAAACATGGGGACATATTTATCGTTATCGGCTTCCACTTGAGGACAAGCGAGGTCTAAGCTTGGGGGAATTGATATGTCCATTTTGCATCATGCTTTTATATCGATATTTATTGCATTATGGGCTGTTATTACACATTATGTCACAATACTTATGCCTATTCTCTCTTATTTTACAAGGTTTACATAAGGAGGGAGAATGCCGGGAGCTGGAATTCTGGGATGGAAAAGGAGCAAATATTAGAGACCTATTCTGCACAACTCCAAAAGTCCTGAAACTCCACGAAAGTCATTTTTTGAAATAATAAGAAATATTGAGCGGAAGAAGTACGCCAGAGGGGGACCCACCAGGCCACGAGAGTGGGGGGCACGCCCTACCCCCAGGGCACGCCCCCTGCCTCGTGGGCCCCTGTTGGCTCTCCGATGGCCATCTTCTGCTATATGAGGTCTTTCGTCGAGGAAAAAATCATAAGCAACCTTTCGGGACGAGACTCCGCCGCCACGAGGCGGAACCTTGGCAGAACCAATCTAGGGCTCCGGCAGAGCTATTCTGCCGGGGACACTTCCCTCCGGGAGGGGGAAATCATAGCCATCGTCATCACCAACGCTCCTCTCATTGGGAGAGGGCAATCTCCATCAACATCTTCACCAGCACCATCTCCTCTCAAAACCCTAGTTCATCTCTGGTATCCAATTCTTCTCTCCAAGTCCGGGATTGGTACTAGTAGGTTGCCAGTAGTGTTGATTACTCCTTGTAGTTGATGCTAGTTGGTTTATTTGGTGGAAGATCATATGTTCAGATCCTATATGCATATTAATAATTCTCTGATTATGAACATGAATATGTTTTGTGAGTAGTTACGTTTGTTCCTGAGGACATGGGAGAAGTCTTGCTATTAGTAGTCATGTGAATTTGGTATTCGTCCGATATTTTGATGAGATGTATGTTGTCTCTCCTCTAGTGGTGTTATGTGAACATCAACTACATAACACTTCACCATTATTTGGGCCTAGAGGAATGCATTGGGAAGTAATAAGTAGATGATGGGTTGCTAGAGTGACAGAAGCTTAAACCCTAGTTTATGCGTTGCTTCGTAAGGGGCTGATTTGGATCCATATGTTTCATGCTGTGGTTAGGTTTACCTTAATACTTTTGTTGTAGTTGCAGATGCTTGCAATAGAGGTTAATCATAAGTGGGATGCTTGTTCAAGTAAGAACAACACCCAAGCACCGATCCACCCACATATCAAATTATCAAAGTACCGAACGCGAATCATATGAACGTGATGAAAACTAGCTTGACAATATTCCCATGTGTCCTCGGGAGCG
The DNA here is from genome assembly GCA_032464435.1 of Aegilops umbellulata. Taxonomy (NCBI): domain Eukaryota; kingdom Viridiplantae; phylum Streptophyta; class Magnoliopsida; order Poales; family Poaceae; genus Aegilops; species Aegilops umbellulata. The sequence goes on along the minus strand of CP136057.1, from coordinate 182,506,293 downwards.
CTTTTCTCTATATAAGAGTTTGTCCAGGCTTGTCCTTTGCTACAAAAAGGATTGGGCCACCTTGCTGCACTTTATTTACTTTTGTTACTTGTTGCTCGTTACAAATTATCTTATCACAAAACTATCTGTTACCACTTATTTCAGTACTTGCAGAGAATACCTTGCTGAAAACTGCTTATCATTTCCTTGTGCGCCTCGTTGGGTTCGACACTCTTATTTATCGAAAGGACTACGATAGATCTCCTATACTTGTGGGTCATCAATAGCCAAATATTGGTGGCCCTTTTGTCCACCGGTGCCTTTGCCACCGATGAACGAGGAATAGCTCGGGTGCTCATGCATCCTCCAGCGCACGCGTTGGAGATGAGCTCGCACGAGTTGTGCTTTTTTGTCCCACCGCGCCGCCCGAGCCGGCCACCGACCGTCCAGCAACCCGCAAATTACGCCATCCAACTATAGCCGCACACATTCTGACAGCAACTCAATCAACCGAACGAAATCCATGCAAACATGGCGATATTTCATACAAATAATGACAAAATTCATATAAAATACCGGATTTTCATACAAACATGATAGATTTCATTACATTCGAATCAAGTAAGCGGTGCTAGTTCTAGATAGCACACGTATAATAATACCTGGCCTAAATGGTCCCCCGCTGATCCATTTGTGTTCCTCATGTCCGACAGCACAATTACAGGTCTGCCGGGAGGCCCAGAGGTATATGCTTCAGCGCAAAGGATGGCTCGCTTCCCCACTGCCCAACTAACATCATTGGCTGATGCCCAAGATGGAGGTGGAAGGAGGCTTCTAGGCTTCCGTGGAGCCCACGCGGGGTCGACGAAGGTCCTCGCAACAAATGGATCCGGCAAGGCACCTGTTATGTACGCCGGCGTCGCCTCCGCGGTGACCTTCATGGGATCCAAGTGGCGGGGACCTCCCATTTTCTACTTCTCCTCGATGATGGCGGCGGACGCGGAGGCGTTGGCCATCGACTCATCGCTCTCCGCGCACCCGGCTTCTGTCTCTGCTTGCATGGCGCGACCGCCGGCATGGGAGTCTCGGCCACAGATATGAGAGACGCGGTTGTAGACACGAGAGGCGCGGTACGAGGCAGGGGCGAGGGCGGCAGCGACGACGCCCGTGCTCCCCGCCATGCTCGCGTGGAGCAGCTCGCTGCTCCTAGTCGAGTTGTCCTAGAGCTGTGAGTTGCTGAACCGTGCACTGGCTTGGGGCGGCAACTGGATCCGTCGGGTGAGGGGAGGGAGGTGGATCAGTGAGCTGCATAGCTCGTATCCGGCGGGCTTGGTGGGCCACCCAGCCGGCTTGGATGCGGGATAACTACTCTTCGTAAGCTCTTGTAAGAATGAACAAAATGGTGAAGGAGGAGATAGGGGAGCGGCGGAGGTGTGCGATTCTTGGCCGGCGTCTGGCCTCGTTTAAATAGGAGATTAAATAGACGGAGGACGGGAGGAGGTCGGCCAGCGTTGCGTTTCATGCATTCCCGGTCATCAATGGACATGTGTCTAGAGTGGGTTTCTCGGCTTCCACACGGGTTTCATGGAGGCATTTGAATGCGGCAAGGAGGCGTGTTCAGCCGGGCGTGCAGCGAGCGGCGCCCTCAACTTTGACGTACGACACCGCGCCTTTCTTCCACTGACGTGTAGGCTCTTTGGGTGCCTGGCCTGCATGTCAGCGACCCAACACAGGCATCGCACGACAGAGGAGCTTTTGGTGGGCTAGGGTGGTCAGAAGCGGGTATTTCATAAACCGATGATTGTTCATTGAGTGTGACGTCATCTATTTCATGTAGATAAGCCTACTATATAATGTAAGAGAATTTTAAAATTTTCATATATACGTTGATAGCCGGTTCGATACGTTGTGATTCATAAAGATCGCTGCAATGCTTATCACCGATAAGAATGATTAATACCCGTAACAATCCATGTCCTTAACAAAGGGTGCATGCACGTATAGGTTGAGCGTGTGTCTTGCATCGTGTGCTGTGTGCGTGCAGGCGTGCGAGTGTTGCGGGCGTGCTTGTGTACGTTTCAGTGTTCCATGCATGTGTGTGTGCGTGCGTGTGTTCGTGAGTGCATGTGTACGTGTCAGTGTTGCACGCCTGCATGCGTGCGTGTGTTCTGAGTGCATGTGTACGTGTCAGGGTTGCTCGTGTGCAAGCGTGCGTGTGTTCGTGCGAGTTTTGCGTGCGTGCATGTTTATGTGCTGGGTGAGGCTACACGTTAGTCGACTGACTTTTTCATCTCTGGTCAGTCGATTTTCTAACTATTGCATACGAAATCAAGGGCTTGCAGTTCACTTCAACCTCCACCCCCCGTAAGCCGCCAGCCACCACTAGTCGAACCGCCGGTCATCTTCAACCTCCACCCCCTAAGCCGCAAGCCACCACCGGCCCCGCCGCCCGCGGCTGGCGGCGCTCCCGCGCCACCTCCCCTTGCCGCCCCGCCTGCCCCGAAACCACTCCCCACCGCCTGTCCGCCGCCGCCCCGACCATCCCTCTAGCCCCCTCCCCTCCGCACCGAGCTTTTTCTCTGGCAATCCCCACGCCACCGCCCAATCACCGCGCCCCCCACCGCCGGCGACTGCCAACCAGAGGTCTCACGACTTCGAATCCCCCCACACCACTAATTTATTACTATTTCTGTCTTTCATATACGCGCTGACGGGTGGGCCCTATGGTAATGTGCGCTGCTGAATGTTGACCATTTGACTGGTCAATTGATCGTGTCATCAACAAATTACATATTTGTATGGTGAGCCAGTGACCGTATGATCACCATAAAATATATTCTATTAACACAATACATACTCAAACTACCATTTCTTTCTTTCATATACGCGCTAATAGGTGGGCCCCATGGTTATGCGCACCGATGGTGCAACACTAGTTGCGCCATGTGGAACGTTTGACTGGTCAATTGATCGTGTCATCAACAAAATACGGAGTTGTATGGGTGAGCCAGTGACCATATAATCATGACAAGTATTTTTTAACACGGTACAGACGCAAGCGCTCATATATACACGCAAGCAATCACCGCTATAAGCGCACACACACAGACCCTACCCCTATGAGCACCTTCGAGAGAGTGAGCCAACATATGATCTGGAGAAATGCGAGCACTCAGATAAATGTGAGCACCAGGATAAATGCGAGCACCAGGGGATACGATCTTACGAAGTCACCATAGGTGCCTTGTAGTCGAGGGGAATGTCTCCTCCCACTGAACGCACATCGCCGGAAAATACTGAAATTAATCCAGGATAAATGCGAGCACTAGGACTTTAACCCTGGTGGGCTCGGGAAACCACTGTCCTCCTAACCATACAACCACAGGTTGGTTAGCACCACAAAATGTATGTGGTGACCATGATGAACTTATTCTGAAGTCTAGTGACCATATCGTGCTTTCGCTTCAAATACAATGACCGTAAGTGTCGTCAACAAAATACGGAGCACGCATCAAATACAATGTCCATCAATGTCATCAACAAAATATGGAGACGAATCATGAGGTAGATACTGTATGATCACCACGAGAAAGTATACGGTGACCGTAATGAGCATATTCTGAAGTCCAGTGACGTATAGTGCTTTCGCTTGAAATACAGTGACCGTCACGCGTGAATGTGTCAGGGGCATGCATACTTTTAGTGGCCCGAGAGATAGTTTGTGTGCGTATGTGAAAGTGGTGTAGAAAGAGGGGGTGTCCGGTGGAGATAAGGAGAGATATGCCCTTCGTTTCTCTTTCCTGTGACTAATATTTTAGGAGAAAATATAAACATTCACAATGCAGAACAAATATTTTTGGATGCACCATGCAATTAAACTTTCATATATAACATTGTACTATTGTATATGCTTATTTTCTTAGTGGCCGATTGTGTGTGTGGTGTGGTGGGCACATCATTTCTAGTTGTGGTGGGTCAACCTGAGGACTCATTGGTCGGTTCCATCCTGCGCCATGTAGGTTAGACCGGGACGCATTAGACGAAGACCCATGTGGAGGACTCGGCGTACAAGACGAAGCTACCGGAGTAGTGGAGGACTCTATTCCCACTGATGATAAACCGACTATATATTATTTGTAACCCTAGGCCCCGAGTATGTTATAGAAGCCCGGGGGCTAGTTCGTCGATAGTATACACACACAATGCCTGGTATTCACGTGTACTTTGTACACACCCCTATCATTAATATACAGTACCAGGAGTAGGCTTTTTCCTCAACTGCAAGGGCCCGGACTTTGGTAAAACTTTGCCTCGTATTACCATCCAGCCTAACAGTCAGGGATATCCTACCGAATGATCTGATGAATCATATCTGCCAACTACAAGAGAGAGGTGTGTCTGTGGGGGGGGGGTGCAATGTGTGCGAGAGAGGCCTAAAGATAATGTGCGTGCGGGAGACACGTAGGCACATATATGTGCGTATAGAGGGCTAGTAGAAACCGTGTGTGTGTATATATGCATGTGAGAGAAATAGTGTTTTCCAACTAAGATTAGTGAAAAGAGTGGTACATAGTAGTTAGAAAGAGAGAGGGAGATATATAGAGTGTGTGCGTGAGACACCCCGACACCCCGAGAGAGATTGTGAGCACGTGTGAGAGAGAAATGCCGATGTATATAAAGTGTGTGCACTTATGCGTTATATAGAGATATATAGCGCGTGTGTGAGAACGGGCAGAGGCATAGTGCATGTATGTGTAAAAGGTGGTTTTGCGCATTAAATTAAAATATAAATGGCATTATTATTTTTGAATGAGATCATGAATTTTGCAATGTGTGTATGAACGAAAATTGGTCAATCAGACACCCATACTCTATTGAATTCTAGCGTGTGCATGTGTTTATTTCATATTATCGATCCATAGAGTGAAAGCGTTTGAAATACAGACAATGCATTGCTTTTACAATTCATATATAACATTAATTAGTGCACTCCATGTTGTTAGTGTGAAGAACTTTATACATTAGTCACTTACGTGGATACATTCCAAATTGCTAGCTACGAATAGAATACATGTTGAATTCAACATAAAGGGGGGTATTCGAAGATTCGAATTCATAGGAAGTGCATTCATCTATTTGAATCCCAGATAATTGCATTTGTAAATCAGATCTAAAAGGGGGCATCAATCCTTGTTGTGCATTTGAACATGTTATATATTCATACGAATGTCTAACTATTTTTTTGCATCCAAGGAGATTATATCTGGAACCATGCATGAATCGAGGTAAGTTGCATATTTTTTAATATATACTCGTGTATAGTGTATATTCAAATATACCCCCTCCATTCCAAAATAATCATAGTTTTAGGATTTTCAAGAGTCAAGATTTGTGAAGTTTGACAAATCCTGAAAGTTCAATTCAAGAGAACAGAAAAGGTTAATGCTTCTGCTCCTAAATATTGAACAAAGGGCCAAATAAGCCTCTGGTCACCCAAAAACGCGCGAGACTAATGTTTGGTGGTAGGAAATTACTATCTTGACTCTGGCCCGTGTAGCCTATCGGCCCGATGTCCAAAGGTCTAAACCGGGGTAGGTTTGTAACTTCACCAAGAGGCCAGTCTCAACTGCCTCCGAGAAGCATGCATATGCTGTGGGAGCCTAAACACCCATGCGCTCGGCCGAAATCTTTCGCGCCCACCATTTGGGACACATGAGATTACTGTCCTACCCCAACCTGCAATATGTGTGAAATTTTAGATGGGGGAAAAGTTTGTAACTTTCCCCAAATTTCAAACAAGCACGTCCCAAGCCGAAACATTGTTCCCCTTAGTTCCTTTCCCTCCATCTCCCCATTCATACTCCGTGGGCACCAAAATACCCTCTCCACGAGCCGTGAAACCCCAGCCTCCTCCGTCCTCCACCCCATCGCACCCAATCCACCGTCGCCCTCCTCCATCACGCCGGAGCCGGTACCCAAACGTCATCGTCCAACGCAACCACAACCGCAACACCCTCAAGGACTTTGCAGCTGAAGCCAAGGCAGAGCTTCCTCCACGACGCCGACGTGCACCGTACCAGAACCACTTCGACCACGTCGTCCTACGCCTCACCGCTGCCGCTCCACTGTCGCAACGGTCCACCGCGCCGGAGTTGTTTCGGCTACACCGTCGTTTGCCGCCTCGAATCTGGTTCCCCGCCACTGACAGACGGCCACCAAACCACACTCAATAACTTGGCCATGGGTTCGTCCAAGGCTCCACCGTCCTCCACAACTTCTCGTTTCCAGCGAACCACAAGAAGATCATTGGAAAAACAAAAGGAGTACACAACACTGCCAGCAGAAAGAGGTACTCCTCTTCCCTTATTCGTGCAAATCTTACGTCTCTGCTTACACCGTATTCATTCCACAAAATAAACTAGTTGAGTGATTCTTGCTGTATCTTCTTCATGATACTAAATGCATAAGGTTTCCTCCCGTTTACTATTTCACCTTGGCTAGAGGTCACTAGTCCACCTTGATTTCAATTCAGGGTCAGTTGAATCGCAATTAAAAGAAGCAACACCCGCTTAGGCGCGCAGAGCACCTAGTCCGCCTGTTCATCGGGGAAGCGGCGCATCGGTGTCTATCATAGAGGTGTGGGGTGCAGGAGCTGCTTGCACCCGATCTGGAGGTCGGTGGGGCTTGAAGGGATGGCCAGGGGCAGTGCCAAGCACGGTGGTGCGGTGAGGTCGAGGGGAGGGCGGAGGCAGGGAACTGGGCCAGTGGTCGCTGGCGTTTCGAGGAAGATCGTCAACACCATCTGGCTGGAGGTAGACGAAGGCGATCTGCCCGTTCTTTGTACATCGGACAGTGCAGAAAAAAATGGACTGGCCAATTTGTTTTCACTCGACTGCTATTTTCATAGGACCACACCTTTTGGTGTTCTGGAGGAGCATCTGCATTTCCCAGCCATCCTTGTACTAATATTTCGAAATCCTAGAATCTAGTAATTTTGTGTGCCATGCATGTTGTAGAGCTATCATATGTCTCCCGTCATTTATTTCTCACCGACCTGCTATATGCTACTTTGACACTGTACTACTTGTGCACACACTTCACCCATACTCACACTATTGTTTTTTTATGCATGGGCATTTCAGACTGACACACTATTGATGAATACACAAAAGAAAAGACAGAAGTCGCTCGAGTGTAATTCGAAGATAAGCACTAAGCATTTCAGCGCTCTAAAGAGTGTAGTGTCAATAGATGGATACAATAAACGTAGCTTTGCAGTTGATGATCTCAATTGCCACACACAACCATCCCAGGTGCTTGCTTTAACTTCGCGCTATCAAATGTTGTTGCATGTTGCATATGGTTTCTAGCTTGTATTGCTTCCAATTTGGTTAAATTGCATCTGCATACTTTACACATTAGACCTTTGATAATGACATGCCTTCAGTTTTTGATACATTCTACATATGTCTATTAACCATGTTGGTACATCAAACTAATGCTCATGTGAGACGCGCTACTCGTTTAAAGAGTGCAGTGTCATCCTTCCCACATGATTCTCAAGAAACAGCAAGGCTAAATGAAGATAGTTAACGTAGCTCTCTAGTTGATGACCGTAATTCCCCTACACCACCATCGCATGTGCTTGCTCTTACTTGGCAGTGTGATATGTGGTTGCATGTTGCATATGGTGTCTACCTTGTGATGCTTCTAATTAGGGTAAATTGCATCTGCTTAGTTAACACATTATACCTGTGAATATGACATGCCTTCCTGTTTTTGGTACATACTACATCTTTCTATTAACCATGTTCTCACATCAAACTACTTTTCTTGTGTATCCCTCATCAATCACTTCTGACGAGACACCTTCAAGTTGACAGTGTAATACTGGTTGCATCTTGCATATTGAAAGTGCGTTATATCGACTAGAGGGGGGGTGAATAGGTGATTTATACAAATTCGTCACTCAGGAATTTCAAGGTGAGGAAATTCCTAAGTCACGAACAACTAGCAGCGGAATAAGTACTTAGATGCAAGCATAACAGAGTAGTATCACAGCCATCATGATGAAATTAAAACAAGCACATTGTACAAGTAGCGTGAACACATGATAAGCAGGCAGAAGACAAACTGACTGAAGAAATAGGATTGACGAAATTGGAAAAATTCTTCAGTCAAAGTCTTCAAATAGTAACAATCAAGTACAAGAGTATATGAATGAGGAAATGGAAGGGTTGAGGAAATAGAACTAGTAGCTCGGTGAAGATAGTGATTTGGTAGACCAGTTGTCGATGTACAAAAGGGGTGGTACACTTTTTGTACCCCTATGACTGTGCACGGGCAGTCTGAGCCACGGGCGCCGCCGCACCAAGCCCGGCAAGGGAGGTAGAACCGAGGTGAGGCCAAAGTCAAAGAGGAGCAGAACGACGCCAAGACCACAAAGAGCAAAGGGGACGAAGCGCCCCCCCTCCCCGGCAAGATCCTTGCCGGGAGGTGGTTTTTGCCAACCCGGCAAGACCCTTGCCGTGGCAGGTCGCCCTCGCCTACGGAGCGGGTCACCCTTGAGTCCACTGCCCCCATGGGGCAAGGATTCGCGAGGCATCCCCGTGGTGGTATGCAAATCTTTGTGAAGACATTCAAGACCAGATGCACACTTTAGAAGATGATGATCCTTGGCGGGATCCCAGCCAAGGAAAACCACAAGGCCCCCGGCAAGAGCCTTGCCGTGGATGACAGCAGACGCCACGGCAAGACCCTTGTCAGGACCCCGGCAAGGCCCTTGCCGGGGCCGCGGCAAGGCCCTTGCCAAGGACACCCGCGGGGCCACCATCGGACCCACGCCAGTCACACCTCCACCACCGTTCGCATGCGGCTGCCGACCCAACCAGCTGGGCAAGCACCTGCGTGGCGGCATGCAGATCCTCGTGGAGACCCACCGCTGCGCCACCTCAGCTGCCTGCCCGCCTACATGGCATCGCAGGCACCGCTGGCCAGGGCGCGTGTCGACGCGGGAGAGAGCGGCGACGGACGAGACGGGGCACTCCCCCGCCCCCGATAAAGCAGGGACACCTAAGCAAAGGCGCATTTAATGCGCCTTGTCATGTAATGCGAGGGATAACCTCGCACCACTGTACCCTTTCCACCTCCTGTGTGCCACTGTGGCAGCCCCTTTCCCTATAAAAGGAGGCCCCAGGCGACCAGGAGGAGGATTCGGCTTTTTGGAGCTCCTCACGCCCCATAGCTAGCTCAAGAACACAAGCATATAATCCACCAAAGCAGGAGTAGGGTTTTACGCATCTTCGCGGCCCAAACCTGGATAAAGGAATCGCGTACTGCCTGCTCGATCCGCTCTTCTCACGACCCCCGCACCCTGCAACCGTAGAAAGGGATTCTCGTGATCCCATAGGTGTCGTTTCCCACCGACATCTTTGGCGCGCCAGGCAGGGGTAGCACAGTTGTGAGAATCGGCTTTAGCAGTCAATTTGATGCTCCCTCGTTTTCGTGGTCTTCGAAGAAGAAAAGGGGCCAGGAGATCGGCACTCGAGTGATCGCGGACAAAAGCTAAGTTGCGCTGAACTCTTGCCTGTAATTCCCTTTTTATTTTGAGGTTATTCCCCCCGGAGATGTTCGCTTTGTATGAAAAAAAAACCTGCACGCCAGGGGGCTCTGCCATGATTGGCAACGCCCTTGCCCTGTTTCGAGTCCGCTCAACAGCTCAAGCGGCTGCGACGAGAGTGGCAGGGTAGCCTCCTGTAATCGGCAACGTCCTCGATTCTGACTCGAGTCAAGCTCGATAGTTCGAGCGACCGCGTTCGGGGCGGGAAGGTGGCTCACCCGGTCGCACGCGTACCCGGCAGGCCATGGGGATCCGTCCCCAAGACACCGCTTGGGGCTTTTGCGCCGGCAAGCCTTCCTGATCGGCGTAGGGCATACATACAAAGAGGAATTGAACGGGGAAATAACATGCATGAAATTAAAGAGTACTTCAGAGTTATGTTACATCACATCATTGTTGTTGTTCTAACTAAAGATAAAATTTATCTTGGTCGAGGGCTCGCGGCGGCGAAGAAGAATGGGGCGCCTAGTCCCGGCGCTGGCCTTCCACCCTCTTGATTTCGCCGATGCAGTCGGTGATGGGCTTGATGCGCTCCTTGAGCACCGCGGGATCAGCATCCTCCAGCAAGCTCTTCATCGCAGCCGCGAAGTCAAGATCGGGATTACAGTATGCCACCTTGGTGAGGACTTTGGTCACGACCCTCCGGCAAAGACGCCGGGCCTCCTCGGCCAGCGTGGCCGTCCTGTTGGAGTGGAGATAGGCCAAGGCCCCGAGGACGCCCTCGAAGAACTGGGTCAGCTTGGCATTGACGGTCCCGCTGCGCTCAGGAGTGTACCTCACATTTGGCAACCCCATGGTGGCCAATTGTGAGGTAACCCTGCCGGCGACGACCTCCAGATGGCTGATCCACTTGTTCTCGCCCGCCACATACTCTTGGTGGGAGGCGGCCTCGGCTGCCCGCTGCTGCTTCTCCTCCTCCAGGCTTTTGGTCAAGACCTCCTCCCGAGCTCTGCTCTCCGGCAACAGCTTCTCGAGATCCTCCAGCTTTAGCTTGAGGTCTCTGATGGAGTGTCGCGCCTCGGAGAGCTCACCAGTCCTGCTGATGACCGTTCCCTGCGCCTCCACCAAGGCGCGGTTGAGCGTGTCCGCCTTGCCGGACAGCTGGAGGGCCTGCTTTTTCATCTCATCCCGCTCTGCCTCCAGCTCCTTCACCTTGCCGGCATGGGCCAGGGCTTGGGCATTGAGCGCCTCTCTGTGCCTCTGCTCCAGCCCTTGAGTCCGTCGAGCGACAAGGGCCTCAAGCTCCTCGTCCTTGCCGCGGAGCGTAGCGGCAAGCTTCGCCTCACGAGCGGAGAGGTCCTCCTCCTGGGAGTCCTAGGTGGCTTGATGCTGGTTCCGGATGGCTTCGTCCGCGGCGGCCAAGTTCGCCACCTTCTCCTAGGCCTTCTCGATGTCGGCCATCTTCAGGGCGAGCTCCACCTCGCGCTCGGCCAATTTCTCCTGGAAGGCCCTCTGATCCTCGCGAGACTAGTGGAACCAGGCCTGCGTCTCAACGACGCGCGCCTTGAAGTCCGCCTCCGCATTGTCCACCGCTGCCACCCTGGACTCAACTTTGTCCAGGCGGCCGCGGTAGAGCGCTTGGAGCTTCCGAAAGTTGGCCCCCATGGCGCGGAAGAGTTGCTCCTCTGGAGAACCATCGCCGCTGGCGCCCGGCGCATCGACGATCTTGAACCCAATGGCGGCAAGCACCTCGTCATCAAAAACTTCCCCTTCGGCGGGCGCTCGGCTTGGCGCCCCTAGGAGGTGGACGAAGAGATCGTCACCCACCTTCAGGTACCTGCCGGGGCCCGAGGCTAAGGAGGAGGAAGGCTAGTCATCCGTCGCCTCTTCCTCGGCAGTGGCCTTGCCGGTCCCCCCGGCAAGACCGCCGTCGGCGCCCTCGGCGGAGGCCTCATCGGCAGCCTTGGCGGCCCCTGCGCCTCCACCCTCGGCGGCGTCCTTGGCGGCCTCCCCAGCAGCGGCTTTGTCGGCGCTCTTAGCGGCCTCCTCGGCGGCCACCTTGTCGGCCTCAGCCGCAGCCTCTTCAGCAATATCCCTGACAACGGAGTCCACGTCCTCCGTGTCCATTGGGGGAGAGCCTGGGTGGCGATAGGAGCAATGAAGCCAAGAGAAGCACAAAAAGAAGAAGAACGAAAGGCGAAGGGCAGGAGACTCACCAGTGCCGGGCCGTGAAGCAGAGGTCCCCTCTCCGCCGGTCTTTGGCGTGGAGGCAGAGCCACCAGTGCCCAAGTTCCCCTCTTCCTCCATGGGTGTGGGCCCCACGCCTGGTGCCCTTGCCGGGGACGCCCCCCGCGGCGGCGTAGTCGATGGGGGTGGCGTGTTGGGGGTAGCCCTCTGTGGCTCCTCCTGCTGCCGCTCCCCTACTACAAACCCGGCAAGGTCAGTATCGTGGCATCGGGCGCCTACCCCAAGTCGAGTAAGAAGGGGGTGATGAACTTACGCTGGGGGCTACGCCGGGGGCTGCTGTCCGAGCTGCTCAACACCACCAATGGTGTCGTTGAAGCCCCGACCGGGGGCTGGCTGCTCGCAAGGTCCTCGCCCTCTTCACCCTGTGGGCCAACGTCTCTGCATCCCTACAAAAGCAAGATGGATCAGGACAAGCAGCCACATTCAGGGAAATAGAAACAACAATAAGGAATAGAGCGCTTACTCATCATCCGGCTCCTCCTCCTCCGCCGGCTTCCTTTTCCTCTCCGGGTTGAGGGGCCCGAAGTCATAGGGAAGCACCACGTCGTCATCCGAGTCGGCGCTTGCCGGAGGGGGCGGGGGAGGCGGCAGGGTCTGTGCGCGCCCAGAAGAGGAAGAGGCTTCTGCTTTCTTCTTCCCAGCGGCTGTCGTCAGCTTCTTCGCTGCCGAGGCCCTCGTGTGGCGCCCGGACCCTTCCAAGGTCAATTGAGGCCGCGGGCCCCTGCCAGGCCGGACTGGCTCGCCGGAGCAAGCCCGCCGCAGGACTCGCCCTCTTCCCCTGGTTGGCGTCGAGCCTGCCGCCACGTCCTCCTCCTCCGACGACGATTCGTCACCCGCGTCCTCGACGAGCGGAGCCCCGGTGTCGGCGCCGCTGGCTTCCGTGGTGGCGGCCGCCCACAGGGAGAATTGCTCCTCCTTCGCAGCCACGGCGCCCTCGTCCTCCACGCCCCCGGCGCTGCCGGCCTCCAGGGCGAGCTGTGCCTCCTTCGCCCTGGCGGTGATGTAGTCCACCTCCGCCTGGGTGGTGTCCATGATGAGCCACCGCTCGGCGTCGGTGCTGACATACACCTCAGCCAAGGTGTCGAAGAACTGCCGCACATCCGCGCCCGCCGGCTCCCTCCAGCTCGGGACGGGGCCGTGCGCGTTGCAGTCCGGCATCATGGCGATGATCTCGGACCGGCGCGAATTGTTACACAGCGGGACGACTCCCTCGGGCAACTTGAAGAGCGGCCTCTTGACGGCCTTGCTAGTCTTCACGGCGACCCTCGCGGCCTTGCCGGTCATCTCGACCTCGCCATCACTATCCACGTCCAGCTGGAAGAGCCGCTGGCAGAAGTGGGCATGCCCCATCACCGTGAAGTTGTGATCGAGGCCAGGGCGGAGCCGCATGATATCAGCCGGGTTAGTGAAGAGCCAAGCTGGCCTCCCCTTATTGTGCAACGGGGCAATCCGATGGCGGATGAAATCCGCCCCAATCATTTCCAAGGTGAGCCCCGCCCGGGTCAGCCGGAGGACCCTGGTGGTGGCGATGGTGAGCCTCCCATCGGTGGCGTCGACCTCACCCCAATCGTTGCCACGGACGGGCGGCGTCAGGCGGACCTTGCAAAATTCCGGTGGGTCTTCGTCTTCGATCCAGCACCACCGGTCGCGGCATTCGTCCCACCTCTCTCTCATAGCGCCATCCGGGTATGCCTCCTTGGACCTTGGGATCCAGGTGACACAACCAGCAATGGCGCCTCCAGTTTGGATTTGAGGGTAAAAATAGTGACGGAAGAGCGCCGTGTTGGGCCGCACTCCGACAAAGCCCTCGCAAAGATGCACAAAACAAGACATGCACGCCACCGCATTCAGAGTAAAATCCAGAAGGCGGAATCCAAAGGTGTGCATGATATCGCAGAAGAACTCGGAGAAAGGGGGCATAACCCACAAGAAAAGTAGTCAACAAAGAAGGGGTACCGATTTGGAGCAGGGTCGGCGCAAGCGGCAGGAATGACGCGTGTCGCCGGGTGCCCCGAGTTCTCTCCCCCCGTCTTCACTCCCCACAAGGTCCTGAAAGAGTCCCGGAGCTCGTAGACATCGACCGACGAGGGGTAGAAGAAGGCGGACTTCATCTTGTCCCCCAGCAACGCGCTCTCCGGCGGCTCCACGGTCACAAGGCCCCTAGCCACCCCCTTGCCCTTGGTAAACTTGGGCGCCATGGCGGCCAAGGAGCTTAGAGGGTTAAGTAAGAGGAGGAGGGCAGAGACGAGGCGGCGACGACAGACGATGGCGAAAAGCTTGCAAGAGAAGGAAGGAAAGGAGCGGCGGCTCTGAGATTGGAAAAGGCACGATGGAAGGGGGAAAGTGAGCGGCACGCCCGCGGTTATTTCTTCTTATGGGGGAGAACGCGGGCCGCCTCCTTTCACATTAACTGTGATCTGACGCATGCCCGCGGGGAGCGACCCCACGCATGCCGCCCACGTCACGCCTGCCTCCCCACGCCGCGCCACGCGCGGGAAGCATGGGAGGCGCAGCGCGCGAAGAAACTTACCACGGTAAAAACCGCCCTGCCTGCCCGCGCACCGTTCTTGGGCCTGGCCCAACAACACGTAGCGCTCATGTGTGGCCCAGGCCCGGGAGATCGTGTCGGTGTACAAAAAGGGGGGTACACTTTTTGTACCCCTATGACTGTGCACGGGCAGTCTGAGCCACGGGCGCCGCCGCACCAAGCCCGGCAAGGGAGGTAGAACCGAGGTGAGGCCAAAGTCAAAGAGGAGCAGAACGACGCCAAGACCACAAAGAGCAAAGGGGACGAAGCGCCCCCCCTCCCCGGCAAGATCCTTGCCGGGAGGTGGTTTTTGCCAACCCGGCAAGACCCTTGCCGTGGTAGGTCGCCCTCGCCTACGGAGCGGGTCACCCTTGAGTCCACTGCCCCCATGGGGCAAGGATTCGGGAGGCATCCCCGTGGTGGTATGCAGATCTTTGTGAAGACATTCAAGACCAGATGCACACTTTAGAAGATGATGATCCTTGGCGGGATCCCAGCCAAGGAAAACCACAAGGCCCCCGGCAAGAGCCTTGCCGGGGATGACAGCAGACGCCACGACAAGACCCTTGTCAGGACCCCGGCAAGGCCCTTGCCGGGGCCGCGGCAAGGCCCTTGCCAAGGACACTCGCGGGGCCACCATCGGACCCACGCCAGTCACACCTCCACCATTGTTCGCATGCGGCTGCCGACCCAACCAGCTGGGCAGGCACCTGCGTGGCGGCATGCAGATCCTCGTGGAGACCCACCGCTGCGCCACCTCAGCTGCCTGCCCGCCTACATGGCATCGCAGGCACCGCTGGCCAGGGCGCGTGTCGACGCGGGAGAGAGCGGCGACGGACGAGACGGGGCACTCCCCCGCCCCCGATAAAGCAGGGACACCTAAGCAAAGGCGCATTTAATGCGCCTTGTCATGTAATGCGAGGGATAACATCGCACCATTGTACCCTTTCCACCTCCTGCCACTGTGGCAGCCCCTTTCCCTATAAAAGGAGGCCCCAGGCGACCAGGAGGAGGATTCAGCTTTTTGGAGCTCCTCACGCCCCATAGCTAGCTCAAGAACACAAGCATATAATCCACCAAAGTTGGAGTAGGGTTTTACGCATCTTCGCGGCCCGAACCTGGATAAAGGAATCGCGTACTGCCTGCTCGATCCGCTCTTCTCACAACCCCCGCGCCCTGCAACCGTAGAAAGGGATTCTCGTGATCCCATAGGTGTCGTTTCCCACCGACACCAGTTCCAACTGCTGTGACAGTCACACGTATGGTTGGAGCGGCTTGGTATTTAAACATGAGGACACACAGTCCTCACCATATTCCCCTTGAGCTAAGGTCACACAGACCTCGCCCAATCACTCGTGGTAAGTCTTCAGGTGACTTCTAAACCTTCACAAACTCGTTCACTCAGCGATCCACAATTTCCTCTTGGATGTTCTAGACCATGACGCCTAACCTTCTGGAGGATGCGCAATCCTCAAAGGTAACAAGCATCGGTTCCACACTGGAACAATCTCTTCAGTGATGCTCAATCACTTTGGGTTTGTAGGTGTTTGGGTTTGGGTTTTCCTCACTTGATGATTTTCGCTCAAAGTCCTCGGAGGATGGGATGCTCTCAATGACAAGTGTCAGTTTCTCTCAGAGCAGCCAACCAGCTAGTGGTTGTAGGGGGAGGCTATTCATAGCCTAGGGAGCAGCCCGACATGATAAGACATAAATGCCCTTCAATGATATGACCTTAGGTGGGTAGATATTTTGGGACAGCTGGCGCATAGCACAACAACGGGCGGAAATTTGAGTATCTAATTCCTCAGGGCTATCATGTTCCTCACTTGTAGGCAATCCGCACTGGCAAATTCTTAACTCCTCGGTCAGAACAAATTCCTCAGAGACCAGAAGATCTTCGTCTTTGTCACTGAAGAAATTGACTAAACTGTATGAGATTTCCAATGGCTTCACTCGAAAGGATTGGTAGGCGTAGGATTTTGCGATGAGCATCACATTGAAACTTTTCCTTAGTTTTACCTCGACCCCCTTTAATAGTACGGTGTTTCCTATGACTCAAGAAAGAGAAAAAGAAACCACAAAAACAAAAGTCTTCACGCTTCATATTCCTCGCATGAATATCCAGTCTTCACGGTCACACCAATTTCTTCACTTTCAAAGTCTTCAGAAAGCCAAAGTGTTCAGTTGAAGACATTCATTTTAAGGGGTCGACTTTCTCTGTAAATATCAAACTCCTCATAGACTTATATACCTGTGTACACTCACAAATGCATTAGTCCCTTAACCTATAAGTCTTCAATACACCAAAATCACTAAGGGGCACTAGATCCACTTACAATCTCCCCCTTTTTGGTGATTGATGACAATATAGGTTAAG
The DNA here is from genome assembly GCA_032464435.1 of Aegilops umbellulata. Lineage (NCBI taxonomy): Eukaryota > Viridiplantae > Streptophyta > Magnoliopsida > Poales > Poaceae > Aegilops > Aegilops umbellulata. The sequence goes on along the minus strand of CP136057.1, from coordinate 182,489,604 downwards.
TTTTCAACGGGGATAAACATATGAAGTGTAAATACTGATATTGAGGAATTTGATTGCAAGATATAGAAAAACTCCCCTTGAAGATGTGCATATGTGAGGAATTTGCTTTGAGTAGAAAATGCACATTGTAGAGTAGAATCATGGAGACCTCCCCCTATATCTTGTAATTCATACACACATTTAACATGTGATATGAAGAATTTTAAATGTGTGATGAAATATGGTGACTGGTAAAATTCAGCATGCATGCATTAACATATCTAAGGAAATAACATGCAGAAGAACAGAGCAAAAGTATCAGACCACCATCGGACTTAATTTTACAACTCGGTCCAACAAAGATCTTCAGAAGAACGAGAGTTGTAACTTAGCAAAAAACGCCCATATATATAGACCCACTTGAAGACTAACTAAATTTCTCCCCCTTTGTCACCGAATGACCAAAAGGGACGATAAATGAGGACTAACTAAAATTGCAACTATCCCTAGGTGGTTTTGGTAATTCATAACAACATATAGCTCATTGAGCTAATGCTATTCCAAGATAATTATTTCTGGAAAGCTCAATGATTGGCATGGCATGGATGGTGAAAGTGGAACCCTCAAAATGCTAAGGACAAAGGATTGGCTAAAGCTTCAAGCTCAAGACTCTTCATTTTACATTTTAGTGATCCAAGATCACATTGAGTCCATAGGAAAAGCCAATACTATCAAGGAGGGATGAGGTGTTGCTTAATGAGCCTTTTGCTTCATGTGCTTAATGATATGCTCCAAAATCCTCAGCTACTTTCCCATATCCACAAATGACCTAAACTCCAAGCCAAACTAGGTCCTACCGATTATTTTCATCCGGCGCCACCGAGTTTCACTTGTCATAAGCCACTACCAAACCCTAGCAAATCGGTTCTACCGATAGGGATCTCGGTCTCATCGAGATGGGGTTGCAATCTCTCTGTTTCCCTTTTGTAACTTTTCGGTCTCACCGAAAGAGCAAATTGGCCCCACCGAGATTGCAATGTAAACTCTCTATTTCCCCTTTGTAACTTTTCGGTCTCACCGAAAGAGCAAATCGGTCCCACCGAGTTTACCTGACCAACTCTGTGGTTAGCTAATTACCAAATCGGTCTCACCGAGTTTGTGTAATCGGTCTCACTGAGATTATGTTATGCCCTAACCCTAACCGTATCGGTCCTACCGAGTTGCATGTCAGTCCCATCGAAAATCTCTAACGGTCACAAGGTTTACTATTTCGGTCCTACCGAGTTTGCTGATTCGGTCCCACCGAGATTGGTAAATTGTGTGTAACGGTTTAATTTTGTGTGGAGGCTATATATACCCCTCCACCTCCTCTTCATTCGTGAAGAGAGCCATCAGAACACATCTACACTTCCAACTCATATGTTCTGAGAGAGAACCACCTACCCTTGTGTTGAGGCCAAGATATTCCATTCCTACCATATGAATCTTGATCTCTAGCCTTCCCCAAGTTGCTTTCCACTCAAATCTTCTTTCCACCTAATCCAAATCCTATGAGAGAGAGTTGAGTGTTGGGGAGACTATCATTTGAAGCACAAGAGCAAGGAGTTCATCATCAACACACCATTTGTTACTTCTTGGAGAGTGGTGTCTCCTAGATTGGCTAGGTGTCACTTGGGAGCCTCCGACAAGATTGTGGAGTTGAACCAAGGAGTTTGTAAGGGCAAGGAGATCGCCTACTTCGTGAAGATCTATCGCTAGTGAGGCAAGTCCTTCGTGGGCGATGGCCATGGTGGTATAGACAAGGTTGCTTCTTCATGGACCCTTCATGGGTGGAGCCCTCCGTGGACTCGCGCAACCGTTACCCTTCGTGGGTTGAAGTCTCCATCAACGTGGATGTAGGATAGCACCACCTATCCGAACCACAGGAAAAACATCCGTGTCTCCAATTGCGTTTGAATTCTCCAAACCCTTCCCTTTACATTCTTGCAAGTTGCATGCTTTACTTTCCGCTGCTATATACTCTTTGCATGCTTGCTTGAATTGTGTGATGATTGCTTGACTTGTCCTAAAGTTGCTAAAATCTGCCAAGAACTAAAATTGATAAAAGGTTAAGGTTTTATTTGGTCAAGTAGTCTAATCACCCTCCTCTAGACATACTTCCGATCCTACAAGTGGTATCAGAGCTTTGGTCTCCATTTGCTTTGATTTCCATAGCTTTTGGTGGTCATAGCCTTGGTTTCACAACCTAGGAGAGTATGGTGTCTAGCTATTGTGTGTGTTGGTTTGCAAGGTGACTTCTTCGACGGGAAGGAACCAAACCATGAAGCTACTGCGGATGAGTTGAAGATGCTACAATACAACGCTCAAGCTTGTGATATTCTCTTCAATGGATTGTGCCCCGAAGAATTCAACCAAATCAGCCGTCTTGAGAATGCAAAGGAAAGCCGTCTTGAGAATGCAAAGGAAATTTGGGATACTTTGATTGATATGCATGAAGGTACCGACTCCGTCAAGGAATCCAAATTGGATGTGCTTCAAAGTCAACTTGACAAGTTCAAAATGAAGGGTGGTGAAGGTGTCGCTGAAATGTACTCTAGGCTTGCTCTCATCACAAACGAGATTGCCGGCTTAGGGAGTGAAGAGATGACAGACAGATTCATCATCAAGAAGATCCTAAGAGCCTTGGATGGAAAATATGATACCGTGTGCACATTGATCCAAATGATGCCCAATTACAAAGATCTCAAGCCAACGGAGGTCATTGGAAGAATTGTTGCTCATGAGATGTCGCTCAAGGATAAAGAGGAACTTCACAACAAATCAAGTGGTGCCTACAAAGCCTCATGTGAAGTACCCACATCATCAAGTGAGAAACAAAACTTCAACGAAAAATTGAGCCTAATGGTGAAGAACTTCAACAAGTTCTACAAGAGTAGAAGCAAAGATAGAAGCTCCAAGTCAAGGTCCTACAATGACAAAAGATCTTCTAGTCGAGAGCGAAACTGCTACAATTGTGGAAGACCCGGACACTATTCCAATGAGTGTACATCTCCCTACAAAAGAAGAGAAGATTCTCCAAAAAGAAGAGGCAAAAGAGAAGAATCACCATCAAGAGAGAAAAGGAGTAGAGATGATCGTTATGAACGAAGATACTCACGGAGGAGCAAGGATTCGGAAAGAAAGGAAAAATCATCAAGGAGCTACACAAAACGAAGACATCAAGCTCATGTTGGTGAATGTGTATCCGGCTCCAACTCCGACAACCACTCCGAGAGAAGTTATCACTCCAATTCCGAATATACTCAAGATGAAGGTGTTGCCGGTCTAGCACTTGTGTCAACCAACTCCTTTGACATATTTGACTCACCAAATGAAGGAATTGGAAGATGCTTCATGGCCAAAGGTCCTAAGGTAACTCACCCTGAGTATGTTGATTTCAATAGTGATGAGGATGAGTTGTTAGGTGATGATGATTTACTTGTTGACAACTCTAGTGATGAATACTATGATGAAACGTCAATTAATCATGCTAATCAAGATAAAACAAATGACAATGATAAGGAGAAAATTGAGGCTCTAACTAAAGAACTAAACACTCTTAAGTTAGCTCATGAAACTATCTTCGAAGATCATCGAGAACTTTTAAGAGCTCATGAGAAGCTACGCTTTGAAAAGCTAAATCTTGAGCAAGAGCATGAGTTTTTAAAGGAAATCAATGATGATCTCTGCAAGAAAAGTTCTTCTTACATTGCCAAGCGTTTACTCTTATCCACTTACATGCCTCAAGTCAAGTCTAATAACAAGAACAAGAAAGATTCTTACTCTAGTAGTAACAATGATCATGTTAAATCCAATATTGTTGCTTCTAGTAGTTCTCTTGATTCCACTAACGATTCTCTTAGCCAAGTTACTCTTGAGCAAGAAAATAGCTTATTGAAGGGAATCATAGAGAAAGGAGTGTACAAAAGCCTTGCCGGAAGTAAGCAATTCGAGGAGATTGTATGCAAGCAAGGAAGGCACCGGAAGAATCAAGGTGTTGGTTTTGAACGAAAGTTCAATGCCAATGGAGTTGAGTGGGAAGAAGATCAATACCCCAAGACAAAGTTTGTTCCTCACCAAGAGAAGTATGATCCTAATTATTTCAAGGGGACACAAACTCAAGATGATCTTCCACCACAAGACTACAAGCAAAAAGGCAAGGACAAGCTTCAAGAGGAAATTGATGCATTTGAAGAAGCTCCTAAGACCTTAGTCAAGTGGATTCCCAAGACTACTTCAAGTTCCACTTCATCAAGTACGACTACAACTCCAAGGATTCCCATCAAGATGGTGTGGATCCAAAAGAAGAACTGGAGAGTTCTTGAGGGTGACTCCGCCAACATACTTCACTCTTATCATTTTGGCAAGAACAAGTGCAATCAACTTCCACATCTTGCACTAGTTCAAGGAGTCACAAACCCTCTTGTTGGTAAGACAAGGGACAAGGTAACCTAAAAGCCTTCATAGACATCATCTTGTGTGTGCATCACTCTATGTCTATGGATATCCTTGTTTGTTCCTTGTGGGACTAACCCATGTAGGTATTGAAAGTGCAAATCACTCAAAAGGATAGCTCCAAGTGATCTACATTGAGCATCGACATCTTCAACATCTACATGAAGTCATCATCGACAAAACCCAAGGTTAGTTCATCCCTCTTAGGGGGGATATCACATCTAGGGGGAGCTTTACTCTAAGACTTGAGTAAAAGCAACTCTAATGATGTGAACACAACAATGCTTTATGTAAAAGTGGTAACCCCACTTGAGCTTAAACGATAAGTATGACCTATGATCAAATGTTTTCATTTGACTCCTATGTCAATATACTCATATATAGATGACCTAGTCATCGCCAATTGCTTGATAGATGCTAGAATTGGTTGTGCATGCTTTGTCACATATTTCAATTGCCATTTTATTGTGTGAGCATGTTGGTTGCATATTTTACTCATTCGAGGACATCCACTTGTTGTTTTGATTGTTTGGCTTTATTTTTCTTTTGCCAAGTGGATGGACAAGAATGCCTAAGAACCTTCTCTAGCTATCTATGCTTTTCTCGTCTCAAACTCTATTCATGCTACATCACAAAATTAATCAAGTCAGATTCGAACCACTCTGTGTGAGGAGCACTCGGAGTCCCCGATTCGTCATAGACTTAAACTTCCAAAACCTCTTTGTGATTCTCGGTCTGACCGATATCCCACTTTCGGTCTTACCGAGATCATTAAGTTGATCTATGTTTTCGATCTCGGTGCAACCGATTTGAACCATTCGGTCACACTGAGTTGCAATAACTGTATACAGTTTTGCATCTCGGTGCCACCAAGTTGTTCCACTCGGTCACACCGACAGGGTCGGGCTATATATAGACACGGGCAAAAATTTGGAAATTTCTCCGAACCCCTTCGCCCGCGCGATAGCTCGCTCTGCCTACGTGGTCTCCGGATCGTCTTCTCGCCGCCAGCCGCCTCCAGTCGCTGGTCTCCGTTGCCGTCAACGGGAATCAACCCCGCCGTTGCCGCCGTAGCGAGTCTCCGCCGAACTAGGGTATGGACTCGATCTTTTTGCTATTCCCCAATCCGATTCCTAGCACATTGTGATCATATGGATTCTTGCCACGTTTGATAAACTCCTATCCAGTCAATGAACTCATAGAATAGGTTTGATCCGAAAATTTTAGGGTTAGGTTTCCGTCGAAACCATCTCGGACCCACCGAGTTGAAAAACTCGGTCCCACCGATTTGGCTTATGCCATTGCACAAGTAAAACTCGGTCTGACCAAGTATTGCTAATCGGTGTGACCGATTTTGGAACTTTGTGAAACCCTAGCAGTCTCGGTGCCACCGAACTGTGACTCGGTCCAACCGAGTTCACTAGTTTAGGTTCCAAAAACTGCTTCGGTATCACCGAGTTTAAAAATCGGTAGATCCGAAACTAAAACTAAGTTTTTGAATCATTCTTTTACAAAAATCTCTGCTTTTTGTGATGCTCATCCACTCTACCTCATCTATAAACTATTCACAGGGTCAGCAGTCAGCTTGTTCATTATGTCAGACCAGAGTGATAGCCAGAACCTGTCAGATGAAGGCAGCAGGAGCACCCCCAGCAACCTGCCAAAAGCTGCCACAAGACAAAGGAAGAAGAGAACCTCAGAATCAGAGGATGAAGACTATGTGGCAGAGGAAGAAGCAACTTCCAAGAAAGTTGAACTCAAGAAAGAGCATGGCTCAAGACAGAGCAACAAACCAGGCTTAAAGGTCAAAAGGCCAGCAGGCAGGCAACCCATGCCAAAGGCCAGAGCCTCAACAAAGATTCCTGAGAAGCCTGCACCCAAAGAGCCAGTTGCAGCTGAAACAAAGAAAGAAAGGAAAAGAGGCAGATGGTGCAAGAAAGTTGATCCCATGGCTGAATTTGAACAACATTCTTCTGATGAAGAAGAGGAAGAAGAAGAGGATTCTGCACCAGCACCTAAGGCACCCAAGCTGATGGTTGATGCTATAAGATCAGGGGCAGCTGCATCTAAGCCCAAGGAAGCCCCCAAGGCTGCATCCAAAGCCAAGCCATCTCCAAAACCAAAACCAAAGAGAAATACAAGGAGCATACCAGCTGCTGAGAAGAACAAGGCCCCAGTGCCTGAAGTTGCTCTTGAAGAAGAGGAAGGCCAAGTGCTGAGAAAGTTGAAGCCCAAGATCCCAGACCACAATGATGCTCATCCTGTGGCTGAGGATATGAAGATCAGAAGAGACTCTGGGCTAAGAAAATGGAGAGCAGAGGATCCATATGCTACCAGGAGAAGGACTGTTGTTGACTACAGGTTCCACACTAAGGAACAACAGGACTTCTATGAGACAGTCTTATTGGACAAGAAGCCCATTGTTTGTGACATGAGATGGGTCGACTGGGAATATATCAAAGAAAATGAAGAGCACTACCCTGGAGTGCAAGATAGCTTCAGAGCTTGTGGAGTAGCTGACTTTGTTGGGCAGAAGCTCACAAAGTGGAATGAGGAGCTGATTATGCAATTTTACTCCACAACACATTTCTATCCAGATGGAAGGATCACATGGATGTCTGAAGGTACAAGGTACCACTCAACTGTTGAGGAATGGGCAAGGTTGATCAATGCCCCAGAAGAGAATGAGGATGACTTGGACATATATGCCAAGAAGAAGATGGATCACAACTCTATGTCAAATATGTACAAAGAGATCCCAAACAAGGCACTTGACACTTTCAAGTTTGGGTCAGTACACTATCTTCTGTCAGGATTGCCAACCATCAATTGGATACTGAGGCACACCTTGTTGCCCAAGTCAGGTGATCACAAGATGATCAGAGGTCATGCCATCAACCTGCTACATATCTTTGATGTGCCTCAGAAGTTCAAAGTCATGAGCCTCATGGTAGAAACAATCAAGAGGACTGCAACAGACCAGAAAAGGAGTTGTGGATATGCCCCTCAGATCCAGGAGCTGATTAACTCCAAGATGGGCACAAGCATATACCTCTTGGGCAAGGAACATTTGCCTATTCATCCAGATTTTGAAGATAATGAAGTTGTGATGAACAAGGATGAACCATCTTCAGCCCATGCACAAGCACAGAAGGAGAAGGCAAGGAAGGAGAAAGCTGCTGTCGGTGTCAAAACCGGCGGATCTCGGGTAGGGGGTCCTGAACTATGCGTCAAGGTCGGATGGTAACAGGAGACAAGGGACACTTTATTTTACCCAGGTTCGGGCCCTCTTGATGGAGGTAAAACCCTACTCCTGCTAGATTAATATTGATGATATGGGTAGTACAAGAGTAGATCTACCATGACATCAAGGAGGCTAAACCCTAGAAGCTAGCATATGGTATGGTTGTGTACGATGATGGTTCCCCTACGGACTACAACCCTCCGGTTTATATAGACACCGGATAGGGTTAGGGTTACACAGAGTCGGTTACAATGGTAGGAGATCTTGAATATCCGCACGCCTAGCTTGCCTTCCACGCCAAGGAAAGATCCTTCCGGACACAGGACGAAGTCTTCAATCTTGTATCTTCACGGTCCTGGAGTCCGGCTGAACGTATAGTCCGGCTATGCGAACACCCCCTAATCCAGGACTCCCTCAGTAGCCCCCGAACCAGGCTTCAATGACGACGAGTCCGGCGCGCAGATTGTCTTCGGCATTGCAAGGCGGGTTCTCCTTCAAAGTTTGTGTACCTGCGGGTATAATGTCCGATTTTTATAATGCAGCGCTCCTTGGCTTTCACGCCCAATAATGGCCGCCTTCCACGTGTCAAACGAATGCGAAAAGCCGGGGCAGTTTTACATCCAAGCCCCTAGCCATATAAACGAGCCGCCTATCTAACAGGATGAGGATTCAGATCCAAACCACACCTTCCCCTTCTGCGAGAAATCATCAGAGCGTCTCCAGCAAAGATCCGTTCCAACATGGCCAGCCGCCGTAGCTCCTCCTCTCGCCCTTCCAGTCCTATCCCTGGAGACTGGGAGAGTTGTTCCATCCCGCATAGTGAATTAGTGTTGCTCCAAGCCAAGGGATTTCTCCCTCAAGCCTATATGGTCTCGGTCCGAGCCGGACTCACCACTTATCAAGGCGGAAAACAAGCGGAGAACTCACCTAGTCCCTCTAAACGGGAGCGGGTGTGCCTGGTCCCTTATCTAATAAGGGGTCTGGTATTTCCAATTCATCCCTTTCTCCGCGGGCTTCTGGAGTTCTATGGCCTCCAGCTGCACCACCTTACGCCTGGCTCCGTGTTACACATCGCGGGCCTCGTTGCTCTTTGCGAGCTATTTTTAGGCGTCGAGGCTCATTTCGCGTTGTGGAAGAAGATATTCTGCCTGGTGCCCCGTTCCCAAGAGGGGTCCATATATCAAGTGGGCGGAGCCGAAGTATGGCGCATCACCGGGACCGGATACCCATCCGGAACCCCGAAGAAGGCGTCCGAGGACTAACCTTCAGAATGGTTTTACATAGACGACGTCCCCCTGCTGGACCCTATCCGGGCCGGTCTCCCTGAGTTCAACAATGCTCCCCTGAAGAAACGCCTGAGCTGGCGCCCTCGGAGCTCTCAGAGAGAGAATGACAGAGACGTCCTTTATTTAATGGGCCGGATTAAGCTACTGGCTCATTCCGGACTAACCATGATTAAAGTCATGGGCATATGCATTATGCGGGGGGTGCAGCCGCTCCAATACAGAAGCCACCCCATGTGGGATTTCAATGGGGAAGATGGCGCCACCCGTCACGGCCGTAAAGGGCCGGACTCGCCTGCCACTCTAATGAAGATCGTAACCTCTTTGTATAAGGGAGAAGAAGAGGAATTCCTCCGCCTCGACCCGCAGGGCGGATTTTCCATGTACAGTCCTCCGAATTGGGTAAGCGGACAGTCGTGCTTCCCTGTTCATTTTACATTCCCATGATTAATAGGCAGTCTAAAGACTTCAACGCAGGACCTGCGTCAGGAGGTAAAAAACATAAACAGCCGTCCTCCACAGCCAGAGGACCCAGAACGGTCCCTTGATCCGGACTCTGAAGAGGATCCAGACTTAGCGGTGGAGCTTATCGACGGAGTGTTTTATCAGCTAAACAAGGACGATACCTTGGTAGCTATTATAGCTGATTACCCATGGTTAATCCCGGCCTCCCAGGTGACAAATACCGGAGCTTTACCCCCTTAAGAGGGGTTCCGTTTTCACGGGTTTGGTTGTTCTGACAGCAACCGTGCTTTGTAGGGGAGATTCCCGAGGCGGAAGCCGACCCCGCTGCAGCTAGCCGGCGGGGGGGCGCAGGGCCCCGTGGGGCAAAAAGGAACGTAGTCCGGACTGAGGTGCCAGAGCAAAGGTATGGTGTACCCTCTGTTTTTCCCTGGTGTTTTACTCCTCCAGGGTATATTAACATTCGTGCTATCTTCAGGACGAAGAGACCTCGCCGGACTATATCCGGAGAGGTTGCCAATCGCGCCTCCACTAGCCAGACTCCAACGCCCGGCCCGGAAGCGGAGGCCCCCACAAGGCACGCACCGGACGCTCCTCCATCAGAGGATGCGGACAGGCTGTCTGCCACCCATTCCGAGGTGGAGAGTGCCATGAACCACAGGCGTCGCCGGACAGTCCTTCGCGACGCTTGTTTCTCCCGGGAGGCTTTAGATGCCTTCAATTCGGGAGACGCGTACCTCCGTGCCGCTCAAAATGGTTTAGCCAGAGCCACGCAGCAGTATGTAAAAGACATACGAGTAAGAAAATTTTGGTAAATATAGATATGCCAGTAGCCCCCGAGACTTGAAGCAGTGGAAATAACTGATTCGAGAATCATATAACATGCAGTTTCTTACCGAGAAGAACACCGCGCTGTCCCAGGAGCTGGAAAGGTGCAGGGCCCAACTAGAGGCCGCACTAACGGCAGCAGGGGGGGTCTAAAGAGACCCCTGCAGGTAAACAATATACCAGAATATTTCGTATTGTGCGGATTTAAGTGCCAATCTAACAAATGGTATTGCAGATGGCGCCGGACTCGATCCGGACAGGCAACAACTTCTACGCCGGTTAAAGGCTGGTGAAAGCGTGCTAACAAAGGTGAGGCGGGAGAAGAATGATCTTCAGGATGCCAACACCAGGCTGGACGTTGAACTAAAAGATGTTCGTGGCCAGCTGTCGAACTCCAATAAGGAGAATCAGCGACTTCGACGCGGCATTTTTAGTAAGTGCTTAAGCGAACTCTTGAAAAAGGAGTTCGGCGAGGAAGACGACTAACAGAGTTATGTCTGTAGGTATGCTGACAGGTCGTCCTGCAGAGGAGATGCCCGGTTCAATGGGCGATCTTCTTCCCGAACTCTCGCAACTGCACGAACGAGTTCGGCAGGCGATGCGAGGTATTGCCCAAGCCTTGTGGCCTGCCCACTCCATACCTGAGGGCCTTGGAGAACTTGCGGAGAAGTTGAAGGAAGCTCGGCGGCGCTTCCGGTTGTGGAAGATATCAGCCTGCCGGCAGGGCGCTAAGGAGGCCTGGGCCATGGTGAAGACCCGCTTTACGAAGTCTGACCCCAATCACATGGCCGAGGTCGGACCGGTGGGGCCTGACGGGAAGGAGATCCCTGTGAGCTTAGTGTACGGCCAGGTAGAATTGGCCGCAAAGTATTCCCAGCAGGACAGCAAATTAGACAGCCTGTTAGATGGTATAGAGTAGGAATACAATCAGTCAGGATGACCATGTAATTTATAATTGACATGTGTAATGCCTTCTAGCCGGATTGTAGATCGTTTGTCGTTGCCGACCTTTTCGCTTCGACCTCGGGACCTGACGGTCCGGAGTGTGTCCGAATACCATAACGGTTATATAAGAACCGAGGTATGCATGGAGACCAGGCGTAGGGGTCATTAGTGCTTTATCAAACAAGTGCCCAACTAGTTATGTTATATTACATGGTTAGTAAGAAACATCTTCCAGAGAGAATAGTTCCGTTAAGGGTTCCTTTCGCTAGGGTGGCGTGCCCTGAAGTGCACGTCCGAACTGCAAATGTAGGAAAACATCTGGGGCATGTATAAGTAAAAAAGGTTCATCTTTAGTTCACCGACCGAATATTCCCTTAAGAACGCTAGCTTTCGACTTCACCCAGTCTGAGGTACACATCCGGCTTATCCGGCAGTAGCAATCGCAGAGGTGCTCCCTTTACCGCCTAGCCGAACAATCGGGAACGTAGGGGTAAGCACAGGAGCCAGGCAACCCAGCTTGGCCAAAACTTAAGTCATATTGATGCATATAATGGTGAAGAAAAGGTGCATGCGGAAGTCTGACGCATGCGTTGGGCGTGAAACCCATATAAATAAGCTTCTTTTAAAGAAGCCCCCAGGTTTAAGGAGCGCGGGTAGTGCGTCACATGATGAGCCTTTAAGGGCTATAAAAGGAAAGAGTGGGAGGAAACAAATAAAAACAGAAAAATATATATATATATAAATAGACAGAGGAAGGAGACAAACCCAGAGTCCGGCGCTAGGCATAGAATCTTCGGAGACATGCGGCGTTCCATGGGTTCGGCTCGAGTCGGTTATCCGATGCATCTCGCAGGCGGTACGCTCCACCAGTCAGGACTTGGTCAATTATGAAGGGACCTTCCCATTTGGGCTTGAGTTTGTCCTTTTTCTTATCCGGCAGGCGTAGAACTAGTTCGCCAACGTTGTAATTTTTGGCCCATACTTTTCTGCTTTGATATCTTCGAGCCTGCTGTTGATAAAATGCGGAACGGGCTTTAGCCACGTCGCGCTCCTCCTCTAAGGCGTCCAGGTTGTCCTGCCGATCAAGCTCGGCTTCTCTTTCTTCGTACATGCGCACTCGAGGTGAGTCATGAATTATGTCGCAGGGCAGAACTGCCTCTGCGCCGTACACCATAAAGAATGGTGTGAATCCGGTGGTACGATTCGGCGTGGTTCGCAGCCCCCAGAGTACGGAGTCGAGCTCCTCCACCCAGTGTGTATTAGATTCCTTGGGGGACCGCACTAGTCTGGGTTTAATGCCGCTCATGATGAGACCATTTGCATGTTCGACCTGACCGTTAGTTTGTGGGTGATAGACAGAAGCATAGTCGAGCTTAATGCCCATGTTTTTGCACCACAGCTTTACTTCGTCGGAGGTAAAGTTTGTGCCGTTATCAGTGATGATGCTGTGAGGGATGCCGTAATGGTGTACGACCCCGGATATGAAGTCTGTCACAGGTCCAGATTCGGCCGTCTTAACAGGCTTGGCTTCTATCCATTTGGTGAATTTATCCACCATGACCAATAAGTATTTTTTCTTGTGTGTTCCACCTTTAAGGGGTCCCACCATGTCAAGCCCCCAGACCGCAAAAGGCCAAGTTATGGGGATAGTTCGGAGGGCGTTGGGCGGCATGTGGCTTTGGTTTGCAAAGAGCTGGCAACCGACGCATCGTTTGACTAAGTCATGAGCGTCTGCTCGGGCCGTCGGCCAATAAAAGCCCGTACGGAAAGCCTTACTTACAAGGGACCGAGCTGCGGCGTGGTGGCCACCGAGTCCGGCATGAATTTCAGCCAACAGACTCCGCCCTTCCTCTTCGGAGATACATCTTTGAAGGACTCTTGTAGTGCTTTTCTTATAGAGCTCTCCCTCGTGGACTTTAGGTTTTAGATCGCCGCACTATGCAGCGTGCCTCGTTTTGGTCCTCTGGGAGTTCCTGCCTAGTAAGGTAGGCTAGGAATGGTTCTGTCCACCGGGCGATGACCGCCATTATTACGTGGGCTGAAGGTGTGATTTCGGTGGCAGGGCCTCCGATTATGTCGGATTGTTCGGCGTCGGGTTGTGCGGTTGTGTCCGGACTGTTATCCGAGGGTTCCCCCTCCCATGGTACAGATGGCTTGAATAATCTTTCTAAGAAGATGTTGGGGGGACTACATCTCGTTTTGCTCCGATGCGTGCCAGGACGTCCGCTGCCTGATTATTTTCTCGGGCTATATGGTGAAACTCCAGTCCCTCGAACCGAACTGACATTTTTAGGACGACATTGCGATAAGCTGCCATTTTTGGGTCTTTGGCGTCGAAGTCGCCATTTATTTGGGATATCGCGAGGTTTGAGTCCCCGTGTACTTCCAGGCTTTGAATGCCCATGGATACTGCCATCCGGAGACCATGTAGAAGGGCCTCGTATTCGGCTGCATTGTTGGAGTCCGTGTACATAATTTGGAGTACATATTGGACTGTGTCTCCTGTAGGGGATGTCAAAACGACACCAGCCCCCAGTCCGTCCAACATTTTGGAGCCGTCGAAATGCATGATCCAGTTTGAATATGTGCTGTACTCTTTAGGGAGTTCGGCCTCTGTCCATTCGGCGACGAAGTCGGCTAGGACTTGCGATTTAATGGCTCGCCGTGGTTTGTAGGTTATGTCGAATGGGAGGATCTCTATGGCCCATTTTGCTATCCGGCCCGTTGCATCGCGGTTGTTGATAATATCGTTGAGTGGTACTTCTGAGGCTACTGTTTTAGAACACTCTTGAAAGTAGTGTCGTAACTTCTGGGATGCCATAAACACCGCGTATGCAATCTTTTGGTAATGCGGGTACCGTGATTTGCATGGTGTGAGGACAGTGGACACGTAGTAAACCGGCCTTTGAAGGGGGAGTTTGTGTCCATCCGTTGTCTGCTCGACGACGAGTACTGCGCTAACAACTTGATGAGTTGCGGCAATGTACAATAGCATGGGTTCGCCAGTGTTCGGCGCGGCCAGGACTGGGTTTGTTGCCAAGATGGCCTTTATTTCCTTGAGTCCGGCCGTGGCAGCGTCTGTCCACTCGAAGTGTTTGGTGCGCCTAAGGAGGCAGTAAAGGGGCAATGCCTTTCTCCCAGGCGGGAGATAAAGCGGCTTAAAGCCGCCAGCATCCGGTGAGTTTCTGTATTTGTTTGAGGTCTGTTGGGACATCCAATTGTGACAAAGCTCGGATTTTAGCTGGATTTGCTTCAATTCCTCTACCGGATACAATGAAGCCCAGGAGCTTTCCGGCTGGAACGCCGAAAACGCATTTTTTCGGATTGAGCTTAATGTCGTATTTTCGGAGGTTGTCGAATGTAAGCCTCAAGTCGTCTACTAGAGATTCGACATGTCTTGATTTAATGACCACATCATCTACATACGCCTCCAGTGTTTTGCCGACCTGGTTTTCCAGGCATGTTTGAATCATGCGCTGATATGTTGCGCCGGCGTTTTTTAGCCCAAAGGGCATTGTGTTGAAGCAGAATGGGCCGTATGGTGTGATGAATGCTGTTGCGGCTTGGTCTGATTCTGCCATCTTGATTTGATGGTAACCGGAGTATGCATCGAGGAAGCACAGCGAATAGTGTGCTGCAGTGGCATCGATGATTTGATCTATTTGAGGGAGGGGGAAAGGATCCTTTGAGCAAGCCTTATTAAGGTCTTTGAAATCGACACACAGGCGCCAGGATTTGTCCTTCTTTGGTACCATCACCAGGTTTGCTAGCCAGTCCGGGTGTTTTATGTCTCTAATGAATCCGACCTCCAATAACTTGGCCAGCTCCTCTCCCATAGCCCGTCTCTTTGATTCGGAGATACGCGAAGGGCTTGTTTGACAGGTTTGAATCCTTTCTGGATATTTAGGCTGTGTTCGGCTAACCTGCGTGGGATTCCTGGCATGTCTGAAGGGTGCCAAGCGAAAATGTCCCAGTTTTCTCGTAGGAACTCTCGCAGTGCAGCGCCTACATCAGGGTTCAGTCTTGCCCCGATGGAGGCTGTTTTATTGGGGTCCATTGGGTGGACCTGAAATTTGACTATTTCGTCCGCTGGTTTGAATGATGTGGATTTGGATCTCTTATCGAGTATCACATCATCCCTATTGACCGTGGATCGCAGCGCAGTCAGTTCTTCGGCCGCTAAGGTTTCGGATAGTGCCTCGAGGGCCAATGCGGCTGTCTTGTTCTCGGCGCGGAGTGCTATGTCTGGATCACTAGCGAGAGTGATAATTCCGTTTGGCCCAGGCATCTTAAGCTTCATGTACCCGTAATGGGGTATAGCTTGGAAAACTGTGAAAGCCTCCCGTCCTAGTATAGCGTGATATCCGCTTTTGAACGGGGCCACCTAGAACGTGATCTGTTCGGACCTGTAATTATCCGGCGTGCCGAATAGCACATCTAGTGTGATCTTTCTGGTGCAGCGCGCTTCCTGACTGGGGATTATTCCTCTAAAGGTTGTGCTGCTTCGCTCAATGCGATTCCAGTCTATTTCCAACTTTTGGAGGGTTTCCTCGTAAATGAGGTTCAATCCGCTGCCTCCGTCCATGAGTACCTTTGCGAGGCGACAGCCGTCCACTATGGGACTGAGGACCAATGCGGCTGGTGCTCGGGCTGTTCGAAATTTAGGTTCGTCACTCGCGTTGAAGGTGATAGAAGTAGTACTCCATGGGTTTATTGTCGCTACTTGATAGACTTCAGTGAGGTTGCGGAGTGTTCTTTTTCGCATGTTATTTGATGCGAATGTCTCAAAGACCATGAGAACGGAACTGAAATTCTCGGGCTGGTTTCCTTCGACCTCTGGAATTAGGAGGTCCTCGCCAATGTTGGCCACCTGCCGGAGTATCCAACATGCCCTGAGGCTGTGAGTTGGGGTGGCGTCCTCTGCACTGTGAATCTTGCAGGGTCCATCTAGCCACTTTTCTAGTACGGTTCCATGCCCTCTAAAGGGTTTTGATTTTTTTGGTATTTAGTCCGGGTGCTTTACTGTGGTGCGCCCTTTTAATTCGGACGAGATTGCTATTCAAGGCCGGATTATCCCAAAATTTTATTTCGGTTTTCCAAGCACTTTCCATCGCACAGTAATTTTGTACTATGAACGCCAAGTCAGCAAAGCGTGTAATATTACGACGACTTACGGCGTTGAGTATTCCCTTGTCCGTGCAGTTACTGCAAAAGATTGAAATTGCGTCTCCCTCGCGGCAGTCCTTTATCCTGTTCATAACCAGGAGGAATCTGGCCCAGTAATGATGTACTGTTTCTTCGGGCATTTGCCTGATTTGGGAAAGATCGCTTAAGATCGGGCAGGCGGGTGTCGTTGAATCTGAGACCTCGTCCAGTTTGCTGTTCGGAGGCCAAAGAACTTCCGAATTCTGAGATCCGGAGTCTTGGATGTTATCCGATTTGCCCGATTTTAAGCTCAGGTCTTGGATTGTATCCTCCCCTTCGCGGATATCCGGCATGGAGGGTTCGGGAATTCGGACGTAGCTAGTCCTTAAGATAGATGAAGGGCCGCCGCCTTGTGTCTCCACCACAACAACGTGGTGGGTGACTTGGGGAGAGTTAATTTCTCTTAGGTCGGGTTTAAGCCCAACCTGGTCGTAATTTGTAGCGACACCCAATGCGGCGATGCGATCCAGGAGCTCGTTTACAGAAGAGAGCTCCATCAGATCCAATTGCTCGGCGAGTTCTGAGCCGACGTGGAGGTTGCTTTGGATGACCCGGGAGGTCACCGTCGGTGCAACAGCCGAACAGGCGGTTGCGAGAAAACCACCTAGCCGGAGAGTTTGGCCGACAGCCAAGGCTCCTTTTGTAATGGCGCTGTCTTTAAAGACGGGAAGAGGCATCCTTCCTGATCGCGACGGCACAGAGGAACTCTCAATGAAAGCACCAATGTCGGTGTCAAAACCGGCGGATCTCGGGTAGGGGGTCCCGAACTGTGCGTCAAGGTCGGACGGTAATAGGAGACAAGGGACACTTTATTTTACCCAGGTTCGGGCCCTCTCGATGGAGGTAAAACCCTACTCCTGGTAGATTAATATTGATGATATGGGTAGTACAAGAGTAGATCTACCACGAGATCAAGGAGGCTAAACCCTAGAAGCTAGTCTATGGTATGATTGTGTACGATGATGGTTCCCCTACGGACTACAACCCTCCAGTTTATATAGACACCGGATAGGGTTAGGGTTACACAGAGTCGGTTACAATGGTAGGAGATCTTGAATATCCGCACGCCTAGCTTGCCTTCCACGCCAAGGAAAGATCCTTCCGGACACGGGACGAAGTCTTCAATCTTGTATCTTCACGGTCCTGGAGTCTGGCTGAAGGTATAGTCCGGCTATCCGAACACCCCCTAATCCAGGACTCCCTCACAAGATGCCAACTCAAGAAGAGGCAACTGAGTACTTCTTGAAGAACAAGCAAGAGAAGCTCAGTTACCTGATTGCATCCACCCTGCGGATTGAGAAAGGACTGGCCACCCTAACTCAGAACCAGGCAAGCCTAGAGAGAATCGTAGAACAAAAGTTCTATGACTTGGATATCAAGGTGACAGAGATTCAGACTGCAGTGGAGCAACTCCAAGATGACATGCAGGAGAGGAAAGGGAAGACTACCACTGATGCATTTGCCAGAGTGCCACGAGCTCAGAGGTCCAGTGCAGAGCCAGTTCCTGACACAAGAGCCACCGCCTCAGCTCCAGCCACAGCACCAGCCCAACCAGCTCCAGCATCTACTTCAGCATCAACTCTAACCACGTCTACGGAAGCCTTCGTCCTTGGAGTGATCAGGACTCCACCACCACCAGAAGGTCAAGCCTGAGTGTCGATCTAGCACTATGCATTTTCTAGGAACTTTTTGGTAACTTGTTGCCAAAGGGGGAGAAAAATGTATAGATCATAGGCTTCGAGAGAGAGAGTGTTGTTTTTTTCTCTCTTGCTTTATTTGGTGATTTCTCAAACGTTGTTTGCTTTTGGTCGAGATACTATGTTATGTCTGTGAGACATTGATGATCATGTGTTTGATCATAAGCTACACTTATGCATGCTTGATATATCTTATCTATCTTATGTGGTCATTCACTTTTCCTTGGTGATGAGTGCATGTATTTCATTATTATCATCTTGAGCGCTCCACCAAGATGTATGTGACATGGAAGAGTAACCCATAATTCTAACTCTTTGTGCATTTGCAGTCCAAAGCAAATTTTAAATATGCACAAATTTAGGGGGAGCTCTTACTTATCACATACTTCTCAAAGCGACGATATAATTCATTCTTATTATCATTTGTCGAAGCTTTGATCTATATGTTGTCATCAATTACCAAAAAGGGGGAGATTGAAAGTGCAACTATCCCTAGGTGGTTTTGGTAATTCATAACAACATATAGCTCATTGAGCTAATGCTATTCCAAGATAATTATTTCAGGAAAGCTCAATGATTGGCATGGCATGGATGGTGAAAGTGGAACCTGCAAAATGCTAAGGACAAAGGATTGGCTAAAGCTTCAAGCTCAAGACTCTTCATTTTACATTTTAGTGATCCAAGATCACATTGAGTCCATAGGAAAAGCCAATACTATCAAGGAGGGATGAGGTGTTGCTTAATGAGCCTTTTGCTTCATGTGCTTAATGATATGCTCCAAAATCCTCAGCTACTTTCCCATATCCACAAATGACGTAAACTCCAAGCCAAACTCGGTCCTACCGATTCTTTTCATCCGGCGCCACCGAGTTTCACTTGTCATAAGCCACTGCCAAACCCTAGCAAATCGGTTCTACCGATAGGGATCTCGGTCTCACCGAGATGGGGTTGCAATCTCTCTGTTTCCCTTTTGTAACTTTTCGGTCTCACCGAAAGAGCAAATCGGTCCCACCGAGATTGCAATGTAAACTCTCTGTTTCCCCTTTTTAACTTTTCGGTCTCACTGAAAGAGCAAATCGGTCCCACCGAGTTTACCTGACCAACTCTCTGGTTAGCTAATTACCAAATCGGTCTCACCGAGTTTGTGTAATCGGTCTCACCGAGATTACGTTATGCCCTAACCCTAACCGTATCGATCCTACCGAGTTGCATGTCAGTCCCACCGAAAATATCTAACGGTCACAAGGTTTACTATTTCGGTCCTACCGAGTTTGCTGATTCGGTCCCACCGAGATTGGTAAATTGTGTGTAACAGTTGGATTTTGTGTGGAGGCTATATATACCCCTCCACCTCCTCTTCATTCGTGAAGAGAGCCATCAGAACACATCTACACTTCCAACTCATATGTTCTGAGAGAGAACCACCTACCCTTGTGTTGAGGCCAAGATATTCCATTCCTACCATATGAATCTTGATCTCTAGCCTTCCCCAAGTTGCTTTCCAGTCAAATCTTCTTTCCACCAAATCCAAACCTATGAGAGAGAGTTGAGTGTTGGGGAGACTATCATTTGAAGCACAAGAGCAAGGAGTTCATCATCAACACACCATTTGTTACTTCTTGGAGAGTGGTGTCTCCTAGATTGGCTAGGTGTCACTTGGGAGCCTCCGACAAGATTGTGGGGTTGAACCAAGGAGTTTGCATGGGCAAGGAGATCGCCTACTTCGTGAAGATCTACTGCTAGTGAGGCAAGTCCTTCGTGGGCGATGGCCATGGTGGGATAGACAAGGTTGCTTCTTCATGGACCCTTCATGGGTGGAGCCCTCCGTGGACTCGCGCAACCGTTACCCTTTGTGGGTTGAAGTCTCCATCAACGTGGATGTAGGATAGCACCACCTATCTGAACCACGGGAAAAACATCCGTGTCTACAATTGCGTTTGAATTCTCCAAACCCTTCCCTTGACATTCTTGCAAGTTGCATGCTTTACTTTCCGCTGCTATATACTCTTTGCATGCTTGCTTGAATTGTGTGATGATTGCTTGACTTGTCCTAAAGTTGCTAAAATCTGCCAAGAACTAAAATTGGGAAAAGTTTAAGTTTTTATTTGGTCAAGTATTCTAATCACCCCCCTCTAGGCATACTTCCGATCCTACACTAACGCCCCTGAAGAATATCATCATGATGTCGATGGTGGAGCGCCAGCGTTGTTAGGGTCGTCCGTTGGAGTAGGGCCTGCCGCAGTGTCGTCCAAGTCTTCATGTTCATCAGTCTCACACGATGAAGAGTATGAAATGGCAACCAAGTGAGGAACTTTGACCTTCTTGAATTTCTTCAAAGGCGGCTGAGACCAGTAAAAGTCCTGCGTGAAGCCCATCTGCTTGAGATCTTCTTCACCATAGAGGTGAGACAATACAGCCGAGGTGCGATGAAAAACTTCATGGATGTAGTAATGGTTCTTCTTCACAGTGTTTTGCGTGATTGTCATGTTCTGAAGAATTGAACCAAACTGCCGCTTGACCCATTTGTGGTTGCGATCAACCTTTTGATGAAGACTGAGGAGAAGCTCACGATCAGTCATCACCCTTGGAGCAGTGGTTTGAGGATTTTGCTTTGAAGCATTTGCGGCAGAGTCATCATTGGTGGAGTAGGATGCAGCTTTGCGAAACTGTCCATCCAATGGGCGAGTGCCTTCATCAATTACAGCAGCCTTGCCCTTCTCATCAGCTGAGGAAATAGTCCTTTTGAGGACTTCAATTGGGGGCAAATAGTTGAGATGATTTTCGAAATCAGCCTTGTAATGAATTGAACACCTTGATCTAAGGAGTCTCATAATCCAAGGAGCGTAAGGCTTCAACTCAAAAGGTGATAGAGCGACATTGGGCAAAGTCCTGATGAAGAAATCGTGGTAGTTGATAGGAATGCCATGTATGATGTTGAAAAGCAGATTCTTCATGATGCCAACAACTTCTTCATCATAAGAGTTGTGGCCCTTGATTGGACTGAGGGTTTTGGTCAATATCCTGTAGATGGTCGTTGGCACATAGAGCAGTACCTTGACAAGGAATTTGGTTCTCGGAGCTTGACCTGGCTTCAAAGGCTTCATCAGCACTTGCATCAGATGATTGGATAGCTCTGGTTCATCATAGATGCGCCTTGCACCTTCAACGGGAGGACTGACTGGGACGACATGAAGTAATTCAGAGGTCGGTGCTTTGTAGTGAGTATTTTTGGTCATCCAGTCCAATACCCATGAATTGACATCTTCAACATTGCCTATGATGTGCAACGTGGCATAGAACTAAAGAACGAGTTCTTCATTCCAGTCGCAGATGTCGGTGCAGAAGTTGAGCAGCCCAGCATCATGAAGAACACTGAGGACTGGGGTGAAGCAGGGCAGCGACTCCATATCGACATGAAGAATTTGCTCATGGTCAAAGATCTTGTCCTTATCGAATAGCAGTGAAGAATAGAAGTTCATCTCGCTAGCAGTCCAAAAACCTTTGCGTCGAAGACGAGCAGAGTCATAAGGATTGTAGTCAGTGAAGAAAATGTGCTCATTGAAGAAGTCTGCAGCCTTGAACTTCTGCTTCTTGGAGAGAGGTTTCTATGGCTTGGGCTGAAGATTTGCAGTTGATGTCTTCACAACCTCTTGAGGTAGAGCCACTAGAGACATAGGCTGAGGAATTTTAGGAGCAACGTCATCAGCAGTAGCCTGGGTCTCCATTTCTTTAGCAACATTTACATCAACACTAGTGGCTGGAACATCTTCAGGAATGGTGAGAAGAGAAGCTTGACGTTCTTCAGAACCCGTGTGAATTTCTTCTGTTTGGACCGGTGACTGAGGAATCTGTTACAGAGGGGTGTAGAGTGGTGAATTGGGGTGATGACTTTCCCAAAAGTCATCATTTAGAATTGGCATTGTACACCCAATGTCCACATCTTCATCTTCCTCATCTATCTCTTCAACGCCTGCCTCTTCAGCTGTGAACTAAGGCATAGGCGAGGATACCAGTGGAGTTGAAGTGATGTTGTCCACTTCAATTTCTTCATCGATCTACTCTCACGTAGCAGTAGAAAGATCTTCTTCATCAGATTCACTTGGAATCACATATTCCTCACCAAAGGGAACAATCTCCTTTGATGGCATGCTTGATACAGGAATAGGATCTATGGGATTTTCATAGGAGCTCGTCAAAGTCTTTACTTTCTTTGGAGCTTAAGACTCTGAGGTAGCAGATACTTGCCTTTTCTTGACAGCTACTCGCTCTGTAGCTTTGGTTTTCTTCGCTTCTGATGCAGAAGGAAGGATAGGACTTGTCGTCTGTGCAGGAGGAGCAGAGAAAATTGGTGCAGTTTCTTCAGGAGCAAGTGATGCAGTTGCCCTGGCATTGTCAGTTTCTTCAGGTGCAGCAGTAGGTGCTTCAACTGGCCTGGCTTGTTCCTCAGGCTCAACACTAGAGGTTGCCCTGGCAGTTTCTTTAGCGGCTGGAATTTCTTCATCAGCCCTGGAGTTTTCAGAATCTTCAGCAGCCTGATTTTCATCAGTGGTGCTAGCATGTTCTTTAGTTGGCTGTGCAGAAGCTTCAGCCTGAGGAATTTCATGTTGCGTTGAGGCTGCAACATTTGAGGTGAATCCCTCCACCATTCCGACGAATCTGACCTTGGCTCCTAGCCAATCTGCACGGTATGCGTCAAATTCACCACAGAGTGTTTTGATCCGAGCTTGCATGGCCACAAGTTCTCCAGTTGTCATTTTGACAACGTTCTTCTTCAGAAATGGCTCCTTCTTGTACTGAGCTTTCTTCAGTTGCCTGGCCTTTTCAAACTTCCATTTTTCTTCGCCTATAAAGGCTGTCAACATGTGACTTTAGCCAGGTGTGAGATTGAAATCAGGCATAGGGGTGTTGGGGTCCTTGTGCCAGAGACCAATGAAGTCTAGGATCAACTTAGGATCCAGTAGAAGAGTCACATTGGCGCCCTTGGCTCTAGCGGCCCATTGCTGTCTGTCTTTGATGATTTTAGCTAGTTCCTCATCATCAGCTTCGTCTTCACTAGATGACACATGGAAGGCAACCTGCTTCTTGTGAGGACTTGGTCTAGTGCCTCATCCAGCAGTGGCCTTTGTCTTCAGCAAAGTTGGGCCTGTTGAGGACTGCGGAGGAGCTAAAGAACTTGCAGATGCTCCTGAAACAATTGAGATACCAGTGGTCCTTTGGCAAGAGGCGAGATGCACAGGTGCCGAGTACTTTGAAGTAGCAGCTGAAGGTCTTGGAACAGAGGGGACTGGAGTTGCTTGAGGAATATGCCGGGAGGGCTTTGATGAGCTTGGACATGAGGGCATTGCTGAGGAACTGGGCTTGTGCGCAGACTTCTTGCGCATAGCCTTCTTGGGATTGCTAGGAGAGGCCTCAGCAGCGACATCAACAGAATCTTCATTGAATTTCCACACTGCTTCCTTGGCCATTTAGGAAACCTTGGCTTGTTGCTTGGCCCATTCATCTGGATAGTCTTCACCGTGCTTGAGGCTCGTGGGATCATCTTCTTGGCCTGGTGCCAGTGGAGGTCTTGGGCAAGGAGGGTGTAAAGCGAATTTCTTCATGTACTTAGGAGTGACATATCTGTACTCCCTCCATTCCTGTGCCCATCTCCTCTCTATCCTCTGTATGCGCACCTTGCGCTGATTCCTGTTTTGCTTGCCATGATTGGCTTCATCAGGAGTGCAATATTCCTCATAGATGTCATCTGGAATCTCAAAGGCAGTGTTTACTTCCAATTTCTTCCCTCCCTTCCGAGGTCTTGCCATCAGCCATTTTCTTCAGCTGAGGATTTTGAACAATAAGATTCTCTGAAGAGGTATGCAATTTGTCTTCGAGTAACACTGCAAAATGAGTTAAGTTGATGAGAACCTAGTGATTCAATAGTGGACATGTGTACCTGTGAACAGAGTATAGGTGCGAAGAATTTGGAGAGGTCATATGCCTTCTCAGAAGTTTTTCAAAAGGAACAAGTTTGAGGAATATGACCAGGAGTGTCTTAAGGAATTTCACTAAGCGGTCTTTAACTTAGGTTCCAGAGTTGTATAGGTTGAAAATCCACACAATTGAGGAATCTTGAAGAAAAACGTTGCTTGGAGAAACAAATCAAGAACAGATGCATGTGAGGTGTTTACGTGTGTGGAGGTCGAAGAATAAACACCTTTTGACGATTTTGTGGAAATCATCAGAATCAACAAGGGCAGTAAAAATAAATTTTATTAACCCTTGACGAAGAACACGACGAACTGTTAGTTGAAGATGGGAAGTTCCTACGTTCAGATCTTCCACGCCCTAACTTGGCGGAGGAAGATAGCTACGGCGGTGGCGGAGTGAAGATTTCCGCGGCCGACGCGAGTACGATGGCGACGAGGTCAAGCCAGTGAAGCTCTTCCTCACCGGCGACGATGGAAGTAGCGGCGTGATGTCTACTATGCAACTTTATTCTTGTAGACTCGTGTTGGGTCTACAAGCACAGAGTTTTTTAGGACAGTAGCAGTTTTCCATCAAGTGGATGACCTAAGGTTTATCAATCCGTGGGAGGTGTAGGATGCAGATGGTCTCTCTCAAACAACCCTGCAACCAAATACAAGAAATCTCTTGTGTCCCCAACACACCCAATACAATGGCAAATTGTATAGATGCACTAGTTCGGTGAAGAGATGGTGATAAAAGTGTAACATGGATGGTAGAAATATATTATTATTATCTGAATAAATAGAAACAGCAAGGTAGCAAATAGTAAACGGGCACAAAAACGGTATTGCAATGCTTAAAAATTAGGCCTAGTGTCTGTACTTTCGCTAGTGCAATCTCTCAACAATGCTAATATAATTGGATCATATAACCATCCCTCAACATGGAACGAAGAATCACTCCAAAGTTCCTATCTAGCGGAGAACATAAGACATAATTGTTTGTAGGGTACGAAACCACCTCAAAGCTATTCTTTCCGATCAATCTATCCTAGAGTTAGTACTAAAATAACATGAAGCTATTATTTCCGATCGATCTAACCAATAGTTCATACTAAAATGACACCAAAGCAAATTAAGATTCATAATATTCAATCCAACACAAAGAACTTCAAAGATTGCCCCAAGATTTCTACCGGAGAAACAAAGACAAGAATGTGCATCAACCCTTATGCATAGATTACCCCAATGTCACCTCGGGAATCCGCGAGTTGAGTGCCAAAACATATATCAAGTGAATCAATACGATACCCCATTGTCACCACGAGTATTCAATTGCAAGACGTATATCAATTGTTCTCAAATCCATAATAGTATTCAATCTGATAACAACGAAATCTCAAAGGGAAAAACTCAATTCATCACAACAAGATAGAGAGGGGAAAACACCATATGATCCGACTATATTAACAAAGCCCACGATATATCAAGATCGTGACATCTCAAGAACATGAGAGAGAGATTAAACATATAGCTACTGGTACAAACCCTCAGCCTCGAGGGTGGACTACTCCTTCCTCACCGTGGTGGCCGTCGGGATGATGAAGATGGCCACCGGAGATGATTCCACCTCCGGCAGGGTGTCAGAAAGGGTCTAGATTGGTTTTCGGTGGCTACAGAGCCTTGCGACGGCGGAACTTGTGATCTAGGTTAACCCTAAAGGGTTTCAGAATATTTGGGAATTTATAATGCAAAGAGGGGGTACGGGAGGCCACCGAGGTGGGCACAACCCACCTGGGCGCGCCAGGGGGCCCTGTCGTGCCCTGGTGGTTTGTACCCCGCTCGGGGCACCCCGCAGGTGCTGCTTTGGCCCATCAGGAATCTTCTGGCCCATAAAAAATCCACATAAAGTTTCGTGGTGTTTCGACTCCGTTTGATATTGATTTTCTGCGATGTAAAAAACAAGCAAAAAATAGCAACTGGCACTGGGCACTGGGTCAGTAGGTTAGTACCAAAAAATAATATAAAGTTGCTATAAAATGATTGTAAAACATCCAAGAATGATAATATATTGGCATGAATACTTCTTAAATTATAGATACGTTGGAGACGTATCAGCATCCCCAACACTACAAAAAAATACACTTCCGTGATGATACGTGTTTGTCACAGTAGGTCACGTTTTCTGTCATGCATGTACATCCATGACAAATTTATGACAGAATCAAGATAGTCATACTTGTGTTGTCGTAGAAGTGTTCCATGACCAAAATTATCATCACGGAAGTGTCCACTTCCATGACGATAAATCGCGCGTCATAGAAGTGCTTTCGTCAAGGGTCATCGACACGTGGCATCCACCATAACGGGACGCCGTTAATCTATCGGGTCCGGTTTTGGATCCGATAACCCGTTAACAGCCCGGACCAATGGGAAATTTCCACGAGTAAAATTCTGATTGGCCGGAGGAAACACGTGTCAGCTCGTAAGTGGGTCAGATAGGCGCCTATGATATGTCGACACGTGCGACGGCCCACCACTGGCCCATTTAGCTTACAAAGGCCGGCCCGTTTGACTTGGTCAAATGATAGCGGGTTGGCCCATGAAAAGCCTGTTAATGGTCTCTTCGCAAATAGCCCATTTTACGGCCCGGTAACTCACGACCCGTCAGGGCCTCCACTAAATTGGCCCAACAACGTCATCTGGGCCATCAAATCTAACACCAGCCCGTTTCACTTTCGTCCCATGTATGGCCCACGGCGTCTTTCGGCCCATATGAGGCCTTCATATCTTTAGGCCATAATGAACAGTAAATTTCTTTGTACCCGTTAACGGCCCATGATTCACATGGGCCGTTTCCATCCTGTGTTAGCTTTCGGCCTACTGACGGACCATACGTTCTTGGGCTCCTTTCTGGCTCTCAATTACTTCCGGCCCATTACTGGCCTGTTCCCCTAATGGGACAAATTCGGCCCGTGGCAAGAGTCGGCCCATTTCTAGCCTGTTAACCCGTTGCGCTGTTTCCAGCCCGTCCTATATTCTGGCCCATTAACGACCCGGTATGCCTGTGACAGAATTAAGCCTTTGCTGTCCTTCGGCCTGTTAATGGCTCATTACCGTGCTGGGCCGATACCAATTACACCCATTTACGGCCCATGTAGACCCATTTATCCGACGGCCCGAGGCCCACCGATTCTACGGCCGTGTTGGAGGCCCATTTAAAGACGCCCCGTAGGAGGCCCATGGATCCTCCAGCCCGTAGCAGGGTCAAGGCTACCACGGTCCGTATATGGCCCATGGTTGTTGTGGCCACTAGTAAACCAGGGAAAAAGAAGACTAGGAAATAAATAAGCCCGAAACTAATGCTAGGCTATTAAGGCGATTGCACAGATTACATCCACTGGGCATCAAAGATCGCCACCAATGCAAATATAGGGAACACCCTACACTATACAAAAATGGCTTGCTATTTTCTTTAGCCAGTGGCTGGACGTTAAGAACAAATTTCATATCGCAACATAACAAATTACAACTATAAAACAAAAGGAAGGTTGGCATAAAAGTTAACAGTGTGGCAGATAAATGCACCACCAGAGGTTCAGAAGCTCAGTTCATTTGACCAGACTGTTATGTTTTCATGCTGTATTGTCCGATGGAGCACCATAGCCTTCGCCTTCATTTCTCCTCGGCTCCTGAACAACATAGCAAATGTCTGATAGTCTGGTTTCAAAACCATGCATATCTTGACGACATCAAACAATGTCTTTCCTTGTTTCACAAAGGGTCTCTGTTAAGGAACGGACTTGTGTCTGGAGCGCAGATATAACATTGTTTTGTGCTTGCATATCTTGATCATGAGGCAGTTTGGACGAGATTGCCTTAACAACCAACCCAGTATTATGCTGGAACGTGCTTTTGGCACTGTTAGTGGACAAATACTGACCCACTGTAGCAAGAGCTGACATTGAGGTTATAGTTGCCTCGCCACCTTCAGAAGGTGGCGGTTCCACCAGTTTTTCCATAGCTTCCTGAAAAGTTGATTTTTACATTAGTAGTACCAGAACAAAAGATATTAAGGAGGCAGCAAAACCAAACAAAATAGCTTTGGTATATATACATAACTTATTCTGGTGAACCCATGTAAAATATTAGTTGTATTTTACTGCAAAGTACATAATAAAACCAGATTCCAAACATATGACCATGTACCATGGCTAATGTATTGTCTATTTCTTCACATTGTATTGACAACTAAGGATAAAGAGACAAAGTTTATAATACGGTAAGCATAGTATGACATCATCCATATCACAAAAGAACTGAGAATAGACAAACAGGCAGTTGTAACGTTGCGTGGGCAAGTCGAGCATGGAACTAGATTATAGGTCAAGATCAAAGGAACATCACTCCTCTCTTTTAAACCTTGTAAGGTGCAATGATACGCTAAGACAATTGTGTATAAAATTGAAAAGAGTAATAGACATTGGCTGCAAACCATGTAGTTCAAGGCACAAGTTAGAGTAAGTAGTACTTAAAAGGCATGAAGATTAAGGACTTACACCAGCGGCTTTGACTAGTGTAGTCGTGCCATTCTTCTTGCTGGTGTGACAGTCCTTGAAGATTTCCACATCATTAGGTTCAGATACTTTTTGGTCCTTGTGGGCTTTCCTCTGCATTTGGAACAAGTCAATATAGATCTGATGATATGGTACAGCGAAAAGGGTGAAACAACAACTAATTAGAAAAGCCTCATAGTGTGCAATATAGCTACGAGATCTTGTCGACTATTGGAATTTCACTTTCGTACGGTTGGCCTTGTTCTTTGAACAGTTCACCTACAAGAAGATAGATTTGTGTGGCACATGCGTAAATAGGACTTCAACATGTGATCTGATCACATATATATAATGTACCTGATATTTCGGATCTGACCAGTGTTTAACGAGGCCTCTCCAGTCTTCATCCGATATATTTTCCATTGGAGATGTTTGGGCAAGTTCGCTATTAGCCTTGCCTTCAAAGTGAGTTTTCCTCAAGTTATACCGAGACTGTCGCAGAGCAGACTTGAAAACATGGGTGCAAGCTTGTCTGGTTGCATCATCTTGGCTATCCAACTTGAACCTCATATGTTGAAAATTATAGGAGTCTCATTATCAGCAACCTAGAAAGTATTGGACAGAGCAAGACAATATTACTATTTCCATACATAACCATACTTACAGATAAATGGTGGAGGAAGGTGTTGAAATGGGTTTCGTCTTTGTCATTCCTATACTGAATCCATGTTGGGAGGATACATACATGACACCTAACGGCAACCGCTGCCTCTGATAATAACTTTCCGCTGGACTTTGACCTTCTATTGCACCATTAGTACTAGCAGAATCTACAGGATTGTTCCGCTTCCTGTTCCCTATCGCTCTGTGTTGCTTCCTCTTTCTCTGTGCCATGTTAAGTCAAGCCGACAAGAAAAACGAATAACCATTTATTTCTTCAGAACAAATGTACTTTGATGTAAGAACATGGTGTGATAGACAGATATTGTATGTTCTAGAAACAGGAATACGTGTCTTAGTCACAAGTATAATGTGTAAAGTAAGCAGATGAAATTCAACAAAATTAGAAGCAATACAAGCTAGACATCATACATAACATGCAACCACATATAACAGTGCCAAGTTAGAGGGAGCACCTTTGATGGTGCACTAGGGGAGACGTGCTCATCACCAACACAGCTACGTTGAGTGTCTATGCATGTGTTGTCTTGGAAATCATCTTGGGGGGATGGAGGAGTAGAATCTGTAGAGGCCTCCATTTGGAAGGAGCACCTTCATCTGTTGCCTTGTTATCTTCCTTCCGCTTTATTGATTTTGAATTGTCAAGTAAAACCTACAAGAAAAAGCAATAAAATTCACTCTTCAGAACTCATTCGTGCATGATACTGACAATCACTACTTTGATGTAAGGCAAACACATGGTTCCAGGATGGAATAATACGAAAAACAGGACGACATGGCATATTCACAACTGTTTGTGTAAACTAAGCAGAAACCATTTCGACAAATAAGAAGCAATGCAAGCTAGACACCACATGAAAGATGCAACTAATATGACTCTGCCAAGTTAGAAGTGTCCCGTCATAAATTGCATTTCAACAAATTAGAAGCAGTGCATGCTATAAATCATATGAAAGATGCAACTAATATCGCACTACATATCACTACAAAAAAAGACACATCCGTGACATTCTGGGCCGAACGAGTTTTTTTTTCTGTCATACATATGACACTTCTATGATGATAATTGTGACAAAACCCGGTATCATCATAGATGTGGTGGGCTCCTACTTCTATGACAAAAAATCATGACAGAAAATGGGCTTCTCGTCCTGGGCGGGCCGGAGACGTAGTTGCATGACATTCTTTGGGCCGTCCATGACGGATAAAACTGTGGTAGAAGCGAGGGCGAGGAAAATTTTGGGGAGTTCCCGGTTACGGTGGGAGGTCGGGGGCCGAGCGATGCGTGTTTCTCTCGTACATGTACGCGCATGTGTGCGAGGCGTTGGCTCTAATTGAACCCGAGCGAGGCGTTGGGCTCTAGCTGAACCCGAGCGATCGCACAGCAGGCTACGTGTTAGTGAACCCGAGCGATCGATCGATGGCTGTTAACTGAACCCGATCGAGCGATTCCTTCGCTACTGCTGCTAACTGAAGCCGATCGATGTTGCCTCTGGATGAACAGTGAGCGTTGCGCAGGGGGGGGGGGGGTGGATGAACAGTTCCCGGTGGGGGTGGATGAATAGGACCCCGTGGTGTTGCCTCTGGATGAACAGGACCCCGATCGATCGAGCCGGTTGGGGCTGGATGAACAGGACCCCGTGGAGGGCAGGATGAACAAGACCACCCCATGGAGGGCAGGATGAACAGTAGACGGTGGAGGGCAGGATGAACAGTAGCCCATGGAGGGGTGGTTGAATAGGAGCCCGTGGAGAGGGCTGGTTGAACAGTAGCCGATGGAGTAGCGCGCGGTGGAGGCTGGATGAACAGGAGCCCGTGGATGAACAGTCACAGCTGTAGGCTGGAGGAGGTCGACGGTGGATGAACAGTAGCTCGTGGAGACTGGAGGGGGTCGACGGTGGAGATGAACAGTATCCCGAGGAGTCCCGTTTTGCGGTACGCCACACCCCTCCCAATATACAGGACCCCCGTTTTGACCGTAGCGCTCCAACACAAGTCCGTTTCCTCCGTTTTGTGGTACGCCACACCCCTCTCGATCAACAGGACACCCGTTTCGACCGTAGGAGGTCCATTTCCTCCGTTTTGCGGTACGCCAGACCCCTCCCAATGAACAGGATCCCGTTTCGAACGTGGCCGGTCAAACACAAGGCCCTTTCCTCCGTTCTGCGGTACGCCAGGCCTCGTTTCCATCGCCTATTCCGTCCAAGCCCTCCCGATGAACACGACGCATTCCGTTGCCTCCCCATGAACACGATGCATTCCGTTGCCTCCCCGTGAACACGAAGCATTCCGTTGCCTCCCCATGAACACGACGACGACGCTGTTTCTCCGTTCTGACCCAGCCATGTACACGAGCCCTGGCCGTACGTATGCGCGAGTAGGCGTTCGAGACCCTGCCCGTATGTACGTACGTGGCCGTATTTTCTTTCTTGCATCCTGGCCGCTGTACGTACGTGTACATGCTATGTGCGTGCCTCTACTATGACACATGCGCGCCTCTACATTGACCAGTATATATGTACGTACATGTTTGCGACCAGAATGACAATGCTACGTACGCTTCGACCAGGTGGGTCCTGACTGTCAGGCACTTACTTGCCTGCAAAGATGTAGCTGGTGGGTCCCAGCAGTCAGGGGGGCGAATCGTTTTGTTTTTTTTGCCCGGATGCACCTCCTTGCGTGCGAAGATGTAGCTGGTTGGTCCCAGCAGTCAGGGGGGTGAATCGTTTTTTTGCCCGGACGCACTTCCTTGCATGCGAAGGTGTAGCTGGTGGGTCCCAGCAGTCAGGGGGAAACGTTTTTTTTGCGAAATACGGTGGCCCGTCCGGTGGGTCCCTGCTGTCAGGTGGAGGAATCATTATTTTTCGCGTAATAAG
Organism: Aegilops umbellulata; assembly: GCA_032464435.1. Lineage (NCBI taxonomy): Eukaryota > Viridiplantae > Streptophyta > Magnoliopsida > Poales > Poaceae > Aegilops > Aegilops umbellulata. The sequence goes on along the minus strand of CP136057.1, from coordinate 182,457,406 downwards.
GAGGCACTTCCTTGCTGCCGCCGTGGACCCAGTTGTTAGCCTCTCCACGTATAGTCCACGTCCGATGGAAGTCGTTCCTTGACCACATTGACCACGCCGCGCCGAGAGCACCAGGGCGGTGGACGACGGTGAGGCCTAGGAAGGGGACGATGCGGAGCCGGTGAAGACGCGGCAGTGGATGCCCACACAGAGAGGAGTATGAGGGTTCACTTGTTCGGCTGCGGTGTGAGGCTGTCGTCGCCGCAGGGCCTGGCCGGCGGTGGGAATAGTAGGGGGCGGTGAGGCCTCCGCGGCAGCACAGCCGGCCTCGGGAGGCAGGAGCAGGCGGCACGACCGGCGCTGCTTTGGGCGGCTAGAGCAAGAAGACCAGAGGTTGAAGAAGCACTACGACCGTTGGATGGGCATCGTACGATCACTCCAGCTAGAACCGTTTATATTGACTAAGTTGACAAAGCCCTTGGTACGTCAACTTAGTAGGCCCACATGTCAACTTCCGAAACGGTGCGCCCCAGATGTCAGGGGGAGGAATCATTTTTTGGGAGGGTGAAGCTAGAATATCCGAGATTGAAGAAGAAGCACGGCATCCGTTGGATGGACATCCAACGGCCACTGCTGTTAGAACCGTGTGTTGACTATAAGTTGACAAAGCCTTGCATACGCGTCAACTCTATTTTTTTAGGGGACGCGTCAACTTAATAAGGCCAAAAGTGTGTGGCAGAGAACTTATAGCCCAATTGAGATTTGTAAGAATGTGTAGCCCATTTTTGAATTCTAATGGAATTTTCTACAACCCATTTACAGTTTGTTAAAAGTACAACCCATTTCAACCAACCGTTCAAAACAGAATTCAATAAAATTTCCCACATTTTGATGGGATCTGAAATATTTTTATCCCGAAATTTCTAGTCAGATTAAATACAATTTCAATATAAATTTATATTACATAAAAATCTAACGAAACATTGCGCTCGCAACAATTAATGAAATTAAAATTTTCAATATGCAAAAATAATATTTTATAAAGTAATCACGTGTTTGGTGCATTTTTAGAGTTAATGCCCAGTTTTTATAATTACATCCCATTTATTATTTCTTAAAGCCCATTTTCTTGTTAAGCCTAATGCATCCCTCCTAGAAAAGATCTGCAGCCCAGCGGGGCGGAGAATAACAACTTGACCTTGCCTGGGTATTCCTAAAAAAAGTATAGCTGGGCTAGCCATTTTCAGCTTGAAAAAAATTAATATCTGGGCTGGATATCTGGCCTGGGCTAGACGGGCCACAGCCCGCCCAGTTAATACCTGCAGTGATGTTTTCGTTGTTGTTCAGAGGAGAAAAATTAATATCTGGGCTAAACATCGAACAACTCTGCAGTGCTCACACCTCAAAAACACAAATACTGCTCGAGCTGCTTGGTCCCAGCTGTCGGCCGCTTCTTTTGCAATTCTCTTGTTTATTGACTACTACATTGGTTGACAATGGTGTGGGACCGTGATGTCAGGAAACCAGGGGAAGCAAAATAAATTACTCCAGCGAGCGCTTCCACCTCTGCCTCGTTGTCTCCCGTGGGAACCCCTTTCCTCCCTTTTTTTGCTCGGGCAAGGACCAATGCATGCAGCACGTCCATGCGGTTATTAGGCAAGAAATAAAAGCGCTTTGCATGCTATGAATTACGATGGCCTGCATGGGTAGCTAATAAGGCATCCTCTTAACTGCTGTGATTAAATGTTGTGTTTAGAAGAGAGAAATATTCTTCTTTTCCACCAATCTGCTTGCACCTAAGTCGTGATGCACCTTCTAATACGACTTATTCACCTAAACGGAGGGAGTATAGTTATATATATATATATATAATAAGGAGGCACTTGCGTACGTGAGGCTATGGACCTGGTGGGTCCCCATTGTCATCCTCTCCAAGTAAAGTCATCTCCTCGCCCGCGCGCGCTTTCCGCCGGAAACAGTCAGTGCCGCCCACCCCGCTTCCCGGTGCAGGCGATTGCACCGCCTTCAAACGACAAAAGTGCCGTCCGTCCGTCCATCTGCCGCCCACATTAATGATACGTGGTTGCCGAGGCGGCTACTTCGGCGCCACACGTCCGTCCCTCCGCCCGCCCACCTTTGCTATATAAATTGCTGCGCCAGCCATAGCCGCAGTCATCTGCATCCGTTCCCTTTCTCCTGTCCACACCACTACTGCCCACCATGGCTTCTTCGCGCTCCAGCGCTCTTTGGGACGGGCGGACGACGGACCACAAGGAGATGGCAGCCATTGCTGTCGACCGGCTGGCCGGCAGGCAGCCGGAGGATGACGACGTCCCAATGGAGAACATGGTAGTCGACGATCCGACGCCAACCCCTCCTCCGCGCCATCCTCGCCGGTGCATTGCACCATGACCATCGACGAGGCCCGTACCCAATTTATGGGCAGTGTGAGGCAGATGCGTCAGGAGCAGTTCCGGGAGGCGCAGGCCGACATCGTCTACAACCACCATCTCGTCCAGGAGCACCTGTAGGCGGAGTAGCAGATCGCCGCGGAGCGGGCGGAGCAGGCGGGGCAGGAGGCGCTGTTCGACTCATACCGCTCCGCCCGCAAGGGCCGCCTCGAGCGCTGGCGGCACCGCATGCGGGTGGCGGAGGCTGCGGCCGCCTACAAAGAGGCTAGCAAAGAGGGCGATGAAGTGGGCGAGGCGCTGTTTGGCGAGACCGAGGATGAGGCAGAGGACAATGCCGGCTCCGACTAGTCCCCGCTCCGCTCGCCTCGACGAGGCCCTGCTCCGTCGAGGCCCCGCGGTGCCAGCAATGAGGCAGAGGACAATGCCGGCTCCGACGAGTCCACGCTCCGCTGGCGTCGACGAGGCCCTGCTCTGCTGAGGCCCCGCGGCGCCAACAATGAGGCAGAGGACACCGCGGCTCCGCCGAGGCCCCGCCCCGCCAACAACGAGGCAGAGGACATCGCCGGCTCAGCCGAGGCCCCACCCTGCCGGCAACGCGGGGGAGGATTTCCACCGCTCCGCTGAGGCGCCGCCCGCCGGCAGCGAGACAGAGGACATCGCGGGCTCTGCCGAGGCCCCTCCCCGCTACCAACGAGGCCGCGCCACACAGAAAACAAGGAAGAGTAGAACACGGTAGGTTACCGCCGCTCGGGTCCAAGTAAGGCCACCGCTGCTACCCTCCTGTTGAAGCCAAGCTAGGCGGGATGACCATTGACGGCCGGTTAGCTTCTTGGCAGCGACGTGGAGTCGGGGTGTTCTGCTGGAGAATAACGCTGCTTCTACTTAACTGCTGGTGCAGTTGGCTGACTGACACGTGGGCCCAACATGCCACATGTCAGTTACGCAAGTGCACATGCAGTTAAGTCACTGAAGCTTCTGTTCGGCTCAGCGGGACACAGGTGGGTAGCTTCGGTTAATTAATTATACCTCCAGCGCACCCCTTTTTAGTTGAAGAATGTATGAAATGTAATGAAATCTGGCATGTTTATATGAAATCCGACCGTGTATGAATGAATTTATTTCGATTAGTTCGAATTCCTGTATCACTGGCATTGGATGGACATGCAAAACAATACGTACTAGCATTATTCCCAGGGTGATCACCTCGTTTGCAGCAGTTTCACATGTACTCCCTCCGGTCCATTCTAGTCTGCATACAAGTTTTGTCTGTAGTCAAAGTAGCTCTACTTTGACCTATCTTATACAAAAAAGTATGCACTTTCACAATGTGCAAAGTAAAAAGGAACAAAAGGAGTACAAAGAGTTTGAGCAACTTTTTAGCGTTTCTTTACATTGCAATCAAACACACAGGCCTGGCAATTCATAGAGAACATTCAAAACAATCGATGATTATGCACCTCAGCGACTCACATGTCAGAGGCAATATTTAGTTCACAACTACAGAATAAAGAAAAAATTGATCGACGCTGCTGACAGCAAAGGGCGTCCCATTCGAAAATATCAAACGCTTGTCTTGCTAAAATCAATGAGCAAAATTTGACAAGGTTGTCCCATTCCAAAATATGTGCAGTCCCAAGGATGCCCCGCTGCCATCAGTTCGGACATTGACATGGAACCTCGTGCTAAATAAACCAGTTGTTCTTTTTGTGCAGTTCCACCAAAATCAACCAAATTCGCGTGTAGCTTGTATGATTTCACCCTTATATGTTGCAACGCCTTGAACTTATTGGCACCTCCTTTCTTGTGGTGGAAATGAATGATTCGATGTATTCATGAACATTTTGTATAGTTCCCATTGAAATCAAGCTGAGCACCCCTGTTTGCACAAATACAAAAAAAGTGATTAGTATAGAGCAAACTGTACTATGAATTGACAGTTTCAACAGGTACATACATGGTCCATGTAGAGCACACTTTTAGAAAAATGGAACTCACCAGAAAGAATCCTAGAACAACATTGTACTCGCGCATCACAGCAAAAAAATGGAGATTTTGTCAGTCCTTCTGAGCTGAAGTTAGTTTGGTCTTGTGGGGAGTAATGTAACCATCCTTCAACTGCTCCTTCTGATGATAAGATAGACAGGGCTTCTTCATCCTGGCATAATCGGAACTAGTCACTTCACGTACTCCATATTCTTCTTCAGAGGAAGATGATCCTGTTGTGCAAAGACAAGAGGACTACTAAATGCTAGCATCACTGTTTGCTCAAAAAAAGGAAAGGAAATATTTAAAACAGCACAGATGAAGCACTTCTCAAGGACAATACCACTTTTTCATGACAGTATCTAAATAGTAGCACAACACCAATAGAGATGACAAAGCTCAATCATATGGATGAAATCAGTGGGCGAGTACCAACCTTTGTCAGGAGGCTTATTGTGTAGAGCATACAGATGAAGCAATTCTTCAGAACCATCTGTTGCTATCTATGGTGGTGGCCATGCTTACTATATATATTCCTCGATTAGTTTAATGTTTCCAACATCTTCTTGTGTAGTTCCACTAAAATTTATGGTATCTTCAAAGAAGATCCCTGTTTGCACAAGTAGAGATAATTACATATTACATTAAGAGTGGCATCAAATCAATGGCAAAACAATTGCTCGTTCTAGCCATAGCAATAAATTAAGATGCAAAACTATATCATTACTTGTGCCATCACAGTTCCAGTGCTTCATTATAGCACCGGGAGTTGATTTTTGTTTTTCTTCCCCTTGTTCTTCCCCTTCGTCACTTGGTTCAATAACAAACAAGCTTCGCCTTCAATGTAAGATTTGGCATGTCAATTAGGGAGCACAAGTATAGTACTAAACTTAATTTTCTGATGAAAGTGGCAAAATACAGGCCAGCAGTTGTGAAATATCCTTATCTTACCTCAATGGGATATTACGGTGCACATACAGATTGGAAGTCTTGTCTCCATTTGTGCAGTTCACTAAAATCAAGCAACATTATCGTACAAGTAGCACAACATATGAATGCACACTGCAGAATCATGTGAAAGAAGGCTAGTACTGACCTCTCATGATGCGGAATTCAAACAACTCACAAGAAGAAGATCTGAACCAAATTCGCCTTAACGGATAGGAAGTAAGATCTCCTCTTGTGCAGTTCCACTAAGATCAAGCAATCAAGCAACATTGTCGGTGTGAAATTTTGGTTGAACTGCACAAAACACTCTTAAAACAAAAGTGTTTTGTGTAGTGCAACAAAAGGTCACAATGGCAACGAGGTGAAGCAGATAACCCTGTTTACATAGAGGTGCAAAGGAAACAATTAGTGGTCAAGAACGGTGGATGACACAGAAGCCAACAAAAAGAAGCATCTACCTTATCTGAATGGGAAAGAAAGCAAGACAGTAGCATTTCTCAAACGGTGGCATTGATTAATATTAACATAGAGATTATATTAACAATAAAATTCGTTAAACATGTAATTTGCTTTTAACAGTGGCATTGCATCAATTTTCCAGCGGCATTATTAGAGGGTGTTTGTTTACAGGGACATTTTGGTGTAGGGACTAAAAAAACTCCATGTCAGTCCCATCTAAACCAAATAGGAGGGACTTTTAGGGACTAAAAGTGGGCATTTGGGACTAAAGAAAGAAGACCCCGAGGGAGTCTTTTTGGGACTTTTTCCAACAGTTGCCCCTGCCACGCATCACACCTTGTCTCTATTAGTTCATTACTAGGGGTAACATGGTCTTTTAGCATGTCATTTAATAACCTCTAGTCCATGTTTAGTCCCTGGAACCCAGCAGGTAGGGACTAGGGAGTTTTTAACCAAACATGGCCTTAGATTAACAAAAACAAATGAGTTGCACAGGACAGTGGACGCAACCAGCACCATGTGCATCTACCGATGTACTGTGGTCATGCACAGTCTGTTGCAACAAAGAACAAACAACCAAGGAGCATATTTGTGTTGGTCCCAGTTTTGTTATCTTTAGACGCCTTTCCCTATGTGAGCGCAGCAAATCTAGTCTTGCTCAAACTCTACAGCCTTGTCCCTTCCTTTCCTTTTTGAACTAGTACTTTTGCCCCTTCCTTTCCTCTTTGAACCACGTCCTAGATTTATGCGATACAACTTTCCCCACTACTTTCCCCCATTCCTTTCCTCTTTGAACCACGTCCTAGATTAATGCTATACAACTTTCCCCCTTCATTTCCTCTTTGAACCACGTCCTTGATTCATGCTATATACAACTTTTCCTACTACTTTCCCCCACTCCTTTCCTCTTTGAACCATGTCCTAGATTCATGGTATACATGCCGGTAGAGCAATGCATGTGGAGTAAGTAAATTATACCTTAAGGTTCTTGGGGCATGGTTCGGTGGGCAACGGGACGACGACGAAGAAGAAGGGGTCGGAGGCCCTCACGCGCCACCGCTGGGTGGAAAGTGAACAGCTGCGCCGGTAGTCCTCACCGACGGTGACAACGTTAAGCCTCCTTCCCTTCCCGGTGGACGGATCCTGCCGGCTCTTTGAGCAGCAGTGAGGGGAGAGAGAGGCCAACGAAGTCTTGTTTAGATCTGGAGAGGGCGAGAGAGTGTGAAGAGAGCAACTACAAGCGCTGAGGCTCTAGCGGGAGAGGGCGAGAGAGTGTGAAGAGAGCAACTACAAGCGCTGAGGCTCCAGCGTGTATATATATACTGGAGAGAGTGTGTGAAGCGTGCAAACCCTAGAAAACATTTTGACCAGTCAAAGATCCTCCTGGCACAAATTATGCTCAAGTGTAGTTATCGAACCCGAGACCTCAAGTTTGATGAGCGAACAGGCTAACCAGCTACACAACCCTCCCGTTATGTTCAATGAGAGGGAAATAACCTTTTATACATTCCTGCATTCGTGTGACAAGCATGTCGTGTTTTTTTGTGTGTGTGTGGGAGTCATTGGGATTTCAATCATAATCGTGTCATGCGGCTTTGGTGGTAAGACTATCCACAGTGGTGCAGTGCCGGATCACGGGTTCCGGCAGACCCTTAAGGTTCGAACTCTGGGGTGCGCGCGGAGATCGAGTCCTCTACCTCTCCGTCTCGCAAGGATCTAAACTACCGCAAGATCAACACAAGAGACACAAGGTTTATACTAGTTCGGGCCACCATTGTGGTGTAATACCCTACTCTAGTTTGTGGTGGGTGGATTGCCTCTTGGGCTGATGAGGAAGAACAGTACAAGGGAGAACAGCCTCACGAGGGTCTGTTCTTGGCTAGGGGATGAACTGCTAGGGGGAGTTCGATCGCCCTTCTCTCTCTCTACTTGCTCTAGATGTTGAATCCGATTCCCCCTGCCCTGGGGGTGGCTAGTCCTATTTATAGGCAAAGGCCCTCGGTCTCTTCCCAAATATTGAGCGGGAAGGGCGCCAACAATTGGCCAATTCAAAGGGGAACATCTGGTACACTTATCCTGACTAAAGCTGGTCTTCGCCTGCCAAAGGCCCTGCGGTGATGCTGTCCTGGGCTCCATGGTGACCTCCTTCCCACCGTTGGACTGGTCTTGGTCTCGTTGCACCGAAGTGGGTGCCTTTACTTGATCCTCTCACCTGCGCTTGCCCCCTTTGCACCAAAGAGGAAAGGGAGACGTTGCGCGGGCTGGCGCCCGCCTGGCACCCTTGGTCGTCATGGCTTGCGTCATGGGCACCTCGTGAGGTACCCGCCTTGATCTCTTCGGCTCCTCGCGAGCCAGCCTAAGGAGGCCGTGCTTGAGGAAGCGCTGAGTCGTCCGCCTCGCGAGGCTTGGCCCCTCGCGAGGGTCTTGAGCCTTGTGCTGATGAAGATGGGCCACGCTGGGGCCCCATTTGAGCCACGCCGTAGGCCGCAGGCAGGCAAGTCTGGGGACCCCCGTTCCCAGAACGCCAACAGTAGCCCCCGGGCCCAAGGCGCGCATGGACTTGGCCGTGCCGAGAGGCGAAAGGGCAAGGGCGAAGCGCCGCGGGCCCTAACAGCCTGCGGCCTCGGGCGCCGTGTGGCGGTTTGACAAGACGTGGGCATCTCCACTTCCCCACGACGCCTTGTCAGCTGCGTGACTTGACTAGTCCCTTCATGCATAGATACGGGTCATTATTACCTGCGATCGTGGTGCTCGTCGGTTGGCCTCCTCCGGCTATAAGTGCGAGGCCGCACAAGCTCCGCCAGTCCATCCCTTCCCGCTTCTCTTCTTCTTCCTCTCCTTCGCCGCCGCCGCTCGCATGGCTCCGAAGAGGTTCTCAGCCGCGGAGAAGGGGAAAGCTAGTCGGGCGGGGCCCGACTCCCCTCCGGCCAAGCGCGGCCGGGGTCGTCCCCGCAAGCATCCCGCGGTCCCTGCTGTGGCTCCCCGCGGGCACAGGGGTGATTCTCCGCGTGGTGGTGAGCGCTCGGCTGCCATGGGGAGGGAGGCTGTGGTTGCGCGGCCTCCCAGGCCGCGCTTTCGCTCGGCGGAGGTGCTCCCGGAGTTCGTCGTGTGGTCGGCGGACCCGACCAGCACCCGGCTCCAGCTCCCTCGCTTCTTCATCAGCGAGCTGCCGGCCAGCGCCCGGTGCGGCTTCTGGCTCCAGGCTAACGGCTGCTGCAGTAGGGCCTCTTGGGTTTCGCTCGAGGTCTCCCCTTCTGGTTCTTCTTCTTTTGAAGAGATTACTGGTGAACTGCGAACCGTTGTCTGTGATGATGCGGTTCGGCACCCCGAACCGGCTCACGATACCGCTGATGAACTTGACCGCGGAGCCGGCGGGGATGGTACGGACGGCCTCCACCTCTGCCCACTTGGTGAACTTGTCGATGGCGACGTAGAGGTAACGGTAGCCCCCTGGCGCCCGGGGGAACGGGCCCAGAATATCCAACCCCCAGACTGCGAGAGGCCACGAGAGGGGTATAGTCTGCAGGCTCCCCGCTGGTTGATGGATCTGCTTGGAATGGAACTGGCAGGCCTCACAAGCCTTTACCAATTCGATCGCGTCGTTGAGCACGGTGGGCCAATAGAACCCACTATGGAATGCTTTGCCGATGAGGGTTCGTGTCCACAGTCTCCGCCGTGTATGTCCCCCAGTAGTTCCCTTCCTTGCTCCCTGGAGATGCAGCGCAGAGATACGTCGTTGGGTCGCTTCCGGTAGAGTTCTCCGTCTCTGATGCAGTATGCCATGGCCTGCCGCGCCACACGTTCTGCTTCCTCTTCCTTCTCTGGCAGGGCCCCATGTGTCAGGTAATTCCGAAGCTCGGTGATCCAGCGTTCCTCTTGAGGTTCCATCGTTAGGAGCAAACGTGCTCCTGAGGGCGGTCCGCAGGCCGGGGCTCCCGAGGCTGGCGGCTGAGGGAGCTCCTCTCGAGGCTGAGCTATGCTTGATAGCGTTGGTTGCGCTGAAGGCTTGAAGAGCCGTTCTTCGAAGACGCCTGGCTCCTGCGGCAGCCGCCTGGACGCCCGTCCGGCTATGTCGTCAGCTTCTTGGTTGGTGCCACGGGGCACGTGCTTCAGCTCGAGCCCCCAGAACTGCTTTTCCATCATGCGGACCTCTGCTAGGTAGGCCTCCATGTGTTCATCCTTCGGCTCGTACACCTTATTGGAGAAGTTGACTAGGAGCTGCGAGTCGCCTTTGACGGTGAGGCGCTTCACTCCCAGGGCCGCTGCGGCCTTCAACCCGGCTATCAATCCCTCATATTCTGCTATGTTGTTGGAGACCTTTTCTCCTTGCTGGAAACAGAGTTGTACTGCATAGCAAAGCTTATCCTGAGTGGGTGATATTAGCACAGCACCAGCCCCCGCGCCGTGTCTGGAGAATGCCCCGTCGAAGTACATGACCCAGCCTTCTGGCGCCTCACTCCCTGGGAAGAGGGAACGATCCTCGTGGTCCTTGAGGCCTGGCGCCTCTGTCCATTCCGCCACGAAATCCGCCAATGCTGCTCCTTTGATGACCCTAGTTGTGCTGAACTCAAGCTGAAACGCTTGCAACTCTATGTTCCACTCAGCGACCCTTCCGGCTGAGTTAGGGCTCCTGAGCACGCTCTCCAGGGGGTACGATGAGACTACATTGATCGGGTGAGCTTGGAAGTAGTGACGCAGCTTGCGCGATGCCACCGGCAACGCGAGGAGGAGTTTCTGAGGCATCAGGTATCGTGCCCTCGCGTCCCGTAGCACCGTGCTAACGAAGTAGACCGGGTGCTCAACAAGGATGTGGGCATCTCGGGTCGCGGCACCCTCGGGAGGTGAGGGCACCTCACAGGACGACGAGACCTCGGGAGGTGGACCATCTGGGCGTGCGGCCTCTCCTGTCTCTGGCGCGTCCTTCGGCGGTTGATCCTCCTCATCTGCAGTTTTGGCTTCCTCGGGCTTTCCTTGTTCCCTTTTTGCCTTGCCTCGGGCTGCCGCTACAGTCTTGACCTGGCGCTCCTCCCTAACCGCCACCAAGGCCGCGCTGGCGGAGTAGGGGGTGGCAGCGAGGTAGAGCAGCAGGGGCTCTTGAGGATGCGGAGCCACCATGACTGGGGGACTGGTTAGGTACCTCTTGAGATCCCGAGACGCCTTATCTGCCTCTTCAGTCCATTCAAAGGGCCCCTTTTTCTTCATCGGCTGAAAGAAAGGCAGCGCTCGTTCCCCCAACTTGGAGATGAAGAGCCCTAGCGCGGTCACGCGCCCAGTGAGCTTCTGCATTTCTCCGAGGGTCATTGGCGGACTCATGTCCTCGACCGCCTTGACCTTCTCGGGGTTGGCCTCGATGCCACGGTGAGACGCGAGGAATCCCAAAAGCTTGCCCGAGGGAACGCCAAACACACATTTCTCCGGGTTGAGCCGCAGGTTCACTGCGTCGACGGGTATCTGCTTGGTTTCTGCCTTGTCCTGGGTGAACAACTACTTCTTCTTGGTAGGCGCAGCCCCCTTCGGCTCAGGGGTCCCTGCGTCAGTGGGCTATGCCGATGCCGCCGTCTTGAAGGCGAGCTTGAGTACTCGCAGGGCGTCCCCGGTGTCTCCGTGCACGGTCAGGGTACCGCTGCTCCCGGGCATCTTCATGAGGTTGTACGCCGGGTGCGTGGCGGCCATGAACTGGGCCAGCGCCGGGTAGCCGAGGATGGCGTTGTAAGGGAGGCCGATGGGGGCAATGTCGAAGTCGACCATCTCCGTGCGGAAGTTGTCGTAGGTGCCGAAGGTTACCGGGAGCCGGATCTGTCCCAATGAGTCGGACGACCCGCCGCCGACGCCTGAGAAGGATCGGCTGGGTTGCAGCCGCTCCCGGGGTATGCTGAGGAGGTTGAAGGTCTCGACCGAGAGCATGTTGAGACCCGCACCGCCATCGACGAGGGTTCTGGTGACGGCCACCTGGCAGATGGTGGGGGGTGCACAACAGGGGGAGCGCGCCCGAGCCGGCCAAGTTAGCGGGGTGGTCCTCCGAGCTGAAGGTCAGACCAACCTCGCGCGCCGCCAGGTCCGGGGGAGCCCCCTACCGCACGGACACGGCGCCGATCTGGCGGGCAAATGGATTGACGTGGCGGCTTTGTGGGTGGCACCTGCAAGCCGCCCAGGAGGGCCGCAACGACCGGAAGCGTCGATGTCGCGGTGCGGTCACCCTGTCGCATAGGCAGGGGCTGGGGTGGTGCTTGTTGCTCGCCTCCCGCTGGGCCGGTGGTGGTGTTGACAGCGTGCGACGGGGGACAGCGAGGACGCCCACCAGCGAGGGCTGCTGGCGTGACGCGAGCTTGACGGGCGCCGTACATGGATGCGGCAGCCGGAGGAGGACGGAGCGGCGGAAGGCAGACTCCGGCGCACCCCTACCTGGCGCACCAAATGTCGGATCACGGGTTCCGGCAGACCCTTAAGGTTTGAACTCTGGGGTGCGCGCGGAGATCGAGCCCTCTACCTCTCCGTCTCGCAAGGATCTAAACTACCGCAAGATCAACACAAGAGACACAAGGTTTATACTAGTTCGGGCCACCATTGTGGTGTAATACCCTACTCTAGTTTGTGGTGGGTGGATTGCCTCTTGGGCGGATGAGGAAGAACAATACAAGGGAGAACAGCCTCGCGAGGGTCTGTTCTTGGCTAGGGGATGAACTGCTAGGGGGAGTTCGATCTCCCTTCTCTCTCTCTCTCTCTACTTGCTCTAGATGTTGAATCCGATTCCCCCTGCCCTAGGGGTGGCTAGTCCTATTTATAGGCAAAGGCCCTGGGTCTCTTCCCAAATATTGAGCGGGAAGGGCGCCAACAATTGGCCAATTCAAAGGGGAACATCTGGTACACTTATCCTGACTAAAGCTGGTCTTCGCCTGCCAAAGGCCCTGCGGTGACGCTGTCCTGGGCTCCATGGTGACCTCCTTCCCACCGTTGGACTGGTCTTGGTCTCGTTGCACCGAAATGGGTGCCTTTGCTTGATCCTCGCACCTGCGCTTGCCCCCTTTGCACCAAAGAGGAAAGGGAGACGCTGCGCGGGCTGGCGCCCGCCTGGCACCCTTGGTCGTCATGGCTTGCGTCATGGGCACCTCGTGAGGTACCCGCCTTGATCTCTCCGCCTCCTCGCGAGCCAGCCTAAGGAGGCCGTGTTTGAGGAAGCGCCGAGTCGTCCGCCTCGCGAGGCTTGGCCCCTCGCGAGGGTCTTGAGCCTTCTGCTGATGAAGATGGGCCACGCTGGGCCCCCATTTGAGCCACGCCGCAGGCCGCAGGCAGGCAAGTCTGGGGACCCCCGTTCCCAGAACACCGACATGCAGAAATAATGCAGCCTTAGTCACCTTACCTCTCTCCACGTAGTACGTTGGGTCCCACCAGTCAGAGGGTGAAACAAACAAATTAATAAGAAAAATTAAAAGCGCCAGCGGTGTATCTTACCTCACACATCTCGCTACTGCTCGGGAACACTGTCCAATTGAGACCTCTGTTCGCTCACATACTATTTTAAGTGAATCCTTATTATAACATGCACACAAATTTTGGGCACTTGTATTCGACTTAAGTCAGTGTGCCACCGTATCTCGTATACTTACTACTCCCTCCGTCTAGGTGTAATAAGTCACGTTAGAAGGTGCAACGGGACCAAGGTGCGTGCGTGTGTGTGTGTGTGTGCGTGCGCGCGCGCACGTGTTTGTGTGTGTGTTGTGTTTAACACCCTGTGTGTGTTAGAGAGAGCGACAGATCGACCTACTCCTACAGAGAGATGTTGTGTAGTGTACGATTTTAGCCGCGAGAGTCGGTGCATCCTCTCGTTTTCGGGCGTGTCCGGTAGGGACATGCGGACAGCTGCCACGCCCGCTCCTGACCAGCCTGGCCCACCCAAAGCTCCTCCATCGCCCGCGCGCGCTTCCCGCCCAAAACGGTCAGCGCCGCTCCAAAGAATCGGTGCCGCATTCATGCCCGGGCAGAGCGGACGCGACCTCTCACTGGCGCAAGAGTGATGGTTGCTTCGTCCGTCCAACTTACTGCTGGGTCTATGTGATTTGACGGCTCATTGGTCTTTATTACTGAGGTGGTAGGACTGCTGGATGTCGCACGCTTTCGGCGAAAGGAGGTATACTACTACTAGATTACAATTTTCTCCATTCTTACCGCGGAGGCGTGCAAGAGCAGTGAAAACACGCAGGCTCAGTGATTACATGGCCCACCTCACACTATCACCGTGCGACACCTAACTCTTTACATAGTACTCCCTCCGTTCCTAAATATTACTAGATGAGTCCCCGCGCATTGGCGCGGAACAGCGGTATATCTCTCTGCGCAAAATTATCAATTTCATAGAACAAAAAACTCTATAACCGCATGACAAATGTGGTAGCCAAACTAAATAAACTCCCATCATCATTTAGATCATCCCACGTAAGGAAAAAAGATCAGCCAACTCCTACTGCATAATGGGATTATATTTTTCTTTTTGACATGTTAATGTGACTTAAAAGCTCACTTACATGCATGCTACCGGTGCATGCTTGCATGCAGACATGTTGATGTGATTTAAAACCCACTCACATGCATGTGGCACGTTATTTCTGCATGCTTGCATGTGGCTTAGTGCGGAGCCTCTCAACGTCTAGATCAGACGGCTATTATGGACTGATTTACTTCATCTAACGGCTACATCAATTTTGATGACATGGCTCAAGGAGAGGATAGAGAATTCCTAGTAGTGGGGGCTAGCTATTACTAGTAGATAGTCTTTGTAGAGATTCCACTACATACGGAACAAAATGAATGAATCTAAACTTAAAATGCATCTATATACATCCGCATGTGGTTCATGGTGAAATCTCTACAAAGACTTATATTTAGGAACGGAGGAAGTACTAGTATAGTACGTACTATAATTTATCAGCGAGATAAATTTGTACAATGCTATGAAGCTTCCAACTTCTGTTACATGTATCTTGCGTCCAAGGTTGCCCGTTGCAACATTTCATCAAATACAAAGGAGACTAACATGCATGCTATTGCATCTCAATGATTGACAGATCATAGCAAATATGTACTCCCTCCGTTCCAAAATAAGTTTCTCAACTTTGTGCAAACTTTAGTACAAAGTTGTACTACTACTAAAGTTGACACTTATTTTGGAACAGAGGCCGCTAAAGAAAATGAACAAGCGTGATTAGAATAAGATTACTGGGACTAGTTGATGAGACATAAACTCATCACAAATACAGCACATAGAAGCCAGTAGAGGTATGTGCGGGGCAAAGAAGTAGAGAAATATTCACAAGGAGTGATGTGGGCAGCTGGAGCAGTGGTGCAAGCCGGATGTAAAGGGAGTTGTACCTGAGGGACGTAGCTCAACCTTGAGGAGGGCGGCGGGAGGCGGCAACTGCCCACGTCGCGGCAGTGAGCAAGGGACGAAGGCAACCTCACCGGCTTTGTGAGAGAGAACGGCGGGGACCCCTGATCGGGACGTGCCGACAGTGGGTTTTCGCCGTCGGCGACGGCCACCGCATCTACACTAAGCATCCACCCCTTCCCCAAGCGGACGTGATCCGCCGGGATGTTAGAGATGTGGCCACAGTCGTTTTGTGCGAGAGAGCGTGAAGAGAGCAACCCAGCAAGCAACCGTGTAGGCTGGCCCGTCCTGACTATGTATATAGTGGAGCAGTTTCCTTTTCTCTCCATATGAACCTATCATATTGTGTACATGCCACTGAAGAAAAAAAACTTTATTTATAAATGACATGGCACCTACTACTCGTTCTCCTATAACCTTGCGCTTGGCATCTCCAAAATATTGACCTTGCGATTGGCTCTTCGCCTCTTCGGGAAGTCGAGCAATAATGGTAGTGCAGTATATATCGTTCTGGCTATATGAGACTGAGTGAATTGCTCCACGTCCACCACGTGGGCGAGGGTCGAGGGGCGAGGGAGAGTGCTACATACGAAGCAAAATGAGTGAATCTACACTCTAAAATACGTCTATATACATCAGTGATTGGAGTATGTACTAGTAGTTCATATTGAAATCTACTAAAGGACATATATATTCCAAACAATATGATATAATCTCTATAACCAAGGTAGTTGGGACGAGGAGTAGACGGGGGGAGTAGTAAATTTTTCTCCTCGTCCTGCGAGCCACCGCCCGCATGGGCGAGGGAGCGGGCGTAAGGCATAGTAAGCAAGCTTCACCTCACCCTGCGAGCCACCGCGCCCGTGGGCGGGGGAGACGGCGTACTAAGCAAGCTTCTCCTCGTTCTGCGAGTTGACGGGACACATCAAAAGTACTCCAGTGTATAGAGCCTTGCCTCTAAGGTAGGCCCCACATGGTTTGCCTCTTTTTTTAACATAACACGTCAAGTCGCAATTTGTTTGTTCACCCGTGGTAGACGATCCTCCCTCCACCAAGTGGACAACCGGTACATGTGCCAAATTACCACGTGGGCTGCCTTTTTCGTACAGAAATGAGCTCCACCGTGTACCCGCTTGGGTGTGGTTGGGAAATAGAGGGGAGTACGTGCATCGTGCATGCACCTCTTCTCTTCGTGCACGTCCCCCACCTACGTGGGTGTGTGTGAGAGATACAAACCGCGTTCATGAGTGTTTTTTGTTTTGGGGTGGGGGTGGGGTGGGGGTTGATTTCATGAATTATTTGTGGGAATATGTGTCGATGCAAACAAATTTTTGCATGCAATGTGTGTGAAATGGAGGGCTATCCATATCATACATAGAGGGTCAGGCAATCCACGAGAAGAGAGGGAGGGGTCATAGCTATCGATGGAGTCGAAGAGATGATCAAGTGGGTGGGTGCGAGATCGATGAAGAGAGCCATCAAAATTGTGTGTGTGTACAAGTCAAAGATATAGGGCGACTGGCCTACCGGAACGTTAGAGGGCACACGTCAAGTTTGTGTGTGGCAGGGAGACATGACTAGAAGGCTAGATGTACTGGTGTGTGTCGGGGGGAGGGGGGTGGTGGGAGGGGTAGGAAGAGGCCTAACTATAGAGGTAGAACGACTCGTATATGTGTTGAGAAGGAGAGACCCAGCTATGTCTTGAGGGAGATCGGTCGACATCCATACATAACTGAAGAACGGGAAATATGATGGGACAGAGAGAGAGAGGAGAGAGAGGGAGGGAGAGGGAGGGAGAGGGGTAGAGTGCTGGATGGGTGATGGAGTTGCTTCTCGAAGATGGTGGGAGAGGCCTACTAGACAAACTGAGGGTGGAACTGCAATGTTATCAATAAGAGTGGGGATGTGTTTCTGTGTGTGCATGTGCGTGATAGATCAGTCGGGACGCATCCATGGATGATGAAGGGGAACCATGTGTTTGGTAAGCAAACCTAACTAGATCGGTAGATCAATTGTTGTTTGTCAGAGAAAGGGAGAGACACAACTAATGAGGTAGATCGATTGACGTGTGGGTAAAAGCGAGTTATAAGGACCTAGCTAGCTATATGTATAGCGAGAGATCGGTCGGTGTACGTCCATTTGTTAGAGGCAAATAAGGCCCAGCGAGACGGATAGACAGAGAGAATGGAGCTAGGAGGTGGTGCGAGAGGCCCAACTACTAGCTAGATAGGGGGAGGAGTGTGCGGTTGTGAGAGCGATGAAAAGAGGGGCGAGAGTTTACACGTGTGTCTGACCGTATGAGAGACATGAGGCAAGGACACATAAAGGAGGAGATTGAAGGTGTGTTTGTATGTTGTAGGTAGGCATCGCTGGAGAGGTTTATCGATCGGTGTGTGTCATAAAGGAGTTGTGGAGACTCTGGGAGAACGACCTAAAGAAAAAAAATGAATGTGCCCGGTGGATAGAATGCCGAGGGAGGGGGAGGGCGAGGAGGGCGTGTGCATGCACGAGAGAAAGTTAGTGGTAGCTACAAAGGTTAGAGGATTGTGTGGGTGTAAGAGACTAACAAAGATCATAATTTGATATGAAAGCGGATTCATGTATTTGAATAGGAGATCATAGTGTTTTAAACATTGCATGCATGAATATAGCAGTGATACACGTCTTGTGCACATGTTACACCATAATGTGATAATGCATGGCGTTTGCAACTCACAGCTAAATGCCGAACAATCTAAACCATACTATACATCAAACAATCTCACATTTTATTTGAATTTGTGATAATGTGTGGCTTTTGCAGCTTACAACTAAATATCGAACAATCTAAACAATACTATATATCGAACATTCTCACATTTTATTTGAATTTGTGGTAATGTGTGGTGTTTGCAACTCACATCTAAATACTTGTAGGCGTAGGGGGCGGGGCACCATACATAATGTGATAAACACATTATACATATGAGACATGGTTTAGATTATGAAGATCTAGTTAGAGCTAGAAATGTAATGTGATTTGAAATCAAAATAAAGTGGATTCAAAAAATCTAGTTCGAGTTCATATAGTACACGTAGTTCATATGTAACTCGAGACTAATCATGTGGTGTGCTGTGAAGATAATACACAAACGATGGTTTAACTTGACAATAATGATGATTGTAGATCTTATTAAAATAGAGAAACGAATTCAAATGCTTTGACTTCACAACAATCATTACTGTAGACCTTATTCAAATAGAGAAACAAATTCAAATTTAATTCATATTGAAGCCGTAGTATATACGTTTGGAATGCACTAAAACGTTCATTTGAATAGTAGGTTGCATGCATTATACACGTAGCGAAATATTTTAATTGAAAATAACATGAATTCAAACTTTTGAATGACATTTGTAGGGCGCATTGATTTGGTACAGTACACGTTAGGCTTGTCCGGAAATTTCAACCCGTGCCTTGTTAGCCCGAAATATTTAAGATATATCTTTGTCTTGTTGTGCTCCGACAACTCCCTCCATCTCAACCCGCGCCTTGCTTTTCCGAAATTACAACGCGCGCGAAAACTCCCACTTCCTGTGAAATCCCGACATGCGAAATGCCCGTGGTACCCCTGAACCGAAAGAACCGCCTCAAATCGGTGGGGGTACTTTCGTAACTTACCCCATATTTTGGACAAGCGTGTCTCTAAGCCATGGTTCCCCACTGCCATCCCATCCGCCCACCCATTCGTACACCGAGGCCGCGAAAACCCGCAACGAAACCCCACACCCTGCTTCGTCCGCCACCCAGCCGAAGCCTCTTCCTCGGCGACGTCGTCCACAACAACACCTCGACGTCCCTCATCCACCATACCGGATGAGGATCCGTCGTCGATCTCATCGTCCCACCGGTTCAGCCACTCCATCCTCCACCTCCAAGAAGCTGCCCTGACGTTTCCCTCGTCTTTCGCCCCACCTCCATTCCCACACCGCCGTCTTCACCAGCACCACCGGAAGAGCATCATCATCACCGTCTCCTCGGATGAAGCTGCGGCCTAATCGGTGCCACCAAAGAGGTTGTACACTAATCGCCGCATTTTCTTCTTGATTCGATCTCATGGTGATGCCGGCGCTCGGTCCCGAGCCGACATGGCGCGGCTCTATCCACGGCGGCGTCGCCGGCCACTTCCTCCACGTCGTCGCTCCATCGGCGGCGACGTCCACATCAGTAGGACCTACTTCTGCTTTAGCTCTCGCTCGCGCTGCTGCTCTGCTCTTGCTCTTGGTCCCTTGCCTGGTCTGCTCTTGCTATTGCTCTTGCTCGTGCTGCTGCTCTCGCTCTTGCTCTTGCTTGCGATGCTGCTCCGATTTAGCTACACTTTACTCCGATGCCGCCGGGGTGAAGGAAGAACCAGCCGCAGCGGGGAGGGGGGCTCGCCGGAGAGGTACTGAGAGAGTCCTGGATTAGGGGGTGTTCGGATAGCTGGACTATACCTTCAGTCGGACTCCATGACTATGAAGATACAAGATTGAAGACTTCGTCCCGTGTCTGAAAGGATATTTTCTTGGCGTGGAAGGCAAGCTAGGCGTGCGGATATTCGAGATCTCCTACCATTGTAACCGACTCTGTGTAACCCTAACCCTATCCGGTGTCTATATAAACCGGAGGGTTGTAGTCCGTAGAATAACCATCATCATACACAATCATACCATAGGCTAGCTTCTAGGGTTTAGCCTCCTTGATCTCGTCGTAGATCCACTCTTGTACTACGCATATCATCAATATTAATCTAGCAGGAGTAGGGTTTTACCTCCACCGAGAGGGCCCGAACCTGGGTAAAATAAAGTGTCCCTTGTCTCCTGTTACCATCCGACCTTGACACACAGTTCGGGACCCCCTACCCGAGATCCTCCGGTTTTGACACCGACATTGGTGCTTTCATTGAGAGTTCCTCTGTGTCGTCGCTTCTAGGCCCGATGGCTCCTTTGATCATCAACAACGATGAGGTCCAGGGTGAGACTTTCCTCCCCGGACAAATCTTCGTCTTCGGTGGCTTCGCTCTGCGGGCCAATTCGCTTGGTCATCTGGAGCAGATCGAAAGCTACACCCCTGGCCATCAAGTCAGGTTTGGAAGCTTAAACTACACGGCCGATATCCGCGGAGACTTGATCTTCGACGGGTTCGAGCCACAGCCAAGCGCGCCGCACTATTTCGAGGGGCATGATATAGCTCTGCCTCCGAATAGTACCCTGGAGGCCGCACACGCTCCGGCCCCGATCCTTGACTCGGAGCCAGCTGCGTTCTCCGAGGATGAACGGTTGGACGTCACCTCGGGGGCTGCGATCTCAAAGGCGATCGAGCCGAACGCCAGCCCCGTACTCCGCATGGCCCAGAACTCCAAGGAGCCGGACTCTTCTCCGAACTCCGGGCCTTCCGTGCCCCCGCAGATCGAATCTGATTGGGCGCCTGTAATGGAGTTCACCGCCGCGGACATCTTTCAGTGCTCACCTTTCGGTGATATCCTGAATTCTCTCAAGTCTCTCTCTTTATCAGGAGAGCCCAGGCCGGACTATGGTCTGCGAGGTTCGGATTCGGACAACGAAGAAATTCAAAGCCCACCCACCACCCACTTAATAGCCACTATTGACGATTTAACCGACATGCTTGACTTCGACTCCGAAGACTTCGACGGTATGGACAACGAAGGAGGAGACGAACAAGAACCAGCACCTGTAGGGCGCTGGACCGCCACCTCATCATATGACATATATATGGTGGATGCTCCAAAGGATGCGGATGGCGATGGAACAGCGGAAGACGACAACTCGAAAAAACCGCCAAAACGCCGGCGCCAACGGCGCCGCTCTAAATCCTGCCACAGCAGAAACGGTGATTCCGGCACGGGAGATAATACTACCCCGGACAGCGCCGAAGAACACCAAAACCAGCAAGATTCGGCGCAGGAAGATGGAAAAGCCAGCCCTCAGGAGAGAGCGGCAGAGCAAGAGGTTGAGGATGATAACTACATGCCTCCCTCCGAAGACGAGGCAAGCCTCGACAACGACGAATTCGTCGTACCATCAGACCCCGCCGAATAAGAGCGTTTTCAACGCAGGCTTCTAGCCACGGCCAACAGCCTAAAGAAAAAGCAGCAACAACTTAGAGCTGATCAAGATTTGCTAGCTGATAGATGGACTGAAGTCCTTGCGGCCGAAGAGTATGAACTCGGGCGTCCCTCCAAAAATTATCCTAAGTGCAGGCCGCTACCCCAATCAGAGGGGGAACATATGACATGGCAGACCGGCCACCCCGTGGCCGCGACAGAGAGGCCTGTCGAACCCTTAAGCAAGCCATGCCCCGGTGCCGTTCAAATAAGGCACGGGAAAACGAGCCAGACCTGCGAGACGTACTGGAGGATAAAGCAAAGCAAACAAGATCGATCTATGGATCGCGCGGACGCCCGACGACACTGTCGGATCACGGGTTCCGGCAGACCCTAAAGGTTCGAACTCTGGGGTGCACGCGGAGATCGAGCCCTCTACCTCTCCGTCTCGCAAGGATCTAAACTACTGCAAGAACAACACAAGAGACACAGGGTTTATACTAGTTCGGGCCACCATTGTGGTGTAATACCCTACTCTAGTTTGTGGTGGGTGGATTGCCTCTTGGGCTGATGATGAAGAACAGTACAAGGAAGAACAGCCTCGCGAGGGTCTGTTCTTGGCTAGGGGATGAACTGCTAGGGGGAGTTCGATCGCCCTTCTCTATCTCTCTCTCTCTGCTTGCTCTAGATCCTGAATCAGGTGTCTCTACCCTGGGGGTGGCTAGTCCTATTTATAGGCAAAGGCCTTGGGCCTCTTCCCAAATATTGAGCGGGAAGGGCGCCAACAATTGGCCAATTTGAAGGGGAACATCTGGTACACTTATCCTGACTAAAGTTGGTCTTCGCCTGCCAAAGGCCCTGTGGTGACGCCGTCCTGGGCTCCATGATGACCTCCTTCCCACCGTTGGAGTGGTCTTGGTCTCGTTGCACCGAAATGGGTGCCTTTGCTTGATCCTCTCGCTTGCGCTTGCCCCCTTTGCACCAAAGAGGAAAGGGAGACGCTGCGCGGGCTGGCGCCCGCCTGGCACCCTTGGTCGTCATGGCTTGCGTCATCGGCACCTGGTGAGGTACCCGCCTTGATCTCTCCGCCTCCTCGCGAGCCATCCTGAGGAGGCCGTGCTTGAGGAAGCGCCGTGTCGTCCGCCTCGCGAGGCTTGGCCCCTCGCGAGGGTCTTGAGCCTTGTGCTTATGAAGTTGGGCCACGCTGGGCCCCCATTTGAGCCACGCTGCAGGCCGCAGGCAGGCAAGTCTGGGGACCCCCGTTCCCAGAACGCCGACAGTAGCCCCCGGGCCCAAGGCGCACACGGACTTGGCCGTGCCTAGAGGCGAAAGGGCAAGGGCGAAGCGCCACGGGCCCTAACAGCCTGCGGCCTTGGCCGCCGCGTGGCGGTTTGACAGGACGTGGGCGTCTCCACTTCCCCACGACGCCTTGGCAACTGCATGACTTGACTAGTCCCTGCATGCATAGATACGGGTCATTATTACCTGCGATCGTGGTCTACCGGATCGTTGGCCTCTTCCGGCTATAAGTGCGAGGCCGCACAAGCTCCACCAGTCCATCCCTTCCCTCTTCTCTACTTCTTCCTCTCCTTCGCCGCCGCCGCTCGCATGGCTCCGAAGAGGTTCTCAGCCGCGGAGAAGGGGAAGGCTAGTTGGGCGGGGCCCGACTCCCCTCCGGCCAAGCGTGGTCGGGGTCGTCCCCGCAAGCATCCCGCGGTCCCCGCTGTGGCTCCTCGTGGGCAAAGGGGTGACTCTCCGCGTGGTGGTGAGCGCTCGGCTGCCATGGGGAGGCAGGCTGTGGTTGCGCGGCCTCCCAGGCCGCGCTTTCGCTCGGCGGAGGTGCTGCCGGAGTTCGTCATGTGGTCGGCGGACCCGACCAGCACCTGGCTCCAGCTCCTTCGCTTTTTCATCAGCGAGCTGCCGGCCAGCGCCCGGTGCGACTTCTGGCTCCAGGCTGACGGCTGCTGCAGTAGGATCTCTTGGGTTGCGCTCGAGGTCTCCCCTTCTGGGAACGGGGCCCTGACCCGCGGCTGGCAGACGTTTGCCCGCGCGCGCGGCCTGGGCCAGCGGTGCACCCTGCACTTCAAGTTCGTCGGCGACGGCACCCTCTACGTGAGGGTGTTTGGGGAAGATGGTCGCCGCGCAGGATGCTGCCCTGAGGACGACGATGGAGGAGACATCGCCCACTCTGCTGGCTGCGCCCGAGGCTCCCCAAGCTTCGCCAACTTCTCTTCAGGCGGCTCCTCCAGCGGTGGCCGCAGCCAGCCCCCTCGCCTCCGTGCTTTCTTGGGGGGTGGCTGTTCATCCGCCCGTCGTCACGCTCCGGTGAAGCGCGAGAGGGAGTCCGCCTGAGCTCTGGAGGCATCCGGTGTCGCCTCAGCAGGCCGATGTGGGGCGGGCCGCGCCGGGCTCGCCCTTCCCTTTTGCTTTTGCTCCCTGTGTAAGATAAGACAGCTGCATGGAGCCCCGTGGGGGCGTGTTGAGGATCATTGCCGTTGTAGCCATTACCTTGATTTTGTTGTTGCATTTCTCAACCATTTGCCCTCGCATAGGTAGTTTGCGGCCCCAGCCGGGGGGCGACAGACCCAGGCCCTGTGTGCATGTCGCGGTGCCCGAGGTGCACGGACCAGAGGGGTGCTCCTGTGGAGAGCCCGGGCCGTGAAACCTTTAAGCGGCTAGAGCAGAAACGCTCGCGAGGACGTTCGAGTCCCATCCCTCGCGAGGCCTTTATGAGAGAAGATCAAAACAAGGAGCGAAAATCGACAAACCACAAATCAACAACGGCGACAGCTTCGATAAGACTTCAAATGCAAGTAAAACACGTCAAATGCGGAAAGCAAATGAAAAAGCCGTGTCCGGCACCTAGTCTAGTCTTCGACGTCTTCTCACCAGCGCGGAGCTAAGTGCTGCCACTGGGCGTGGGAGGGAGCCCCAGGGCCTGAGGCCGGTGCTCCTAAGACTCCGGGGCGTGTACAGCCCCACTCATTATTACGTGAGAGTGTCACGGGGCGGCGAGCTTCACAGGCATTGGCCTTCTTCACAAGCTCCGGGCCTTTCTCCTTAGAGGTAAGAAGCTTCACAGGCATTCGCCTTATTCACAGGCTCCGAGCCTTTTCCAAAGGAGACGATCTTCACAGGCGTTCGCCTTCTTCACAGACTCAGGGCCTTTTCCAAAAAGAGACGATCTTCACAGGCGTTTGCCTTCTTCACAGGCTCAGGGCCTTTTCCAAAAAGAGACGATCTTCACACGCGTTTGCCTTCTTCACAGGCTCAGGGCCTTTTCCAAAAAGAGATGATCTTCACAGGTGTTTGCCTTCTTCACAGGCTCAGGGCCTTTTCCAAAAAGAGACGATCTTCACAGGCGTTTGCCTTCTTCACAGGCTCAGGGCCTTTTAGGGGTAGAACCTCCGGAGGTGCTGGATGTTCCACGTGTTCTGGATCGGCTCCCCCTCTTGAGTCTCCGAGCACACGGAGCCAGGCCTAGAAACATGAACAACCTTGAACGGGCCCTCCCACATGGGAGAGAGCTTGTGCAGCCCTTCCCTGGAGAGGACCCGCCTGAGTACGAGGTCTCCTACCTCGAGGGTCCTGGGGCGGATGTTGCGGCAGTGATATCGTCGTAGCGCCTGTTGGTACATTGCCGCTCGCAGCGCGGCTTCCCGGTGGCGTTCCTCCCCCAGCACGAGGTCCGTCCCCCGCATGGCGTCCTGCTGCGCCTCGTCAAACGCCAGGACCCGCGCGGAGCGACGCCTGACCTCATGAGGAAGGACTGCTTCGGCTCCATAGACCAGGAAGAACGGGGTTTCCCCGGTTGGTTTGGTCGCGGTTGTGCGGATGGACCATAGCACGGATTGGAGCTTGTCGTACCAACCCCTGCCGCAGGCCTCCACCTTCTTCTTGAACGTCTTGGTCTTGAGGCCTCTTAGGACCTCCGCGTTGGCTCGTTCGGCTTGCCCGTTGCTTCGCGGGTGTGCCACCGAAGCGTAGCATATCTGCGTTCCAAGGTTAGCACAGTATGTTTTGAAGAGATTACTGGTGAACTGCGAACTGTTGTCTGTGATGATGCGGTTCGACACCCCGAACCGGCTCACGATACCCCTGATGAACTTGACCGCGGAGCCTGCGGGGATGGTACGGACAACCTCCACCTCTGCCCACTTGGTGAACTTGTCAATGGCGACGTAAAGGTAACGGTAGCCCCCTGGCGCCCGAGGGAACGGGCCCAGAATATCCAACCCCCAAACTACGAATGGCCACGAGAGGGGTATAGTCTGCAGGCTCCCCGCTGGTTGATGGATCTGCTTGGAATTGAACTGGCAGGCCTCACAAGCCTTTACCAATTCGATCGAGTCGTTGAGCGCGGTGGGCCAATAGAACCAACTACGGAATGCTTTGCCGACGAGGGTTCATGATGATGAGTGGTGTCCGCAGTCTCTGCCGTGTATGTCCCCCAGTAGTTCCCTTCCTTGCTCCCTGGAGATGCAGCGCAGAGATACGTCGTTGGGTCGCTTCCGGTAGAGTTCTCCGTCTCTGATGCAGTATGCCGTGGCCTGCCGCGCCACACGTTCTGCTTCCTCTTCCTTCTCTGGCAGGGCCCCATGTGTCAGGTAATTCTGGAGCTCGGTGATCCAGCGTTCCTCCTGAGGTTCCATCGTCAGGAGCAGACATGCTCCTGAGGGCGGTCCGCAGGCCGGGGCTCCCGAGGCTGGCGGCTGATGGAGCTCCTCTCGAGGCCGAGCTGTGCTTGATAGCGTTGGCTGCGCTGAAGGCTTGAAGAGCCATTCTTCGAAGATGCCTGGCTCCTGCGGCAGCCGCCTGGACGCCCGCCCGGCTATGTCGTCAGCTTCTTGGTTGGTGCCACGGGGCACGTGCTTCAGCTCCAGCCCCCAGAACTGCTTTTCCATCCTGCGGACCTCTGCTAGGTAGGCCTCCATGTGTTCATCCTTCGGCTCGTACACCTTATTGGAGAAGTTGATTAGGAGCTGCGAGTTGCCTTTGACGGTGAGGCGCTTTACTCCCAGGGCCGCTGCAGCCTTCAACCCGGCTATCAGTCCCTCATACTCTGCTATGTTATTGGAGACCTTTTGTCCTTGCTAGAAACAGAGTTGTACTGCATAGCAAAGCTTATCCTGAGTGGGTGATATCAGCACAGCACCAGCCCCCGCGCCGTGCCTGGAGAATGCCCCGTCGAAGTACATGACCCAGCCTTCTGGCGCCTCGCTCCCTGGGGAGAGGGAGCGATCCTCGTCATCCTTGAGGCCTGGCGCCTCTGTCCATTCCGCCACGAAATCCGCCAATGCGGCTCCTTTGATGACCCTAGTTGTGCTGAACTCGAGCTGAAACGCTTGGAACTCTATGTTCCACTCAGCGACCCTTCCGGCAGAGTTAGGGCTCCTGAGCACCCTCTCCAGGGGGTACGATGAGATGACCTTGATCGGGTGAGCTTGGAAGTAGTGCCGCAGCTTGCGCGAGGCCACCAGCAGCGCGAGGAGGAGCTTCTGAGGCATCGGGTATCGTGCCCTCGCGTCCCATAGCACCGTGCTAACGAAGTAGACCGGGTGATCAACAAGGCTGAGAGCAGCTTGGGTCGCGGCGCCCTCGGGAGGTGAGGGCACCTCACGAGATGCTGTGGCCTCGGGAGGTGGACCATCCGGGCATGCTGCCTCTCCTATCTCTGGTGCATCCCTCGGCAGCTGACTCTCTTCATCTGTAGTTTCGGCTTCCTCGAGCTTTCCCTGTTCCCGTCTTGTCTGGCCTCGGGCTGCCGCTATGGTCTTGGACTGGCGCTCCTCCCTAACCGCCACCAGTGCTGCGCTGGCAGAGCAGGGGGTGGTGGCAAGGTAAAGCAGCAGAGGCTCTTGAGGGCGCGGAGCCACCATGACTGGGGGACTGGTTAGGTACCTCTTGAGATCTTGAAACGCCCTATCTGCCTCTTCATTCCATTCAAAGGGTCCCTTTTTCTTCATCAGCTGAAAGAAAGGCAGCGCTCGTTCCCCCAGCTTGGAGATGAAGCGCCCTAGTGCGGTCACACGCCCAGTGAGCTTCTGCATTTCTCTGAGGGTCTTTGGCGGACTCATGTCCTCGACCGCCTTGACCTTCTCGGGGTTGGCCTCGATGCCACGATGAGATACGAGGAATCCCAAAAGCTTACCCGAGGGAACCCCGAACACACATTTCTCCGGGTTGAGCCGCAGGTTCACTGCGTCGAGGCTCGCGAAGGTCTCCTCCAGGTCTTGTATCAGGGTCCTGGCCTCTCGAGATTTCACCACAATGTCATCGACGTATGCTTCAACATTCTTCCCGAGTTGCGGGCCCAAGGTGATGTGCATCAGCCGCTGAAAGGTTGCCCCTGCGTTGCGTAGTCCAAATGGCATGCATGTATAGCAGTACACCCCGCACGGGGTCAAGAAGGCGGTCTTCTCCACGTCTTGTATTGCCATCTTGATCTGGTGATATCCGGAGAAGGCATCCAGAAAGCACAACAGGTCGCACTCGGCGGTGGAATCGACGATCTGGTCGATGCGAGGGAGCAGGAACGGATCTTGCAGGCATGCCTTGTTGAGGTTGGAAAAGTCGACACACATGCGTTCCTTCCCCCCTTTCTTGGGTACAACGACAGGGTTGGCCAACCAATCTGGGTATCGGACCTCGCGAATGACTCCAGCGGCTTCCAACTTGCGGTTCTCTTGGACGATGAAGGCCTGCTTCTCTGCGGACTGCCGCCTGGCCTTCTGCTTCACGGGGCGCACATTTGGGCACACGTTGAGGTGGTGCTCGATGACGTCCCTGGGGATCCCTGCCAACTGATCAGGCTCCCAAGCAAACATTTTCTTGTTTGCACGCAGGAACTTGACCAGGGCCTCCTCCTGCTCAGGCCCCAGGTTGGCGCCAATGGTGAAAGTGGCGCTGGAGGACCCGTCCTCGTCGACGGGTATCTGCTTGGTTTCTGCCTTGTCCTGGGTGAACAACTGCTTCTTCTTGGTAGGCGCAGCCCCCTTGGGCTCAGGGGTCCCCGCGTCGGCGGGCTGTGCCGATGCCGCCGTCTTGAAGGCGAGCTTGAGTACTCGCAGGGCGTCCCCGGTGTCTTCGTGCACGGTGAGGGTACCGCTGCTCCCGGGCATCTTCATGAGGTTGTACGCCGGGTGCGTGGCGGCCATGAACTGGGCCAGCGCCGGGTAGCCGAGGATGGCGTTGTAAGGGAGGCCGATGGGGGCGATGTCGAAGTCGACCATCTCCGTGCGGAAGTTGTCGTAGGTGTCGAAGGTCACCGGGAGCCGGATCTGTCCCAAGGAGTTGGACGACCCGCCCCCGACGCCTGAGAAGGATCGGCTGGGTTGCAGCCGCTCCCGGGGTATGTGGAGGAGGTTGAAAGTCTCGACCGAAAGCACGCTGAGGCCCGCGCCGCCATCGACGAGGGTTCTGGTGACGACCACCTGGCAGATGGTGGGGGTGCACAACAGGGGGAGCACGCTCGAGCCGACGACTGGCCATCTCTCAATTTTTTGATAAACGGCCGCACAGAAAATAATATTTTAAATTCAGTAAGCATTGCTTAGCGCATATGAACAAGTTTTCAGCGCACAGGATACAAACGAGCGAGTTCACTCAAATATTACATTTTTAGTACATTCATCCGCAACAAGGCGGGCTCCAGCAGGAACTTCCTTGTAGTAGTTCTCGGGCTTGCGATGCTCCTTCCCCTGCGGCGGCCCGTCCTTCACGAGCTTCTCTCCGTCCAGCTTACCCCAGTGTACCCTTACACGGGCAAGGGCCCTCCGGGCACCTTCAATGCAGACAGAGCGCTTGATGACCTCAAGCCATGGACAGGCCTCCACCAGCCGCCGCACCAGCCCAAAATAGCTCCCAGGCAGGGCCTCTCCAGGCCACAGCCGAACTAGTAAGCCCTTCATGGCCTGTTCGGC
Organism: Aegilops umbellulata; assembly: GCA_032464435.1. Lineage (NCBI taxonomy): Eukaryota > Viridiplantae > Streptophyta > Magnoliopsida > Poales > Poaceae > Aegilops > Aegilops umbellulata. The sequence continues at coordinate 182,428,242 of CP136057.1, read as the reverse complement.
CGCCTTGTGGAGCTCGACCAGCTGTTTCAGCTGATCGCTTAAGGGCACAGGGTGTCCGGCCTCAGAATACTGAGACCAGAACACACTCTCCGTCGAGCTGCCCTCTTCAGCTCGGTAGAACGCGGCGGCGTCGGATACGCTGCAGGGAAGATTGGCGAACGCCCCTGGAGAACTCCGGATTCGGGTAAGTAATAGGAAGTTTACTTTTATATTCCTACTTTGCATTGAGAATGCCTTACCCATTGCTATCTTTTTCACCTCCTCCAACTCTTGGAGGGCCTTTTGGGCTTCGGCCTTGGCACTCGTGGCGGTCTCGACGGCCGACGCGAGCTCGGATGCTTGCGTTTTTGACTCAAGCTCCAAACCCTCATGTTTTGTCATGAGAGCTCGCATCTCTTGCTGCACCTTGTCGACCTAAACCCCAAGCCTTTCTCGCTCGGCGCGCTCCTCGGCCGTTTTCTTTTCGGCCTCTGCCAGCGCCTGCTTCAGGGTTGCCACCTCGGTTGCGGCCCCTACAATAAGCAGTACAATCCTGTTATTTCTTTCTGCAATCAAGCCTCTCTATAGGCACCTTTTATTCTCTCTTTTTTAGGTATTTCTTACCTTCCTTCTCCTCGAGCTGCCGTTTGGCAAGGCGAGCTCTTGCTTGGTCCGCCCGAGGTCCTTTTTATGGACATCCACCTGCGCAGTCAGTGCGGCGGTGGACAGCAGTGAATACTGCATATGCATATTTGACCTTTTTTGTTAGACTCCTGCGAAAATTACTAGATCCTCTATCCGGCTTTTCTTTCTGAACACCGAACAGAGCATCAGGGGCTACTGTCTATGCGATAAATAATTTGACATATTTTTACTTACCTCAAAGCCTGTTAGAAGGCTAGCGCAAGCTTCATTCAGTCCGCTCTTGGCGGACTGAATCCTTTGGATCACCGTACTCATAACAGTACGGTGCTCCTCATCGATGGCGGCGCCCTTAAGCACCTCCAAGAGATTTTCCGGCGCCTTCGGTTGGACGGAGGCCACCGGCTCAGACGGCTTACTCCTCTTGGAAGGAGTTCGCCCACCGCGGACCGGGACTGTCGAGTCCGGCGCGGTGTCCGGCATAAAGCCGGACTTGGAGCCCTGGGGGGTTTCATCCCCTTTACTCCTGGGGTCCAGAGGATTGCCTTGTGGCTCCTCCAGGAGAATTTGGACAGCATAACGGCTGTAAATGCTCAGAAAAAGAGATGAGACATCCACAACAGTTTGCAAAACCACTCAACAACATCATATCAAGGTTCTGGTTCAACTGGCAACATACTAAAATTTAGTAGGAACTGAACTGGGTTGTAACCAACAATCCTATAAGTTACTACGGATTAGTAACACGTGAACCTGATAGAGAGAAGAGAGCCTAGTCCTCAACCCATGTAGAATGAGAAGAGAATGACTCAAGATAGAGGGCATAAGGTAAAGGAGTAAAAGAGCCTTACGTTCCCTCCCACAATCAATTCCCCTACATATAACTAAAGCATTTCTAGACTCGACATCGACCAGTTTGGCTTAGCGAATCTACAGGCAGTCCGGCTCTGATGCCAACGCTGTCAGGACCCCGATCCTAAGCCACATCGATCCAGCATGTAACACCTCATATCACTTTGCGGCCTCATGCACGGTACTCCCACGGGTGCCACCTTACCTGGCCCGGGACCGTTTGCGCCTTTTGGCTCACGTATATGATAGTGTCGCTAGCATCCATATGACAGAGAACCCGGGCCGACATGGCTAGTCGTGAACCCAAGGGGGCACTAACCCATGAGGACAGGCATACATGAATCACATCGAGCATGTCGGTCAACAACGTATAAATCCGGGCTGTAGCACTGGGCTAACAGGACTCCGGTATTCTGGGCTGTAGCAGGCTAGGCAGGACTCCGGATAACACCGCATCACATTTCCCCGAAGGGACAGACACAGGAACGAAGTGAAACACATGCCGGCCAGTCATGTGTTCCGAGCAGTAGTGCTGGGCTAGCAGGACTCCGGTGAACCGGGCTGTAGCGGACTACTATCGCTCAGAAGCACTAGACTACATTTCCTCATATGATAGGCTGCCAAGGATAAACAACTAGATAGTCGGATCCCACTCATACCAAGCATTTCAATCATACACACAATATGCCCGATATGAGTAAATACAACATTGCATCACAACAAAACTCTACAACTCAAGTACTTTATTTAAGAGGCTCCGAAGAGCCATACATATCATCCATACAGATAGGGGTCACATGACCCGACACTCAAGTCATACAATCATACAAGCACATGCGGAAGCAAAGTAGTCTGAGTATAGACACTAGAAAGAAAGAAGGCTTGACGAAGCCTGTCTATCTACATCGACCCTTCACAAGTCTTGGATCACCACCTGGGTGATAAGTCACTCGTCAACGTCGAGGTCTACGTAGAACCCATCAGAGGGGTTGGCGTAGTCGTCTGAAAACATTAATTAAAGCAACATGAGTACGAAGGTACTCAGCAAGTCTTACAACAGAATCCTACTATACATGCACATTCTCAAGAAGGTAGTGGAGTTGTTGCAGCAAGCCAGCTTTGACTCTTGGCTAAGCTATTCTACGACAGACACAACTTGTAAAGCATTTGTCGCACACGAGTCCACTATCACCAACACAATACTCCACCGTGGATCCTCTCTCGCCAACCTACGAGAGGGCCATCCGCGGTACTCACACTTATCTTGAGATTTTTAGTAGTATCCATGTAATTGTCTATGAACTGTATAGGTGACCAAGTAGTCCTTTACCGCGGACGCGGCTATTCGAATAGTTTCATACCCTGCAGGGGTGTACTTCTTCACACATGTTTCCACCACTTAGCGTCTGCACACGTCATGTGCTCGGCAGACTTCAAGCGAAAGCCGAGTGGGTGTAGACCCCGACCTAACCAACCACACTAGTCTCTAGTCCAGGTTTATCGCCTATTCGGGTTCCATCCGCAAGGAGATCCGGCCGGGGTGTCCTCAACGGCCCCAAACGATGCGTGCAGGGTTCCCGAGACACCAAACGGGCGAATCGGTACACCGGGCCACGTGCCTACCGCAACACAGCCCACCCCTATGGTCAGCACTGTATGCGGCCCCCAGCAACTACAAACACCAGAAACTACTTGCAACTCCTGGACAGAGGACGAGAGGGGTCGGTAAGTCGAGCGGGGTCATATTTCAGGGCCCAATGTGTGGTAGTAGCTGAGCCTTAAATCACACACACAGATCTCAGTTCTTAAGGACGGCCTCAATGAAACAACCCACCATGTACTCCTACATGGCCTTCCATCGATTCCTTTACCAAATCGTGTTCAACACTTTCACACTCTCGACAACGTCACAACCTTTCACTCTAGTTCATCATCCCGATGAGCCAGACCTAACACAACTCTAAGCATAGCAAGCATAGCATGGTAGGAACACACACACATATGGCTCAATCAACTCCTACACATGGTAGTGGGTTTCATCTAGTTACTGTGGCAATGACAGGTCATGCAAAGTTAGTGGATTCAACTACCGAGACACACATCAGTTTGAATCGTGTTGTCTTAATGCAGTAAACGAGAGCAGAAGCGAGAACATGGGTTTGTATCGGAATGATCAATGGGTTGCTTGCCTGATGGAGTGGTAGTGGGATACTACCCTTCAGTTGGATACTCTTGAATATCCTCGGAGGCAGGACCTACCACGAAGAACACATCGAAACACAATCAACACATGACGATATGCAACATTATGATGCATGCTATGTCATGGCAATATGAATGTGTCCTGGCCTAATGCAAGCTAAAATAGAAAGGGATGAACTCATTTGAATCAAAGATTCAAATATTAGCTCATTAGGCATGGCCTTAATAGTGCATTTCCTTATTCTGTTTAAACAGCAAGGTAAACTTGTTTTTTCATGCATGAAACCATTACAGATGGATAGATTGAATTTTTCTGATAATTTTTCATATATAAATTATTTCATTTGGAGTTACAGATTAATTTCTATGATTTTTTGAAGTTTGAAACATTTTCTGGATTTTCCTGAATAAGATTAAATCCAGAAAATCAATTACGGCGTCAGCATTGCGTCATGCTGACCTCAGCAGGTCAACAGACCCGGTCCAGGTCAAACCTAACGCGTGGGTCCCGCGTGTCAGTGTGGTTTAGTTAAACTAAAAGCAATTAGCACTAATCCTAACTAATTAACAGGGCTAGGCCCCACCTGTCATTGACCCAGGGGTCAAACTGGGCCCACCCGTGGTCAAACGGGGTCAGCGGGGTCAACTCGCCGGTGTTAAGCCGCCGGCGACGACCAGATGCGGCGGGGCAGCGCGGAATTCACGCTCCGGCGACCAAAACGATGGCTGAGCCCACCTACGAGGAGATGGGGATCGTGCGCATCCAGCGCGGCATGCGGCGGCATGCGGCGGCAGCGGGGACGGCCGGAGCTCGCCGGAAACGAGCTCGGGGCGGCGCCGGAGTTCGGGCGGGGTCGGGTTTGACGCTACGGTGCACGGGAGGAGGAGCTGGTGGTGTCTACAGGTTCTTGGTGCTGCACTGAGCACGATAGTGAGGTTGGCTTTGAGCCATTGTGGCTCTAGCCACGACGACACCATGGCCGGGGGCGAGGAGCTAGCGGCTCCAGTGAAACTAGGGCTACGCGGCGCAAAAGAGGCGGGGAAGAGAGGGGTTCTGGGCGGAAGCTCACAGGGAGGTCGACAAGCAGCTCAGCGGGCTCGGGGGCGAATGGAGCGAGACAAATCGACGAACGGCGGCCGGCGGGCACCGAGGTCGAAGACGAACTGATGGCGGCGATGCAGGGCCTCCGGCGAGGCGTGGCTCGGTGGGAAGGGCGAGGGCGTCACGGCGGAGCTCCCGGACAGGTCAGAGGGGCGAGGAGGTGACGGAGGGCGCGATTACGGCGGCGAGACGGCGACGGGTGCGTCGGCCATCACGAGAGAGGGGTAGGGAGACGAGGGAGAGAGTGAGAGAGGACGAGAGGGGGACGTGAGGGTCACGTGGCAACCCAGGACGTCTCCTGGCGTCGGCGGAAGCAGGAGGTGGCCGGCGTGTGGCCGCGGGCGCCGGCCACGCGCTCCGTGTCCTTCTGGCGCGAGGAGGAGGACGACTGGCATCGCCAGTCGGCTGGGCCGAGCCAGGTGGGCTTCTTCCTCTCTTTTTTTAAATTTGTTTCTGTTTTTTATTTAACTGTAACTGTTGGGCTTTATTTAAAATACTAAAACATTTCCAAAAATCCTGGAAATAATTATGGGCTCTGTTTGGATTATTTCCAACAGCAAACATTTATTTCCAGAATTATTTGAGCATTTAAATTATTTAATAGCATTTAAATGCCCAAATTCAAATACTTATGATTTAAAACAATGACCTTCTGTTGACCTAGAAAATTGTGCACCTATTTTGCCAGAGGTTCTAACCCAAGACAAAGAGGGTGAACATTTTAGAAGGGCATTTCAGGTTCATTGAAAATGCTTTTAGTAAACCCTAGTTGATTTCAGGGGGGGTTGGGGGTTCTGCCTTCCCCATTTCAAGTTTCTGATGAAAAGTAAACATGATGCAACACTCTAATGCATGACTAGCTAGGGTGTGACATCGGGCAGAGGAGCCGGACAGTTAATTGGTCCGGATATCTCCTACCAAGCCTGTCAAAGGTAAAGGGAGTTTAGATCCCGCATAGAGTTAATCTATGAAGAAGAGCTTAACGAACCTGTCAAAGGTATAGATAGCTTACCTCGCTAGCATTACGTTGTGAGCTGTATCCGCGATCCTCGGAGGCGGATGTGGGGGACTCGGCGCCTTTGGTCAGCACCTTCCAGACGTCTTCATACGTCGTGTCGAAGAGCCTACTGAGGGTTTGGTGCTGCGCCGGGTCAAATTCCCACAAAGTAAAATCCCGTTCTTGGCACGGGAGGATCAGGCGAACGAGCATGACCTGGACTATATTGACAAGCTGGATTGGCTTGTTCACCAGGGACTAGATGCACGTTTGCAACCCAGTCACTTCTTCCTTGTTGCCCCACGACAGGCCTGTCTCTTTCCAGGACATGAGCCGCGTGGGGGGTCCGGATCTGAACTCGGGGGCCGCGACCCATTTCGGATCGCGGGGCTCGGTGATGTAAAACCACCCGGCCTGCCACCCCTTTAGGGACTCCACGAGGGAGCCATCGAACCAGAGGACGTTGGCTATCTTGCCAACCATAGCGCCTTCGCACTCCGCCTGGGTGCCGGACACCACCTTGGGCTTGACGTTGAAGGTCTTGAGCCAGAGGCCGAAGTGGGGGCGGACGCGGAGAAACGCCTCACACGCGACGATAAACGCCGAGATGTTGAGAACAAAGTTCGGGGCCAGATCGTGGAAATCCAGGCCGTAGTAGAACATGAGCCCCCGGACAAAAGGGTGAAGTGGAAAGCCCAGTCCGCGGAGGAAGTGGGGAAGAAAAACTACCCTCTCATGGGGCCTTGGGGTAGGAAGAAGCTGTCCCTTCTCAGGATGCCGATGCGGGATGTCCTTGGACAAGTATCCGTCTTTCCTTAACCTTTTTACTTGAGCCTCCGTAACGGAGGAGACCATCCACTTGCCTCCCGCTCCGGACATTGTTGGAGAAGGTTGAGGAAGGAAGAGCGGACTTGGGCGCTGGAGCTTGAGCTCGCAAGAGATGGATTGGCAACGGAGGAAGAAGGCGTAGGTTAAAAAGGTGAATCGTTATCACTTTATATAAGCAGGTACGGTTAGGCGTCCCCACCTACCTAATAAAACTCACTTGCCTCCCAAACGCCGTGGTAAATGGCGTGGTTGGGTTACCCACGTCCGTATTAATGAGAATCCCGTTAAAGGGGGCACATGATCTCTGCTTTGACAAGACGTGCCAAGGAAACCGCCTCACTAAACGAGCTGAGGTGGAACAATGAAAGCAACTTATATAGAAGGCTTGGTCGCAGTGTTATGACGCATTGCGGGATACATCGGCAGATTTGATTTGTGTTAATATTATTCTCTATATGGCAATATGTGGAAACTTATTTTGCAGAGCCGGACACTATTTTTTGGTGTTTATAATCTTCTTGAAGAACTTGGAGGAGGAACCCACCTTTCAATGCCGAAGACAATCTGCGCGCCGGACTCGTCGTCATTGAAGCCTGGTTCAAGGGCTACTGAGGGAGTCCTGGATTAGGGGGTGTTTGGATAGCCGGACTATACCTTCAGCCGGACTCCAGGACTATGAAGATACAAGATTGAAGACTTTGTCCCGTGTCCGGAAGGATCTTTTCTTGGCATGGAAGGCAAGCTAGGCGTGCGGATATTCGAGATCTCCTACCATTGTAACCGACTCTGTGTAACCCTAACCCTATCCGGTGTCTATATAAACCGGAGGGTTGTAGTCCGTAGAATAACCATCATCATACACAATCATACCATAGGCTAGCTTCTAGGGTTTAGCCTCCTTGATCTCGTGGTAGATCCACTCTTGTACTACCCATATCATCAATATTAATCTAGCAGGAGTAGGGTTTTACCTCCACCGAGAGGGCCCGAACCTGGGTAAAATAAAGTGTCCCTTGTCTCCTGTTACCATCCGACCTTGACGCACAGTTTGGGACCCCCTACCCGAGATCCACCGGTTTTGACACCGACAGGTACCCCACTATCTATCTTAGGGTTCAGGATGGGGGCGGTGGTCGCCGACGGTGGCGGGGCATTGGCGGGGCCGTGGCGTGGGGATCGCCGAAGAAAAAGCTCGGCACGGGGGGCCTAGAGGGATGGCCGAGGCAGCGGCGGACCGATGGTGGGGAGTGTTTTCGGGGCAGGCAGGGCGGCGCACCGCCGGCCGTAGGCGGCGGGGGGCTGCTGTTTGGCCGGCTCAGGGGGGTGGAGGTTGAAGATGAACCGCAGGCCCTTGATTTCGTATCCAACGGCTGCAAAATCGACTGACCAGAGATGAAAAAGTCAGTCGACCGACGTGTAGCCTCACCTTGCTAGTGCGTTCAGTTTCGACAGCAAAATTCAGTTTCGACAGCAAAATTCAGTTTCGACAGTTAAGTTCAGTATCGACAGTTAAGTTCAGTTTCGACAGTTACGTTCACTTTCGATAGTTAAATTCAGTTTCGACAGTTAAGTTCAGAGATGAGCGGCCGATGTATTTTACATCTAGCACTTTGTGGTTATGTATTTTACGTCATGTATTGGAGATGCTATTAGAATTCCACTCAGGTTAACGTTGTTCGTTGTCTCTCTTGTCCTGCTTCAGCCTCGGTGTCGTACAACTCACCGGAGCTGCTCCAGCGACGAAACCCTCCATCACAGCGGAGCAGTACCTCGGGCTCCATCTCCATATGCCTAAGATCTTCTTCCCCTCCTCCGACACGCAAGTCAGCTGGAGCATCCTCACCGGCCATCCCAATCACGCTGAAATCGACATGGCTTCGCCAAAGAAGTTGTACACTTGTTGCATCTCTTTTTTACTCTACATGTTATATATATTGTCCACTGAGCACATGGATTTGTTCCTTTAGTGTCTCCTTGAAAGAAAAAACGTAGGAATTTTAATTTTCACTTGTCCTCCTTTTCAAATTCCTATTCATGAAGCACAAGACTAAGAGATAGTAGCATAATAGCATTATAACCGTACATTTTCTTGTGGTTTGACTTAATCTCACCATGCTGCTTTGCATCCTGTGTCTTCCAATTGTTGCGAATCGAACACCCAGATTGGCAGAAATCCTGTGTTTTTAAATTCTCTGTTTTGCACGTGCATTCCTATCCTATTCCTGTCTATTTCCTATCCCTGCATTGTTGGAATCCTCCAATTCAGACGAGCCCTTACAGAATTACTTCTCTTACAGATAGTTGTCAAAGAAAACCTTGCGTGGTTTGTCCCGCTCCTGCTGCGCCGTTGTCCACCCCAGCTCAGTTGCTCCAACGACAGAAGGGTCCAGCGCAGCAGGGATCCGGCCTCCAGACTGTCTTTCGCCTCAGATCTTCTTCCCCGCCGCTGGCAGCCATGAAAACTACAGTACCATCATCAACCGAGCAGATGACCTCGAGGACTACACGGGTCCGCAAGAGAGGTCGCACTCTTTCGTGTCTGCTTACGTTATGCATCGCTTCATATTACATGCTACTTTATCGTCCTGTTCACCGATTAGACTCTGAGTCAGCTCCAAACTAATGGTCAAACTTGAGTTTTTAAATGGTTGTGGGGTACATATCGGGGCCGCTATCAATAGTATCTATCTACTATCTGGTTAATCTCTGGTGTCTACTATGAGTTTCATGTTGGGTGGGAAACAAACAGTAAAGAAGTCATTATCTGTATTTTTTAATTGAAGCCATTATCTGCCTGCTATTATTGGTTTTGGGTCTATCCACAGGTTGCTACCATCACTCTGGATTTCTGCATGCACTCCTTACATAATCTCACTATGTTTTATTCCTATGCATGACAGTTATTGTAAACAATGGAACTGAACATGTAGAGCAAAATAGACGAGCCTTGCATGGCAATAATATTTCATGCATACGTCGCTCCATGGTAGGGGCAAAGGCAGCCCCCCTCCACGCATCTCAGATTGTAAACGAGAGGAAGATATTTGTTCTGAGGGGGATTCAGAAGGAGAAGACAACTCCTATTTACCCCCTGAGGTCTTCGCTCTAACTTGGCATGCTGATGTTGGTTATATCATGCATATGGTGTATTGCATTGCTTACTTTATACATCAAATATGTCATCCGCTTAGTTTAGACATCCTTTGTGCGAATGCCATCTGTTTAGTTTATTCATCGTTTATGTGAATTATGCAACGCCATCTTGTTTAGCCAGGCATCATATATGTGAATTTTGCAATGCCATCCTGCTTAGCCAGTCATCTTATATGTAAATTATATCAAGCCATCCTTTTTTTGGTTACATATTACATTTCAACAATGTTATTACATTCAACTGCTCTTCGTGTGCATCAGCCATTTGACACGGTGATGGCAAATTCTGGAGTGAAAACAAGGTCTTCAGAGCAGACTATGCTATCTGACGAAGCGCATATCTCGGTGGTTACGGATAGCTCCTCAGAGGAGGATTCCGAGACAGATGACCAGTCCTATTCCCCCCCAGGTGTATGCTCTAACTTGGTAGGGTTATGTTGCTCATATCGTGCGTATGGTGTCTTGCATTGTTGTGCCATTTGATTAGTTTAGACATGCTTTGTGTGAATGCCACCTGTTCAGTGTCTAATTACCATATATGTGAATTATGCATTGTCATCTTGTTGCAAGACATTATATATGTGAATTACACAATGCTATCTTGTTGCAAAGGCATTATATATGTGAATTATGCAATGCCATGCTGTTTAGCCATCATGTATGTGAATTATATCATGCTATCATTTTTTGTATTACGTGTTCCATTTGTCGACAACGTTTGTATATTCAACTACTCTTCATGTGCATCAGCCATTTGAAGCGGTGATGGAAGTATCTGGAGTGAAAACAAGGTATTCAGAGCAGACAATGCTACCTGCTGAAGAAGACATCTTGTTGGTAACAGAGAGCTCCTCAGAGGAGGATTCAGAGACTGATGGCCAGTCCTATTTCCCCCCTGAGGTCTATGCTCAAACTTGGCAGGGTTATATTACCCATGTCATGCATGTTGTCTTGCATTGCTTAGTTTTTACATCATATATGGATTGCCATCTGCTTACTTGCTTACTATATAAATCATATATTTGAATTATATCATGCCATCATGTTTACATAATACATACACATCATCTAACCGAATTATGGCATGGCAACCCATTTAATAAAGACATCATATAGTTATATCATCTCATCCTGTTTAGTGTTTACAGTCATCATATTTTGAATTATGGCATTCTATCCGTGAATGTATGTGAATTATGGCATGCCAACCTATTTAATAAATACATTATATAGTTATGTCATGTCATCCTGTTTACATAGTCTCATATTTTGAACTATGTCTTTCCATCTTTTTTAGTTAGCCATCATAATGTGAAATTGTGTCATGCTATCCTGTTTAGTTAGCCATCATATATGTGAAATTGTGTCATGCTATCCTGTTTGGTTAGACAACATAAATATGAATTATTTCATGCCCTCTTTTATTCCCCACTATCCATTGCACCTGTCTATCATACAATGTATATACTTTCAATTACTTTTCTTGTTTATCAGCCATTTGAATTGGAGAGCATGATGGCAGTATCTAAGGGAGTAACAACACGGCCTTCAGAAAAGATAGTGCTACCAGTTGATGCAGATAGAACCACGATTGTACTTTCCCAAGGACCAGATCCACCACACATAACCTAGACTCTCGCAGATTGTACCCCTACCCAGTTGGACAGAGAACCAGCTACACCCCTTCTAACCCCAACCCCGGCAGATAGTAACCTAGTTCCAGTTGACACATCACCGTCTCCACCACAGAGCACCCAAACACGAGCAGTTAGTAAGGGAACTGCAGTGCCCAAAGCACGAGGACTACCACTCCGAATCCCAACTCAACGCTTAAAGGAGAAGAAGATTTGTTCTCAGGTCAGGTTCTGTAGCTACGATTCATACTCCTTTGCTCTTGCATGACTGTATTTACTCATACCAACTATTTTCAAATTTGAAGGATGGAATTGAAACTCCAATGGCGCAACAGGTATGTTTTAAACCTGTTTCTTTAACTGGTTTACTGTGTAACCTACTCTATGTTGATTTCAGTTTCAATTGAATAAACTGTTATGTTCTCATGTCATGCACATTACAAGTGTTGTTATTGCTCTATAGTTACCCACACTTATATTCTGTCTATTCTGCTTTGTCTTGAACAAATATTATTTGAACTGTGTCTCTATCTTGATTTGGCAACAAAAACTAGAATGATATAGACCATAAAGTGACCATCGTACATAGATATATGTTTGTTTCATGTTGTTATCCTTTCCACTTTACTACTGAACTCATTTACCAAAATGAGTTTCATATACAACATGGTAAACATGTGATGTGTCTGCTTGTTTCTCTTTTAGAATGCGGACAAAATATTGGAGAACAGTACCGCGTTATCCAATGGTAAAAGAAGTAATGCAGATAAGGTTCAAGATAGTGAGACATCCCTGTTGGTCTCCAAGAAAGCTGATAAAAACTATCTTGACGACAGTGAGGGAACCCAAAAGTCCTGTCTTGATGTAGTGTTCGAGTTACTGGGCACTACTGCTGGCACAAGCCCTTCGAAATCGCTGCCTGAATCAGTTCGTCTTCTTGAGTCTCAACTTCAAGTTGAAAGACATCGATCAGATGTGCAGCGATAGGAAGCTGAAGGACTGAGGAAGTCCCTGCAGAATTCAGATACATATTTTCTGGTGCAACAGCAAGCGCTGGAGGATTTAAGCGCCAAACAAGAGAAAGTTAATAAGCTTGCTAAGCATCTTTCCAGCATTATGGATACCCAGGATATTGTTTCTTGAGATCTTCTGAAGTGGTTTCAGTTCTGGCTTTGTTTTGCTGTGGCGTTTATTTGCGCTGGTCGCGAACTTTGACAACCAGTGTATATGATATGCTGCTTTGTTCCCTATATTTGCACTGGTGGCGAACTTTGATGCCCATTGGATGTAATATGTGTAATAGCCGTGATAGCCTAGCGTTAGTTGCTTGCTTATTTATTTCCTTGTTGTCTTGTTTATTTGTTTGCTTGTAGTCATTGCAGTTCTTTTTCCGCGGTTAGCTAGTGGCAGCAATAACCTATTTTTTAAAATTAGGCCACAATAACCATGGGCTAATATTTACTATAGTGACACTGGGCCTCCTACTGGTCGTAGAAACAGTGGGACTTCTACGGGCTGTAGAAACAATGGGCCTTCTATGGGCCATAGAAACAATGGGCCTTCTGCGGGCCGTATTATCAATGGGCCTTATACGGTTCGTATAATCGATTGGCCAAACATGGGCCAAACAGACCTCATTATGGCCGTAAACGGGCTAGAGTTGGAATCGTCCGTTCATGGGCCGACCATAACGGGCCATTGTTAATAGGCCGTATTTGATGACGCTATGAAATCGGCCCAACATATTAACGGAACACAAACGGGCTGACTGTAACCATGGGCTGAATTTGGCCCACAAGTAGAAAATGACAGTAACGGGCCGTAAGTAAAAGAATGCTGGAAATGAGCCCAAGAATAAATGGGCTCTGAGAAGGCCGAAAGATAACATGGGCTGGAAATGGCCTAACGGAATAACGGTCTGTTAATGGGTATAAAGTGACACACTGTTCATTACGGGCCAGTTTCACCACGGGCGGTTAATGGGTGTAAAGTGATACACTGTTCATTACGGGCCAGTTTCACCACAGGCCGTTAGTAGGCCAAGAGTTACATAGGGCCTCATATGGGCCGAAAGACGTCATGGGCCATACATGGGCCAGAAGTGAAAACGTGATGGAATCATATTGGATGGCGCATATGACGCTACTGGGCCTAATTCGGATAGGGCGTAACGGGCCTTGGGTTAGCGGGTTGTAAAAGGGCTATATTCGAACAGGCCATTAACAGGCTTTCCATGGGCCGGCCCGCCAGCTTTTGACCAAGTCAAATGGGCCGACCTTTTCACACGAATGGGCCTCTGTTGGGCCGTGCCACGTGTCGACGTATCATAGGCGCCTTCCGTTCAATGAGTGGTTGACATCTGTCCCAACGATGGCCGGTACGTGTTTCCTCCAGCCAATGATGATTTTACACGTGGAAAATCCCCATTGGTCGGGGCTGTTAACGGGTTATCGGATCCAACACCCGACCCGATAGCTTAACGGTGTTCCGTTACGGTGGATGCCACGTGTCGGTCACCCTTGATGAAAGCACTTCTGTGACGCGCAATTTATCGTCATGGAAGTGGACACTTCCGTGATGATAATTTTGGTAATGTCATGGAACACTTCTATGATAGCACAGGTATGACTATCTTGATTCTATCATAAATTTGTCATGGATGTACATGCATGACAGAAAACGCGACCTACTGTGACAAGCACGTATCATCACGGAAGTGTATTTTTTTGTAGTGTATACTGAAGGTGTCTCGTCATATTGATTTATGCGGGATTAAAAACAATAGTTTTATGTGAGGACATGCTTAATAGACTGATGTACTATGTACTAAAAACAGGAAGGCATGTCACATTAACATGTATAATGTATAAACTAAGCAGAATAGCACATGCAATTTAACCATATTAGAAGAATTACAATCTAGACACCATATGCAACATGCAACCGCATATCACGCTGCCAAGTTAGAGCAAACACCTGCGATGGTAGTCTAGGGGAAATGCGGTAATCAACTATAGAGCTACGCTCACTATCTTCATCTAGCCTTGCTGTTTCTTGAAAATCATGTGGGGAGGCTGAGGGAGTCCTGGACTAAGGGGTCCTCGGGCATCCGGCCTGTTAGCCATGGGCCGGACTGATGGGATGTGAGGATACGAAGGCCGAAGACTGCACCCGTGTCCGGATGGGACTCTCCTTGGCGTGGAAGGCAAGCTTGGCGACCGAATATGTAGATTCCTTTCTTTGTAACCAACCTGGTGTTACCCTAGATCCTCCCGATGTCTATATAAACCGGAGGACTTAGTCCGGAGAGAGAGATATACTCATTACCATAGTTATACAGGCTAGACTTTTAGGGTTTAGCCATCTCGATCTCGTGGTAGATCAACTCTTGTAATACTCATATTCATCAAGATCAATCAAGCAGGAAGTAGGGTATTACCTCCATAGAGAGGGCCCGAACCTAGGTAAACATTGTGTCCCCTGTCTCCTGTTACCACCGACCTTAGACGCACAGTTCGGGACCCCCTACCCGAGATCCCCCGGTTTTGACACCGACATTGGTGCTTTCATTGAGAGTTCCAATGTGTCGTCGACGACAGGATCGATGACTCGCCTCGTCCTTAAAGATAATATCACCACCGGAGGAGAACTGGCCCCAGGCCAAACCCTCCGGCTGGGCGGCTTTACCATGACCGCCCGTTCGGCCGTTAAGCCGACGATGACCTCTCGGGCCATCAAAAATCCTCTTCGTAACACTCCAAGAAAATGGATCCGGCGGAGTTTTCGTCGTTAAACGAGCTCCCTGATCATATCGCCGCCCTGGGAATCGCCACAGATTACGACCGGATCGGGTTTAAACCCAACCAAAGAGAAATCAAATCTCCACCGGTCAGCCACCAGATAGCGGTAGTCGAGGAGCAAGACGACGACTCTTCCCCTATACTAAAGACGGACTATGTCCGGATCGCCGACCCCGCAGAGCCGGATAACCATCAGCAAAAGGAGGTGACCGGCCTTCCAAACATAGGATCGGACGGCGGGCATAAGCAACCAAAAGATACTCAGGGGCTTGGACTATTAAGTCTGGAAAACCTTCACTCTCCGGATCATCGATCGGGTCAGGGTCCGGACCCAATTTCACCCACCCACCCATACATAAGCGCTCTCATGAGCATACAATAGCAGTCTCAGGAAACGGTCCACCACTTCTGGGCCAGATTCCTCCTTGTGAAGGACAAGGTTAAAGATTGCCGCGACGAGGACGCGATATCAGTGTTCTGCAGCAATTGCACGAACGAAGGAATCCTCAACGCCATTAATCGTCACCGCATACTACACTTCACTGACTTGGCAACTATCTTACAGAAGTACAGCGCAATGGAAAGTGCGTGGAATGATCAGGCAGCTTGTTGGGCGCCATCGGTCCCAACTCAACCGTTGGTCCAGGCGAAAAGGGCACATCCCCACGACACTCCCAGTCCAATAGCCAAGAAGTATAAACCCATTACGCGGCATGGAACCGTTCTGGAGGGATGGCTCGATGGCCCATGCAAAATACACACAACACCGGACACCATACCAACCCACAACCTTAGAGCATGTTGGATACTCCGGCAGGTGGCCAAGAGCGGCGAGGACATACTTACCAAAAACACCCAAGAGCAACAACCTCCAGAAGATGACGACCCCAGAGTATTGACGGTCTTCGAGACATTCGCTTCAAACAATAAGCGCAAAAGGGCACTACGCGACCTCGCCGAAGTCTGTCAAATCGCCGTGATAAACCCTTGGAACGACACGGCTATAACCTTTAATGTCGGTGACGAACCAAAATACAGGACAACCCGAGCACCAGCCACATTAGTCCTCAGTCCCATCATGGACGGCTTTCGACTCACCAAGGTCCTCATGGACGGCGGCAGCGGACTAAACCTCATATATGAGGATACACTACACAAGATGGAAATAAACAGAAGCCGCATCGAGCAAGGAAGCACAACCTTCCGAGGAATCATTCCTAGTCGGGAGGCGCGGTGTGCGGGAAAAATCACACTTGACGTGGTATTCGGCACGCCGGAGAATTATCGGTCTGAAGAAATCACCTTCCAAGTGGCACCTTTCAGCAGCGGATACCACGCCCTGTTGGGGCGAGACGCTTTTACACTCTTCCAAGCTATACCTCATTACGGGTACATGAAGCTCAAAATGCCCAGACCAAATGGCATAATCACTCTTGTCAGTGATCCGGACATAGCACTCTGCGCCGAAAACAAAACCGCATCCCTGGCCCTTGAGGCATTATTTGAAGCCCTCGCGGCCGAAGAATTAACCACACTGCGCTCTAAGGTGGATAGGGACGATGTGATTTTAGACAAACGACCCAAATCCACCACCTTCAACCCGGCAGAAGAAATAGTCAAATTCCAGGTCCACCCAACGGACCCCAAGAAGACAACAACCATTGGAGCATAACTAGACCCAGTGGTCGACGCTGCACTACGGGATTTCCTTCATGAAAACTGGGATATATTCGCCTGGCACCCTTCTAACATGCCCGGAATCCCACGCAAGCTGGCCGAACATAGCCTCAATATATTAAAGGAATACAAACCAGTCAAACAAGCACTGCGGCGCTTTTCCGAACCCAAACGCCAAGCTATGGGGGAGGAGATGGCCAAGCTAATCGAGGCCAGATTCATCAGAGAAATAAAACATCCAGACTGGCTGGCAAAACTGGTGATGGTACCAAAGAAGGACAAATCCTGGCGCTTGTGCGTCGATTTTAAAGACCTCAATAAGGCTTGCCCTAAGGATCCCTTCCCCCTCCCCCGCATTGATCAAATCATCGATGCTACCGCAGGACACAACTCACTATGTTTCCTTGATGCATATTATGGATACCATAAAATCAAAATGAAGGAGTCCGATCAAGCTGCAACGGCATTTATTACCCCATATGGGCCATTCTGCTTCAACACCATGCCCTTTGGGCTCAAGAACACCGGCACCACATACCAACGCATGATTCAAACATGCCTGGAGAAACAGATCGGCAAGACAGTTGAAGCTTATGTGGACAATGTCGTCATCAAAACTAGGCACGTCAAAACACTAATAGACGATTCAGGTCTCACATTCGACAACCTCCGCACGTATGACATTAAACTCAATCCGGAAAAATGTGTTTTCGGTGTCCCCGCTGGAAAACTGTTGGGCTTCATCGTTTCCAATAGAGGAATTGAAGCAAATCCAGCCAAAATTTGAGCTTTGTCTCAACTGGCGACACCAACAGACCTCAAACAAGTCCAAAAACTCCCGGGTTGCGTGGCAGCTCTAAGCCGCTTTATCTCTAGATTGGGAGAAAAGGCACTGCCACTCTATCGCCTTCTACGGCGAACAGATCACTTCGAGTGTACGGATGCGGCAACAACCGGACTGGAGGAGATAAAAACCCTTCTAGCGAGCAACCCAATCCTGGCCGCGTCAAATGTCGGCGAACCCATGTTATATACATATCGGCAACACATCAGGTGGTGAGCGCCGTGCTCGTCGTTGAACGAGAACAGGACAGACACAAATTCCCGCTTCGGAAGCCAGTATACTACGTATCCACTGTCCTTATACCATGAAAATCCCGGTACCCCCATTATCAAAAGATAGCATACGCGGTCTTCATGGCATCCCCAAAGCTCCGACACAACTTCCAGGAGTGTTCGATCACAGTGGCTTCCGAAGTACCACTTAACGACATTATAATCAACCGTGATGCCACAGGTCGGATTGTCAAATGGGCCATTGAACTCCTTCCATTTGATATTACATACAAACCACATCGAGCTATTAAATCCCAAGTACTGGCTGACTTCGTCGGCGAATGGACAGAGGCCGAACTCACTAAAGAGTACGGCACATATTCCAATTGGGTTATGTATTTCGATGGCTCCAAAATGCTGGTGGGGCTAGGAGCAGGCGTCGTTTTAACGTCCCCTATTGGAGACGTCGTCCAGTACGTACTCCAAACACTATACACAGATTCCAACAACGCAACCGAATATGAGGCCTTATTGCATGGTCTCCGGATGGCTGTCGCCATGGGCACACAATGCCTGGAGGTGCGCGGGGACTCAAACCTGGCAATGTCTCAAATAAATGGAGATTTCGATGCCAAGGATCCAAAGATGGCAGCTTATCGTAATGTCGTCCTAAAAATGTCGGCTCGGTTCGAGGGGCTCGAGTTTCATCACGTGGCCCGAGAGAGTAATCAAGCGGCGGACGTTCTCGCTCGTATTGGCGCCAAGCGTGACCCCGTCCCACCTAGTATCTTTCTGGAAAGACTTTCTAAGCCTTCCGTGGTGTGGCAGGGGGAAAGCATCAACACTACTCCGGCTCCGAAGACAACTCCAGATTCTGAACACACAGATATCATCGGCGGTTCAGCCATCGAAATAACACCGCCGGCTGTCGGTGTACTAAAATAGGGGTACCTTACTACCCCGAACTTGTGCATGGGCAGTCGTAGCACCCCGCGGCAAGGCTTGCCAGGCGATCGCCAAAACTCCCCATGGTCCCTTCTTGGGCCATCCAAGAACAAAGTATTCGAGCCAAGGCCCCGGCAGGAGGAGCTTGCTGGGAAGGCCGACCAAGGCACGACAAGAGACTTGCTGCGATGCGCCACGCGTCCCGGCAAGGACCGGTGAGCAACAAGCTCCCGGGCACGACAAGACATCGACCGCGGCAAGGCGCTTGCCGCGGCAAGTCATCAACCCGCGCCTGCGTTCCAGCTCATCCACCCACGCGTCGCTCTGGGGCCGTTCCAGGCGTACGTGGCGAGAGGCTGCGCAGCCAGGAGCATGCAGTGGCGAAGCGACGCTGACAGGGTAGCCGTCGTGGCAAACGGTGGCGCCCCTGACGGCCCCTTTTCTGCACTGTTTGGGTGACCTAGACGGGCATTTAATGCCCTTGTCCCCTGCCGTCAGAGTTAGGTATGATAGCACTGTGCAAACAGCTGTACCCAACACAGCGTTTTCCAGTTTTACCCCCGCCTACGTTGCCACCTGTGGGTAACCCCTTGCGCATATAAAAGGAGGCCCCGTGCGCAACGCGGGGAAGGGGGGAGGAGGTAGACCACTCACGCTCGGTCTGATTAGTTGCCTGAGTGTATTGTAGCACTCAGCGCTCCCAAGAACACAATACAAACCACAAAGCAGCAGTAGGGTTTTACGCATCCGTGCGGCCCGAAGCTGGGTAAATCCCCTTGTGTGCATCGCCTCGATCCGCTCTTCGCGCGACCTCCGCCCCCCGCCGAACCAGAAAGGGGCTCGGTCCCCATAGGTGTTCGTGGAGGCAGATTTCCCCCGACATCTTTGGCGCGCCAGGTAGGGGGCGTCGAAGTTGTGTGAACCTGATCCGGCGTCTGCACGGGCTAGATCTCCATCATCTTCATCGACATGCCACCGAAGAAGAAGGCTCCGGATGTGGCTGGTCCGTCCGCGTCGAACCCGCCGCCCCTGGAGCAAACGGGTGGTGGGGACGGCACCGGCGGCGGAACGGGCGTCACCGAGCCAGCTCATGGTGCCACGACGTCCAAACATGCACCAAGCTCATGGTGCCGCGGCGTCCGAACATACGCCGACACCTCTCGGCGCAGGTAAGCCCTGGTATGACCAGGCAACCTCTCGCTCTATTTCATGGAGCGGGGACAGTTAGCCCCACGGACCTCGCATACGGGTCACCTCGAGTGCTCGCTCACGCTGAGCTCGAGCAAGAGCAGCTGCGACGAGATGACGCGCTGCTCCTCGAGGGGGAACGTCTTCAGGCCGCTGTGCGAGCTGCTCGCTACCAGCAAGCTTTGCGCCGCTTTTATAGCCGCAAAGTTAGTGCGAGAAGTTCCGAGGAAGTGGGAAGGCCCTTACCGGGTGAAACAAGTCGCTAGGCCTGGCGTTGTCCGCCTTGAGACGGAAGATACCACTCCGGTGAGCAACTCCTGGAATGTTGGGCATCTTCGTGTGTTTGGCCCGTAAGGCGCGGTTGTCGGACCCCGTCCGGCAACCACCCTTTTGTACAAAGTCTTGCCGCTGTTGCATGTGATCCTTTGTACAGAGCCGGGCGCAGACCCTGTGCACAGATTGAGTTCATGTGTTCCGCGCATTTTGTCGATCTCATGCTCTTTATTCTTTGCATGCATTATCTGACACTCTGTGCAGCACTGACCCCCGGTAAGTGATGACGAGCCTCATGTTTCGCCTTGCCGGAAAGCGACCTTGCCGGGCATCGAGCCACGGAAAAGCTAAGTTGCCAAAGTTTGAGCAATCGAGTTTTTAAATTCTAAAGTTATCTTCCTCGAACGACCGTACTTTGTATGGAAAACCTGTGCATGGAGGAACCAGCTCGTGGCTAGTTGCGCCCTTACTTCGTTTCGAGTCCGCTCAACGACTTAAGTATGCTGCGACCAGACATGCGCCCTTACTTTGTTTCGAGCTTGCTCAGCGACTTGAGTGTGCTGCAACTGCAGTTGCGCCCTTATTTCGCTTCGAGCCTGCTCAACAACTTAAGTGAACCGCGGCTAGTCACGACAAGGTTTCTTGCCGGCAACGGCACCGCCAGCGGGCTGCTGATGTCCCGCACTCAGCAAGTGTGCCTACGCCGACAAGTTCCCTAAAAGCGTTGGGCAATAACATACAAAGGAGGGAATCAAATAGAGGAAGTAACAGTGCATTCGCTACCTAAGATAAAGTTATATTACAAGATAGCTTGTTGCGGCCCTAATGAATTGCTTTCATAACTCGGCCAGCGACGACAAGAAAAGAAAAGGCCGGGCGGCCTAATCCACACGGTCGCCCTCGATCCTCTTGATCCCGGCCACCCTTTCCACAATGGACGCGACGAGGGCCCTGATCTCCTCCAGGTCAGCGTCTGACGGCAGGGATCTGAGGACGTTGGGGAGCTTGAGGCCTGGGTTGCGGAAGACAATCTTCACCAACACCTTCTCAAGAGCTCCAGCGCAGGCATCGCGCGTCTCGTTGGCCAGCCGCTCCGGGATCGCATCCCGGAGAGCCTGGAGGGCCGTCGCCACGCCTTTGAAGAACGAAGTGAGCTTGGCGCTGGGTGGGAGGTTCGCGCCAGAGGGATACTCGTAACCCTCCATCCCCAACAGCGACAGCTCCTTGTCGATGGAGGCGGCGATGTCCACCAGACCCTCCGTCCACTGCTCCACCGCCGCCCTGAAGTCGTTCTGGGTAACTGCGGCGCTCTCCAACAACGCCTCGTTGTCCGCGATCTCCTCCCGCAAGGCCGTCTCTCGCTCCTTGGCGCTGTCCAGCGTCTTGGACAAGGTGTCCAGCTTCATCTCGAGATCGGCATTGGAGTCCTTGGCGGCGTCAAGCTCCCTGATATTATCGGCGAAGCGTCCTTGCAGCTCGCCGAGGGTATAAACACCCTTCTTGCGCTCTTGTTTGAGCGCGGCAAGCTCCTCACCGCTCGCCCTAAGATCAGTGTCAAGCTGCGCCACCCTCGCCTCCAGCTCCTTCTTGGCGGCCTCGACGACCGTGGCAGCATCTTGCGATTCCTTGAGGGCCCCGCCAAGCGCTTGCTCGCGCGCGGCGACCTCCTCCTCGTGGCTGGCGAGGCTGGCTTTCTGCTGCACCAGCTCGCCCTCCCGCGCGGCTAGCCCCTCGGCGGCAAGCCTCTACTGCTCTTCGGATTCGGCCTTCTCGAGGATGAAGGCCGTCCGCACCTCGTCGAGTTGCCTCCGCTCCTCCGCCAAAGATCGGAGGGCCTCCTGGTTGAGCTCCCGGAGCTCCTCGGCGCGCTTCTCCATGTCCACTCCCGCCTTCGCGACAAGCGCCTCCCGGCGCTCCACCTTGGCTTGTCGGGCGCGGTAGAGTGACACCAGCTTCCGGAGCAGCCGCTCCTCCTCAGGCTCGCCGCCACTGCTGCTTGGCGCATCAACCAGCGTCAGCCCGGCGGAGGTGAGCACCTCTCCATCCAAGGTCTCCCCCTCGACCGGCGCCCTGGAAGTCGACTCCCAGGGGAGCTTGATGAAGATACCATCACCGGCCTTCAGGTAGACGCCTGGCTGGGGCTCCTCGGGGCCCGGCGCTCCGGCGGAAGCAGGATCGGCGGTCGACGCAGCGCCCGGCGCCCCTGCGGGCCCAAGGCCATCTGTACGATCGCCGACCCCCTCGCCGGCGGCCGCTGCGGCAGCCTTGGCGGCCTCTTCGCCGGCCAGATCCTCAGCACCGTCCGCCTCTCCGGTGGCGGCCAAGTCGTCGGTATGGCCGCGCGCGTCCTCCTCGACGACGACCTCGGTCTCCATCAGGTCCGTGGCAGGCGGGTCTAAAGGCCGAAAGAGGGAGAGAAGTCAAGCAACTATCCAAAAAAAGAGAAGAACCCCAGGGGAGTTTCAAGGCAAGAAGGTTACCTTCGCCAGGGTCTGCGGTCACGGTCTCCGTCGCCACGGGGTCGCCGGTGCTGTCCCTTGCCGGGGACCGCTCCCTCGCCGGAGACTGCCCCCTTGCCGGAGACTGCTCCCTTGCCGGAGACTGCTTCCTTGTCGGGGATTCCTCCCTTGTCGGGGAACTCCCCCTTGGCGGTGTAGTTGTAGCGGGTGGCGCATCGGGGGCGGTCTCCGGACGCTCCTGGTGGGGCTGCTCTGCTCCTACGCAAATCAACAGTCAGATATCAAAAAAAATGAAAAGTGCCCAGGCGTGCCCAACGGCAGGAAGCAAAATCATATGCTTACGCTGGGGGCTGCGCTGGGGGCTGCTCTGAGGATTATTTGGTGGGTCCGATGAGGTTGTCTCAGGCACACCCCCTGCCGTCACGGTGGGCTCATCGTCAAGGATGACCACCGGGACCTTGGCTCTCTTTGCCGCCCTCTGAGCCATAGTCCTGAAAAGGAGTAAATTCAGAGGAAAGCAAATGAGGTGCGAGACACAACTACAATAATTGAAGAAATACAAGTACAACGAGGATCTTACTCCTCTCCCTCTTCCTCGTCGGAGCTAAGCGTGGAGAAGTCGAAGACTGGCCCGCTTCTGGCGCGAGGAGGCGGAGGAGTAGGCTCCCTCGGCCGCTTGGCGGAGGTAGTGGTGGCGCTAGCCCGAGACGGCCTTGCCCCGGCCGCCGCCGTGGCGCGAGGGGCGACAGGAGCAGAAGCAGCGGCCTGCGAAGACCCCGCTCCTGCTGACACAGCGGAGCGCGTCACGCGGCGCTGCGGCTGTTGGCTCGTCTGCCGCCCCACCACATCTCCGGCCTTGCGGAGACGCCTCCGTGGTTGAGCCAGGGGCTCCGCTCGCGACGAGCTCCCCAAAGGTTGGGAGGAAGAGGCGTCCGTCTCCGGCAAGCCGCTCGTGTCCTCGGTGGGCTTATCCCCCTCGACGCCGTGCCCGGCAGGCTCTTCCTCGCTGACAAACTCCGCTCGATCGGCAAGGCTTTCCGCCTCCGCTGCGTCCGCCTCCGCCAATGTGAATCCAAATTCGCCCGCGGCCGCGACTGCCGCCGCCTCCTCCATCCTGGAGGCGATGCGCGCCAACTCCGCGTCGGTGGTGTCCCGGGTGAGGCCCTTCTGCTCGTCGGGGTCGACTGGCACCTCCACCAAGTCGTTGAAGAACGCCCGCACGACATCGCCGGCGGGCTCCTGCCAAGTGGAGTCGATCCCGTGCGAGTCGCACAGCGGCATCATTGCAAGGATGTGGCTGAGCGACGAATTGTTGCACAATGGGACGATGCCTCGCGGCAGCTTGAACCATTCGGGGTGATCGGGGTCGTGCTTGAACAGCTCCCTGAGCGTCCCGTCAAGCTCCAAGACAGTGAAATTGAAGTTGAGGCCAGGGCGCAGCCTCATGATGTCCGCCGCATTCTGGAACTCCCAGGCGGGTCTCCCTTTCTCCTGCAGGGGAGCGATGCGGCGGCGGAGGAAATCTGCGCCAACAGCGCCAACTGTGAGCCCGGCACGCCTAAGTCGCAGGATCCGGGTAACGGCAATCTGCAGCTTGTCGTCGTCCCAGGCCACGTCACTCCAATCCCTGCCGCGCACCACAGGAGTTCGGCGCACGACAGTGAATGGCTGCGGGTTCTCCTCGACGATTAGGCACCAGTCTGCTCTCCATTCCTCCCATTTGCTGCGGAGCTCTCCCTCCAGATAAGCATCCTTCTTGCCGAGCTTCGAGATCCAGGCGATTCCGCCGGAGAGGGGCTCTCCTCTCTCTACTCGAGGCGTGAAGAAGTGGCGGAAGAGGGCTACGTTTGGATAGACTCCGACAAAGTTTTCGCGAAGATGTGCGAAAATTGCCATGGTCAGGACAACATTGGGGGTGAAATCAAGGAGATGGAACCCGTAGGTGTTCATGATGTCGCAGAAAAATTCAGAGAAGGGCGGGTAGAGCCCGCAATAGAAGAACAGAGCAAAGAAGGGATACCCGGTCGGATACTCCTTCTGGGCGGCGGCGGGAAGAACCCTCGTGCGCGGATGCGCTCGCGTCCCCGTCGACCAGAAGAGGTAGAATTCCTCCCTCAGGACCAACGCGTCGAGCTCAGGGGGGAAGGTCGCCTGCTCCTTTCGCAGCGCCTCAAGCCGCTGCACCTTGGCCGACTTCACGGCCTTCCCTTTCCCCTTGTCGCCCTTCGGGGCCATGGCGGAAGCAGGGAGGGAGGTCGACGGCGTCGGTAGCACTGGTGGCGATGGAAGGGGCAGAACGCTGCTTCTCTTGGGAAGTGGTGGAGATTTTCGAGGAATCGCAACTGGCGGGTGGGCGGACTGCCCCTGTTTCCCCTGCTTATATGGGGGAAGGGAGGGGGCGTTTCGCCTTTCCGAATAAACAAGTCACCTGCGACGTGACGCATGCCCGCGGGGCTCAGCCCCGCGCACACCGCTCACGTCACGCACGCCTCTCCCCACGATGCCGCGTTCGACGCGTGCCGTTCGGGGAGGACGTGGTGGATGCAGAACAAGATGCAGCGTGAACCAGGCTGTGCGTGCCCGTGCACTGTTTTGGGCCTGGCCCAACAGCGCTCGACACCGTGTATGGCCCAGGCCCGGGGGCTCCTGTCGGTGTACTAAAATAGGGGTACCTTAGTACCCCAAACTTGTGCACGGGCAGTCGTAGCACCCCGCGGCAAGGCTTGCCAGGCGATCGCCAAACCTCTCCATGGTCTCTTCTTGGGCCATCCAAGAACAAAGTATTCGAGCCAAGGCCCCGGCAGGAGGAGCTTGCCGGGAAGGCCACCCGAAGAGAGCAAGGCCCCGGCAAGAGGCGCTTGCCGGGACGGCCGCTCGAAGCACAAGGCCCCGGCAAGAGGAGCTTGCTGGGAAGGCCGACCAAGGCACGACAAGAGACTTGCTGCGACGCGCCACGCGTCCCGGCAAGGACCGGTGAGCAACAAGCTCCCGGGCGCGACAAGACATCGACCGCGGCAAGGCGCTTGCCGCGGCAAGTCACCACCCCGCGCCTGCGTTCCAGCTCATCCACCCACGCGTCGCTCTGGGGCCGTTCCAGGCGTACGTGGCGAGAGGCTGCGCAGCCAGGGGCATGCGGTGGCGAAGCGACGCTGACAGGGTAGCCGTCGTGGCAAACGGTGGCGCCCCTGACAGCCCCTTTTCTGCACTGTTTGGGCGACCTAGACGGGCATTTAATGCCCTTGTCCCCTGCCGTCAGAGTTAGGTATGATAGCACTGTGCAAACAGCTGTACCCAACACAGCGTTTTCCAGTTTTACCCCCGCCTACGTTGCCACCTGTGGGTAACCCCTTGCGCATATAAAAGGAGGCCCCATGCACAACATGGGGAAGGGGGGAGGAAGCAGACCACTCACGCTCGGTCTGATTAGTTGCCTGAGTGTACTGTAGCACTCAGCGCTCCCAAGAACACAATACAAACCACAAAGCAGCAGTAGGGTTTTACGCATCCGTGCGGCCCGAAGCTGGGTAAATCCCCTTGTGTGCATCGCCTCGATCCGCTCTTCGCGCGACCTCCGCCCCCCGCCGAACCAGAAAGGGGCTTGGTCCCCATAGGTGTTCGTGGAGGCAGATTTCCCCCGACACCAGCCCATCTCATTATGGCGGTCATTCCCCATGGACTGAACCCTTCTTGGCCTACCTTAATAGCAAGGAACTTCCTGAGGATCAGAATGAGGCCCACTGCATTGTCCGGCGTTCGAAGGTCTATAAGGTTGACGATGGAGAGCTCTATAAGAAAAGCGCTACCGGAGTTCTTCAAAGATGTATCTCCGAGGAGGAGGGGCGGCAGCTCCTGGCTGAGATTCACACGGGTCTTGGCGGGCACCACGCCGCAGCTCGGGCCCTTGTTAGCAAGGCCTTCGGTACAGGGTTTTATTGGCCGACGACCCGAACAGATGCACAGGACCTTGTCCAACGTTGCGTCGGATGCCAACTCTTCGCCAACCAAAGCCATATGCCCCCACTGCCCTACAAACAATCCCCATCACTTGGCCTTTTGAGGTCTGGGGACTGGATATGGTTGGACCCCTTAAAGGAGGAAGCCATAAGAAAAAATATTTGCTGGTCATGGTGGATAAATTCACTAAGTGGATAGAAGCCAAACCAATTAAAACGGCCGAATCTGGGCCGGTGATAGAATTCATATCCGGCGTTGTACACCATTATGGTGTCCCGCACAGTATCATCACCGATAATGGCTCCTACTTCACAGCCGACGAAGTGAAAACCTGGTGCGCCAATCTAGGCATCAAGCTCGATTACGCCTCTATCTATCACCCATAGACAAATGGTCAAGTCAAAAGAGCCAATGGTCTCATTATGAGCGGCATTAAGCCCAGACTAGTGCGGTCTTTGAAGGAATCAGGCAAACACTGGGTTGAGGAGCTCGACTCCATACTCTGGGGGCTGCGGACCACGCCCAATCGCACTACCAGATACACACCTTTTTTCATGGTGTACGGCACAGAGGCAGTATTACCCTACGATATTATTCATGTCTCACCTCGAGTGCGCATGTACGAAGAGAGAGAAGCCGAGCTCGATCGGCAGGACAGCTTAGATGCCCTGGAGGAGGAGCACGACGTCGCAAAAGCCCGTTCCGCATTTTATCAACAACAGGCTCACATGTATCAAAGCAGAGAAGTGCGGGCCAAAACTTACAACGTCGGTGAACTCGTACTACGCCTACCGGAGAAGAAAAAGGACAAACTCAAGCCCAAGTGGGAGGGTCCCTTCATCATCGACGAAGTTCTCACCGAGGGGCGTACCGCTTGCGTGATGCGTCACACAATCGACTAGAGACGAACCCCTGGAACGCGGCCAGACTCCGAAGATTATATGCCTAGCGCCGAACTCTTTGTTCGTCTCCTTCCTCTTATTGTTTTCATCATTTTTTCTCTCTTTTTGTTTTTTCTCTTTAGCCTTAAAAGCTTTCATGCGGTTAGACCATGCACCCCCAATGCATACATCTTCAAGTATGTACGTCCATTATACTTGGGGTCTTCTTGGACAGAAGCTTGCTATTACTATTTTCCGAGCATCAAGCTCATCACATATGCGTTTTCTCCCATATGTACCTTTTCTTTGCCATTATATGCATCGATATGACTTAAATTTTGGCCAAGCTGGGTTGACTGGCTCCTGTGCTTATGCCCTACGTTCCCGTCAGTTCGGCTAGGGCATAAAGGGAGCACCTCTGCGATTGTTACTGTTGGGTCATCCGGATGTGTACCTCAGACTGAGTGAAGCTGAAAGCTAGCGTTCTTAATGGAATATTCAGTCGGTGAACTAAAGATGTTTTTACACTCGTTCCATTGTGAACCCCCAGAAGTTATACACACTGTGATTTTTTCATCACGGTCCGGACATGCACATAAATGCATGCACACCCAAGGAAAGGAACCCTTAACGGAACTATTCTCTCTGGAAGACGTTTCTTACAATTTTAATGTAATATAACATAACTAGCCGGGTACAACTTGTCCGTTCAAGCAACTATGACCCCTATGCCTGGTTTCCACGCATACCCCGGTTTTATTTTGCCGCTCAGGTATTCGAAAACACTCCGCACCTTCGGGTCGAGAGGTCGAAGCGAAAAGGTCGGCCATGACAACCGTTTTACAATCCAGTTAGAAGGAAAGTACATAGTCACTTAGGACTTAGAAACTTCCTCCTCTATACCGTCCAACAGGCGGTCTAATTAACAATCCTGTTGGGAATATCTAGCAGCCACCTCTACTTGGTCATATACTAAACTAACGGGAATCTCTTCCCCATTTGACCCTAGCGGTCCGACCCAGGCCATGTGATTTGGATCTAGCTTGGTATACCGCGTTTTTACCATGGCCTAGGCCTCTCGCGCACCCTCTCGGCAAGTCGATATCTTCCATAGTCGAATATGCCGCCGCGCTCCCTTGAACAGCTCTACAAGCTTCTCCATACTCCCTGGAGGGGAGTTGGATGGCCATAAGGCCTTGGCGACACTCCGCATTGCCTGCCGAGCTTGCTCATGCAACTGCGACAGCCCTTGCAGAAGATCACTTGATGATCCGGACACCTCCTCTTTGGGACGGCCCGTCAATATACCTGCAATCATAGCTATATTAGCTACTATTACTTCCAAACTGTTATAAGGTAAATATGGCCACATACTAAATATGTCGCCTCGCAGCTTTTTGTTCTCCTTCATGGAGTCGGCTAGCTGGGCCCGCACATCCTTCAGCTCTTCGCCCAGCTGGGTGTTTGCATCTTGGAGTTTATCTTGGAGTTTGTTTTTCTCCTATCTGGCACGGGTCAAAACCCGCTCGCCTGCAGCATGCAGTCTTTTCGTCTCTTTTTCCTCCAGTTGATCAGATGATCCTGTTATGAGATAAAGCCGCAGTGTTAACACGGTCGCTATACAATATCTGTTTCTCGATGGAGGTAAATATCACCGGAAGACACCGCCTTGGATTTTTCCAGTTCGACGGTCACTATGTTTAACTGCGTCCGACACTTTTCTAGCTCTTGGGCTAGCACGTCGTTCTTCTCCGACAGAACCTGATCATGCAGCGATCCTCAAATCAGTTGCTCCAACTAGTTTAAGTCTCGGGGGCTACTGGCATACGATTATCATACTGAGAGTTTGAGACACAATAAACTTGCCTACACATCTTTTAAATGTTGCTTTGTGGCTCTGCTAAGCCCATCTCGAGCAGCTCGGATGTATGCATCAGCCGAGCTGAAGGCATTAAATGCCTTCTCCAAAAAGCTGGGGTCTTGTAAAATGGCCTTCCAGCGCCGATGATTCATGGCGCTCTCCACTTCCGAGTTGGTGACGGACATATTTTCTGAGCCCTCGGTCAAAGGACAGTCCGGCGTCACTCCCATATCAGCCCTCGTCCCCTCGGCTGAGGCTGGATCCTGACTGTTGGGAGTATTACGGACCGGACCACCGGACACAGTCCGGCGGACTCTTTTCCTAACACAGGATGAACATGAAAGGCACGATTGGATGCGACTATTAAGATAACGTGTTTGCAAACCCATACCTCTTTGATGAGGGCCCGACCGTGTCTTCGTTTGCCTTCCTCTTCGAAGGCTTGCCCGGTGCGGGAGCCACTCTCTTCGGAGTCGCTCCTGGAGTAGCATGGTATGTAGAACGCCTCCTCTTTGAAGCACGAGACAGTGTGGTGGGTCAGGCGGAACGAGGGAACCTTTCGGGGGAGATGTCTCCTGACTACTTACGTGCGAAGCGGGGAGAAGACCATGGTAATCGGCGATGATGGGCACTTCGGTACCATCGTAGCTCGCTTGGTAAAACACGCCATTCTCGAGCACCTTGAATATATCCAGATCCTCTTCGAATCCAGGGTCAAGGTCCCGATTGTGGCCCTCGGGCTGCGGGGCGGGGCTGTGAAGCCCCTCGAAAATCTTTCGCCAGTGCTGTTACAAATGGACGGGTTAATATTCATTGAAGCAAAGCTCAGGGAGTGGCATGAGTAGAGCAGAAGAGTTGGGGGCTTACCCAGCTAGGAGGACTGTACATGGAATATCCTTCTCTGTGTGTGATGCGCAGGAACTCCTCTTCCTCATTCTTGAACAGTTCGGCCAATATTTGGCTAGGGCGGCAGGGGTGTCCGGACCTTTCCTGCCGCAGTGAGAGGCGTCATCTTCCCCATTGTAGTTCCACATGGGAAATCCACTGTATTGAAGTGGCTGGACCCCCCGCACTATGGAGGTTGCCATCACTTCGACTATTGTGTATCCGGACTGGGCAAGCGTCCAGATCTTGCTCAGGAGTTGGCGGACTTCCGCTCTATCTTCCTCCTCGAGGCTCCGAGGGTGCTAACTGTGGTGTTTCTTCAGAGGAACACTTGCAAACTCGGGGAGACCCGTCCGGACAGGATTTGGAAGTACGACGTCCTCGATGTAAAACCATTCAGAGGTCCACTCTTCGGAAGCTTTCTTCGGCGTGCCGGATAGGTATCCGGTCTCGGCAATACTCCATATTTCGGCTCCGCCCACTAAAAAAATCGATTCCTCGTGGTTGCACGGGACAAGAAAAAATAACCTTCTCCACAGATCAAAATGGGCCTCACAACCCAGGAATAGTTCGCATAAGGCGACATAGCCTGCGATATGCAGGATGGAGGCTGGGGTAAAGTTGTGCAGCTGGAGGCCATAATATTCCAGAAGCCCTCGGAGGAATGGGTGAATTGGAAATCCCACACCCCTTAGAAAATAGGGGACGAGGCACACTCGTTCCCCCGCAGATGGATTGGGGAAATCCTCCTACTGGGTTTTGCCGTTGAAGGAAGCCAGCCCCGCTTGAACAGGGACCAGATCTGCAGGAGCGAGAAATCACCGCGTTTGAACTTCTCCAATTGACTGTGGGACACAGAGCACCTCTCCCACTCGCCTTTCTCTGGGTCGGAACGGGAGGAGGAGCTGGGAATGTTAGCCATGTTGGAATGGTCTTTCCTGGCAATCTCCGAGGATTTTCTTCGCGTGGTGCCGAATGGATCTGAGACCCAATCTCTTTAAATAGACGCTCTTTCTTGCATGGCTGGGGTGTTATTTGCAAAAAATACCCTGACTGTCCGCATTCGCCCGACACGTGGAAGCTGAAGTCATAGATGCACAGAAGCCGAGGGGTGCGACATTGAATTATAAGCCGAATACATTACTTGGAAATCATCGGAGGAGGAACCCGCCTTGCAATGCCGAAGACAATCTGCGCGCCGAACACCTCGTCATTTAAGCCTGGTTCGAGGGCTACTGAGGGAGTCCTAGACTAAGGGGTCCTCGGGCGTCCGGCCTGTTAGCCATGGGTCGGACTGATAGGCTGTGAAGATACGAAGACCGAAGACTACACCCGTGTCCGGATGGGACTCTCCTTGGCGTGGAAGGCAAGCTTGGCGACCGAATATGTAGATTCCTTTCTTTGTAACCAACATGGTGTAACCCTAGATCCTCCCGGTGTCTATATAAACTGGAGGACATAGTCCGGAGAGAGAGATATACTCATTACCACAGTCATACAGGCTAGACTTTTA
The DNA here is from genome assembly GCA_032464435.1 of Aegilops umbellulata. NCBI lineage: Eukaryota > Viridiplantae > Streptophyta > Magnoliopsida > Poales > Poaceae > Aegilops > Aegilops umbellulata. The sequence continues at coordinate 182,396,361 of CP136057.1, read as the reverse complement.
GGGTTTAGCCATCTCGATCTCGTGGTAGATCAACTCTTGTAATACTCATATTCATCAAGATCAATCAAGCAGGAAGTAGGGTATTACCTCCATAGAGAGGGCCAGAACCTGGATTAACATCGTGTCCCCTGTCTCCTGTTACCATCGACCTTAGACGCACAGTTCGGGACCCCCTACCCGAGATCCGCCGGTTTTGACACCGACAGAGGCTGACGCTACATTCTTTAAATGAGGATATTTTCTCACAGTAATCCACTTGCCTGACTGCCTCATCATAAGTGATTGATGAGGGATTCACAAGAACATTAGTTTGATGTAAGAACATGGTTAATAGACAAATGTACTAGTATGTACCAAAAACAGGAAGGCGTGTCATATTCAAAGGTATAGTGTGTAAGCTAAGCAGATGCAATTTAACCAAATTGGAAGCAATACAAGCTAGACATCCGGCTGGAGTGGTGAGCATGATGATCTAGGACCTAAGAGCCTGGTGGGAGGTGGGCTGTTTCGCCACCATCATGGCTTTTTACTTGGCTTCCAGGTGATATATGTCTGTGTTGGGCTTGTCACTGGCTCGGCCAGTGCCCTGACTAGCAATTTGTCTTCTGTTGCTCGCGGGATGGTGGTTCATGTAAAAAATACCTTTCCTTATCTTGATAAAGACCGACTTCGGCCTTTCGAATACAAGCTAGACACCATATGCAACATGCAACCACATATGACACCATGAAGTTAAAGCAAGCACCTGTGATGGTGGTTCACGGCGAGCGAGGTCATCAACTCCAGAGCTATGTTCCCCATCTCCATCTACTGACACTACACCTTTAAAGTCTTGAAAAGTGTCTGGCTTAGCCGCGTACCATGCTGGAGCGACTTCTCTCTTATCTTTTCTGCTTCTGTCAAGGCAGGGTCTGAAGTACCCTTGCATTAAAACACAATAGTGAGAGTATGGGTGAAGTGTGTGCAGAACTAGTGCACTGTAAAAGTAACAGATAGCAGGTGGCTGAAAAATAAATGACAGGAGACATATGATAGCTCTACAACATTGCATGGCAAACAAAATTAGATTCTACTCCATATGATTTTGTAATATGTGAGCACAGGAAATACATGTACTCCTCCAGCACACCGCCACATGTGGTCCAATCAAGATAACAGACGACTGAAAATAAATAGGTCAGTCGATTTTTTTATGAACCGTCCGATTTGTAAGGAACGGGCAGATGGCCTTTGTGTACCTCCCGCTAGTCACTGTTAACGATCTTTCTCGAACCGCGAGCGACCACCGGCCTAGACCCCTGCCTCCGCCGCCCCGCCCTCCCCTCGACCTCACACCATTGTCGTGCTTGGCAGCGCCCCCAGGCTATCCCTTTAATCCCGACCGACCTACAGATCGGGGGCCAGCAACTCTAGGCCCCACACGCCCCTAAGATAAACACCGAGGTGCTGCTTCCCTGGCGTAAGAGGCGGACTAGCGCCTGTTACGCTGGGGAATGCTTCCGTTAAATGGGAATCAACTGACCAGGAATTGAAATCCAGGGGGGCGACAGACCTCTAGCTAAGGTGAAATAGTATATGAGGAGAAACCTTGTGCATCGCGAGTAACTAGGAACATCTAGTATCAAGAAAAAGCGGTCAACTAGTGTCTTTTGTGGGATGAATACCGTGCAAGCAGACACATAAGATTTGCATGAATAAGGGAAGAGGAGTACCATTTTCGGTTGCCGGTGTGGTCGCCTCCACATGTCGCGCTGATGTTCTTCTTTTTGCCAGGGAAAGCGATGTTTTGGAGGAGGGTGCAGGCTTGGATGAACCCATGTCCAAATTGTTGACTGTGTTGCCGTGGTGGTATGTCGGCAGAGGGAAAGCAGATCCGAGGCGACGAAGGACGGCGTAGCAGGAACAACTCCGATGTGGTGGACGGTGGCAAAGTTGGAGCGGCAGCGGTGAGGCGCAGAACGCCGTGGTTGAACAGGCTCAGATATGGACGGCTCGGCCGCTGCTTCAACTACTAGCCATGGAGGGCGTTGCGGTTGAGGTTGAGGTGGACGACGACGTCGGGGTATCGGCTCCGGTGTGATGGAGGAGGGCGGCGGTTGATGGGTGGGATGGGGTGGCGGACGGAGGACGCCGACGTTTCACGACTGGTGGAGAGGTAGTTTTGGCGCCCACGGAGTACGAATGAGGAATCAGACGGGGGGCGGGGGGAGCTAAGGGAGAACCATGTTTCGGCCTGGGACGCGCTTGTATTTGGATTTTTTGAACAGATGGGACGCATTTGTTTTAAATTTGGGGAAAGTACAAACTTTACCCCCCTCTTAAATTTTGGACCTACTGCGGGTCGGGGTAGGATGGTAATCCCAAGTGTCCCTAATAGTGGGCAGGAATGATTTCAGCCGCGCGAATGTGTGCTTAGGCAGCCATTGTGTATGAATGTTTTTCAGAGGTGGTTGTGTGGCGTCTAGATGAAGCTACAAGCCTACCCCGGTTTAGACCTTTGGACGTCGGGCCGGTAGGTTTCGCGGGTCAGGGTTAGAAAAGTAATTTCCTTCTACTACCAAACATTGATCTCACGCGGTTTTGGGCCAGTAGATGCTCTTTTGGTGCTTCGTTCGAAATTTTGAAACAGAAGCATTCACGTCTAGAGTACTGTTGAACTTTGAGGATTGACCTAAATAGACAATGTTATATTTTACCTTGTATGTTTGAAAACCTCATTAAAGTATCTGCTTCTTTTTGAAATTTTGACACTTGAAAATCCTATAACTACGATTATTTTGGAATGGAGGAGATAAATTTGAATCTATTTTGTAGACGACTATATATGCTATTATGTACAAAATCAGAGCAAAGATTGGTGCCCCCATAACTTAGGTATGATTTACAAATGCCATGATATCGAATTCAAATAATTGAATGGACTTCATGTTGAATTCGATTTTTTTGAACCACCTTAAGTTGAATTCAAATGTATGCTAGTTCATAGCTAGCTATTTATAATGTTCATTGTGTAACTTTCGTATGTATAATGTGCTTTACACACACAACATGAACTATACTCATGTTTAGTTCGATTGCTAAAGTGATGCATTGTCTGGAGTTCAAAATACTAACTATGTGGATCAATTATGTTGAATAACAACATAGACATGCTCAAATTCGATAGAATCTAGATGTCTGATGGATCAATGACCCTTCCTTACGTGAATTACAAATATCATGATCCCATCCTAATATTTGGATACAATTTATATCTTTAATCAATGTGTACATCAGTCTTTTACGTGTAGTTTCACTCTCCATCGGTGGTCTCTCACACATGCTCACACACTCTCTCCAAAGGTGTCTTTCTCACAAACATGCTCTCGATATAACCCTCCCTCCCTCTCGTAACCACTTACGACTATTTTCACTAACCTTTATCACAAGCACTCTTCCTCTCACAAGCATACATACGCACAATCCCCATTGACCCTTTGTATATACATAGACCGGCCTACGTGTCTCCTATACGCATATTATCTTTAGGCATGTGTCTCACGCATTGTCTCACACCTCTCTTCCTAATCGACGAGTATGATTCTAGCAAAGCATTCTGTAGGATGCCCCTTAAAGTTAGGTTGGATAAATCGTAATATCAGAGATAAGGGGTTACCTTTGTCCGATAACCAAGGGTTACAAATACTAGCCAGCTTTGTCAGTTGACACAGAGTCCTTCACAATTCTTCTATCGTTGTCTTGTACGACAAGTCATCCATGGGTCTCCCTAAATGCGTCACGGGCCGACCAATGTGGCGCAGGACGGAACCGAACCAAGGGCCTCACCTCTACCCCGAGGTCTCATTATCTTCTCACACCCACACATACCAACACAGACACCACACAAAAAAAATCTCCTCGTGCCTCTATACCCTCCCCCTTGCATATACACACTCAAGGGAATCTCTCGTCGTGACATCATATATTAGTCTCTCTCTCTAAACCTCTCTCATATGTCGTGCTATCTCTCCAACGCCCCCTCCCCCCGCCGGCCCCTCTATCCATGCCTCTCTCGAATACGTAATACACACACATACCTCTCCAGGCCCTGCCAAATACATCAACTAAACATTCACACATGTTACACCACGTACCCCATTGATCTAAAAAGTCCTCTCTTCACGTTTATTTCGCATACAACATTCCTTTTGAATAAAGTGTGGCCAAAAAATTATTTTAGAATTTCTACATATATACAACATTACAAAGTTATATGGAGGAGTATGAACGTTAATTTGCATTGCATGGTGCCCACATTGATATTTATTCCGCACTATGAATTTTTATATTTTTATACTATATATAAAGATAGTCATAATAAAGAGAAATGAAGAGCATCCCTCTCCCCATCGCATACACCCCATCTACGCCTCTTTCACGTATGCACACAAACTATCTCCAGGTCCTCTAAAAGTAAGCCCCCAGCACATTCACGCATGTTTCATCTTTCTCTCGCGATATATACAGTGATGATCATTGTATTTGGAGCGAAAGCACAATACGTACATTGGACTTAAGAATCCACTCATTACGGTCACCATTTACGTTTTGTGGTTATTATACAGTCACGGGCTCACCGTACAGCTCTGTATTTGCTCAAGACACGACTAGTTGACCAGTTAAATGCTCCATGTTGCACCTCTAGTGTTGCATCACATTATCTCACTACCATTGGGCCGACCTGTCGGCTTGTATCTACTCTTCTACACTCTTATAAAAAACAGAGTTGGTGATGGTGGTCTGCATGCCATCTTGCAACATAGGCCGTCTGATTTATGTCTGACGGATAGGAAGGAAACTATGGCAATTTTGCAAAAAGGTACCCACACACCTCTCCACATTTGCAAATAAGGCCTTCCCTCATTCATCCTTTTCTCTCACAAGATAAACTAGTCATACAAATGCATCTTGATGTTATGTGCAACACACGGGCATCTTGCTAGTAAGAATGAAAACAAACGACAAAAAAATATTGGACGATGGTTCGAAGTCATGACCGCGGGCACAACGGACAAGGTGGCCTTGTATTGGTATGTTGAGTCGTTTGTTTTAACATACAGGAGCTAGTGTGGTGATTATACACACACACACACACACATGCACACGAACTACATGCACGCAACACTCACACGAACACATGCATCCATGCACGCACGCAACACTCACACGTACACACGCAGCCACGCACGCACGCAACATTCAAACACACATTCACACATGCATGCACACACCACACGACCAACACACAATCTCATGCTCAAGTGCTCAACCTACACGTGCACGCGCACACACCAGGCCCTGACAGACACATACACAACCAGGTGATTCCTGCGCACGGGTTGGAGTCTTGTCGTGCCTGGGTAAATTTGTGTTTATCTGACCTTTTTCCTATGTGAACTGACATGTGGGACCCACAAGGAACATGGTCAGTTTAAGTAGTCAACATGGTGTCAGGCAGACTATTTGGCTGGTCAACAGAGTGCAATCTGATGGTGAACGCTGAGTAACTGACCGTATAATCACCGTAAAACGTATATAGTGACCGTAACGAGCGTATTCTGAAGTTCGGTGACCGTGTTACGCTTTTCTCTCTGTAGGCCCTCCAAAACTACATCTCTACACGTTCTCACATGTTACATCTAACAACTATGCAATACAACACTACTACTACACTCTAACACAATAAATCATATGTGTTTTTAATTTTACTAGATATCATATTGTTACTTAATTATTCAGTTTGCATACATTAAAATTGCCTTTGAAATGTATGGCCAGTGCCATCTACCACGTGGGAAAAATCCCGCCCTTTCCTGTTTAATCGGGTTTGTATCGATGGATCATGCGGAACAGCAAAACTATAGTACTATACAGTACAAGTGACAATTCACGGGGCCGCTATCGGGGATATTACTACTGGGCGTAAACCGGCCAGGAGAGGCCGGGTTAACTTGAAGCCCATGAAGACAGACGATGACGCTGTGTAGTGGCCCAAGGCCCAGAACCGGTTTAAGGCATGTAACTGTAAACCGACTTTTGGTATGTAACTTGTATTGTAAGATAGAAAGAGTGGAGACCGAACCGGACACACTTATGAGCCGGTCTCGGGACTCTACAGACCGATGGGCGCCACCCATGTATATAAGGGGACGACCCGGCGGCGGTTCAGGACAACAAACAACAACTCGAGACTTAGGCGAAGCATATTCTCTCCCTGGTCATCGAAACCCCATCAATTCCATCACAACTAGACGTAGGCTTTTACCTTCATCGAAGGGGCCGAACTAGTGTAAACTCTCTTGCGTCCCTTGTCCGCTTTAACTCCTTCAAGATAACCCGTGACGATGGCTCCACGACTAAGTCCTTTCCATAGGACATCTGCCGTGACAAAACCACGATAGTTGGCGCCCACCGTGGGGCTATCGCATGATGGTTTCAAGTTCTTGGAGGGCAACTTTGAAGGACTCAAGGGTTATGCTGTGGGTCGGATGACCAAAAGTCGTCGCGGCAAGCTCTACATCGACGATGCAGGATGGGGCCCCGAGGCTGGCTCAATCGAGTACGGCTACCGGGTCCCCTTTGGTGGCATAAACGTCTTCATCGGCAAGATCGGCGAACCGGGCCCTGAGTCGGACATCTGCACCGACCTCGTCGAAACGGCTCAGCGTGCACGATCTGCCCGGGTCAAGCCGGCCATGAAGCGTGCCTTTGTGGGAGTCATCCATGGAGGGGAATACGAGGATAGATCGGAATCTGGTGGCGAGACTGTCGTTTATTCCAGCGATGAGTCATCTACTGGAGAGACCGAGTCGTTATATCAATTACAAGATGGCCAGATTGGGGGCTGTTCTGATGGTGACAGTATTCCGGACCCCTCTGATCCGCCGAACCGGGTTGGAATATTCATGTCCGGTACACAGGCGGCGATCCACTCTTTGACCGCAGTAGCAGTGATCTCCGGATCAGCAGCGACGACGGCAACCGGGGCAGGAGGCCCTGTGCGGCTGCCGGCTCAAGTTTTATCTGATCTATTTGATGCGTTGGCTACGCTCATGGCGGAGGCTAACCCGGCGGATCAGGATGCCCACAACATGGAAATTGCAAAGATAATGGACCAGATCACCAAGACCAAGGCCGATTTGGCGGCTGAGGATGTCAGGATGACCGTGGAGCGGGCCGCTTTGGACGCGCAGGCTTATCGGCTTATGCTGGACCAGAACGCATCGCATGAAGTCCTGAAGAGGAGGCACCGGTCTCGTCTACCTCCGGTGTACGATGCTAGGAACCTCTTTAACACCCCAGGAGCAGGGACCAGTAACCCGCCGGTAGCAAACCGGGCGGAGGCACCTGGAGAGGGTGCGCCGATTCAGCCACGTTTGATGGATCCGCCTCGGCAGAACAACATTGTGACTCAGCCCGTCCCGACGCCACCGGGTCATTATTCTACTCCAATGGACAATCTCGTTGCTGGTGCTTCACGACTGGAGGCCATCCCAATTGAAGGTGATTCTCCGTCGGTGGTGGAAAGCGCCGGGTTAAGGAGCTCCTACGGACAACCTTGGTACAACAGGAAGCTTACTCATACAGTCGCGACCGGATTCATTCAACCCCCCGTCCAAGCCGGAGTTACAGCAGGCGTATGGATGAACCAGCCGTGTCAAGTAACGCACAGAACCGTGAACCGCCCCATGGCAACAACCCGGTAGGTGGTGCTGGTGATGCTCAGGAGGTGGTAGACCGGGCCCGGGCGCGCAGGGAGGCCGAGTTAGCGGCGCAGTATGAAGCTCGTCAGCCTACTCCGGTTCGTCCAACCACATCAGTCGAGCCAGGAGTTACCTCTAATTCTTTGGGGGTGCCGTGCCTTGTCCCAGCGTTACGCAATGTGCGCCTGCCCAAGGATTGCAAGGGCCCGCGTAAGGTGCTGAATTACACTGCCGATTTATCTCCAGAAATATGGGTGGAAAGCTATGAGATGGCCATGGAGATGCTAGATGTGGATGATGCAGCGTGTGCGAAATATTTCACCATGATGTTAGAAGGAACGGCCCATACTTGGTTAAAAAATTTACCAGCTAACTCTACAGTTCATGGCCCGAGTTGAGAGCTCGGTTTATCCAGAATTTTAAGGATACATGCAAGCAGCCTATGTCGACTGTAGACTTAGCTGCCTGTGTCCAGGAGGAAGGAGAGTCAACAACCCATTGGGTGCGCCGGGTCTCAAAAATTTTGCATTCGTCAGACCGCATCAATGACGATACTGTAGTTCTAGCCTTGGAAGGAAATTGCCGGTTTGAACCTCTGAAGTTGAAATTGGGACGGCTAAAACGCCATTGCAATGATATGGGAACCCTCATGGCTACGTTAGTGAAGTATGCCGATTCTGATAGTACCAAGGATCCCGAGTCTGATGATGATAAAGTAGGGAAGGGAAAAAAGAGCGGCAACACCAAAGCGCAGCACTACAACCCAGCGGGTCATGGAAATGGCGGCAAACGTAAAGCGGATAACAACGTGGACTTTGTGGCTAATACCAGCACACAGGACAAGGGCCAACAATGAAAGGGGAAACCGCCCAATGGCAGCAGAGCGCCTAATCCTAACCTGGACCGCCTATCTTACCTGTTGAACCAGCCCTGCCCAAAACATGGGACGAAGGAGATGCTAGCCACACACCTCTGGAAGGACTGCTACATCATGCAAGAGTTCAAAAATTCCAACGCTTTCTGGCATGATCACGGACCAGGTGGCGTTCAGGCTCCGGATCTCATTGGCCGGGTTATGGTGGAGGAAATTCCGGTTCAGGCTTCCATGGTAATCAGGGCAGACACAACTATCAAGGTAATCAGGGCAGCCAGGGTGGCTACAATCAACATCAGCAATAATCGGGTTATCAGAGCAACCCGAAGCAGTTAAACAATGGGCAGTATCATGTCTTCACCACTAGTTTAGACAAGCGTGACCAAAAGCTTCATAAAAGGGCCGTGAACTCCGTTGAACCGGCAGTGCCCCGTTACTTGCGCTGGTCCGAGCAGCCAATTGTATGGAGTAGAGAGGATCATCCACCCCGGGTTGACAATCCGGGTCATCTGGCATTGGTGGTGGCACCTCAGGTGGGAGGTTATAAGGTCACCAAGGTACTCATGGATGGGGGAAGCAGTATCAATATCCTTTATTATGAAACCTTCCGCCGCATGGGGTTAACCGACAAAAATCTTAAACCATCCAATACGGTGTTCCATGAGCTAGTGCCTGGTAAATCGGCATATCCCGTTGGTAAGATAGCTCTGGAGGTGGATTTTGGAGATGATCACGACTCAAGATCAGAAACGTTGACCTTTTAAGTGGTGAAAATCAGAAGTCCGTATCATGCCCTGTTTGGACGGCCGGCTTATGCTAAATTTATGGCACGACCCTGTTATGTTTATCTGCAGCTCAAGATGCCGGGTCACAAGGGAACCATAACCGTCCATGAAAGCTGCAAGATCGCTCTGGAGTGTGAAGAAGGTGATGCGGCCTATGCTGAGTCGGTTTGTGCCACAGAAGAGTTAAAATTTTACAAAGATAATGTTGATCCGGCAGATATGACTTCATTGAAGAAGCCAACTACAGAGCACGATCCGGCCCTAAAGTTTAAATCGGCTGCTGAGACTAAGCTTGTTGACTTTGTACCTGGCGACTCGTCCAAGCAGTTCAACATCAGCGCAAACTTGGATCCAAAATAGGAAAGCACGCTCATCGAGTTCATCCGTGAGAATCGGGACATCTTTGCATGGAAGCCTTCTGATATGCCAGGTGTACCGAGATGACTCGCTGAGCACTCTCTTAATGTTGATCCTAAGTATAAACCGGTGAAGCAGTTTCTCTACCAGTTCAATGAAGAAAGACGCAAAGCTATTGGAGAGGAGGTGGACAAGCTCATAGCGGCTGGATTTATCGTTGAAGTTTTCCACCCTGAATGGTTAGCTAATCCGGTGTTGGTCTTTAAGAAAAACGTCACATGGCGTATGTGTGTGGATTACACAGATCTCAACAAAGCTTGTCCAGCAGATCCTTTTGCCCTCCCCTGTATTGACCAAATTATTGATGCTATGGCGGGTTGTGAGCGTTTGAGTTTTTTGGATGCATATTCTGGCTATCATCAGATCAAAATAGCAGTTAAGGACCAGGAGAAGACGACCTTCATTACCCCCTTTGGAGCCTTCTGCTATGTGTCTATGTCCTTTGGGCTCAAGAGCGCCCAGGCGACTTATCAACAGTGTGTGCAGAATTGCCTTCATAAGCAGATCAGCCGTAATGTTCATGCCTATGTGGATGATATTGTGGTCAAGTCAAGGAAGAAGGAGACTCTTATTGATGATTTGAAGGAAACCTTTGATAACCTGCGGGTTTACAAGATGATGCTTAATCCTACCAAGTGCATTTTTGGTGTACCGGCAGGCAAGCTATTGGGCTTTCTGGTATCTAACAGGGGCATTGAGGCTAACCCGGAAAAGATCACAGCCATCACCTCCTTGGCTAAACCGAAGTGTATCAATGACGTTCAACTCCTGGCAGGCCGGATTACTGCGTTGAGCCGGTTTATCAGCCGCCTTGGCGAGAAGGCGATTCCTTTGTATCAGATGCCGAAGAAAACGGATAACTTCGTCTGGAGTTCTATCGCAGATGTGGCATTTGAGGACTTAAAGCGGCAGCTGGCTAGTCCACCGGTTCTTGCTACTCTGGATGATAAGGAACCATTGTTGTTATATGTGGTAGCTAACGCTCGAGCAGTCAGCGTGGCTATTGTAGTGGAGCGCAAGGAGGGAGGCAAGGAATATCCGGTTCAACGTCCGGTTTACTATATCAGTGAGGTGCTCATTGAGTCCAAGCAAAGGTACCCACATTGGCAGAAGTTGGTGTATGGAGTTTTCATGGCAAGCCGGAAGCTTAAGCAGTATTTCCAAGGTCATCCCATCACAGTGGTCAGCTCTGCTCCTTTGGGAGATATAATCCAGAACAGGGAAGCAACTGGCCGGATTGCCAAGTGGGCTATAGAGCTTGGGCCTCACGGGTTGAAATACATACCCCGAACGGCGATTAAATCTCAAGCACTTGTGTATTTCATCAACGATTGGACAGAGCTACAAGCACCGGAAGAGAAGCCGAATCACACTTATTGGACTATTCACTTTGATGGGTCCAGGCAATTGGAGGGCTCAGGGGCTGGAGTCGTATTAACTTCCCCACGAGGTGATAAGTTCTGTTATGTTCTTTGTTTAATGTTCCCTTGCACTAACAATGCAGCTGAGTATGAAGATTTACTCCATGGTCTTCGGATGGCTAAGAAAATGAACTTAAGCCGGGTTAAGTGCTTTGGTGACTTGGACTTGGTGGCTCAGCAGGTGTCTGGCACTTGGGATTCCAAGGACCCACTCATGGCGGCATATCGTCGGGAGGTGGACATTGTTGCAGGTCACTTTAAGGGGTATCATGTGGATCACGTGGACCGGCGGAAGAACGAAGCGGCGGACGCTTTAAGCCGCCTGGGTTCTCAACGTAACCCGGTTCCGCCTAATGTCTTCCTGGATGTTCTGCATAACCCGTCTGTCAAGCTCCCTGGTGAAGAGGATTTGGCTATTCCTGATCCGGAAGCTCAGCTGGTGGCAGCCCTTCATGTTATCCCGGATTGGACAGTTCCTTACGTGGCGTATATGAACCGGGGCAAGTTGCCAGAGGACGAGACTCTGGCCAGGCAGATAATCCGGCGGTCCAAGTCCATGACTATTATCAATACAGAGTTGCATCATTGCAGTGTGACAGGGGTGTTTCATCGTTGTGTGTCTCCTGAAGAAGGCTGTGAAATTTTGCGTGAAATTCATGAAGGAGACTGCAGTCACCACGCCGGTTCAATTTGGTGTCCAAAGCGTTTCATCACGGGTTTTATTGGTTGACAGCTCATGCTGATGCTGAGGACTTGGTTAGACGATGTGATGACTGTCAGAAGTTCCCAAGACGCGCTCATGTACCGGCTCAAGAATTGAGGATGATTCCAATTACTTGGCCGTTTGCAACTTGGGGCCTGTATATGGTTGGGCCCTTCAAGAGGTCCAAGGACAAGAAGACCCACCTTCTGGTGGCGTTTGACAAGTTCACAAAGTGGGTAGAGGCAGAGCCCGTTAGCAAGTGTGACGCGGCCATGGAGGTTCAATTCTTCAAAAAGGTGATTTTCTGGTTTGGCTTTCCACATAGCATTATCACTGACAATAGCACCAATCTGTCCAAGGGTGCCATGAAGGAGTTCTCTCAACGTGAGCATATCCGGCTTGACGTATCATCAGTGGCTCACCCACAGTCTAATGGTCAAGCGGAGAGGGCTAATCAAGAGATCTTGCGAGGCATCAAACCCCGTCTTATGGTCCTTTGCAGCGGACGCTGGGTTGTTGGGTTGAGGAGCTACCTTCTGTATTATGGAGCATCAACACCACACCCAACAGATCGACAGGATACACGCCGTTCTTCATGGTTTATGGAGCGGAGGCGGTTCTTCCAAGTGACATACGTCATGATTCACCTTGCATAGCGGCATATGTTGAAGCTAACAACGAGAAGGCACGGCAAGAAGCTCTTGACCTGTTAGATGAGGAGCATGACATAGCGGCGGCCCATTCGGTGATTTACCAGCAGGATCTGCATCGCTACCATAGCCACTGGGTTAGAACCAGAACCTTTCAAGAAGGAGATTTGGTGCTTTGGCTCATCCAGGATCAGATGGATATGCACAAGTTATCCCCACCTTGGGAAGGACCTTTTGTGGTCAGCAAGAATCTACACAACGGGTCATACTACCTAATCGACGTTCGAGAGCGCAAAGACTCACGTAAGTCGGAGGAGGAGACCAACCGGCCATGGAATATTGCTCATCTTCGGCCCTACTATACTTGAGCTATCGGCTCTGCTTATGTACATGACAATGTATATATTATGATCAATACAATAAACCGAAACCTCAGCTAAAGCGGGGTATCTGTTATTTTTACATCATGAGTGGTTACATGGAGCTTCTGTTCTTAAAGCGGCGTCCGGTTTACCCCTTGATTTAGCTTCTCAAAAGCTTTATATTATATCACTTGGGGGCTTGGTCGTGTCCGAACCATAGCAACACCTTTTGATAGGCACAATGCCATAGCATCACTTGGGAGCTTGGTCGTATCCGAACCATAGCTACGCCTCTTGATCGGCGCAATGCCACGACATCACTTGGGGGATTGGTCGAACCCGAACCATAGCTACACCTCTTAATCGGCGTAATGCCAAATCATCATTTGGGGACCTGGCTGACTCGAACCATAGCTACACCTTTTGGGGGCTTGGTCGTGTCCGACCGTGGTAATACCTCTTGATCGGCTCAAAGCCTCATTTACAACGGTTTTATGTCTGCCTTTGTTTGAGTTATGTTTTCTTTTTTGATAAAAATTCTTTTTTGTTGCTTTTTCAAACCGACATTGTTAATCCGGCTCGACTGTCAATTTCAAATTGACGGAACACGGTCAAATCTTAATACGGAGACTTTCTACCCGGTCTGATTTTCTGTTACAATCTTATTATGGATTAAACTGGTGTTTGTCATAACCCGGAACGGTTTACATTGTAAACCGGCCTTATATTAACAGGAGTTGTTTTCTCCTCCAAAGTTTGGGTTATCAGCCCCGCTACAAGGTTGGCCAGCCAACATCATGCCTGACGGTGGCAGGTATTATATATTTCCATATTTGGTTATATGTTCTAACCTAAAGTTGTCATCTTTGGTTTTATATACATGAGTACCATGACCCGCCCGGTGGTGAACCGCCAGGGCGTTTTAAGCTTTTTGACTGCAGAAACAGCTTGGACAGATGAATATGGATATCATATCTTAGGTATTACGAATCAAACAAGCATCTGTTGAAGATAAATATGCCCGAAGGCATACCAGACCAAGTATATCAACTATCCTATTACAAGGCGTTCCAGTGCCCAAAAAGATCATTGTTTTTATCAAGTACATGTCACAGCATGTAGTAGTCTAAACCGGCCTCCGGTCACGCTTGGTCACCGGCTTGACCTGACGGTTGCGGATCATCTCGCGCCGGTTCAACTTCTTCCTCCCTACCCAGTGGCTGGAAATCAACAGTTGCCCAGTCGATCCCAGTTAAGGCTTGAAATACAGCTTCATCACTTATCAGCAGTGACGGTTCAATATCAGGGGCATAAGTGTGCTTAGGGATTGGCGGGGTGAGATTCTCAGCTTCAGGAATTGGTGTAGCAACCCGCTTGTTTTTATCGTCATAATTGGCTTGATAGTGGGAAAGATCCGCCTCTTCAACAAGTTGACAAGCCAGTGGGCGCACTTCCCGTTTTATGATGCGAAGATCATCTTCGTTAAATTCTGTCCCGTCTTCCTTCAAGCTGGGATAGCACTAGGCCACTTCAACAGGATCAAAGTCAAGCACCCATGCTTTTGCCCGGATTAGGGCGGTCAAAGCACCCGTTCTAGCAGCAGATTTCTTCAGCTCTTCAACCCGGGTAGGGAGCATAGATAACCTTTCAACGGTATCTTTGATCAAGGTGGGTGGCGGATTGTTGTGGGAAGAAGTGTAGATGATCCGTTGTGCACCGGAGTACAGTTGCCCTATCAGAGTGTAGGCAGCTTTTAACTTCTTCCGCACATCCGATCCCAAGTGGCCAATACGATTTCCTGTATCATTGCGAGGGTTAGTAAACCGGCAGCTACATGAAAAGATCTGCTCAATTTGGAAAACGAGGGTACTTACCAAATACAGCTGCAGTCATGGCATGAACATGTCGCTTCACGCTGGTCAATTCATCAACCACCGGCTTAAGAGCTGCTTCTGCTTTTTCAGCCCTTTGCACTAAAGCGGATTTTTCAGTCGCCCAATCTGCCCGCTCTTTGTTGAAGCTCTCTTTCAGTTTCTCCATAGTGCTCAAAGGGCTGGTCAATTCTTCTTTTGCCTAGGAGGTTTCCGCCTGTTGTGACTTAGGGATCTCCTGCAGGTCGGCGGTTTGGTTTTCTCTCTTGCTCAACTCAGCCTGCACAGAGACAGTTATATGATGAAATGACAGTACATATTTGAAGTACCAACCACATAACAAGTTATGCCTTTGGTACGTGGGGGCTAATGCATATTTGCTCTTCATCGTACAGTTTCTACAAAGTCCCAAGCTCAATACAAGTATTCAACTTGGCACTTGGGGGCTAATGGCTATTTATTCAAAGACTACTGATACAGAAATTTTCTTTCATAAAGTCCTGGTTTATCTTCATAAAGTTAAACCGGCCCTTGGGGGCTACGTCAGCAAAGTTAAAGATGCAATTGAGGTTCACGTTGAATACTCACTACAAGTCCCGGTTTAAGTTGATATCTTAAACCGTCACTTGGGGGCTATTGGAGTTGATAAGCTATAAAATAATGTAAGCGGAGAAGCATATAGGGAGTTACCTCATATTTTTCCTTCATCATATTGACCAGACCGGCTTCATAATCGCGGCTGGTGTATAGCCGGTTCAGATAGCCAGAATGGAGATCTTGAGCATTCAGAGCGGCATATGTTGACAAATCCGCATTCCATTTGCCTTTGCCAACCGCAGAGAATTCCTCTTTGGCAGTATATCTTGACAAAGAACCATGATTACTTGGTTCAGTGTGGCCAAAGCCAGTAATAAGGACATCATCATCTTTTTCTTCATCGGTTCATACTGGGGTTGCCGGTTTGTCAGTATTCTTTGCTAGACTAGCCGGTTTATCAGTCTGGATAGAGCTGGTTGGCTGATCAACAAGGCCTGTGGTGTCAACCTCTGCCTGTTCAGCAACAAAGTCATGGTCTTGTGGTGGTGGATCATTCAGCACATCATCAAGGTTGGCCTCTTCAGGGTCTGGTATTCTCTCCGGTTCAGCAGCCGTATTTTCCTCTTCTGTTTTGTTCAGGCGAGCTTTCTTAATTGGTCTGGGTTTGGCACTGAGAAAGTAAAGCATGAAGGTCAATATAACGTATAAAATACATGTTAAAAATAAGGCAAGTGAACAACTTACCCAATGACCGTTTTGAGGGGTGGAAGCTTGGTAGCTGATGACTCGCCAGAGGAGGAATGAGAAGTGCCCTGATAATCGGAATCAGACGGATTAAGAGGTTGACGAAAACAACCCGCTTTAGGGCGTGAAGTGACAAGGCAATTAGAGACCTCTGAACGGTGTTTCCGAATCGGACTGTTCGGTAAACCGGTGGAGGTAGCTACCTGACCGCTGTGCCGAGTTGTGCGGTGAGGTTCGTGCTGTTGCGTCTTCACAAGAAAGTTTGGATCCAAGTAAGCAAGAGGATGAGAAAATTTAGCTTTCCGGTTTGCCCGAGGGTCTTTAGTGAGGGCAAAGGGTCTGAATCGGAGGAAAGAACGATTACCTCTACAACATCGGCATGAATGAATTCAGTGTCATCCTGACAATAATCATCATCAATAAGGCGTATGAAAAATAAACCAACTGAGTCAAGTTCTACCTCAAGATCTGGGTTACCCACATCATCATCAGCCAGTGGATCAGAGGATGCAGTGGTTCGCTTTCTGTTGGCAGTCTACTTCAGAGCTTTGGTCTTTTGGCGGGTTGGCTTCGCCAGTTTATCTTGTGGAGGTTTCTTGTTCTAGAACGGATCATCGCCCTGTCAAAAATAATAACATTTTCAGATAATATTTGGGCAGAAGAAATTTCATATGTGCAGATGGTATGATTCTTACCGCTGGCGGTTTGTTGATGGCGCAAAAGGGGAGTAGGCCGGTTTGAGCACAGACATCTTCCGGTTCATTCAACATCTTTTTCACAGCTTCAGTAACTTTGTCGTCTGTAAGCTGGATATCAATGTGCCGCTGAGCATCCTTTATATCTCCTGTGTACTCGCACATCAAACCGGGGCGCTGGCTTAAGGGCAGAACACTCCAAAATATCCAGCAGCGAGCAAAATCAACCCCTGTCAACCCGTTTGCCATGAAAGCCCTAAGCTTGGATAGTTGAGGAGCATATTTGCTTCTCTCCTTGGCAGTCAGCCTCTGAGGAAAAGGGTGTGTATTGCTCAGACGTTCCGGACGGTAACCCGGCAAGGGATTTTCCTCAGATGGAGAGGTGTCCTTGCAATAAAACCATGTCTGGTTCCATTCTTTGGGGTGGTTGTGAAGATTGGCATGAGGGAAGATGACTTCTTTCCTTTTCTGAATCACCATACCGCCCAGTTCTGTGTTGGGTCCGTCTTTGAACTCTACGCGACGGTTTAGGTGAAAGCAGTCCCTGAATAGCGCTACTGAAGGTTCCTCCTGAAGGTAAACCTCACTTAAGACCTGGAAGTGGCATTGGTTACGGAGTTAGGACCGATATCTTGTGGGCGCAGTTGAAAGTTGGCTAAGACATCCCGGCAAAACTTTGAACCAGGAGGGTTGAAGCCCTCTAGTGAATGGCATCTTTCTTGCTTAAAGCGCCTGTTTTGACCAGATTTTTCAAGTGATCTTCAGTAACTCGAGAAGGGACCCAGTTGCATTCATACACTTGCTTGGCCATGGCAACAAGTATCTACAATATAATAATTGCTGGTTTAAAAATTTACAGTGGACAAGTTATGTGGCGGTTCAAAGGTGAAAGCATATTGTCAAACTGGGGTTAGTTGATCATAAAACGGAGTTTATCAAAGCAAAGGCTAAATATGACGCATATTGGCGGTTCAACAAGGGGACTAATGGTATATACCAGATTGTCATTTTTTCTACAAGGTTAAACCGCCCAATCTGACATTAAGGATTCAAGTCTGCAGATGTGTAAGTGAAGGAAAAACAGTTTTTGCAAGTTGGTATTATAATTTTGGATCTACCGCATGTCAGGAAAGGAAAATGTATTCAAGACCTAGGAAGCAGTACCGCAACAATCGGTGAAGGTTCAGATGAGATCTTCTGTTTTGAGATGCATAAATGGAAATTGAAACTAAAGGCTACCATTATGCAGAGCAGATATTTAGGAGCTTATCAAGCATCATCGTATGAACAAAGAACGACTGATGAACACCGAAGAATGTTGAAACCCTAGAATAGATCTATGACGGAAAGGGCAGAGAACTTACTGGAGCTAAGGAAGAAGCGGAAGGGCGCTGCAGTATTCTAGTACGTTCAGGGTGATGCAACGGCCAAGGTCGGAGCAGAGACGACGGTCGACGGTGGCGGCGGAGCTCCAAAGGGTGAGCGGCGCAAGGCAGACGACGCGAAGAGGCACGAGGGGGAAAAGAAAATGACCCCTCGGTCCTATTTATAAAAGGCAGGGGATAAGTGTCAGGCACGAAAATCAAGGGGCCGCAAATTTGGAAGTGAGGCGGAGCTGTCGCCTCGATTGTCGGAGACCCGTTAATGAAGAGGTGTTATACACAGTTTTTAACAGATGACGTCACGACGGTTTACCACGATCTGGGAAGATGACATCACGGCGGTTTACAAAATTATGATGTTGAAGACGAAGTTTTCTTGAGGACTGACATGAACCAATTCAAATCAGTCTGGGGCCTAATGTTGGGGATATTACTACTGGGCGTAAACCGGCCAGGAGAGGCCGGGTTAACTTGAAGCCCATGAAGACAGACGATGATGCTGTGTAGTGGCCCAAGGCCCAGAACCGGTTTAAGGCATGTAACTGTAAACCGACTTTTGGTATGTAACTTGTATTGTAAGATAGAAAGAGTGGAGACCGAACCGGGCATGCTTATGAGCCGGTCTCGGGACTCTACAAACCGACAGGTGCCACCCATGTATATAAGGGGACGACCCGGCGGCGGTTCAGGACAACAAACAACAACCCGAGACTTAGGTGAAGCATATTCGCTCCCTGGTCATCGAAACCCCATCAATTCCATCACAACTAGACGTAGGCTTTTACCTTCATCGAAGGGGCCGAACTAGTATAAACTCTCTTGCGTCCCTTGTCCGCTTTAACCCCTTCAAGCTAACCCGTGACGATGGCTCCACGAGTAAGTCCTTTCCAGAGGACATCTGCCGTGATAAAACCACGACAGCCGCCGTGTCATGTACTCCTCCGTCGTAAGAGTGGAGCGCTCACTTTCATAAATGTTCTAGTCCCGTTTGCCGACATGTGGGACATCATGCTACTGGGTCCACGTGCCATATCGAAATACAGTGTAGAGCAGCAGGGGTGAAGCACCCCACTCATGGCGCCGGCGCAGTAATGAGCAATGAGGCGTCAAATCACAAAGCTCCACCTTTCCTGCAGTTAAGTTGGAGGGACGAAGTAATAATGCTAAAAAAAGAAGTTGGAGGGACGAAGCAACCATCATTTCACTCGTTGCTGAATCTGCTTCTCCATCATCTTCTTCAGGTTTTTTTATAAGGTCTTCTTCAAGTTAACCACGTGTTGCTTCTGCCGTTGTTCTGCCTCATGCGGGAGACAGGTCGGCTTGATAAAGCACTGACACATGGGACCGCATGTTAGCAAACCGCCAGGCCAACATCCTCTAAAAAATAAGAAACCTCCCCCGCCATCCACGCGACTAAATCACTTCCTTTTTACTAATCTTGATTCTATAACTTTTTAGATCAATATAATTGAGATTTATATAGATAGCACACAGGAGCAAAACCAAGTGGTACGGTTAAGGGCAACCACAATGTGTAGACAAATGTGAAAATAGCTTTTGGCATCGACGGGAACCATAGTGGACGGTGCTGCCAAAGCCAAAAAGATGGAACCGAAGCTCCCTGATTGATTGATTGATTGAAGGAATAGAAAAATGCAACGTCTCTCCTCTTGCTCCCATGCTTGGTCGCATGTACAGTATAGAGCACAGAGTCTACTCTCCTGTCCCTTCTATCACAAATCACAAAGCATCGAGGCGTCAAATCACAAAGCACGGACGAAGCAACCATCATTTCACTCTTCGCTGGCTCCGCTTCTCAATCGACTTCTTCAAGAAACCACCTCACCGCACTAAGCTGGACGGAAGACGCTATTGTGTACTAGTAGTACTAGTACATTTACGCGTCCTTTGGTTCAACGAACTTCCTGGATGCAAATAAGGCGGTTGTCTCGGCTTGCAGGCGGCACTTGCATCCGGTGGTCTCCCTCAACGGTGTTCTCCGTCGAATGCACTTCTTCAAACCACAACGTTCGAGATATCGTCGACGTCACCGCAATGGGGAAGGAAGTCAAATAGTTACTGCCTCCATTTTTTGTACACAAGGCCAATATATCAAAATTACAATTTGCAAAAGGCCACTAACACTGGCAAAATTGATGGGGTTTGCCTCGTATTAGCAACCAAGGACATTAATATACCCATGCATGCATGCGGAAGTGAGAAGGTTGGTTTGCATGGCGCTGCATTAATCAAGCGATGAGGAGTGAGATGGTTAGCTCTTTAAGCTTTGGAGAAAAAATACGCATTAATTGACACGTCAAACGAGGATTTGTATCGATTAATCCCGCGAAGGAAAAATCCGCCTTTGTTTATTAACACCAGTACTCCTAGTATGTACGTACTTATCCTGTTTGGGTCTAGGCCTTGTATTGCCATACTTCACCACACATTTTTGCCAAGCTTGCCTAAAGTTTTCAAAATGAAAAGGAGGTACACTTGCGTACGGCTGTCGCGGTCGCACCGCAGCCTCACACAGTCGCTCCTGCACGCCGCAAACCCAACCAAGGGAACGCACCCTCACTGACACGTGCTACCCGCATGTGAACAAACCAAACTCAACCATCCTACCGCTGACACATAATTTTCGTTCATACAATATGTTTATCCAACCGCATGTTGGGGAGGATCCGTACGGCCCGTGCGGTGGTCTGTTGGGGAAGAAGAAGAGGTGTGGAAGAAGGGTTAGGAGACGTAGGATATTCATCCAACAGCCTGAAATGGTAGACTGACCCAAATTATGAAAGTCAGGCGACTTGCATAACAATATATGTTTTTACACAGCAAAAGATCCCTAAACACAACAACATAAAGAAAAACTATCACTGCTCGCGGAACGAGACGACCTCGTCGTCTTTGGCTGGCGCCGCGAACCAGCCGTAGCTGTCGATGTGTGTCTCCGCACCGTGGTTGTCCTCGGCCTCCAGCTACTCGTTCACGTGGAGCGTGCGGGCGCTCTGCACGGACGAGAGCACCGCCTGGTTCAAGTCGAGGACGTCCGGTTCCGCCTGCAGGAGGGCCCCAATGGCTGCGGCATCCGTGCGCTCTGCATCGAGTTGAGCCTCCACCGCCCGGTTCAAGTCGAGGACGTCCGGTTCCTCCTGTAGGAGGGCCTCGATGGCAGCGGCATCCACGCGCTCCGCCTCAAGTTGAGCCTCCGCCGCCCGGTTCACATCCACGACATCTGGTTCTGCCCGCAGGAGAGACTTGATGGCAGCGGCATGCGCGCGCTCCGCGTCGAGTTGAGCCTCTGCCTCCCGGTCCTCCTTTAGTATCGCCAGGTAGAACCGTTGGTCCGCGTGCACCATGGGGGACCTGGACGCCGGCACGAAGTCGACGTCCATCATCTCATACCCATCAGGGGCCCTCCGCGCCGCGACCTCTGCCATGAACATTGGATCGGCTTCCTCCTCCTCATAGCTTGGCTCCAGAGAACTCGGGGATTGGTCCACCGCAAAGCAAGCTTGGGAACGGAGGTCTGTGGCGCCGACCGCCGCCGTGATTTCTGCGCGATGCACCGGCGTCAGCATCTTGTAGTACGTGATCTTGTGGTGCACCATGGCTTTCCGGCGAACTAGGGGACGCATGATGCGGGCTAGGGGATTGAAAGGTTGGGGATGGGCTGGAGAGGAGGTGTGGTATTGGGGCAGTGGCTGGCGTATGCCTAGCAGTGAAGGTTTTGGTGTGAATAGTGGTTCCGGTGATGACCGGTCAATCGGTTTTGACTGTACATCGCTCCTGTCGCGTTCGCATTGCACCCCGGCACGCTGGACCCTCCACGTCGCTGACCGCATGGAACACGCTTTATCTTGCGTTTTCGCTCGCTTGTGGGACCACATTTGAGAGCAAACCAACGCCCCTCCCCCTCCCCCGCCCACGTCATTTATACTACCACTCCCTCCGTTTTATGCGGAGTAAATAAAAACAGAGGGAGTATACTACGGATGAAGATCCCCTACCATGGCCGAACCCATTGAGTAACTGACATGCGGGGCCTAGCAAGCATGGGGTCCGCCAGTAAGTGAACGAATGGGAGGGTAAGGCAGGGATACCTAACTCAGAGGATCCACTTCCACTACTACCCCTCCTTCCATCTACAGGGCCTAATGCGTTTTTTGAGGCAAACTTTGACCAAATGTTAGATTAATAATATATGACATGCAACTTACACAAAGCATACGGTCAAATTCGTATGTGAAAGGAGCTTCCAATGATATAATTTTCACATTATACATCTCCATTTTCCAACTTATACAACTCTTTGGGGTCCAAAGATACTCGCCAGACAGGGAGCTTAAAAAAAGTTACTATTGGACTGGCTATACGTGGCGAAATCCTAGTAGGAAGAGCATGCACGAGAACAAGCACATTTCACGTGGTTGAAGACAAATTGGAAACCATGTCTGTTTGAATACAAATCTAGGAGTACATACGAATCTATCAATATTGATTGGGCATTGTTGAATGTTGATACCTTTTTCCGTAAGTTTGATCAAAGTAGAGATACTTTGACTACACATAAAACTTATATGTGAACTACTAGAAAGGATTGTAGGGAGTATATTGTACGTTCAAGAGCGAAATGAACATTGAATACCCTTTATATATGATTTGTGGATGCTATGATCTCCGCTTCAATATTTTGAATCCGCCTTACGTATCACACATGCACCCACTCGTTCTCTCTCGATTTCATCTCGGGGTCCGAAGATCGATTAAAAGAGGACTAGGTTGGGTACAATACGTTTGTTTCGCTTATGAATGTACAATATACTCCCTCCGATCCCCACAGACACCCCCCCGCCATTCATTTCTATCATAGAAACAGAGCAAATCTTTATCTCCTTGCACGACACACAAATTGATCTCTCAACATCAATCGATTTCGTCAAGATGTGTCGGGGCATGAACCGAATGGGATGTCAAAACTAAGATGGGAAGTGACACATAGTGGAGGCAAAGTGAAACTTTAAACGAATCGTTTGTTTGTATGCATGTCGGACAAATTACAACATTGGAAATATAAGCTTGGTCTAGGCCCACATGCGAATGATACTCGGCGGAATGTTCAAATGAGGCATGCAGGAGCGACACGCTCATCGTCGCTTTACATGGTGGGTTTCAGTGTGCCGAGGGTGGCGTTAGCGTTGTGGCACGACCAACAGATCAACACTCGGCTCGTCGAGGATGCACGGGGCGCCGAAGTGCGCGCGCGCCGCGACGCGTCCGCGGAGTGGTGTAGCGCGGCCAACTGCATCCCCAGACCTGAGACCATGCCGGGTCGTCTTGCTTTTTCGGTGACATGTGGGGTCGCATGTGAGCAAACGGCACCTCCAATGTTGCCACGACCGCAGCCGACTACCCTGGCACACCAAAAACCCTCGTCCCTTGCGTCGTCGTGCGGTGCATTCCCAGCCGGCGCCAGCTGCCCGCATTCATGTCGTCCATCCGTATGCCGTCGTTAAAAGGCTCGGTGCCCGAGGAACCAACTCCGGCGACTTAATGACGCACCTGGACGCTTGACCTCACCGGAATGCGCTACTTAAAGCGGCAACGCCCAGCTAACCTCCACACCATAGCGCATTGTCCTGGTACCTGGCACCATATCCGCCATGACCGCGAGCACGAACGCTCTGCGGGAGAGCTTGTCTTCGGGGATGAAGCTCAAGGTCGCCGCCCTCGCACAAGTCACTGCACAAGCGGTGGCCACACTGGCGGCCGACGACGGGAGCACCGTCAGCCACGCGTCCTACTTGCCGCCATCCAACTTCCGGCACCGCCGAGGTCGGGGACTCCTCTGAGGATGAGTAGGGCATGGGAGGCGGCAGGGCATGGTGTGCCAACTGGCCGGTCCGTCTCCCGTGTTCTACTTTTCCTCACCGGAGACCACACCTTCACTTCACGGGTCTTGAACCCTGCCCTCGTACATGGAGATTGCAGATGGAGGATGTCGGTCGCTGCCGTAGAATAGGTTTAGGGTCGGGTTTCTTTTATTTTTTTGTCCTACGAAAGTTCGAAATGTAATGAAAATCTGTCGTGTTCGCATTAATCTCGGGCGGTGTATATGAACTTTCACAATAATATAGTATATTGTAGGAGTACTAGCAAGATGCCCGTGCGTTGCACGGAACATCAAGATCTTGTTGGAGAAAAGGATGAACGAGGGAAGGCCTTATCTGCAAATGTGGAGAGGAGTGTGGGTAAATTGTCATAGTTTCCTTCCTATCCGTTAGATGTAGATCGGACGACCTATGTTGCAGGATGGCAGGCACACCATCATCACCAACTTTCCTTTTTATTGAACCGAGACAAAGCTAACATGTGAAGTAAGATAAACATATAGTCTACATACACAATTTATCTTAGGCACTCCAATAGTACGTCCACTACACATTCACGCATTTCACATCTTTCTACATCTACGGGAACCTACAAAAGGGTTAACGTAAATTGCCTCTCTCTCTCTCCTCATTGATTTTCATGGTGGTGGGCCCCTCCCTCGCCCAATCTACAACCAACAGCTCACACGTTTCACATTACATTAATTACGTAACAGGGATTACGTAGGTGTAGCATTACTCATCCTAAAAACCCAACTAAGTCAACCTCCCAGCATATCACGCGGGAAAAGACCCGACCGCGCCGTTTTAGTCTGGATTACCGGATTACTAGTAGTAGTATCGATGGATCGTGCAAAGCACCAAGTTGTTTTTCTTTAGGGGGCGAAGCACCTAGTTTATTAAAAGAAAAAAAGGCGGTACACTAACAACACCTCTGTCGCGGTCGCATTACACCCCACACACGTTCGGTCCTGCACACGGCTCACGCAAGCGGAACGCGCTTCGGCTTGCCTCTTCACTGACACGTGGGGCTGCACTTGGAGAAAACGACCATGCGCCAAACTCCATCAATGTCAAGGCAGCGTACCAGACCAACGAGCCTTTTATTTTGGCAGATCAAGCAACACAGATATTTTTCTTGGAAGACACATTTACATGTAGCGATGACTGGAGAGTATTGCAAAGGTTTGAGCACAGGAATTCGTTTAATGAAGTTGCACAACAAGATGATGCTTACACCGCTCCTGATGTAGAAGATTCCACAGATGTTCCTAATATCTTTGAGAACCATCACGTCAATGACGCTGGCGGAAAGATTGCCTCTCGTGCTGTGGACATACAAGAGTTGATCAAGAAGAAGCGAATGTTCGAGGACATTAAGGATGAAGAAGAAGATGACACTCTGGGGAATTACGATTCAGACTGATACACATGGCGAAGATGTTGACGTTGTTGTTGTGGATGATGATTAGATTGCTTTTGTCGTATTTGCCTGTCAGAAGACGTTTTTATCTACTTTGTGAAATTGTGCTTGCTATGACAACTGAAACCTGATGAACGTGTTGTTTAGTATTTTGCTGTGAGAACACTTGTTATGTATGTTGATTTGTGTTTGGTGATTGTATGACGAGTAAAACATGATGACATTGTTGTTTAGTTGTACTCATATTTGGCCGTAAAACTTGAATTTGATGACATAGTTTGCTGTTGGACTGCAATTTGCTCGACGTCTTCGAATGGGAACAAAGCTGACCTGACAGGGCCTCTTCTAATTTGTTTATTTATTACCAAAAGGGCCTCTGCTATTTATTTATTTATGTGCAAAAGGACCCCTCGATTTCTGTTAATAGAAATCATTAGATGTTCACAACACTATGCCCAGCCTGCTACACAGGTTTCATTCATTACTAGTTTCAGCAAAGTGCTCATGTCATAGCCACTGAATACATCACGAGTGCTACATACACTTCAAATAAAGAGACAATCATCCTACAGAGCACATCGATTTTGCCCATTATCTTCACAAGCTCTTTCATCTCCTCATTGTTGTCAAGGCAGTTCAGCAGCTGTTGCTTGGCCATGATCAGAGGAACTGCATCTTTAACCTTCTGCTCTACATCTTCCTCTTCTGCCGTTCCTTCAGTTACTTGTCCAACACCCCAACCTGCTGGTATTGGGATTCCTCGTCTAACCAAATAATCAGCGTAGTTGCATTCCCCCACATCAGCAACTTCCCAGAAATACAAATCACACGAATCTTCCCTTTTCAGCATGAATCAAATTGGAAGATCATCAACCAAACTATTAAAAAACAGCAACTGAAAGCAGCAGAACACCACTTAAACATATTATTACCCCATGATTCGGGCATTCATAGAAGACTCGACCAGGGTTCAGGATTGTGGTTGAGACGCGACGGATGACTCTGCGTGATTTGCAGTAGTGGCACCACACCAACGACAGCAGATTGCGATTAGCAACCGGCTGCGATGCGTGTGCCGGCGGGGGTGTGATGAGACCCAAAGGCGATGGTACGGGTGGCGACTTGGCGCATATCTGGTTGTTGCCTGCTGAAGGGCAGGTGGACGAGCAGGCAGCGGACATGGTTGCTGCGGCCGAGCTTCTGATGCTAGGCAGAGTAAGTAGAGAAGAGGAGAAGTGAACGTTAGATATGTCAGTTTCATTACTTGCAAAGTAGCATAACACCATATATAGTAATAGTCTAGGTTTGGATTCGAACCAGCTATAGGAGCACGTCTCTCTTTTTTCTAAAACTCAGCAACGTCTCTTTACTGGTACACTAGCTTGTTCTGTACGCCTTCTCAAGTCTTTGATTTTCTTTATTTTTTGCGAGGAAGGGAGGAGGACAAAAATTGAGAGTTCCTCGGACTCGAACCCAAGTCCTCTCGGTTGAATACCAAGGGTGCTAGTCACTTATGTGGCAAACGTTCCTTGGGAGGAGGACCGCAGATGAACGCATTTTCCTTGCAATTTTAGTTGCGACGCAAGATCAAATGGTCGCAGTTTCGGGAATGTTACCAAGCAAACGAGCCCAGTTTTTCTTTTCTTCCTATATATAAAAAAGTATGCTACTTGGTGTCGGCTTAGTCAAAAAACGATTGTGCCAACCTTGACCGTTGGATTGACATTCAACGTCTGTCGTGTTTCTTCAGTCTCTTCTTCCTCCAGCTGCCAAAGCCAAGCCAGCGCCGGCGGGATGCATGCTCCCGCCTCCCACGGCTGGCTGTGCTGCAGCTCACGCATCGTGGCCACATCGCACCCTAAAACTCTACGCATCTTCCCCGGCTCCTATTTGTACCCGTCCGAGGCCTCACCATCGTCCTCCGCCTTGGTTCGCTTGCCGCGGCGCCGCCCTCCGGTGTTGTCAACATGGTCAACAACCGAGAGGAATAAGGACATGACTGTGGATGGTGAGGATGACAGTAGGGACCCAGCAACACGCGCAGTATTTTTGTTTTTTCGTGATGGAGAAGGGAACTGGGTTGTGCGGGAGCTGTGGCCCGTCTAGCCCAGGATTTTATTTCATATGTTTAGCACATGACCAGCCCAGTTTGTCTTCTTCCTTTCTGAAAATGGCTAGCCCAGCTATTTTGTTTTTTGCAGAATAACCAACGTAGGCCTACTTGCTTTTCTACACCCTGCTGGGCCGGAAATCTTTCAAGATGAGGAGGGATGCATTTTGCCTAGAAAATGGGCTATAAGTAATAAGAAATGGGCTATAAGTAATAATAAATGGGCTGTAAAATGAAAAAATACAACAAACAGGCTATTAGTTCCAAAATACTTTTTTCTTTCGGATTTTGATATTTTAAATTTCATTGTTTTTGTACACGTAAAATTTCATTGGATTTAAATTAAGGTATGTTTAGTTTTTAAATTAATTTGAATCTGACTAGAAATTTCGGGCTGTATGCTGTTTGGGACAGATTTGGAGGCTGACTTGTGGGTCTACTAGGTTGACGTGTATGAAAGGCTTTGTCAACTTAGTCCACAAACGATTCTAGCTTCTTCAATATCTGATCTTCTTGCTCCTGCCGCCCAAACTAGCGTCGGTGGGACTGCCTGCTCCCGCCTCCCGTGGCCGGCTGTGCTGCCGCACAGGCCGCACCGCCCCACCCTACTCCATTGCTGGCCAGACCATTCCTCTACTCACCCACACCTCCTGTTATTTTCTGGCGATGGCAGCCGGACCGGTAAACCCTCGTACTCCCCACCGCGTCGGCAACCACTACCAAGTCTTCCCCGGCTCCGTGTCGTTCTCTTCCTAGGCCTCGCCGTCGTTCACCGCCCTGGTGCTCTCAGCACGGCGTGGTCAACGAACGACATCCATCGGACGTGGACTGTACGTGGAGAGGCTAACAGCTGGGTCCACGGCCGCACATAAGGAAATGCCTCCTTATGACGCGCAAAATAATGATTCCTCCACCTGACATTTGGGACCCACCGGAAGGGCCTCTGTATTTCGCAAAAAAACGCCCCCCCCCCCGCTGACAGGTCGGACCCACCAGCTATATCTTCGCACGCAAGGAAGTGGCTCCTTATTACGCACAAAAAAATTGAATACTCCCCCTGCTAGCTGGGACCCAGCATAGTGGGAGGCTGACTTGGGCCTACTAAGTTGACGGGGACGGAGGGCTTTGTCAACCTAGTCAATATGAACGATTCTAGCTCCAGTGACCGTGCGATGTCCATCCAATGGCCGTACTGCTTCTTCAACCTCTGGTCTTCTCGCTCCAGCCGCCCAAAGCAGCGCCAGTCATGCCGCCTGCTCCTGCCTCCCGTGGCCGGCTGTGCTACCGCGGAGGCCTCACAGCCACCTACTACTCCCACCACTGGCCAGGCCCTATGGCGATGGCATCCTCACACCGCAGCCGAACGAGTGAACCCTCGTACTCCTCTCCGCGTGGGCATCCACTGTCACGTCTTCCCCGGCTCCGCGTCGTCCCCGTGCTAGGCCTCGCCGTCGTCCACCGCCCTGGTGCTCTCGCCGCGGCGTGGTCAACGTGGTCAAGGAACGACTTCCATCGGAAGAGTACTATACGCGGAGAGGCTGACAGCTGGGTCCACGGCCGCAGCAAGGAAGTGCCTCCTTATTACGCGCAAAATAATTATTCATCCACCTGACAGCAGGGACCCGCCGGACGGGCCACCGTATTTTGCAAAAAAAAACGTTTCCCCCTGACTGCTAGGACCCAGCAGCTACATCTTCGTACGCAAGGAAGTGTGACCATATTACGGGCAAAAAAACGATTCGCCCCCCTGACTGTTGGGACCCACCAACTACATCTTCGCACGCAAGGAAGTGCCTGACAGTCAGGACCCATCCGGTCGAAGCGTACGTAGCGTTGTCATACTGCTCGCGAACGTGTACGTACATACTGGTCGATATAGAGGCGCACACGTGTGGTAGTAGAGGCGCGCATGTGTGGTAGTAGAGGCGTGCACGTAGCATGTACACGTACGTACAGCGGCCAGGGTGCAAGAAATAAAATATGGCCATGCACGTACATACGGGCGGCGTCTCGAACGCCTACTCGTGCATACGTACGGCCAGGGCTCGTGTACATGGCTGTGGCTGGGTGAAACTGGGAAACTGCGTCGTTGTCGTGTTCATGGGGAGGCAATGGAATGTGTCGTGTTCATCGGGAGGCAATGGTACGCGTCCTATTCATCGGGAGCCAACTGGCTTGGACGGAACAGGCGATGGAAACGAGGCCTGGCGTACCACAGAACGGAGGAAATGGCCTTGTATTCGACCGGCCACGGTGGAAACGGGATCCTGTTCATCGGGAGGGGTCTGGCGTACCGCAAAACGGAGGAAACGGACCTCCTATGGTCGAAACGCGGTCCTGTTGATCGGGAGGGGTGTGGCGTACCGCAAAACAGAGGAAACAGACTTGTGTTGGAGCGCTATGGTCGAAACGGGGGTCCTGTTCATCAGGAGGGGTGTGGCGTACCGCAAAACAGACTCCACGGGATACTTTTCATCTCCACAGTCGACCTCCTCTAGCCTCCACGGGCTACTGTTCATCCACCATCGACCTCCACCAGCCTCCACCTGCGACTGTTCATCCACGGGCTCCACCACGCGCTCCTCCACCGGCTACTGTTCAATCAGCCCTCTCCACGGGGGTCCTGTTCAACCACACCTCCATGGGCTACTGTTCATCCAGCCCTCCACCGGCTACTGTTCAACCAGCCGTCCACCGGCTACTTTTCAACCAGCCCTCCACTGGGTCCTGTTCATCCAGCCCTCCACGAGGTCCTGTTCATCCACCGGCTCGATCGATCGGGGTACTGCTCATCCAGCGGCAACGACCTCTACTACCACGGGGTCCTGTTCATCCAACCCCCACCGGCAACTGTTCATCCAGACCCCCTCAACAAGGCTCACTGTTCATCCAGATGCAGCATCGATCGGATTCAGTTAGCAGCAGTAGCGAAGGAATCACTCGGGTTCAGTTAACAGCAAGGGATCGATCGATCGCTCGGGTTGAGTAACGCGTAGCCTGTAGTGCAATCGCTCGGGTTCAGTTAGAGCCCAACGCCTTGCTCGGGTTCAGTTAGAGCGCAACGCCTCGCACACACGCGCGTACGTACGAGAGAAACGCGCATCGCTCGGCCCCCGACCACCCACCGTCACTGAGAACTCCCCTGATATTTTCCTCGCCCTCGCTTCTACGATGGTTTTTTCCGTCATGGACGGCCCAAAGAATGTCATGCAGATGCGTCTCCAGCCCGCCCAGGACGAAAAGCACATTTTTGTCATGATTTTTTGTCATAGAAGTAGGAGCCCACCACATCTATGATGATACCGGGTTTTGTCACAATTATTGTCATAGAAGTGTCGTAAGTATGACAGAAAAAAAAAATCGTTCGGCCCAAAATGTCACGGATGTGTCTTTTTTTGTAGTGCAAGCTTAATTCCTACTCGTCCTCGAGTAGGTAAATGATAAAAGAAATAATTTATGAAGTGTGAATGCTAGCAAAGTGCACAAGTTTGATCAATGATAATTTCAATCACTTCTCCTAGCATCATAACAACAATTCTTTCTTATGAAACTTCTCATGTTATAGTGGCAACCAATTCACATGTTAAGGTTTAAACAATGAATTCTCTTGAAACTCAACAACCTATGTTCTCAGTCACCAAGCAATTGTAATTCAACTTATTCAACAGAGTCTAAGTAAGAGCTCCACATACTCAACCATCATACAGTTGCTAACACTCACCGCATACACATGAGCAAAACATTTCAACCGGACACATAGAAAGATACGGGCTTATAATTTCGCCTCCCAACGTGTTCACCTCAAGGGTGATGTCAATAATAATAACTCATGCTACCCATATGCAACTGGATATATGTTCCTAGATCTTTCCTCACCACATGATGCTTGCCAAAAGGGAAAATAAAAAGGAATAGAGAGAATAACTTTGGCTCTTTGCATAAAAGTTAATACTGAAAAGTAAAAGATAGGCCCTTCATAGAGGGAAGCAGAGGTTGCCATGCGCTTATTTGTTTGTATGCTCAACCCCTTAATGAAAAAGAATGTCATGTTATATTGCCCCTTATGATAGCAACCTTTATTATGTAGTCTGTCGCTTTTATTCTTTGCCATCACAAGTTCGTACAACGCTCAATTTTCTCTGACACTAAATGATCTAACACTTTTAGAAGCAATTTTTATTGCCTTTTTGCACCAATGACAACTTACTTGAAGGATCTTGCTGAATCCATAGGTAGGTATGGTGGACACTTGAAAATAAGATTTGGATTAAAGGTTTTTGGATGCACAAGCAGTATCTCTACTTGGTGCGGAATTTTTGGCTAGAAAAGATGGGGGGGAAAGCACCACATGTTGAAGGATTTATGACAATATAACTTCTATGTTAATATGAACAAACATAAATCATTACGTTGTCTTCCGTGTACAACGTCAACAATTTTGGCATATAATATTTTGATGGGGGCTCACAATCACAAAAGATTTCTAAGATAGCGTATTTGCATGTGAAAGTTCTCTTCCTTATACTAATTATTCCTGAATTGCTTGTATGACCAATATTGTGATTGTCAAGACTCAAAAGATTTCACTTTCTAAACCCAATGTGAAGCTACCACTAGGCATGATATGATTCAACTTCATGACATTCAATTTATTCGACAATTTACTCATAGGATATAAGTGAAGTAGAAGAGAAATTCCATAGAAAAGAGCTTCGTTGATGGGATGTGAATGCCGCTTACTTAGCCTCTCTGGCAACTATTTGAGAACACTATTTTATTTAAAAACTTTCAGATCTAAGTACTTTATTAAAATAGCAGGCTAAACAAAATAAAACGACATTCTAAGAATAGCACACATCGTGTGAAGAAGCAAAAACTTAGGCTCAACTGATACTAACCGACAATTGATCAAGACGAAAGGTGGGATGCCTACCGGGGCATCCCCAAGCTTATATGCTTGAGACTTCTTGAATATTATCTTGGCATGCCTCGGGCATCCCCAAGCTTGAGCTTTTGTGTCTCCTTAATTCTTCTCATATCACGGTTTTCCCAAAAGGCTTCATCCACACAAAACTCAACAAGAACTCATGAGATAAGTTAGTATAAACCAATGCAAACACCTTATCATTCTCTACTGTAGAAAATCACTAAAATTATTATTTAACATTGCATGCTAACTGCCTCTGCATATTTAATACTCCTATCCTCAAATCGAATCATTAAACAAGCAAACATATCCAAACAATGCAAACATAACAGTAATCTGCCAAAACAGTACAGTCTGTAAAGAATGCAAGAGTATAAACACTTATTCAACTCAAAAAATTCTGAAAATTTAACACACTGTAGAAAACTTATCAGAGATTATTGTGCAAAAAGTTTTAACATTTTATCTTGTTCTGACTTTTCTAGGGAATTTTTGCAACGGCGGTAAACTTTTTGTTTTCAAACAGCAAGATATAGACTTGCAATATAAGCATAGTCAAGGCTATCATTGCTACTTTTATTGAAATAAAAGATGCAAAACATTATTCTAAATAACAGCAAGAAAATCTTAACAAAATAAATTGATGCTCCAAGCAAAACACATATCATCTGACGAATGAAAATATAGCTCTAAGTAAGGTTTCGGATATTGTTGGAGACGAAAGAGGGGATGCCTTTCGGGGCATCCCTTAGTTTCTTGGATCTTCCTTGGATATTACCTTGGGGGTGCCTTGGGAATCCCAAAGCTTAGGTTCTTTTCACTCCTTATTCTCCTCATATCGACATCTCACCCAAAACTTGAAAACTTCAATCACACAAAACTTAACGGAACTTTGTGAGATAGGTTCGTATGATAAAGAACAAACCATTCCACTTTTGGTACTGTAGCACAATGCCTACTGTAGCACATCATTTACACAATTTATATTGAGCAATATAAGCCACAAAAACTAGAAAACAAGCAAATTATGCATTGAAAACAGAATCTGTCAAAAAGAGAACAATCTGTAGTGATCTGGATAACTATCATACTTCTGCTACTCCAAAAATTATGAAAAAATTAGTACCACGTTATAAGTTTCTATATTAAACTTCTTCAAAAAGAATAAACTCAAAAGCACTCTTTTGTTAAAAATGATACTTATTTTCGTGAGCGCAAAATTTTCTGTTTTTCAGCAGGATCAAAGCAACTATCACCCAACGTGAGGCTTTACTTGGCACTTTATTGAAACAAAAGCAATAAAACATGATAAATACAGTAGCATAATCATGTGAACAGACAAAAATAGTAGGTAAAAGTGCTGGGTTGTCTCCCAACAAGCACTTTTCTTTAATGCCTTTTAAGCTAGGCATGATGATTTCAATGATGCTCGCATAAAAAATAAGAATTGAAACATGAAGAGAGCATCATGAAGCATATGACTAGAACATTTAAGTCTAACCCACTTCCTATGCATAGCGATTTTCTGAGAAAACAATTTATGGGAGCAAGAATCAACTAGCATAGGAAGGCAAAACAAGCATAACTTCAAGATTTTCAACACATAGAGGGGAAATTTGATATTATTGCAACTCCTACAAGCATATGTTCCTCCCTCATAATAATTTTCTGTGGCATCATGAATGAATTCAACAATCACATAAAAGCATTCTTTTCATGATCCAAAAGCATGGAAAACTTATTACTCTCCACATAAGCAAATTTATTCTCATCAATAGTGGTGTGAGCAAACTCAACAAAATAACTATCATGTGATTGGAAATTAAAATCACGATGACAAGTTTCATGCTTATAATTATTCAGTATAGCATACATGTCATCACCATAATCATCATATATAGGAACTTTGTTGTCATAATCAATTGCAAACTCCTCCAAAATGTGTCACCCACGTACAGTGAGGTGGAGATCGTGTGAGATCGTGGGTGAATAGATAAATCATATCGTGGGATGCGGAACGGTTTGAGTGGCGAAAGCCGAAAATTGGGATATGAATATTTAAAAGTTTCATTCACAAATTCTTCAGCTGACAAGGACACAGTGAAGATTTTGAACAACTTTGAAATAGAACGCACATGAAGAATTTGTGAACAGACTGGGTTGAGTATAGCATAGAGGGGGACGGGTCCAATCACATTCACTTAGCAGAAAAATCAACTTGAAGAATTAGCAATGAGTGAATGTTGTAGAGTACAGAAAACTCAAATATATATATATATATATATATATATATATATATATATATATATATATATATATATATATATATAGTCAATGAAGAACAAGGTCGGAAAGAGTGAAGACATTGCGAAGTTGAA
Organism: Aegilops umbellulata; assembly: GCA_032464435.1. Taxonomy (NCBI): domain Eukaryota; kingdom Viridiplantae; phylum Streptophyta; class Magnoliopsida; order Poales; family Poaceae; genus Aegilops; species Aegilops umbellulata. The sequence continues at coordinate 182,361,443 of CP136057.1, read as the reverse complement.
GAATTTGACCAACTGAGGAATTTCAAAAAATAGAAAGAAAGCTCAAAATTGAAGATTTTCAACTTTTGTTGGTGGGGTGACCCACCTTGTAAGAATGATGATTTCAGACACCGCATACGATTGTCGTAGGGCTCAGAGAATCAAATTCTTCGTTAATTTCTTCGCCCTTAGAGGGTTAGTCTTCATTGATTGAAGAAAAACGTTACTTCGTGTGTTGCACATCTATGTCAACAATTTTGCACAAGTGTTAGGATGTGTCTCCTTTTCAAAGAACATTCAAAGGTTCTAAGATATTTAGCTCACACCGCAACTTGCTAAATCTCTTATCATCCAAGGGCTTTGTGAAGATATCGGCTAGATGGTCTTCACTCTTCACGTGCTCAATAGAGATGTCGCCCTTCAACACATGATCATGAAGAAAATGATGACGAATCTGGATGTGCTTTTTCTTCGAGTGATGAACAGGGTTATGAGCAATCTTGTTGGCACTCTCATTGTCATAGAGTGGCACATTCTTCACACTGATGTCGTAGTCCTTGAGGGTTTGCTTCATCCATAGCAATTGAGTGAAGGAAATATGCCCTAGAGGCAATAATAAAGTTGTTATTTATATTCCCTTATATCGTGATAAATGTTTATTATTCATGCTAGAATTTTATTAACCGGAAACTTAGTACATGTGTGAATACATAGACAAACAGAGTGTCCCTAGTATGCCTCTACTTGACTAGCTCGTTAACCAAAGATGGTTAAGTTTCCTAGCCATAGACATTTGTTGTCATTTGATGAACGGGACCACATCATTAGAAAATGATGTGATGGACAAGACCCATCCGTTAGCTTAGCACTATGATCGTTTAGTTTATTGCTATTGCTTTCTTCATGACTTATACATGTTCCTATGACTATGAGATTATGCAACTCCCGGATATGGGAGGAACACTTAGTGTGCTATAAAACGTCACAATGTAACTAGGTGATTATAAAGATGCTCTATAGGTGTCTCCGATGGTGTTTGTTGAGTTGGCATAGATCGAGATTAGGATTTGTCACTCCGAGTGTCGGAGAGGTATCTCTGGTCCCTCTCGGTAATGCTCATCACTATAAGCCTTGCAAGCAACGTGACTAATGAGTTAGTTGCGGGATGAAGCATTACGGAACGAGTAAAGATACTTTCCGGTAACGAGATTGAACTAGGTATGATGATACCGACGATCGAATCTCGGGCAAGTAACATACTGATGTCAAAGGGAACAACGTATGTTGTTATGCGGTTTGATCAATAAAGATCTTCATAGAATATGTAGGAGCCAATATGAGCATCTAGGTTCGGCTATTGGTTATTGACCGGAGATGTGTCTCGGTCATGTCTACATAGTTGTCGAACCCGTAGGGTCCGCACGCTAAACGTTCGATGCGTTTTGTATTATGAGTTATGTGATTTGATGAACCATTGTTTGTTCAGAGTCCTGGATGATATCACGGAATGACAAGGAGTCTCGAAATGGTCGAGAGATAAAGGTTCATATATGTAGGTGCCCCCCTCCACAGTTACACACCTCGCTCATATCGTCGTAGTGCTTAGGCGAAGCCCTGCGCCAGTAACTTCATCATCACCGTCACCACGCAATCGTGCTGACGAAACTCTCCCTCGGCCTCAACTGGATCAAGAGTTCGAGGGACGTCACCGAGCTGAACATGTGCAGATCAAGGAGGTGCCGTACGTTCTGTACTTAAATTAGTTGGATCGCTAAAACGTTCGACTACATAAACCGTGTTAGTAAAAGCTTCCGCTTTCGGTCTACGAGGGTACATGGACACACTCTCCCTGCTCGTTGCTATGCTTCTCCTAGATAGATCTTGCGTGACTGTAGGCAATTTTTTTGAAATACTACGTTCCCCAACAGTGGCATCCGAGCCAGGTCTTTGCGTAGATGTTATATGCACGAGTAGAACACAAAGAGTTGTGGGAGATAATAGTCATACTGCTTACCAACATGTCTTACTTTGATTCGGCGGTATTGTTTGATGAAGCGGCCCAGACCGACATTACATGGCCGTGTTCATGAGACTGGCTCTACCGACGTGCTTCGCACATAGGTGGCTAGTGGGTGTCTGTTTCTCCAGCTTTAGTTGAATCGAGTTTGACTACGCCCGGTCCTTGTTGAACATTAAAACAACACACTTGACGAATAATCGTTGTGGTTATGATGCGTAGGTAAGAACAGTTCTTGCAAGAAGCCTGTAGCAGCCACGTAAAACTTGCAACAACAAAGTAGAGGAGGTCTTAACTTGTTTTTGCAGGGCTTGCTATGATGTGATATGGTCAAGACGTGATGATATATAAATTGTTGTATGAGATGATCATGTTTTGTAAAAGTTATCGGCAACTGGCTGGAGCCTTATGGTTGTCGCTTTATTGTATGTAATGCAATCGCCATGTAATTGCTTTACTTTATCACTAAGCGTTAGCGATAGTCGTAGAAGCAATAGTTGGCGAGACGACAACGATGCTTCGATGGTGATCAAGGTGTCAAGCGGTGACGATGGTGATCATGACGGCGCTTTGGAGATGGAGATCAAAGGCACAAGATGATGATGGCCATATCATATCACTTATTTTGATTGCATGTGATGTTTATCTTTTATGCATCTTATTTTGCTTAGTACGGCGGTAGCATTATAAGATGATCTCTCACTAAATTTCAAGGTATAAGTGTTCTCCCTGAGTATGCATCGTTGCTACAGTTCGTCATGCCGAGACACCACGTGATGATCGGGTTTGATAAGCTCTACGTTCACATACAATGGGTGCATGCCAGTTTTGCAGACGCAGAATACTCGGGTTAAACTTGATGAGCCTAGCATATTCAGATATGGCCTCGAAACACTGAGACCGAAAGGTCAAGCGTGAATCATATACTAGATATGATCAACATAGTGATGTTCACCATTGAAAACTACTCCATCTCACGTGATGATCGGACATGGTTTAGTTGATATGGATCACGTGATCACTTAGATGATTAGAGGGATGTCTATCTAAGTGGGAGTTCTTAATTAATATGATTAATTGAACTTTAATTTATCATGAACTTAGTACCTGATAGTATTTGCATATCTATGTTGTAGATCAATTGCTCGCGTATAGCTTCCCTGTTTTATTTATGATATGTTCCTAGAGAAAACTAAGTTGAAAGTTGATAGTATCAATGATGCGGACTAGGTCCGTGATCTCAGGATTATCCTCATTGCTGCACAGAAGAATCATGTCCTTGATGCACCGCTAGGTGACAGGACTATTGCAGGAGCAAATGCAGACGTTATGAACGTTTGACAAGCTCGGTATGATGACTACTTGATAGTTTAGTGCACCATGCTTTACGGCTTAGAACCGGCACTTCAAAAATGTTTTGAAACGCCACGGAGCATTTGAGATGTTCCAAGAGTTGAAATTGGTATTTCATACTCATGCTCGAGTCGAGAGGTATGAGACCTCTGACAAGTATTTTTCCCTACAAGATGGAGGAGAATAGCTCAACCAGTGAGCATATGCTCAGAATGTCTGAGTACTACAATCGCTTGAATCAAGTTGGAGTTAATCTTCCAGATAAGATAGTGATTGACAGAGTTCTCTAGTCACTATCACCAAGTTACTGGAACTTCGTGATGAACTATAATATGCAAGGGATGACGAAAACGATTCCCCGAGCTCTTCGCGATGCTGAAATCGGTGAAGGTAGAAATCAAGAAAAGCATCAAGTGTTGATGGTTGACAAGACCACTAGTTTCCGGTAAGAGGGCAGGGGAAAGAAAGGGAACTTCAAGAACAATGACAAGCAAGTTGCCACTCCCATGAAGAAGCCCAAAGCTAGACCCAAACCTGAAACTGAGTGCTTCTACTTCAAAGGAAATGGTCACTGGAAGCGGAACTACCTCAAATACTTGGCGGATAAGAAGGATGGCAAAGTGAACAAAAGTATATATGATATACATGTTATTGATGTGTACTTTACTAGTATTCCTAGTAGCCCCTGGGTATTTGATACTGGTTCAGTTGCTATGATTAGTAACTTCAAACATGAGTTATAAAATGAATAGAGACTAGTTGAGGGCAAGGTGACGATGTGTGTTGGAAGTGATTCCAAGGTTGATAAGATCACCATCGCACACTCCCTTTACCTTCGGGATTAGTGTTGAACCTAAAATAAATGTTATTTGGTATTTGCGTTGGGCATAATATGATTGGATCATGTTTATTGCAATACGGTTATTCATTTAAGTCAAAGAATAATTGTTATTCTGTTTACATGAATAAAACCTTCTATGGTCATACACCCAAGGTGAATGGTTTGATGAATCTCGATTGTAGTGATACACATATTCATAATATTGAAGCCAAAATATGCAAGGTTAATAATGATAGTGCAACTTATTTGTGGCACTGCCGTTTAGGTCATATTGGTGTAAACCGCATGAAGAAACTCCATCCTAGTGGGCTTCTGGAATCACTTGATGCTTGCAAACCATGCCTCATGGCAAGATGACTAAGACTCTGTTCTCCGGAACAATGGAGCAAACCAATGACTTATTGGAAATAATACATACCGATGTATGCGGTCCGATGAGTGTTGAGGCTCGCGGCGGGTATCGGTATTTTATGACATTCCCAGAAGATTTGAGAAGATATGGGTATATCTACTTAATGAAACACAAGTATGAAACATTTGAAAAGATCAAAGAATTTCAGAGTGAAGTTGAGAATCATCGTAACAAGAAAATAAAGTTTCTACAATCTGATCATGGAGGCAAATATTTGAATTATGAGTTTGGTCTTCTTTTGAAACAATGTGGAATAGTTTCGCAACTCACGCCACCTGGAACACCACAGCGTAATGGTGTGTCTGAGTGTCATAACCGTACTTTATTAGATATGGTGCGATCTATGATGTCTCTTATCGATTTACCACTATCGTTTTGGGGTTATGCATTAGAGACAGCTGCATTCACGTTAAATAGGGCACCGTCTAGAAAACCGTTGAGACGACACCGTATGAACTGTGGTCTAGCAAGAAACCTAAGCTGTCGTTTCTTAAAGTTTGGGGTTGCGATGCTTATGTGAAAAAGTTTCAGCCTGATAAGCTCAAACCCAAATCGGAGAAGTGCGTCTTCATAGGATACCCAAAAGAAACTGTTGGGCACACCTTCTATCATAGATCCGAAGGCAAGATCTTTGTTGCTAAGAGTGGATCCTTTCTAGAGAAGGAGTTTCTCTCGAAAGAAGTGAGTGGGAGGAAAGTAGAACTTGATGAGGTAATTGTACCTTCCCTCGAATTGGAAAGTAGCTCACTGAAATTAGTTCCAGTGATGCCTACACCAATTAGTGAGGAAGTTAATGATGATGATCATGAAACTTCAGATCAAGTTACTACCAAACCTCGTAGGTCAACCAGAGTATGATCCGCACCAGAGTGGTACGGTAATCCTGTTCTGGAAGTCATCTTGCTAGACCATGATGAACCTACGAACTATGAGGAAGCGATGATGAGCCCAGATTCTGACAGATGGCTTGAGGCCGTGAAATCTGAGATAGAATCCATGCATGAGAAAAAAAGTGTTGTCGGGGGTGTCGTGTGACATATGCCAAAGGATGGCTTATCATGGTGGGGGAGAGTAATACGTCACTGGTGCCTGGAAACGGGATAAGCCATAAACATGTGCACTGACGCATCTTACCCAGGTTCGAGGCTCTCCTAGGTGATAACACCCCTAGTCTTGTGATACGTCTCCAACGTATCTATAGTTTTTTATTGTTCCATGCTATTATATTATCTGTTTTGGATGTTTAATGGGCTTTAATATGCTCTTTTATATTATTTTTGGGACTAACCTATTAACCGGAGGCCCAGTGCCACTTGCTGTTTTTTTGCATATTTAGTGTTTTGCAGAAAAGGAATATCAAACGCAATCCAAACAGAACGAAACCTTCGCGAGGATCTTTCTTGGAACGAACGATCCAGGAGACTTGGAGTGGATGTCAGAAACGCAACAAGGCGGCCACGAGGCGGGAGGGCGCGCTGATGTCTACTACACAACCTTCTTCTTGTAGACGTTGTTGGGCCTCCAAGTGCAGAGGTTTGTAGGACAGTAGTGAGTTTCCCTCAAGTGGATGACGTATGGTTTATCAATCCGTAGGAGGCGTAGGATGAAGATGGTCTCTCTCAAGCAACCCTGCAACCAAATAACAAAGAGTCTCTTGTGTCCCCAACACACCCAATACAATGGTAAATTGTATAGGTGCAGTAGTTCGGCGAAGAGATGGCGATACAAGTGCAATATGGATGGTAGATATAGGTTTTTGTAATATGAAAATATAAAAACAGCAAGGTAGCAAGTGATAAAAGTGAGCGTAAACGATATTGCAATGATAGGAAACAAGGCCTAGGGTTCATACTTTCACTAGTGCAAGTTCTCTCAACAATAATAACATAGTTGGATCATATAACTATCCCTCAACATGCAACAAAGAGTCACTCCAAAGTCACTAATAGCGAAGAACAAACGAAGAGACTATGGTAGGGTATGAAACCACCTCAAAGTTATTCTTTCCAATCAATTCATTGGGCTATTCCTATAAGTGTCACAAACAGCCCTAGAGTTCGTACTAGAATAACACCTTAAGATACAAATCAACCAAAACCCTAATGTCACCTAGATACTCCAATGTTACCTCAAGTATCCGTGGGTATGATTATACGATATGCATCACACAATCTCAAATTCATCTATTCAAACCAACACAAAGTACTTCAAAGTGTTCCCAAAAGTTTCTCCTGGAGAATCAAGACGAAAGCGTATGCCAACCCCTATGCATAGGTTCATGGGCGGAACCCGCAAGTTGATCACCAAAACATACATCAAGTGAGTCACGTGATATCCCATTGTCACCGCAGATACGCACGACAAGACATACATCAAGTGTTCTCAAGTCATTAAAGACTCAATCCGATAAGATTACTTCAAAGGGAAAACTCAATCCATTACAAGAGAGTAGAGGGGGAGAAGCAACATAAGATCCAACTATAATAGCAAAGCTCGCGGTACATCAAGATCGTGCCAAATCAAGAACACGAGAGAGACAGATCAAACACATAGCTACTGGTACATACCCTTAGCCCTGAGGGTGAACTACTCACTCCTCGTCATGGAGAGCGTCGGCATGATGAAGATGGCCACCGGTGAGGGCTCCCCCCTCTGGCGGGGTGCCGGAACAGGGTCCCGATTGACTTTTGGTGGCTATAGAGGCTTGCGGCGGCGGAACTCCAGATCTTTTCTCGTCTTCGGAAGTTTTAGGGTACGTGGGTATATATGGGTGGAGGAAGTACGTCAGGGGAGCCACGTGGGGCCCATGAGGCAGGAGGCGCGCCCTAGGGGGGTGGGCACGCCCCCCACTGTGACGCCCCCGATTCAATCGTACACTAATCATGCACGCAAATGTGTACGATCAAGATCAGGGACTAACGGGAAGATATCACAACACAACTCTACAAATAAAATAAGTCATACAAGCATCATAATACAAGCCAGGGGCCTCGAGGGCTCGAATACAAGTGCTCGATCATAGACGAGTCAGCGGAAGCAACAATATCTGAGTACATACATAAGTTAAACAAGTTTGCCTTAAGAAGGCTAGCACAAACTGGGATACATATCGAACAAGGCGCAGGCCTCCTGCCTGGGATCCTCCTAACTACTCCTGGTCGTCGTCAGCGGGCTGCACGTAGTAGTAGGCACCTCCAGTGTAGTAGGAGTCATTGTCAACGGTGGCGTGTGGATCCTGGGCTCCATCATCTGGTCGCAGCAATCGGGTAGAAGGGAAAGGGGAAAAGAGGGAGAAAAGCAACCGTGAGTACTCATCCAAAGTACTCGCAAGCAAGGAGCTATACTACATATGCATGGATATATGTGTAAAGGGCCATATCAGTGGACTGAACTGCATAATGCCGGAATAAGAGGGGGGATAGCTAATCCTGTCGAAGACTACGCTTCTGGCAGCCTCCATCTTGCAGCATGTAGGAGAGAGTAGACTGAAGTCCTCCAGGTAGCAGCGCATAGCATAATCCTACCCGACAATCCCCTCCTCGATGCCCTGTTGGAGAGCAATCACCGGGTTGTAACTGGCACTTGGAAGGGTGTGTTTTATTAAGTATCCGGTTCTAGTTGTCATAAGGTCAAGGTACAACTCCGGGTCGTCCTTTTACCGAGGGACACGGCTATTCGAATAGATAAACTTGCCTGCAGGGGTGCACCACATAGCCCAACATGCTTGATCCCATTTGGCCGTACACACTTTTCGGGGTCATGCCCGGCCGAGGAAGATCAACACGTCGCAGCCCCACCTAGGCACAACAGAGAGGTCAGCACGCCGGTCTAAACCTAAGCGCGCAGGGGTCTGGGCCCATCGCCCTGAGCACACCTGCACGTTGCGTGGGCGGCCAGAAGCAGACCTAGCCTAGTGGCGTTCCAGTCCAATCCGGCGCGCGCCACTCCATCGCTGACGTCATGAAGGCTTCGGCTGATACCACGACGCTGTGATACCCATAACTACTCCCGCGTAGATGGTTAGTGCGTATAGACCAAATGCCCAGACTCAGATCAAATACCCAGATCTCGTTAAGCGTGTTAAGTATCCGCGAAGGCCGACAGGGCCAGGCCCACCTCTCTCCTAGGTGGTCTCAAACCTGCCCTGTCGCTCCGCCACAAAGTAACAGTCAGGGGCCGTCGGGAACCCAGGCCCACCACTACCTGGGTGGAACCACCTGCCCCTTCAGCCCCCAGCTCCGAACAGTATCACAGGTAATGTAACAGTGTAAAGTATATAGTATATGCCCGCGATCACTTCCCGAAGTGATCACGGCCCAGTAGTATAGCATGGCCGACGGACAAGAGTGTAGGGCCACTAATGGAACACTAGCATCCTATACTAAGTAGTAGGATAGCAGGTAAAGGTAACAACAGTAGTAGCAAGGACAGGCTATCCAGCAGTATAGGATTAACTGAAAGCAGTAACATGCTACACTACTCTAATGCAAGCAGTAGAGAAGAATAGGAAATATCTGGTGATCAAGGGGGGGCTTGCCTGGTTGCTCTGGCAAGAGAGAGGGATCGTCAACTCCATAGTCGTACTGGGTAGCAGCAGCGTCGGTCTCGGTGTCTAGCGAGAGAAGAGGGGGAAGAAACAATAAATATTTAAGCAAACAGATGCATAACGATGCATGACATGACAAGTATCGGTGTTAGGGGTGCCCTAACGCGGTATGAGGTGATACCGGTGAAGGGGGGAAACATCCGGGAAAGTATCCCCGGTGTTTCGCGTTTTCGGGCGAAGGAGCTAGAGGGGGAAAGTTGCGAGTTTTATATGTTAGGAATGGGTGGCGGACGAACGGGCTGCGTATCCGAATTCGTCTCATCGTTCTGAGCAACTTTCATGTTGAAAATAATTTAATCCGAGTTACGAATTAAAAGATATGATTTTCTAAAGATTTTATTAATTTCTGGAATTTAATTAATTATTTAATTTAATTCGAAAATGGATTTATGACATCAGCATGATGTCATGCTGACATCAGCAGTCAACAGGGTTGACTGGTCAACCTGACAGATGGGGCCATTGACTGGGTCAACAGCACAGTCACCAGGTCCAGTCAGCAGTTGACCAGTCAATGTTGACTGGTCAACAGGGTCAGCGGGGCCCACATGTCATTGACTGTGTGTTAATTAACCTAGTTAATTAATTTAACTAAACAGATTAATAGTTAAGTTAATTAATCTAAATTAATTAAGTTAACTAATTCATTAATTAAAATTATTTATTTACTTATTTTTAAACTCTTTTTTATATATATAAACGTTCTGGGCGGGGCCCGCCTGTCATAGGCCCACAGGGGCCTTGCGGATGCTGGGTTAGCGCTAACGGGTGCGGTTGCTGGGGCGAAGCCCCGTGAGCGTGCGGGCGCCCGTATGGGAACTCGGGGCGCAGGTGGAGGCCACCGGGGCGCCCGTATGGGAAGGACCGGCCATCTCCGGCGAGCGGCGGGGCCGGGCCGACCACGCGACAGGGGGAAGAGGCCTCGGGCACGGCCTTGGCCAGCCAGGCGCGAGGGGGGGCAAGCGGGCGCGGTCTGAGCGTCACGGGGAGGCCGGAGATGGCGATGCGGGGCGAGGGGGCGATGCCAGGCGAGCAGTGGCCGGCGCGGGCGGGTGCAAGAGAGAGCGCGGGGCCGCGACAGAGGTTCGTGGGCAGCAGAGAATGAGGGTAGCAGTTGGTCAGCAGGGGAGGCGAGGCGAGGCCGTGCATGGGGCGACGACAAGGCGAAGCGGACGGCGCAGGCAGCGGCGGCTGGCCGGGGCGCACGTGGGCAGGAGCTGGTGCGGCCAGCAGCAGTAGGGACGGGCGGCGCAGTGGCTGGCGGCAGCGGGCGGCGCCAGGCGCGTGCGCGAGGGGAGAGGGCACGACCACGACCGAGTTAGGAGGGAGGGGGAGCTCACAGGGGAGGAGTAGGGCACCGGACAGTGGCGTGGGGAGGAGGACGGAGACGACAGGGACGAAGAGGAAGCAGTCCGGCGGGGAGGCCTTCGGGCGACGGCGAGGTCCAGTGGCGTCGGGGGCGTCGGGTCCTTGCCCCCGATCTCGATCCAGATCGGGGGAAGAGAGGAGCGGTGATGTGGGGGGGAGTGGAGAAGTGGGGTGGGTCGCGGTTAGGGTTCGGTCCGCGTGGGAAGGCCATATGGCCAGGGAGAGTGGGGTGATGGGCCGGCCTAGTGAGCGGCCGGTTGGGCTGTGGCCTAGGGAAGAGAGGGGGGTTTATTTTGTTTTGTCTTTTGATGTTGTTTTCTTTTACTCTTTTCTATTTTATTTTAGTTGCACTATATTTTTGGTTTAGTAAAATATGGAAATAGCTCCAAAAATAGTGTGTCAAACTAATCCACAGTTCTAAGAAGTTTTACCTCAAAATAAAAATAGTTTAGTATTAGGTAAAATATATTAGTAGTATAACTAATTGTTTTGATGTTGTTTTAATCACTTTAGGGTATTTAAATATTTTATAAATATGTTGTTACGCCACCAATAATATACATGATTTCTTTGTCACATTAAGAACATTTTAGTTTTGACTTTTGAAAACTTTAATTGTTTGATTTGATTTTAAATTTGAATTCGAATTGTTTTTGAACCATCGCGAGATTAATAATAGTAACCGAGGTGACGTGGCATCATTTGCATGGAATTACTGTAGCCTAATTATCCGGGCGTCACAATTCTCCTCCACTACAAGAAATCTCGTCCCGAGATTTAAGAGGGGAAGTGACGGGGAAGCGATTTGGTTACGAAATTCTAACGAGCGTTCTCGATCTTGGTTGCTCTTCTCGAAGCGGTCGATCCATTAGGTTGATGTCTTCATTTCTCTTCTTCAGGTCATCATGATGAAGTCGGCATCCTTTCTTCGGGAACTCCATCGTACTTACGAATAGGTAAGGGGCAGCTCGGCTACGACAGAATGCTTATGAGGGAATCAATCTGGGGGTTAACCCATGAAGGAGCATAAGATTATCTCTCGAGTTGAACATATAGCATACATCAAGAGTAAGGTACGAAGGTACAATAAGAGGTTCCAAGCGGATAGATATTTGCTCGAAGTCTGAACCAGAGTGAGAAAGGGGTTCAGAGCAGCGAGAGTAAGCATTGCGTCTGTTACCAGAATAGAGCACTAGGAAGGTGGCCCGTGAATTAAATTCGAAGCCAAGCGCGAGGAATAACCATTAGAAACAGGGTTGTTCAGGAGAGTCAGGTTTCGATCCTGTGGAACTGTGGGTTATGGGCCCACCATGTGGGTTAAAAGTTGGAAGGGTAGAGACGTCTTGCGTGATCATGCAAGCAAGGCAAGTCAAAGGATAGCCTATCAGTTATGTCGGCAACAACATCGGTACCAAGGGCGAGGAACGAAGAGAACCATTTTCCTGCTCGTTGAACGAGGCGGACCAATAGGCAAAGTTCTCGTCCACCAGCGGCTACCGGAATGTCATCAACAATGGTAACAGTGTCTTGCTGACAGAATTGTACACCGAGGTGTTTACATAAGCAGGAGAATATTACTACTTAGATCCTATAGATCACAAGAACGTTAAACCATCCAATGGAAAGGAAAATATGGTTATCAGATTAAACAGATTAATGAAAAGGAAAATGTGTTTACACACATATTTCAAGGGTATATCCTTCCCAAGGACAAGAAGAGCATAATATCCATGACAGGATATAATGTAGGAAACTCTTTAGGTAAGGTGAGAGAAATTTCATGACCTTACCCATACAACGTTGTTTGGATAATCGAGCGAGAAACATTTAGCATTGGGCTTCAAATGTTCTCGTTGAAAATCAGATTACCACATACATGCTTCGAGATAGCAATGACATGGTCACTGGGTAAAGATCAGACTTTGGATACACAAGGGATCCATTAGGAACAACTTATAGAATAAGTCTTACAATTTCCTCATGGAAGAATGGATAGCATTGCTAAAAGGAAAATTATAACAATAGGTCCTCCGGCCAAGTGTACCCGGCATGACACCACCTTATCGGGTCATATAACGACCAATGTTATAATTTTTGGAAATATGTTCCAACCATCATATCCGAGCTAGATTCAGATCTGCTTGGGGTCAGAATACCTCAGACTCAGGATGCCTGAGAAGAAAAAGGTGCAACGCAAATCGACGAGAGGACATCGTAAGATTCTCGAGAAATGAACTATGGAAGCGAGTTCCGAACAAGGGTTCATCATTAAGCCAAGGAGAGGATGAGGAGGTGGCTGATGGACTCAGCGACCATTTATCGAGAATTCCAAAAGGATGGATTTCCACAATCATGTGAACAAGGCGATAACATTTTTCAGATCAAATGACATAATGATGTATGCTCGGGGGAAACATACACAATTTAAACATTGGTTGAAAGGTGCACCCGAAATATGGGCTTAGGTAGCATGATCAGTATTAGAATGGTGATCGTGATAAGTATCACTTGTATCAAGAATTCTCTAGAGGTGGTGAAATTTTCACCACATTCTTGACAAAAAGAGATGGTAATACTCCAAGGTAAAACAGAACATGAGCTAGATAGCGAGGAGCTCAAGGTATATCACAAAACACGGACAAGTTTGTGTCGAACGGAAGGCAATAAAGTGGTCGATGATAACACTAATCATCGAGGGCAAGGATGGTCTTTCTCAACATAAATTCAATTGATATCCTAGAAAAGCTCAGAATGCTGATGATGATCACGACACATTTGTCAAGAGATTTCAAGATGTAATCAATCGGCGATGACATCAAGTCAAACGAATGATGAAGTGAAGGTTAATTGAACCACTAGTACGACACAAATTCGAAATCGAGCTTGCTGTTCAAGGCAATGATATGACGAGGAAAATCAACGTAAGCTTAGCTCATCGTCAAAAGTTGTGCTCCGGGAATAAGGACCAGGTAGCACAGTTAAAATTTAGCACGATAATGATATAGCTGATCAGGCTTGGGATGACTGGAAGGATTATTAAACTCGTAAGTAACGAAAATTACTTAGAGTTAAAATCAGATGCGGACTTGATTCACTTATCGGTGTTCTCGCTGGACAAACAACCCAGAACCCATGAAGTGACAAAGACAAGGAAAGGTAGTACTTCATCAAAAATTCATAATATGTAGTGCAATGGCATGATATCCTCGAGATGCCATGGGGTAATACTCGACGAAAGATCAAAGTAAAGGTTGGACTGATGTATTAATCCACAGAAGACAAGTGCTTAAACTTGCCCGGGAAATGGGATCTAAGAAGAACATATGGTCGAAACCACGATTGCAAAGATCAATTCACTATTACCAAAGGATATTATATCAAGGAAATAGTTATTACTACGAGAAGCTTCCATGATAAGTTCCACATCAGGTCCGTGGGCATGAACACAAAGTTCAAGGTCGACTCCCACTTCTTTAATGCATAACCTTTCATTCACTTCTCGCGTTCGATGAAGTTGCAGTGTTGAAATTTTATCTGGCGAAACATCAGAAGATTATGGCTCGTGAAAACTTTCGGGTTCTCACGGTTTAGAGAAGGCATATGTTCAACCCATCGGGGCATCTTAGAAACATATACCTCAATCTTCGAGAGTAATTATCACTAGCTCGAAGCAGAGCATGGTTGAGAAAGTAGAGGATACAATTTTGCAAAGGCATTATGTATCCTAGGAAAGGCTCACAAGGTTATTGAATATGAAGGACGTTGTCGGATAAAATCCAACAAGGTTCTGATGGTCCATAAAGGATCTGATGTGAGTATCGGCACACAACCAGAGGAAGAATCAATGCAAAGACCTTGGATTATAGAAACAACTGAGTAATTTAGAGCTCAATTGGAAAGGAATTATGATTTACAAAGTGAAGGGTCAGAAGCAGACGCTTTGATCAAGGATGGATAAGTTCATTAGACATAGGGGCACAATCGACGACAATTTGATTGGCGAGAACTAGCTCACGTTGAAAATGACGTCTGAGCCGGAAGGATGAATTCTAAGATCTGATTGAGGATTGCGAGCATTCGCAACAAATTGAATCAGCAAACTCAAAATGATAATGACAAGAGATGCCAATAAGATTACGAGACTTATGGGATTAACCATAATGCGAGCAAGCAAGAATTTCAAGAGCAAGAGGCTCCTGAGGATTTTTGGAAGATCGAATGGTATTTCGAAGATTGATGACATACATGAATCAACTGGGGATGAGTGGATACTCGGTAAGTGTGAGAAATTATCTGTAGGGATATTCATGTGTCAAGAACTGCAAGGCAGTAAGCTCAAAGGATTATCGAAACAACGACGAGTGTTTCAGGGTATCTTGTAATAACAAGACCAACTGGGGATGAATGTAAGAATAACAACTGTAAGTAGTTATCCTTAAGGGTTTACGGTGGAAGGGGAACTGCAAGAGGGATGGCACAAAGTATCGAGGGAACATCCGAGAGTATTGTCCGAATCTTTCGTTGAAGCAGTCGATCATCCGTATTAAAGGGCTCTCCGGCAGGAAGTGATAACGAGAACCTAGAGTTAGATCTTAGCAAAATCATTTAACCTGAATAGAAGAGATGTTAGAGTCCCAGAGTATAGGTCAAGGAGTAAAAGATCCTACTACCACCCGATGGCGACGTGTGCCCGTAAGACACACAGCCAAGTTAGTAAAAGTTTTGCAATGCCTAGACTCGACTTCGGCCAAGGAGTTGGAAAGGGGAATTCCTACAGGCAGTCGGCTCTGATACCAACTTGTGACGCCCCCGATTCAATCGGACACTAATCATGCACGCAAATGTGTACGATCAAGATCAGGGACTCATGGGAAGATATCACAACACAACTCTACAAATAAAATAAGTCATACAAGCATCATAATACAAGCCAGGGGCCTCGAGGGCTTGAATACAAGTGCTCGATCATAGACGAGTCAGCGGAAGCAACAATATCTGAGTACAGACATAAGTTAAACAAGTTTGCCTTAAGAAGGCTAGCACAAGCTGGGATACAGATCGAACGAGGCGCAGGCCTCCTGCCTGGGATCCTCCTAACTACTCCTGGTCGTCGTCAGCGGGCTGCACGTAGTAGTAGGCACCTCCAGTGTAGTAGGAGTCGTTATCAACAGTGGCGTCTGGATCCTGGGCTCCATCATCTGGTCGCAGCAATCGGGTAGAAGGGAAAGGGGAAAAGAGGGAGAAAAGCAACCGTGAGTACTCATCCAAAGTACTCGCAAGCAAGGAGCTATACTACATATGCATGGATATATGTGTAAAGGGCCATATCAGTGGACTGAACTGCAAAATGCCGGAATAAGAGGGGGGATAGCTAATCCTGTCGAAGACTACGCTTCTGGCAGCCTCCATCTTGCAGCATGTAGGAGAGAGTAGACTGAAGTCCTTCAGGTAGCAGCGCATAGCATAATCCTACCCGGCAATCCCCTCCTCGATGCCCTGTTGGAGAGCAATCACCGGGTTGTATCTGGCACTTGGAAGGGTGTGTTTTATTAAGTATTCGGTTCTTGTTGTCATAAGGTCAAGGTACAACTCCGGGTCGTCCTTTTACCGAGGGACACGGCTATTCGAATAGATAAACTTCCCTGCAGGGGTGCACCACATAGCCCAACACGCTTGATCCCATTTGGCCGGACACACTTTTTGGGATCATGCCCGGCCGCGGAAGATCAACACGTCGCAGCCCCACCTAGGCACAACAGAGAGGTCAGCACGCCGGTCTAAACCTAAGCGCGCAGGGGTCTGGTCCCATCGCCCTGAGCACACCTGCACATTGCGTGGGCGGCCGGAAGCAGACCTAGCCTAGTGGCGTTCCAGTCCAATCTGGTGCGTGCCGCTCCGTCGCTGACGTTACGAAGGCTTCGGCTGATACCACGACGCCGGGATACCCATAACTACTCCCGCGTAGATGGTTAGTGCGTATAGACCAAATGGCCAGACTCAGATCAAATACCCAGATCTCGTTAAGCGTGTTAAGTATCCGCGAAGGCCGACAGGGCCAGGCCCACCTCTCTCCTAGGTGGTCTCAAACCTGCCCTGTCGCTCCGCCACAAAGTAACAGTCAGGGGCCGTCGGGAACCCAGGCCCACCACTACCTGGTTGGAACCACCTGCCCCTTCAGCCCCCAGCTCCGAACAGTATCACAGGTAATGTAACAGTGTAAAGTATATAGTATATGCCCGCGATCACTTCCCGAAGTGATCACGGCCCAGTAGTATAGCATGGCCGACGGACAAGAGTGTAGGGCCACTGATGGAACACTAGCATCCTATACTAAGCAGTAGGATAGCAGGTAAAGGTAACAACAGTAGTAGCAAGGACAGGCTATGCAGCAGTATAGGATTAACTGAAAGCAGTAACATGCTACACTACTCTAATGCAAGCAGTAGAGAAGAATAGGCGATATCTGGTGATCAAGGGGGGGGCTTGCCTGGTTGCTCTGGCAAGAGAGAGGGATCGTCAACTCCGTAGTCGTACTGGGTAGCAGCAGCGTCAGTCTCGGTGTCTAGCGAGAGAAGAGGGGGAAGAAACAATAAATATTTAAGCAAACAGATGCATAGCGATGCATGACATGACAAGTATTGGTGTTAGGGGTGCCCTAATGCGGTATGACGTGATACCGGTGAAGGGGGGAAACATCCGGGAAAGTATCCCCGGTGTTTCGCGTTTTCAGGCGAAGGAGCTGGAGGGGGAAAGTTGCGAGTTTGATATGTTAGGAATAGGTGGCGGACGAACGGGCTGCGTATCCGGATTCGTCTCGTCGTTCTGAGCAACTTTCATGTTGAAAATAATTTAATCCGAGTTACGGATTAAAAGATATGATTTTCTAAAGATTTTATTAATTTTTGGAATTTAATTAATTATTTAATTTAATTCGAAAATGGATTTATGACATCAGCATGATGTCATGCTGACGTCAGCAGTCAATAGGGTTGACTGGTCAACCTGACAGATGGGGCCATTGACTGGGTCAATAGCACACTCAGCAGGTCCAGTCAGTAGTTGACCAGTCAATGTTGACTGGTCAACGGGGTCAGCGGTGCCCACATGTCATCGACTGTGTGTTAATTAACCTAGTTAATTAATTTAACTAAACAGATTAATAGTTAAGTTAATTAATCTAAATTAATTAAGTTAACTAATTGATTAATTAAAATTATTTATTTACTTATTTTTAAACTCTTTTTTTATATAAAAACGTTCTGGGCGGGGCCCGCCTGTCATAGGCCCACAGGGGCCTTGCGGATGCTGGGTTAGCGCTAACAGGCGCAGTTGCTGGGGCGAAGCCCCGTGAGCGTGCGGGCGCCCGTATGGGAACTCGGGGCGCAGGCGGAGGCCACCGGGGCGCCCGTATGGGAAGGACCGGCCAGCTCCGGCGAGCGGCGGGGCCGGGCTGACCACACGACAGGGGGAAGAGGCCTCGGGCGCGGCCTTGGCCAGCCAGGCGCGAGGGGGGCAAGCGGGCGCGGTCTGAGCGTCACGGGGAGGCCGGAGATGGCGATGCGGGGCGAGGGGGCGAGGCCAGGCGAGTAGTGGCCGGCGCGGGCGGGTGCAAGAGAGAGCGCGGGGCCGCGGTAGAGGTTCGTGGGCAGCAGAGAACGAGGGTAGCAGTCGGTGAGCAGGGGAGGCGAGGCGAGGTCGTGCACGGGGCGACGGCAAGGCGAAGCGGACGGCGCAGGCAGCGGCGGCTGGCCGGGGCGCACGTGGGCAGGAGCAGGCGCGGCCAGCAGCAGTAGGGACGGGCGGCGCAGTGGCTGGCGGCAGCGGGCGGCGCCAGGCGCGTGCGCGCGTGCGCGAGGGGACAGGGCGCGACCACGACCGAGTTAGGAGGGAGGGGGGCTCACAGGGGAGGAGTAGGGCACGGGGCAGTGGCGCGGGGAGGAGGACGGAGACGACGGGGTCAAAGAGGAAGCAGTCTGGCGAGGAGGCCTTCGGGCGACGGCGAGGTCCAGTGGTGTCGGGGGCATCGGGTCCTTGCCCCCGATCTCGATCCAGATCGGGGGAAGAGAGGAGCGGCGATGTGGGGGGGGGAGTGGGGAAGTGGGGTGGGTCGCGGTTAGGGTTCGGTCCGCGTGGGGAGGCCATATGGCCAGGGAGAGTGGGGTGATGGGCCGGCCTAGTGAGCGGCCGGTTGGGTTGTGGCCCAGGGAAGAGAGGGGGGTTTATTTTGTTTTGTCTTTTGTTGTTGTTTTCTTTTACTCTTTTCTGTTTTATTTTAGTTGCACTATATTTTTGGTTTAGAAAAATATGGAAATAGCTCCAAAAATAGTGTGTCAAACTAATCCACAGTTCTAAGAAGTTTTACCTCAAAACAAAAATAGTTTAGTATTAGGTAAAATATATTAGGAGTGTAACTAATTGTTTTGATGTTGTTTTAATCACTTTAGGGTATTTAAATATTTTATAAAGATGTTGTTACGCCACCAATAATATCCATGATTTCTTTGTCACATTAAGAACATTTTAGTTTTGACTTTTGAAAACTTCAATTGTTTGACTTGATTTTAAATTTGAATTCGAATCGTTTTTGAACCATCGCGAGATTAATAACAGTAACCGAGGTGACGTGGCATCATCTGCGTGGAATTACTGTAGCCTAATTATCCGGGCGTCACACCCACTCTCGTGGCTCCCTCGTTCCTTTCCTGACATGCACTCCAAGCTTTTCCGGTAGCTTTCCTTCCAAAAATAACTTCTCTAGTTGATTTCATTCTGTTTCGACTCCGTCTGACATTCCTTTTCTTCAAAACACAGAAATAGGCAAAAAAACAACAATTTTGGGCTAGGCCTCTGGTTAATATGTTAGTCCCAAAAATAATATAAAAGTGGATGATAAAGCCCAATATTGTCCAAAACAGTAGATAATATAGCATGGAGCAATCAAAAATTAGAGATACGTTGGAGACGTATCACGCGCCCAGGGGGTAGGCGCGCCCCCCACCCTCATGGGCCCCCCGTAGCTCCACCGACCTACTTCTTTCGCCTATATATACTATTATACCCTGAAAGCATCCAGGAGAGCCACGAAACTACTTTCCTACGGCCGCAACCTTCTCTACCCATGAGATCCCATCTTGGGGCCTTTTCCGGTGATCTGTCGGAGGGGAATTCGATCAGAGGGCTTCTACATCAACACCATAGCCTCTCCGATGTTGTGTGAGTAGTTTACCACAGACCTTCGGGTCCATAGTTATTAGCTAGATGGCCTCTTCTCTCTCTTTCGTCCTCAATACAAAGTTCTCCTCGATGTTCTTGGAGATCTATTCGATGTAATACTTTTTGCGGTGTGTTTGCCAAGATCCGATGAATTGTGGGTTTATGATCAAGATTATCTATGAACAATATTTGATTCTTCTCTGAATTCTTATATGCATGATTTGATATCTTTGCAAGTCTCTTCGAATTATCGGTTTAGTTTGGCCTACTAGATTCATCTTTCTTGCAATGGGAGAAGTGCTTAGCTTTGGGTTCAATCCTGTGGTGTCCTTTCCAGTGACAGCAGGGGCAGCAAGGCACGTACTGTATTTTTGCCATCGAGGATAAAAAGATGGGGTTTATATCATATTGCTTGAGTTTACCCCTCTACATCATGTCATCTTACTTAAAGCGTTACTCTGTTCTTATGAACTTAATACTCTAGATGCATGCTAGATAGCGGTCGATGTGTGGAGTAATAGTAGTAGATGCATAATCGTTTCGGTCTACTTGACACGGACGTGATGCCTATGTTCATGATCATGCCTAGATATTCTCATAACTATGCGCTTTTCTATCAATTGCTTGGCAGTAATTTGTTCACCCACCATAATATATGCTATCTTGAGAGAAGCCACTAGTGAAACCTATGGCCCCCGGGTCTATTTTACATCATATTAGTTTATCATCAACTTGCCAATTTCTATCGCCATTTTTTTTTGCAATCTTTACATTTCAATCTATACAACAAAAATGGCCGTGAAGGGATTGACAACCCCTTTATCGCGTTGGTTGCAAGGTTCTTGATTGTTTGTGAAGGTACTAGGCTACTTGCGTGTAGTCTCCTACTGGATAGATACCTTGGTTCTCAAAAACTAAGGGAAATACTTACGCTACTTTGTTGCATCACCCTTTCCTCTTCAAGGGAAAACAAACACATGCTCAAGAGGTAGCATCCTGCTCTGCGGGGTCTCTGCATGATCACTACGTCAATAGAGTAGCTACAAAGTTGCTCCTAGAGTTGTTTGGCTAGAGGAGGAAGAAGGACAAGGCTAACTCTACTCCTCTTTCTCTCTCTATATGTGTGTGTGGTGTCTATGATGCTAAACCCTTTGCATGGGTGGCCTGGGGGGTTTATATAGGCCTACCCCCAGGGGTACAATGGTAATTCGGCCGGGTGTGGGACCCGGCTGTCAGTGTCTCTGGTGGCCGGCTTCTCCGTCGACTGCTAGGGCCTGCCGCCTGGTGGGTCCTGCCGGCTGTCTTGTACTTGGTCGACAGGCCGCGCTCGCCGCTCGCGGGGTCCTGCCGGCTGCTTAGTACTATGGCAGTGCCACTAATGATGTGTACTTTGTCGGGGAGAGCATGGCTACAGTCCCGCCGCCTGGTGGGCGTTCACTGTTGCCACTCCCCGTCTCTTCTGATTAATGGCGCACAGACTTTGAGGGAGGGGGAGGGCCGCCTACTAGGAGTCGGCCTCCCTTGTGCCGACTGGTCAGGGCTCGCCGCCTTATGGCTTCTCACAGACAGGTAGGTCCCACTGCCTGCAGGCCATACCGACAACCCATAGTGGGAGCATGGCCTCGTCTGCCATGGGTGATGTCACGGGATGCGTGGCAACAGTGTCACGCCTGGCGAGGGATGTCCGCCCAGTATGCTGCACTGTGGCCATGTTCTGCCCTGGATTCGGGGGTGGTAGGCTGCACTGTAGCCACGCCCCGTCTCGCCGTCGTAATGAGGTGCTAACTTTGAGGGAGCAAGGGGACGCCTACTAGGAGCCGGCCTCCCTGGAAGCCGCCTGCTAGGAGTCGACCCACCTCATGGCTGCTTTCTAGACTTTGCCGCCTTCCAGCAGCTGGCCGCTCGGACCAGCCGGCCTAAAGAAGGCGGCTCTTCGTCTTTGAGGTTTGAGGGGCGCAGCTGGCCCCAATGTCTTGAAATACCATGGGGAGCAGATGAGGCTACCCGTGGTCTTTACTCCGACAGTAGTCTCCGAAGCTGGTGGGGCGTTGCGGCTGGAAAGACGAGAAGCCTCAGCAGCTAGCTACTCCGAGTGGTCTGGTGGTCTTGCTTTGTCAGTCTTCAGGAGTGCTGACTGCCAGGAGCCTGCCGTGACCAGGCAGGCCGCCTGGTGATTTCAAAACGTCGTTGAGGGGGGCAGATGGCACGCCAACCGGACGTCCGACTTGTCGCCCATTGCCCACCTGCCACGCGGCGCCAGCAGGCCAGGCCGGCCTGCCAGCCCACGCACATGACGAGACGTCACCGCAGGCCGGGGCCCGCCACTATAGGGCCTCGGCATGCGCGCGGATCTGCTGTGGCCGATGTGGACGGTTGGTCTTCTGTGGCAATCAATACATGTCGTTATTGGCGCAGTAATCGTGGGATCATGGGGGAGTGGACACAGTTAATCCCACGACCCCCCACATTCTCGCCCCCTCGGCTTCGCCGCCTAGGGCTATAAGTAGGGGGGGGAGGGGGGCGGCAGACGCACGCGCACCCTCCTCTCCCTTTTACTTCGCCATTCTTCTCCTTCTCTCCGCTGCCACAGCGCCTCTTCCTCTCGCCAAAGCGCTGCTGCATCGCCGGGCCTCTCCTTGCTGCGGCTTTCTCGCTCCGCCGCGGCCTCGCCCGTTCGCCACCGTGCCATGCCTTCGATGAGCTCCTTCGTCCATGATGCGCTTACGGGCTGGCGACTGGGACGGCTCCAACGTCCACGACGAGCATTTCTCCTTCCTCCATCAAAAACGGCAGCTGCCCCGGGAGACGAATGTAAAGGTGTGTGTCCCCCCCCCCCCCCGCGAGGCAGAAAGTTCGCCGGTCCCGGAGGACGACGAAGGCGTCGTCTTCCAGTC
The DNA here is from genome assembly GCA_032464435.1 of Aegilops umbellulata. Classification (NCBI taxonomy): domain Eukaryota; kingdom Viridiplantae; phylum Streptophyta; class Magnoliopsida; order Poales; family Poaceae; genus Aegilops; species Aegilops umbellulata. The sequence goes on along the minus strand of CP136057.1, from coordinate 182,338,760 downwards.
CCATTTCCTTCGCGGCTTCGGCCTTCCCGCGAGTGGCTTCTTGCACTCCTTCCTCAACTTCTACCGAGTCCAGACGCACCACCTCACGCCAAACATGGTGGTGTTGTTGGCCACCTTCGTCACCATGTGCAAACGCTACCTTGGCACTCTCCCCACTCTCGAGCTCTGGGGAGAGTGCTTCTACCTCAAGATCGGCACTACCGCGAAGGGCACGGTGGCCTAGTGCGGAGCCTACGTGGACGTGCGGCATCTTGGTTCCGGGAATCGCTTCCCGCCCATCTACCTGCTACAGTCGGCCAAGCTGTGGCAGAATTCCTACGTCTACATCAAGAACATTCATCCGACGAGGGACTACATCAACCTGCCGGCTTATGTAGCCGGCCCGCCTGCAGAGCCTCGCGCCAACTGGCAGTACAAGCTAAGCTCCGTGTCGGCCGCCTCCTCCGCCGCCCTTGCCCGACTTCAGGTGATGACGGAATTGGAGGGCCTCAAGGGCTCGGACTTGCTGGCCGCCTATGTGGCGCGTCGAGTGCTCCCCCTCCAAGCCCGACCCCACATCATCAGCAACATGAGTGGGTACCGGGACCCGTGCTAGATGTGCACATGGGAGCTGCCGGACGTGGAGGTGTCCCGGCTGGTCAATTACTTCTCCAACTGCAAGTTGTTGAAGAAGGATTGGCAGTACGGTAAGCTGTCGTACGACCACGCGCACCCACTACCTGCAGTAAGTCTTGTAATTCTTTTTTCTTCTTTACTTGTTCGAGTTCTTTCTTTGTCGTCTGATTAGTCGGCAATATCACGGGTCTTCTCGACCCAGTCAGCCGCCGACGCTCTGGGGTCGGGCGACCTGTTCATGCCGGACCGGACGAGAAGCGACGTGGACGACCCCGACTTGGGGGCGGCCACCATGGAGGAGGACGAAGCCACAGGTGGCGGCGGCGGAGCTGGCAGTTTTGGAGGAGACGGCTCCAGACGAGGCAGTGTCGAGGATTGTCCGGATGACGACAAGGAGGAGAACGAGCCGCGCCGCCCGCACGGCACCGACAAGGCGGGCGCGAGCTCTTCAGCCGCGCCGACTGCACCAGGCGGCACGCCGAAGCGCCGAGCCGGCTCGTTGTTGTTTGGCAGCCGGCCAAAGAAGCCCAAGAACACAGCCGGCATGACCAAGCGGCAGGAGGCCGCCGCGAAGGCGGCCCAGTTTCAGAGAACCCCAAAGCAGCCCCCCATGGTGTCCGCGTAAGTGCTTTATTTCTCTTGCGTTTTGCTTTCCTCTTTCTTGCAAACTCTATCTGAGTTTTCTCTTATCTTTCTTTAACAAGGCCCCGCTCTCTCTTGAGCGGTCCGCCTCTGCTTCAGTGATCGGTGTGGCGGAGGGCTCCGCCAACACCTGCTGCGTAGATTTGCTCCCCGACCTCCAGGAGGCGACATAGAGGAACGCGCGGGAGGAGCGCGAGGAACGGGAGGAGGCGGAACAGGAGAAAGCGGTGGCGGCCAAGGCGGCGCAGGCGGACGCGGATGCGGCGGCCAAGGTCCAAGCTGATGCCGCGACCAAGGCCCAGCGGACGCTGCAGCCAAGCTACAGGCGGGCACGTCCGCCAAGGCACAAGCGGAAGAGGCCGCACGCGGCCAGATTCCGCAACTCATCATCCCTCTACGCGCCGCGCCACTGGGCCAGAGACCCGGACGCCGACTGGAGGAGCCGGCGATGAACAGCCAGTCATGGAGAGGGGAGGGGGCGACGCCATCATCTAGGGGGCGGAGGTGTCCCCGCAAGCGCGGACTGTCGAGGCCCATGGCAGTCGGGCTGACGTGCCACTGGCGCGGCTAGACAATGGCGAGCTGGTGGTGGGGGCGACCCCCGTGGTCCGTACTCCGGCGTGCCGGCGTGCGGCGATGGCAGCCTCAGCGCCACAGCCGCAAGAAATCGAGGCTGCAAGCTCGTCGGCCCTGAAGCGGAGGCCATCAGTGCTGCCCCACCAGAGTGGACACCTGGGGGCGGGACGGATGTCCTGAACATGGCCGCGCACGATGTTCAGGCCCAGTTTCAGGCCCAAGGCGCCGCCCTCCAACAGTATATGAAGGCGTTCTTGGTGACACGAGCGGCCGTCCAGGTATGTTTCTTATGCTTTGATTTTTATTCTTGTAATCTTCCGTGGGGGCACGCCAGCGCACCCACTAGGTGTAGCCCCGAGTTCCGGGCCGGCTGCTAAGCAGGCAGCTCGGAACTTAAAGGTAATTCCGGGTGCTGACTTTTTCTTTTCTTCTATTGTCTTTGTTGCACGATTACCACAACATCCGTGCGGCCGCCTTCAACTCCCAGGTCCAGGAGTTGGCCAAGCGGACCGCCGACCTATCTGACAGCCGGAGTAAGCCTCTGTCTTTTCTTTCTTGTGGGGGTGCGTCAGCGCACTCGCTGGGTGTAGCCCCCAAGATTTGGGGCGACTGCTGTGCAGTCGGGCCGGATCTTCCGGCAACCACTTTTCCCTTTGTTGATTTGTTGACTGTCTTCTCTTTCTTATCTTCTGTAGGAGCGGCCGCCGACTTGGAGCAGCGCCTGGGAGAGTCCCAAACCGCACTGCGCGCCAAGGAGGAGGAGTGCAGCAAGGTGGCCCAGGAGCGTGACCGCGTGGTCAAGGAGCTGGCGGACCAGGCGGACCGGCACAAGACGGCTCTCCAGAAGGCGAAGTACGGCGAGGCCACCCTCCAGGCCGAGTTCGAGACTGAACGCTCGGGCTGGGCCGAGAGGGAGAAAGCTCTGTCCGACGGCTACGGCGAGATCGAGGACATGCTCGATGGTGAGTTATCTTTTCCTTTCTTTCATCTGCCGACTATCATACGAGCCGACTTCCGGCTTCATACTTCTTTTTCCTTCTTGCATAGAGAACTTCCCTGGTCACGCCGTTGCCGCCGGCCAAGCAATCGAGGCACGCCGCGACGAGCGAAGACAGGCTGGTGCAAAAGTCGCGCCCAACGCTCCTCGGACCCTCGGCAGCAGCTTCTCGCCGTTCAAGCACGTCTCCAGCCGGCTCATCGGGTGCTCCGCCGTCTGCAGCGCGTTGGGGCCCAGGTGGTTCCCGCCCTATGGCCAGGCGTTCAAGCTCCGTGCACCCCCAGTCGTACTGCCGACTGGTTAGAGGTGGTTGCCGGCTACTTCGAGGCGTGGAAGGGCTCCGCGGCCCGGGTAGGCGCACGACGGGCCTTGGAGTTCGTCAAGGCGTGGTATCCTGGGCTAAACCTAGCCTAGTTGGCCATGTTCCGGCAGGAAGCCAGCGAACAGTTGGTGGCGGTGGGGCCTGCGCTCTCTCAACACGTGGCAGCGATCGCCGAGTACACCGATATCGGTGTCTTCCTCCCCGAGGTGGACGAGGAGGGTGCCGAGGTGCTGCCCAACTGGTTCAGGTTGAACCTAGAAGACGGCGAGTACACGGCGGAGGAGATCGCCTCCAGCGATGAGGGTGAGGACGAGGAAGGCAAGGATGGTGAAGACGATGCACCGGATGACAGAGCGGGCGACCAGCCTCAGCTCGATCGAGCCTCAAGCAATGAGCCACACATGACCGCGCCAACTGTCACCGACGCTGACCAAGCCGAGAGTCGTCAGACGGCCACTCCACCAGCCGGCACCGCCGACTCCACCAGCCTGCCGGACCCACCTACTACTCCTCTGGCCTAGGCTGCCAATTTTATCTTATCCTTTCCTGCTTTTGTAGTCTCTCAAACAAACTTGTTAAAATTGCGCAGTTCCACCCGCTGGGGGTGTATTCAAACTTTGTTGAATGCTGGTCGAGTGCCTTTTGCTATGTAAATTAATTTGTGCATGAGTTGTGCTTTACCGAGTTCCAACTTGTCTAGCTTTTTCGTTCTTTTGGCTTTTCCTTTGCCACCTTCCCTTGGCTGTTGCCTTGCTAGCCAAACAGCCGCTCTGCGGTCTGTGTCTGGGTCAAGTACTTGGCCATTTGGGAAAACAAGTACTTTGGCCGTTTAGAACGTAGCAAGTTAAGTACGAAGCCGGCCAGCCAGCAGCCAGTCGGTGAGGCGAGGAGCCGGCTTGGCCTATGTGAATGCTTTGGTCCCTAGCCATTTTTCGTGTGGGCACCATTTCCTGCCTTTAACTCTTGCCAGCCAGACAGTCGCTCTACGAGCTGCGGCTTATGCCAAGAGAGGGCTTATATGCCGGCACACTACTTGTCCGACTACAGGTATCAATGACATAGTACAAGGAGGCAAGCCCCCGGGACGACTGGTCGAACCCGGTGCCACGCAGAAGAATGAAATAACACATTCATAGGCATAAAACTTATCATATAGATAAAAAAGGGTAGCCCCCGAGTGCTACTCGAGGGACCCGATGTCTTTGCGCTTAATACAAAAGGTAGCATGGTACATACTGCATCAACTGTAAAAAATATTTGGAGGAGATTTGCATTCGACGGGCACTTCGATTCTTTGCCAGAGTCGTCTCTCTTGCGTGCTTTGGGCTTCTGTGCGTCGATGAGCTAGTAGGAGTCGTTGCCCAAAGCTTTGCTGATGATGAAAGGGCCTTCCCAAGGGGCCAAGAGCTTGTGCTGGCCGGCTGTTCGCTGGATCAGCCAGAGCCCAAGGTCTCCCTCTTGGAAGGATCTTGGCTTGACCTTCCGACTGTGGTAGCGGTGCAGGCTCTGCTGGTAGATGGCGGACCGGCTGAGTGCCAACAGCCAGCCTTCTTCCAGCATATCGACACCATCTTCTTGTGCTTATTTTGCCTCCGCCTCCGTGTACATGGTGACACGAGGTGAGTCGAACTCAATGTCAGTTGGGATGACAACCTCGGCCCCGTACACGAGGAAGAAAGGAGTGAAGCCGGTTGACTTGTTCAGAGTGGTGCGGAGGATCCAGAGGACGCCCGGCAGTTTGTTGATCTAGCAGCCGGCCGAGCGCTCCAGCGGCTCGACCAGTCGGGGCTTGATGCCGGACAAGATGAGGCTGTTTGCTCGATCGACTTGGCCGTTTGACTGCGGATGGGCAACAGACGCTAAGTCCAGTCGGATACCCTGCGTCGCGCAGAAACGAGCCAAGGTGCCCTTGGCGAAGTTTGTTCCATTGTCGGTGATGATGCTGTGCGGTACACTGTAACGAACGGTGATATCTGCGATGAAGGTCACAACAGTCGGACCATTCAACTTCTTGATTGGCTTTGCTTCAATCCACGTGGTGAATTTATCCACTACGACAAGTAAATGAGTCATGCCGCCGCGTGCTGTCTTGAATGGGCCCACCATGTCCAGCCCCCAGACGGCAAAAGGCCAGGTGAGGGGGATGGTCTTGAGTGCAGAAGCCGGCAGATGTTGCTTGGAGCTGAATTTCTGGCACCCCTTGCATTTCTTGACCAAATCCTTGGCGTCCCCAAAGCAATCGGCCAGAAGAAACCATGGTGGAAAGCTTTGGCAAGAAGGGATCTGGAAGCCGCGTGGTGGCTGCACTCACCTTGGTGGATGTCTTTGAGGATTGCTTGGCCCTTCTCTGGTTCTATGCAACGCTGGAAGACCCCAGTCACGCTGCGTCTGACAAGCTCTCTGTTTACTATCGTGCAGGCTCCTGCTCGGTGCTGCACTTGCTGGGCCGAGATCTCATCAGCCGACAACTCTCTGTTCACCAGGAAATTGAGGATGGGTTGCGCCCATGATGGTGCTCCGACTTCATCTACTGTCAGCACTGCCACTTGTACTAGTGAGGTTGGGTTGGGAGGCGGCGGGTTGGAGTCGGCCACCGCTTGCTGTGTTGTTGAAGCCCCCGGGTCGACTGTTGCAGCCCCCGGGCCGGGTTGTGAAGTCCCCGTGCTGGGTGCGACTGCTGTAGTCCCCGTGCCGCCTGCCGAAGTCCCCGGGCCGGCTGCTGCAGCCCCCAAGTCTGATCCGGCTGCTTCGGGAGCAGCCGACACGAAGATGGAATCGGATTCTGGAGAAGGCTTGATAGACAGCTTGCGGAGGCCCTGAACAGAAACGCCGGCTAGTATTGCTTGGCGGGTGGAGCCGATCCATGCCAGGGCATCAGCTTGCTCATTGTCGTTCTGTGGCACGTGAAGGAACTCACACCCGTCAAAGTATCCGTTGATCTGCTGGCGGAGGAAGCGGTAGCTTGCCATATTTGCATCCCTTGCGTCCCAGTCACCAGACGGAGCTGGACCACCAAGTCTGAGTCGCCATAGCACAGGATCCGGCGGATGCTGATCTCTTTGGCCAGCCGAAGTCCGTGTACTAGTGCCTCATACTCGGCCACATTGTTGGAGGCGGCAAAGTGAATTTGCAATGTGTATTTGAGCTTGTCGCCCTTGGGAGAGGTGAGGACAACGCCGGATCACAAGCCGGGGCGCATCTTCGAGCCATCAAAGTGCATCCGCCAATGAGTGGAGTCCGGAGCTGGCGGCAGGTACTGGGTCTCAGTCCAGTCGACGAGGAAGTCGGCTAGTGCTTGGGACTTGATGGCGGTACGTGGCTGGTAGAAGATTATGTAAGGGGTCAACTCAATGGCCAATTTGGCCACCCGGCCTGAGGCACCTCTGTTTCCTATGATCTCAGCAAGCGGGGCAGTGCAAACAACCATGATTGGGTGCTCTTGAAAGTATGGCTTCAGCTTCTTGGCGGCAAAGTGCATGCCATAGCACATCTTCTGGTAGTGGGGGTAGTTCTGCTTTCAGGTCGATAGCACCTTGCTCAAATAGTACACATGCCTCTGGACCGGCTGTGCTCTGCCGTCTTCTGGGCGCTCTACTACCATGACAGTGCTGACCACCCGGCTGGTGGCAGCGATGTAGAGGTAAATGGGCTCGTTAGCAGTCGGGGCCGCCAGGACAGGCGGCGTGGTTAACATCTTCTTCAGCTGGAGAAAGGCCTCGTCCGCCTTGTCATTCCACTCGAAGTTAGTGGTTTTCTTCATGAGTTGGTACAGGGGAAGAGCCTTCTCGCCCAGCCGACTGATGAAACGGCTGATGGATGCCAAGCAGCTGGTGAACTTCTGGACGTCTCGCAGTCGGGTGTGTCTCTCCATCCTCTCAATGGCCTTGATCTTCACAGGGTTGCACTCAATGCCGCGTTCTGAGACCAGGAAGCCAAGGAGCTGGTCGGCTGGTACTCCAAAAACACACTTCTCCAGGTTGAGCTTGATTTGAAAACAATGCAGATTATCAAAAGTTTCCTTGAGATCTTCCAAGAGGGTACCGCGCTTCTCCGTCTTCACCACAATATCGTCTATATAGACGTGGGCATTTCTGCCAGTTGCTTGAGGATGCACTTCTGCATGCAACGCTGAAACGTGGCACCGGCATTTCTCAAGCCGAATGTCATGGTCAAGTAGCAGAAGGCTCCGAATGGTGTGATGAAGGCGTCTTCAAGCGGTCGATCGGGTTCAACTTGATCTGGTGGTACCCTGAGTAGGCATCCAAAAAACTCAACAGCTCGCATCCGGCTGTGGAGTCTATCACTTGGTCAATCCGAGGCAAAGCAAACGGATCTTTGGGGCAGGCATTGTTGAGGCTGGTATAGTCAATACACATGCACCACTTGTTGTTCTTCTTCAGTAAAAGGATTGGGTTGGCAAGCCACTCTGGAAAGAACACTTCCATAATGAAGCCGGGTGCTAGAAGTCGGGCTATCTCTTCTCCAACAATTCTTCTCATCTCTTCCGACAGGCGGCGGAGGGGTTGTTTGACTGGTTTTGCATCCGATCTCACAGGTAGCTTGTGCTCGGCGAAATCCGTCGGAACACCCGGCATGTCTTTGGGAGACCGTGCGAAGATGTCCCGATTCTCACGGAGGAAATCGACGAGCTCGCTTTCCTATTTGCTATCGAGGTTGGTACCTACGATAGAGTGCCTCTCCGGGTGCTCTGGGTCCAAGGGAATCTTCTTTGTTTCTTTGGCCGGATGGAAGGAACCCTAGGTCACCTACTCTTTGGGATCTGGCGATAGGTCCGGCTGCTTGCTGGCCATAGGCACCACCCGGTCCAAGAGCTTCTTCTCAGTAGCATTCACAAGGGACTCGGCCAGCCGGCTCCTAGCTGCAGCGCAGGCGGCCGACTTCTCGTAGTCCCCGGCTATCGTGATAATACCCTTGGTTCTCGGCATCTTCATCTTGAGGTAGGCATAATGAGGCACTGCCATGAACTTGGCTAGAGCTGGCCGGCCTATGAGCACATGATAAGGGATCTCCAGGTCAACCACCTCAAACCAAATAGCCTCATGGCGGAAGTGATCCTTGTCTCCGAAGAGGACATCTATCTCGATCTTGCCAATTGGTGAGCAGGAAAGGCCGGGCACAATGCCATGAAAGACAGTCCGACTAGGCTGGAGCTGCTTCTCTTTGATGCACAACTTCTCCATGGTATCGCGGTAAAGGATATCGATGCTGCTACCGCCATCTGTCAGAATCCGGGAGAAACGAGCAGGTCGCCTCTCTGTTGCAAGGGTGGCATCCAACACTAGGGCATAGGAACCCGGAGAAGGCATCACTTCCAGGTGGTCTACATGGCTCCAGCTGATGGGCTTCTCAGACCAGTGCATGAACTCTGGGGCATTAGAAGCAACGGCGTTCACCTCTCGGTGCTGCTGACGTCGGTTGTGTCGGTCCCCAGCCACACTGGTGCAGACAATGTAAGCTCCATGTTCTTCAAGGAATTCATCCTGGATAGCACCGACTACTGGACGTGCCACCGGCTGCTGGGGAGGCGGAGCCGGCTGGCCAACAGGCGGAGGCGGCAGTCCCTTGCCCTTGGCAATGCGGACGAGCCAATGGCACTTTTGGGTCGTACGGTTGGACGGCTTCGCGAAGTTGTGGAACTTGCAGGGAGCATCGAGGGTCTGCTCGAAGGAGAAGGCAGGAAACAAAGCGGGCTTGCCTCCTTTCTGACGCTTGGGGCCGGGTTGTCCCTCCGGCTGTTGATCCTCAACTATCGCCACCTGCCGGCTGGTGGAAGCTGGCTGCGGGGCCTTGCGCTTGTTATCGTTCTATTGCTGGCGCCGACTGTTGTCACCAGCCGACATCCGGGGAGCCGGAGGGAGCACCTTCCCGGATGCGTCTACCTGTTGCTCCGACTTCATGGAGGAGTCGGCAGTGGAGTACTTGTCTGCTATGATCAGCAGCTCATCGAGTGTAGCCGGCTCATCGCAGAGAAGTCGGTGCTAGAGTAAGGTGCCTTCCCGGCATCCGGCGATGAAGTAATCAATGGCTTGCACCTCGGGCACCCCTTCGCATGAGTTGTGTAGTTCGGCCCACCGCGTCAAGTAGTCGTGGGTAGACTCGGCGGGGCCTTGGACGCACGGAGAAAGATGGCGAGGCTTGGGCGGCCGCTTGTAGGTGCTGGTGAAGTTGCATGTGAAGACTTCGGTGAAATCTACCCAGATGTTGACTCTGCGGGGCTTCAATATGTTCAGCCATGTTCGGGCCGTGCCCTGGAGCATGAGCGGAACATATTTCACGGCAACACGCTTGTTGCCATTTGCTATGTTGATGGTCGTGGAGTAGTCCACCAGCCAATCCTCCGGCTTCACGGAGCCGTAGTATTTGGGAGTGTCTCGAGGGAGTGAGAACCCTTTGGGGAAGGTCTCGTCGCGAATGCGGGGGCCGAAACAAGGCGGGCCGATAGCACCTTCTTCTTCTATCGCCAGGGATTGATCCAGGTGGTCGATCCGGTGGCGTGCGTCGTTCTCTCCGAGTCCTTCTTGGCGGACCAGCCTGTAACGACCTCGATGCGGCTATATCTCCCACGTGTCGAAGCACGACTTAGAGGCATAACCGCATTGAAAGCAATGTCACAAGTGAGGTAATCTTCACACAACCCATGTAATACATAAGGGAAAGAGATACATAGTTGGCTTACAATCGCCACTTCACGCAATACATGAGTAAAGCATTACATCAAACAGATACACTCAAGGTCCGACTACGGAACCAAAATAAAAGAAGACTACCCCAAATGCTACATAGATCCCCGATCGACCCCAACTGGGCTCCACTACTGATCAACTGGAATGAAACAACACAATGAACAAGATCTTCATCGAGCTCCTCCTTGAGCTTGGGTGCGTCACATGCACGGTTTCATCGGCACCTGAAAACTGGTTTTGGAAATATCTGTGAGTCACAGTGACTCAGCAATCTCACACCCGCGAGGTCAAGACTATTTAAGCTTAAAGGTAGGATAGGGTAGTGAGGTGGAGCTGCAGCAAGCGACTAGTATATCTGGTGTCTAACATACGCAAATGAGAGCGAGAAGAGAAGGCAAAAGCACGGCCGAACAACTATGATCAAGAAGTGATCCTGAAACTACTTACGTCAAGCATAACTCCAACACCGTGTTCACTTCCCGGACTCCGCCGAGAAGAGACCATCACGGTTACACACGCGGTTGATGTATTTTAATTAAGATCAACTTCGGGTTTTCTACAACCGGACATTAACAAATTCCCATCTGCCCATAACCATGGGCACGACTTTCGAAAGTTCAAACCCTGCAGGGGTGTCCCAACTTAGCCCATGATAAGCTCTCGCGATCAACGAAGGATATTCCTTCTCCCCAGGAAGACCCGGTTAGTCTCAGAATCCCGGCTACAAGACATTTCGACAGTAATAAAACAAGACCAGCAAAGCCGCCCGGATGTGCCGACAAATCCCGATAGGAGCTGCACATATCTCGTTCTCAGGGCACACCGGATGAGCCAGACGTCGGGTTGGCATAGACCCTGATTGCCCAGGGGGCACCGGACATCGCTCGGTCTGGACCAGCACTCGAAGGAGAACTGGCCCGGGGGGCTAAAATAAAGATGACCCTCGGGCTCCGGAAACCCAAGGGAAATAAAAGGGCATAGGTGAGGCAAATGGTAAAACCAATGTTGGGCCTTGCTGGAGGAGTCTTATTCAAAGCGAACTTTCAAGGGGGTCCCATAAATCACCCGACCGCGTTAGGGACGCAAAATCCAGGAACATAATACCGATATGACGTAAACTAGGGCGGCAAGAGTGGAACAAAACACCAGGCATAAGGCCGAGCCTTCCACCCTTTACCAAGTATATAGATGTATTAATAATATATAAGGTATTGTGATATCCCAACAAGTAAACATGTTCCAATCAAGGAACAACATCTCCATGTTCCAACAAGGAACAAACTTCATCTTCACCTGAAACTAACAACGCTATAAGAGGGGCTGAGCAAAGCGGTAACATAGCCAAACAACGGTTTGCTAGGACAAGGTGGGTTAGAGGCTTGGTTTGACAATATGGGAGGCATGATAAGCAAGTGGTAGGTATCGCAGCATAGGCATAGCAAAAGAGCGAGCAACTAGCAAGCAAAGATAGATGTGATTTCGAGGGTATGGTCATCTTGCCTGAGATCCCGCAAGGAAGAAGAACGAGTCCATGAAGAAGACAAATGGATGTAGTTGAACGAATCCTCACAACTCCGGAACGAAACCGAAGCTAACGAGAGAAACAACCCGGAAAGAAACAAACAACATAGTAAACAATCATCACATAAACATGGCATGATGCACAATCAAGTATGATGCATGTCCGGTTTAATGAAGCATGGCAAGAGGTGAAACATATGAAAAACTACCTATCTAGGCAAATTTAAATGAGGCCGGAACAACAAACAACAAGTCCGGAAAAACCTCATGAGCATATATTAGATTTGGTACTGTTCTGCCCTAAAACATATTTTAGAGTTATTAAACAGGAAAATAAAGTGCATCATGTTAAACTATGCATTTTTCTACCCCATTTACATATAAAGTTTATTAAATTCTGAGCTACGGTTAAATAGTTATGAATTAAACCATTTTAACAAGGCATTCAAGCAAATTAATGGAAACAACAAATTAAACATTTTAAACATAGATGAAAGTTGGATATTATGAAACTAGATAAAAATCTAAGCATTTTAATGTTTAAATCATTTTAATCCGATGCACGGTTAGTGAGATATTATATGCATGATGCTCGGGGTCCAAACTATAAATATGCAGTTTTCTGGATAAATAGGAAATTCGTCCAACGGGAAAAAAACGTGCACTGGGCTGAAACTGGCTGGCCCAACATGCACAGGAGAGGGGCTGGGCGCTGCTCACCATGGGCTTTGGCCCAGTCGGTGGAAGAGGCAGGCCGGCGGGGCGCTGGCTGGGCCTGATCTGGAGGCCAGCAGGCGACCCACGCGCGAGGCGGGCGCAGTCAACGCGCGGTCGAGCGCTGCTCGATGCAGAGGCGATGCAGCGGCTGCGGCGTGGACTTGGGGAAGGGAAGGAGAGAGATAGCAGGGGAGATGGCAGGGACGCGATGGGGCGACCTGAATGGTGGGAGGCGGCCGGACGAAGCGGACCGGCCTGACGGGATGCTCGCCGGCGAGGTCGGACGGCAGCGGGGAGACGCGAGGCGAGGCCGCGGCCTTGGAGCAGAGGAGGCGCGCGAGGCTGGGGTGCTGCAGATGAGGACCGGCGTCGGGGATGGCTTGCGGGAGCTCCGGCGTCGAAGGAGAACGGCAGGACGCCGGTGCTTGCTGGAACCGGGCGGAGGAGGAGCGAATCCGGGGGCCGGGGTGCCACATCCGGGCTCCAAGGGAACTTCGAACGCCGGTGGAGACAGATCAGCGCGGCGACGAGCTCCTGTCCATGGCAACAGAATAGAGAGAGGATTGAGAGGGAGAAACCAGAGGAAGGAGAAGAATGGAGAGAGGGGTGGGCGCTCATCTTGCTAGCTGCAGGTTCGGGACGGAATGGAGGAGGTCGGCGGTGGCCGTCCTGCTTGGCTCCGGGGCGAACATGGGGACGAGGAGGAGCTCGGGGCTTGGGCGAGGAGTGGAACGAGGGGGCCTGGGTTGTGGTTGGCCCGATCTGGAAAACGAGGAGGAAGGTGGCGGCTTCGGTTGGAAGTTTGGATCGGGAGGGATCCCAAGGAGGAGGAGACAGGAGGAGTGGCGGCGGCTAGGAGGATGGATGGGACAAGGGTCCTAAAATCTAGGGTTATACTAGTTTATATAGCAAGAGGATTTTTGGATAGGGGTATTTGGTCCCTCCGATTAAAATTGAACGGTTCCGGAAAAATAGGCTAGGAAAACCAATTAAGAAAACGGAGATGTTTTATAGATGTTTGGGGTTGATCCGGACCCATTGGCAACGATAGAGCGGGTCGGGTTCGGGACAACTTTCGGACGCGCGCGAGGGAAGGGTAGAATGTAGAGAGGCTCAAACGGCCAGACAAGAGGGAAACGAAAACCCCGATTGGACTCGAAACGGTCAACGACTAACGAATGCAATGCGGATGATGCGGTGATGAATGCAACAAACAAACGGAACACATGACAACAACGAAAAACATGGAAGCCGTCTGGAGCGTCGGTCTTGGGGCGTTACACAACCGGTCTCTGAGAGTCGGGTGCTAAACAGGCGGCGGGGAGGCGCGCCTCTCCCTGCGTGGGGGAGGCGGGCGATTGCTCCACTGTTCCACCGCTCGCGGGCGGCTATCTTGCTCGCACTCGATGGTGATGCGCGTTCGACTGCAGCTAGAAGCCGGCTCTTGATCTCTTTGGTCGCGGACGCCGCCTGTCTGCATCTGGGAGGTCGCGGCGTGCTCTCGGCGAGGGGAGAGGTTTTTGGCATGCTGGCCGGGTTCTTCCATGCGGCAGCCGGCTTGTTGCTGCGCAGCAACCGGCCTCTTGCTGCGCGACAGCTGCGTCGATAAGTTGCTGAACGCGCGCCATCATGCAGCGATGCTTGTCACCCTCTAGGTGGTCCAGCTTGGCTGCTGCCGCCTGGGCAGTACGTATGTTCTCTATGGGCGTGGCGTAGACAGGGCAGTCTACCCCGAACAAGCTGGCGAGGGCAACGCCGCGCTGCCATACCATGTCCACACGGCTGGGCCCGCCAGCAACTGGCGTGCCGCCGACGGCGCGGTCGATCTCGTGCTGATAGGCTTCGGAGAGGCGTCTAATGGTGGCTAACTTCTTGCCGTTCTCGACGAGCGAGACGCGGCAGGCTTCTAGCGTCTCGGCGTTGGCATCTGCCACGATGGGCGTGGACAGGTCCCAAATAGCCGCCTGCAGCGGGTCCTGGGCGGTTCCACCAGAGGCTTCGTCATGGTTGATGACAAGCACCTCCGTGACGGTGCTGCCGCCACTGTCCGCGCGAGGGAGCGGGTCGTCGATGACCACCACATTGGTGGGGAAGGCGTCGAGGGATGCCGCGTCGGAGTCGACGAGCATCAGCTCCGTGGAGCCAACTGACTCTATGTCAGAGGCTGGCTCGTTGGCGATGTGGAGCTTGCCAAGGAGGTCGACAAGGCAGGTCTCTGAGCTGGCTGCTCCCGTGTCGGGTGCGGGCTCATTAGAGAGGCGGATCTCGCCGATGAGATCAGCGAGGCAGCTCGCCGCGCAGGCGACCTCTGCGCCATGCAGCGCGTCGGCGCAAACGCCATCGGGCGTGCCGGGCTGGCAGTGCTCGCTAGGGAGGAAGAGGGTTCCCGTCCAGAACAGATCTCCGCACGACGGTGCACCTAGCCCCATAATGGGTGCCAAATGTCGGGGGTGTTGTGCGACTTATGCCAAAGGATGTCTTATCATGGTGGGGGGAGTAATACGTCGCTGGTGCCTGGAAACTGGATAAGGCGTAAACATGTGCACCGACGCATCTTACCCAGGTTCGGGGCTCTCCTAGGAGATAAGACCCCTAGTCCTTCTCTGCGGGGTCCCCGCATGATCACTATGTCAATAGAGTAGCTACATAGTTGCTCCTAGAGCTGTTTGGCTAGAGGAGGAAGAAGGGCAAGTCTAGCCCTACTCCTCTTTCTCTCTCTATATGTGTGTGTGGTTTGTATGGGCTAAACCCTTTGCATGGGTGACCTGGGGGTTTATATAGGTCTACCCCCAGGGGTACAATGGTAATCCGGCCAGGTGTGGGACCCGGCTGTCAGTGTCTCTGGTGGCCGGCTTCTCCGCCGGCTGCTGGGACCCGCCGCCTGGTGGGTCTCGCGGGCTGTCTTCTACCTGGCCGACAGGCCGCGCCCGCCGCTGGCGGGTCCTGCCGGCTGCTTAGTTCTGTGGCAGTGCCACTGATGATGTGTGCTTTGTCGGGGAGAGCATGGCTACAGTCCCGCAGCCTTGTGGGCTTTCACTGTTGCCACTCCCCGTCTCTTTTGATTAATGGCACACAGACTTTGAGGGAGGGGGAGGGTCGCCTGCTAGGAGTCGGCCTCCCTCGTGCCAACTAGTCAGGGCTCGCCGCCTTCTGGCTTCTCACGGACAGGTAGGGCCCGCCGCCAGCAGGCCATACCGATAGCCCGTAGTGGGAGCATGGCCTCGTCTGCCATGGGTGATGTCACGGGCTGCATGGCAACAGTGCTGCGCTGGGCGAGGGATGTCCACCCAGTACACTGCACTGTGGCCATGTTCTGCCCTGGATTCGGGGGTGGCAAGCTGCACTGTAGCCACACCCCGTCTCGTCGTCGTAATGAGGTGCTAACTTTGAGGGAGCGAGGGGCCACCTACTAGGAGTCGGCCCATCTCATGGCTGCCTTCTGGTCTTTGCCGCCTTCTAGTAGCCGGTCGCTCGGACCAGCCGGCCTAAAGAAGGCGGCTCTTCATCTTTGAGGTTTGTGGGGCGCAGCTGGCCCCTATGTCTTGAAATACCATGGGGAGCAGATGAGGCTACGCGTGGTCATTTACTTCGACAAGTGTGGACTTTGGTGGACTTGCCCGATGATCGGCAAGCCATTGAGAATAAATGGATCTTCAAGAGGAAGACGGACACCGATAGTAGTGTTACTATCAACAAAGCTCGACTTGTCGAAAAGGTTTTTTTGACAAATTCAAGATGTTTAATACAATGAGATTTTCCCATTCGTAGCGATTCTTAAAGTCTGTCTGAATCATCTTAGCAATTACCACATCAAATCTCACAAATGGATATCAAAACTGCATTCCTTAATGGATTTATTAAAGAAGAGTTGTATATGATACAACCAGAAGGTTTTGTCAATCCTAAAGGTGCTAACAAAATGTGCAAGCTCCAGCGATCCATCTATGGACTGGTGCAAGCAGCTCGGAGTTGGAATATACGCTTTGATAAATTGATCAAAGCATATAGTTTTATACAAACTTGCGCTGAAGCCTGTATTTACAAGAAAGTGAGTGAGAGCATGATGTCTACTACACAACCTTCTTCTTGTAGACGTTGTTTGGTCTTCAAGTGCAGAGGTTTGTAGGACAGTAGCAAATTTCCCTCAAGTGGATGACCTAAGATTTATCAATTCGTGGGAGGCGTAGGTTGAAGATGGTCTCTCCCAAACAACCCTGCAACCAAATAACAAAGAGTCTCTTGTGTCCCCAACACATCCAATACTATGGTAAATTGTATAGGTGCACTAGTTCAGCGAAGAGATGGTGATACAAGTGCAATATGGATGGTAGATATAGGTTTTTGTAATATGAAATTATAAAAACAGCAAGGTAGCTAATGATAAAAGTGAGTGTAGACAGTATTGCAATGCTAGGAAACAAGAACTAGGGTTCATACTTTCACTAGTGCAAATTCTCTCAACAATAAAAACATAACTGGATCATATAGCTATCCCTCAACATGCAACAAAGAGTCACTCCAAAGTCACTAATAGCGGAGAACAAACAAAGAGATTGTTGTAGGGCACAAAACCACGTCAAAGTTATCCTTTCTGATCAATCTATTCAAGAGTCCGTAGTAAAATAACACGAAGCTATTCTTTGTGTTCGATCTATCATAGAGTTCGTACTAGAATAACACCTTAAGAGACAAATCAACCAAAACCCTAATGTCACCTAGATACTCTAATGTCACCTCAAGTATCCGTGGGTATTGTTATACGATATGCATCACACAATCTCAGATTCATCTATTCAACCAACACAAAGTACTTCAAAGAGTGCCCCAAAGTTTCTACCGGAGAGTCAAGACGAAAACGTGTGCCAACCCCTATGCATAAGTTCACGAGGTCACGGAACCCGCAAGTTGATCAATAAAACGTACATCAAGTAGATGACGTGAATATCCCATTGTCACCACAGATAAGCCCATGCAAGACATACATCAAGTGTTCTCAAATCGTTAAAGACTCAATCCGATAAGATAACTTCAAAGGGAAAACCCAATCCATTACAAGAGAGTAGAGGGGAGAAACATCTTCCAACTATAATAGCAAAGCTCGCGATACATCAAGATCATATCACCTCAAGAACAAGAGAGAGAGAGAGAGAGAGAGAGAGAGAGAGAGATAAAACACATGGCTACTGGTACATACCCTCAGCCCCAAGGGTGAACTACTCCCTCCTCGTCATGGAGAGCGCCGGGATGATGAAGATGGCCACCGGTGAGGGATCCCCCCCTACGGCAGGGTGCTGGAATAGGGTCCCGATTGGTTTTTGGAGGCTACAGAGGCTTGCGGCGGAACTCCCGATCTAGGTTATGTTCTGGGGGTTTCTGTATATATAAGAGGTTTTGGCGTCGAGAACAAGTCAGGGGGGTCTCCGGGCTGTCCACGAGGTACGGAGGCGCGCCCAGGGGGTGGGCACGCCCCCCACCCTCGTGGGCAGCCCGGGACTCTTCTGGCCCAACTCTTTTACTCCATGGCTTTCTTCTGGTCCAAAAATAAGCTCTGTCAAGTTTTAGGTCAATTGGACTCTGTTTGGTTTTCCATTTCTGCGATACTCAAAAACAAGGAAAAAACAGAAACTCGCACTGGGTTCTAGGTTAATAGGTTATTCCCAAAACTCATATAAAATAGCATATAAATGCATATAAAATATCCTAGATGGGTAATATAATAGCATGGAACAATAAAAAATTATAGATACGTTGGAGACGTATCAAGCATCCCCAAGCTTAATTCCTGCTCGTCCTCGAGTAGGTAAATGATAAAAACAGAATTTTTGATGTGGAATGCTACCTAACATAATTTTGAATGTAATCTTCTTTATTGTGGCAAAAATATTCAGATCCATAATATTCAAGACAAAAGTTTAGTATTGACATAAAAAATAATACTTCAAGCATACTAACTAAGCAATTATGCCTTCTCAAAATAACATGGCCAAAGAAAGTTCATCCCTACAAAATCATATAGTTTGGTCAGGCTCCATTTTCGTCACACAAGAATGCTCTCATCATGCACAACCCCGATGACAAGCCAAGCAATTGTTTCATACTTTAGTAATATCAAACTTTTTCAACTTTCACGCAATACATGAGCGTGAGCCATGGTTATAGCACTATGGGTGGAATAGAATATAATGATTGGGGTTATGTGGAGAAGACAAAAAAGAAGAAAGTCTCACATTGACGCGGCTAATCAACGGGCTAGGGAGATGCCCATCAATTGATGTCAATGCAAGGACTAGGGATTGCCATGCAACAGATGCACTAGATCTATAAATGTATGAAAGCTCAACAAAAGAAACTAAGTGGGTGTGCATCCAACTTGCTTGCTCATGAAGACCTAGGGCATTTGAGGAAGCCCACTGTTGGAATATACAAGCCAAGTTCTATAATTAAAAATTCCCACTAGTATATGAAAGTGACAAAATAAGAGACTCTCTATCATAAAGATCATGGTGCTACTTTGAAGCACAAGTGTGGAAAAAGGATAGTAGCATTTTCCATTTTATTTCTTTTTTTGGGCCTTTCTTTTTTTATTTGGCCTTTCTTTTTTTCTTTTTTTATTTGGCCTTCCCTTTTTTTATTTGGCCTTTCTTTTTTTTTATGGGACAATGCTCTATTAATGATGATCATCACACTTCTATTTATTTACAACTCAATGATTATAACTCGATACTAGAACAAAATATGACTCTATATGAGTGCCTCCGGTGGTGTACCGGGATGGGCAATGAACCAAGAGTGACATGTATGAAATATTATGCATGGTGGCTTTGCCACAAATACGATGTCAACTACATGATCATGCAAGGCAATATGACAATGATGAAGTGTGTCATAATAAACGGAATGGTGGAAAGTTGCATGGCAATATATCTCGGAATAGCTATGGAAATGCAATAATAGGTAGGTATGGTGGATGTTTTGAGGAAGATATAAGGAAGTTTATGTGTGATAGAGCGTATCATATCACGGGGTTTGGATGCACCAACGGAGTTTGCACCAACTCTCAAGGTGAGAAAGGGCAATGCATGGTACCGAAGAGGCTAGAAATGATGGAAAGGTGAGAGTGCGTATAATCCATGGACTCAACATTAGTCATAAAGAACTCACATACTTATTGCAAAAATCTTCAAGTCATCAAAAACCAAGCACTACATGCATGCTCCTTGGGGGATAGATTGGTAGGAAATGACCATCGCTCGTCCCCGACCGCCACTCACAAGGATGACAATCAAAGAACACCTCATGTTTCAAATTTGTCACACAACGTTTACCATACGTGCATGCTACGGGACTTGCATACTTCAACACAAGTATTTCTCAGTTTCACAATTACTCAACTAGCATGACTCTAATATCACCATCTTCACATCTCAAAACAATCATCAAGTATCAAACTTCTCATAGTATTCAATGCACTTATATGAAAGTTTTTATTATATCCCTCTTGGATGCCCATCATATTAGGACTAAATTCATAACCGAAGAAATTTACCATGGTGTTCTAAAGACTCTCAAACTAATATAAGTGAAGCATGAGAGTTCATCTTTTTCTTCAAAATAAAACTACAACCATGCTCTAAAAGAATATAAGTGAAGCACTAGAGCAAATGACAAACTACTCCGACAGATATAAGTGAAGATCAATGAGTAGTTGAATAAGTATGCAACTATGTGAAGACTCTCTAACATTTAAGAATTTCAAATCTTGGTATTTTATTCAAACAGAAAGCAAAACAAAATAAAAGAAAATAATGCTCCAAGCAAAACACATAACATGTGGTGAATAAATATATAGCTCCAAGTAAAGTTACCGATGAACGAAGACGAAAGAGGGGATGCCTTCCGGGGCATCCCCAAGCTTAGGCTCTTGGTTGTCCTTGAATATTACCTCGGGGAGCCTTGTGCATCCCCAAGCTTAGGATCTTTCCACTCCTTATTCCATAGTCCATCGAATCCTTAACCAAAACTTGAAAACTTCACAGCACAAAACTCAGCAGAAAACTCGTAAGCTCCGTTAGTATAAGAAAATAAATCGCCACTTAGGTACTGTTGTGAACTCATTCCAAATTCATATTGGTGTAATATCTACTGTATTACAACTTCTCTATGGTTCATACCCTCAGATACTACTCATAGATTCATTAAAATAAGCAAACAACACAATGAAAACAGAATCTGTCAAAAACAGAACAGTCTGTAGCAATCTGTATCATTTGAATACTTCTGTAACTCCAAAAATTCTGAAATAAACTGGTCGATCTTAGGAATTTTTCTATTAATAATATTAAAAAATAATCAACCTAAAATCACTCTCCAGTAAAAGATGCCAGTTAATCTCGTGAGCACTAAAGTTTCTGTGTTTTTACAGCAAGATCACAAAGACTTCACCCAAGTCTTCCCAAAGGTTCTACCTGGCACAAACACTAATTAAAACATAAAACCACATCTAAACAGAGGCTAGATGAATTATTTATTACTAAACAGGAGCAAAATCAAAGAACAAAAATAAAATTGGGTTGCCTCCCAACAAGCGCTAACGTTTAACGCCCCTAGCTAGGCATGATGATTTCAATGATGCTCACATAAAAGATAAGAATTGAAACATAAAGAGAGAATCATGAAGAATATGACTAGCACATTTAAGCCTAATCCACTTCCTATGGCTAGGGATTTTGTGAGCAAACAACTTATGGGAACAATAATCAACTAGCATAGGAAGGCAAAACAAGCATAACTTCAAGATTTTCAACACATAGAGAGGAAACTTGGTATTATTGCAATTCCTACAAGCATATATTCCTCCCTCATAATAATTTTCAGTAGCATCATGAATGAATTCAACAATATAACCATCACATAAAGCATTCTTTTCATGATCTTCAAGCATAGAATTTTTATTACTCTCCACATAAGCAAATTTCCTCTCATGAATAATAGTGGGAGCAAACTCAACAAAATAACTATCATGTGAGGCATAATCCAATTGAAAACTAAAATCATGATGACAAGTTTCATGGTTATAATTATTCTTTATAGCATACATGTCATCATAATAATCATCATAGATAGCAACTTTATTCTCATAATCAATTGGAACCTCTTTCGAAATAGTGGATTCATCACTAAATAAAGTCATGAACTCTCCAAATCCACTTTCATAATTATCACAATAAGATTCAACACCCTCAAAAATAGTGGGGTCATTACTTCCTAAAGTTGACACTCTTCCAAACCCACTTTCATCAATATAATCATCATAAATAGGAGGCATGCTATCATCATAATAAATTTGCACAACAAAACTTGGGGGACAAAACATATCATCTTCATCAAACATCGCATCCCCAAGCTTGTGGCTTTGCATATCATTAGCATCATGGGTATTCAAAGAATTCGTACTAACAACATTGCAATCATGCTCATCATTAATAGTTTTAGTGCCAAACATTTTAATGCATTCTTCTTCTAGAACTTGTGCGCAATTATCGGAATCCTTATTTTCACGGAAGATATTAAAAAGATGAAGCATATGAGGTAAACTCAATTCCATTTTTTGTAGTTTTATTTTATAAACTAAACTAGTGATAAAAAAAGAAACTACATGATTCGACTGCAAGATCTAAAGATATACCTTCAAGCACTAACCTCCCCGGTAACGGCGCCAGAAACTGGCTTAGTTGACGGGGTGCTAGTGCCGCTTTCCTCGCCTCCCCGGCAACGGCACCAGAAACTGCTTGATGTCTACTACACAACCTTCTTCTTGTAGACGTTGTTGGGCCTCCAAGTGCATAGGTTTGTAGGACAGTAGCAAATTTCCCTCAAGTGGATGACCTAAGGTTTATCAATCTGTGGGAGGCGGGGGTTGAAGATGGTCTCTCTCAAACAACCCTGCAACCAAATAACAAAGAGTCTCTTGTGTCCCCAACACACCCAATACAATGGTAGGTTGTATAGGTGCACTAGTTTGGTGAAGAGATGGTGATACAAGTGCAATATGGATGGTGGATACAGGTTTTTGTAATATGAAATTATAAAAAAATCAAGGTAACTAATGATAAAAGTGAGCATAAACAGTATTGCAATGCTAGGAAACAAGGCCTAGGGTTCATACTTTCACTAGTGCAAGTTCTCTCAACAATAATAACATAACTGGATAATATAAAATACCCCTCAACATGCAACAAAGTGTCACTCCAAAGTCACTAATAGTGGAGAACAAACGAAGAGATTATTGTAGAGTACGAAACCACCTCAAAGTTATCCTTTCTGATCGATCTATTCAAGAGTCCGTAGTAAAATAACACGAAGCCATTCTTTCCGTTCGATCTATCATAGAGTTCGTACTAGAATAACACCTTAAGACACAAATCAACCAAAACCCTAATGTCACCTAGATACTCCAATGTCACCTCAAGTATCCGTGGGTTTGATTATACGATATGCATCACACAATCTCAGATTCATCTATTCAACCAACACAAAGTACTTCAAAGAGTGCCCCAAAGTTTCTACAGGAGAGTCAAGATTAAAACGTTTGCCAACCCCTATGCATAAGTTCACGAGGTCACGGAACCCGCAAGTTGATCACCGAAATGTACATCAAGTAGATCACGTGAATATCCCATTGTCACCACAGATAAGCACATGCAAGACATACATCAAGTGTTCTCAAATCCTTAAAGACTCAACCCGATAAGATAACTTCAAAGGGAGAAATCAATCCATTACAAGAGAGTAGGGGGAGAAACATCATAAGATCCAACTATAATAGCAAAGCTCACGATACATCAAGATCGTATCACCTCAAGAACACGAGAGAGAGAGAGAGAGGGAGAGAGAGATCAAACACATAGCTACTGGTACATACCCTCAGCCCCGAGGGTGAACTACTCCCTCCTCGTCATGGAGAGCGCCGGGATGATGAAGATGGCCAGGTGAGGGATCCCACCCTCCGGCAGGGTGCTGGAATAGGGTCCCGATTGGTTTTTGGAGGCTACAGAGGCTTGCGGCGGCGGAACTCCTGATCTAGGTTATGTTCTAGGGGTTTCTGTATATATAAGAGGTTTTGGCGTCGAGAACAAGTCAGGGGGGTCTCCGCGCTGTCCATGAGGTAGGGATGTGCGCCCCCACCCTTGTGGGCAGCCCGAGACTATTATGGCCCAACTCTTTTACTCCATGGCCTTCTTCTGGTCCAAAAATAAGCTCCGTAAAGTTTCAGGTCAATTGGACTCTGTTTGGTTTTCCTTTTCTGCCATACTCAAAAACAAGTAAAAAACAGAAACTCGCACTGGGCACTAGGTTAATAGGTTAGTCCCAAAAATCATATAAAATAGCATATAAATGCATATAAAACATCCTAGATGGATAATATAATAGCATGGAATAATAAAAAATTATAGATACGTTGGTGACGTATCAGAGCACTACAGCCTTTCTGGTAAGTATATGTGAATGACATATTGTTGATCGAAAATGATGTAGAATTTTCTGGAAAGCACAAATGAGTGTTTGAAAGGAGTTTTCAAAGAAAGAGCTCGGTGAAGTTGCTTATATATTGGGCATCAAGATCTATATCAAGATGCTTGATAAGATTTTTCAGTGAGTACATACCTGGACAAGATTTTTGAAGTAGTTCGAAATGGAACAGTCAAAGAAGGAGTTCTTGCCTGTATTGCAAGGTGTAAAGTTGAGTAAGACTCAAAACACGACCACGGCAGAAAATAGAAAGAGAATGAAAGTCATTCCCAATGCCTCAACCATAGGTTCTATAAAGTATGCTATATTGTTTACCAAACCAATTGTGTACCTTACCATGAGTTTGGCAAGGGGGTACGATATTAATCCAGGAGTGGATTACTTGACAGCGGTCAAAATTATCATTAGAAGACTAAGGAGATATTTCTTGGTTATGGAGGTGATAAAGAGTTCGTCGTAAAGAGTTACGCCGATGCAAGCTTTTACACCAATTCGGATGACTTTGAGTCTCAATCTGGATACATACTGAAAGTGGGAGAAATTAGCTAGAGTAGCTCCATGCAGAGCATTGTAGACATAGAAAATTTGCAAAATACATACGGCTCTGAATGTGACAGACCCATTGACTAAGCTTCTCTCACAAGAAAAACATGATCACACCATAGTACTCTTTGGGTGTTAATCACATAGCAATGTGAACTAGATTATTGACTCTAGTAAAACCCTTTGGGTATTAGTCACATGGCGATGTGAACTAATCACATAAAGATGTAAACTATTGGTGTGAAATCACATGATGATGTGAACTAGATTATTGACTCTGGTGCAAGTGGGAGACTGAAGGAAATATGCCCTAGAGGCAATAATAAAGTTGTTATTTACATTTACTTATATCATGATAAATGTTTATTATTCATGCTAGAATTGTATTAACTGGAAACTTAGTACATGTGTGAATACATAGACAAACAGAGTGTCCCTAGTATGCTCTACTTGACTAGCTCGTTAATCAAAGATGGTTAAGTTTCCTAGCCATAGACATGTGTTGTTATTTGATGAACGGGAACACATCATTAGAGAATGATCTGATGGACAAGACCCATCCGTTAGCTTAGCACTATGATCGTTTAGTTTATTTCTATTGCTTTCTTCATGACTTATACATGTTCCTATGACTATGAGATTACGCAACTCCCGAATACCGGAGGAACACTTAGTGTGCTATCAAACGTCACAATGTAACTGGGTGATTATAAAGATGCTCTACAGGTGTCTCCGATGGTGTTTGTTGAGTTGGCATAGATCGATATTAGGATTTGTCACTCCGAGTGTCGGAGAGGTGTCTCTAGGCCCTCTCGGTAATGCTCATCACTATAAGCCTTGCAAGCAATGTGAAAAATGAGTTAGTTGTGGGATGATGCATTACGGAATGAGTAAAGAGACTTGCCGGTAATGATATTGAACTAGCTATGATGATACCGATGATCGAATCTTGGGCAAGTAACATACCAATGACAAAGGGAACAACGTATGTTGTTATGCGGTTTGACCGATAAAGATCTTCGTAGAATATGTAGGAGCCAATATGAGCATCCAGATTCCGCTATTGGTTATTGACCGGAGATGTGTCTCGGTCATGTCTACATAGTTCTCGAACCCGTAGGGTCCGCACGCTTAACGTTCGATGACGATTTGTATTATGAGTTATGTGATTTGATGAATTGAAGTTTGTTCGGAGTCCCGGATGAGATCACGGACATGATGAGGAGTCTTGAAATGGTCGAGAGGTAAAGATTCATACATTGGAATGTTGCACTTGGACATCGGAATGGTTCCGAGTGGTTCGGGCATTTTTCCGGAGTACCGGGAGGTTACCGGAACCCCCACACTCCCCCGGGAGAAGTTATGGGCCTTATGGGCCATAAGAGGGAAGCACACAAGCCCACAAGGGGACGGTGCACCCCCCCTTGGGTAGGAGGACGATTTGGACTAGGAGAAGGCCCCCCTTTCCTTCTCCTTCTCCCTTCCCCCTTTCCTACTCCGCATGGGAGGTGGAATCCTACTAGGACTAGGGAGTCCTAGTAGGACTCCACACCTTGGCGCCCGCCCCTAGGGCTGGCTGCCTCTCCCTCTCCCTCCTTTATATACGAAGGCAAGGACACCCCAAAGACACACAAGTTGATCTTTTAGCCGTGTGCGGTGCCCCCCTCCACAGTTACATACCTCGGTCATATCGTCGTAGTGCTTAGGCGAAGCCCTATGCCAGTAACTTCATCATCACCGTCACCACGCCGTCGTGCTGACGGAACTCTCCCTCGGCCTCAACTACATCAAGAGTTCGAGGGACGTCACCGAGCTGAATGTGTGCAGATCGCGGAGGTGCCGTACGTTCGGTACTTGGATCGATTGGATCACGAAGACGTTCGACTACATCAACCGCGTTACTAAACGCTTCCGCTTTTGGTCTACGAGGGTACGTGGACACACTCTCCCCGCTCATTGATATGCTTCTCCTAGATAGATCTTGCGTGATCGTAGGCAAATTTTTTGAAATACTACGTTCCCCAACATTGAGCACAACACGAACCAGCAGCAATGTACTCATCTTCAGCAGTAGAGAGTGATACGCAGTTCTATTTCTTCGAGGACAAACATACCAAGGATCGTCCATGGAAATGGCATGTGCTTGATGTTGACTTGCAGTCCACACGATCACCAGCATAGTCAGAGTCAGAGTATCCAATGAGATCAAAAGCCTAGCCCTTGGGATACCATAATCCAAGTGTTGGAGTGTGAGCTTGATATCGAAGAATAAGCTTCACAACCTTATTGTGTGATTCCTTCCGTGTAGCTTAAAAACGGGCACACATGCAAACACTAAGCATAACATCTGGCCTAGATGCACATAGATACAGTAAAGAGCCAATCATGGAGCGATATACCTTTTGATCGAAGTCAATACCATTTTCATCAGTGCATAGATGGCCATTTGTGGGCATAGGAATTTTGACGCCTTTGCAATCTTGCATGCCAAATTTCCTCAACACATCCTTGAGGTATTTCTCCTGAGATATGAAGATGTCGTTGCGCTTTTGATGAATTTGAAGACCTAAGAAGAATTTAATTCTCCCATCATAGACATTTGATATTCCTCACTCATCATATAGGAAAATTCGTCATTGTAACGTTGGTCAGTACAACCAAAGATGACATCATCAACATATATTTGGCACACGAATAATTCATCATCAAAGGTTTTGGTGAAAATAGTTAGGTCAAGCGAACTGGGTTTGAAGCCTTTCTTCATGAGGAATTCCTTCAAGGTATCATACCACGCCCGAGGGGCCTGCTTAAGGCCATAGAGGGCCTTATTGAGTCTGAAGACTTTGTCAGGATGCTTTGGATAGCATAGGTGCAAATAGCCTCAAATCTAGCAACAGGTGCAAAAGTTTTATCGAAATCAATTCCTTCAACCTGTGTTTAGCCTTGAGCTACAAGCCATGCCTTATTCCTCACCACAAGGCCATTTTCATCTTGCTTGTAACGGTCGATCCATTTGGTGCCGATGATATTGTGCTTGCATGGGTATGGTCGCTTGACAAGTTCCGAGACACTGTTGAGCTCGAATTGATGTAGTTCCTCTTGCATCGCTTGAATCCACTCAGGCTCCAGAAATGCCTCATCTACTTTGGTGGGCTCTGTGATAGAGACAAAAGCAAAGTGCCCACAAAAGTTAGACAAATGTCAAGCCTTTGAGCGTGTGAGAGGGCCTGGTGCGTTGATGTCGCTGATGATTTTCTCGATCTGCACTTCGTTTGCAACGCGAGGATGCGTGGGTTGACGAGGTTGAGTAGGCTCAGCATTTTCTTCAGAGCCATTTTCTTCAGGTGCACTAGCATGATGTTCTTCATGTTCTGGAATGACTTCTTCAGCAGATTCTTCGATACGAATGACATCCTCAGTAGCCTTGAACTTGATGGATTCCTCAGGTGACTTTTCATCTAGCACAGGAGGTAGGTGCGCTCTTTGCGAGCCATTAGTCTCATAGAAACACACATCTACAGTTTCAACAACCTTGTTGTGCACGATTTTGAAGACTCTGTAGGTGTGCGAGTCCTTTCCGTAACCAAGCATAAAACCATCATGTGCTTTCGGTGCAAATTTAGAATTGCGATGAGGATCTCTACTAGCACCGAAGACTTTGAAATAACTCACATTGAGTTTCTTGTCAATGAGGAGTTCATATGAGGTCTTTTTGAAGAATTTGTGAAGATATACCTTGTTGATGATGTGGCACGCAGTATCAATTGCCTCAGGCCAGAAATGACGAGGCGTCTTGTATTCATCAAGCATAGTGCGAGCCATCTCAAAAAGACCCATGTTCTTGCGCTCCATGACGCCATTCTGTTGAGGAGTATAAGGAGCAGATAACTCGTGAGTAATACCAAGTTCATCAAGATAGTCATCAATACTAGTATTCTTGAACTCGGTCCCATTGTCACTTTTGATGTGCTTGATCTTCACACCAAAGTTGGTTGAATCCCTCGAGGAAAATCGTCTGAAGACTTCCCGCACTTCATATTTGTAAGTGACGATATGCACCCATGTGTAACGAGAATAGTCATCAACAATAACAAAGCCATATAAATATGCAGCATTAGTGAATGTGGCATAATGAGTTGGGCCAAAGAGATCCATGTGAAGAAATTCAAATGGACGAGTGGTAGTCATGATGGTCTTTGAGGGATGCTTCGCCTTGGTCATTTTCCAGCTTCACAAGCTCCACACAGGTGATCCTTGAGGAATTTGACATCCTCGATGGCAATGGCATGCTTCTTCTTCGCAAGAGTGTGCAAGTTCCTCATGCCAGCATGACCAAGTCATCAATGCCATAGCTAGCCTTCTGAAGCTTTTGTAAGTAGACATGTAGCAGGTTGTGGTCCTATAGAGAAATCAACAATATACAAGTCTCCTCTCCTAAATCCTTTGAAGACTTTGGAATGGTCAGCTTCCATGATCACAACACAACGATACTTGCCAAAGATAACAACCATATCAAGATCACAAAGCATTGAGACAGACATGATGTTGAATCCTAAGGACTCGACAAGCATGAATTTGTCCATGTGTCGATCCTTTGAGATCTTAATCTTACCTAGACCCAATACCTTGCTTTTGTCTTTGTTAGCGTAGGTGATATGCTTCAGAAATGATGGAGACATAGCAGTGTCCGTCAATAAGTTCCTGTCACTAGTCATGTGATTTGTACATCCACTGTCGAGGACCCACTCAGTAGCTTTTGGTTGATCATCCTGCAGATGAAATAGTGCATCTTACGAACTCATATACTTCATCAGTGAAGAATATGATATCAAACTCATTAGATCAATTTCATCAAGGAATAGAACAGATATAGCAGTATGAGGACGTGAGAAATGAACATTCATTTCTTCATGATTAGTTTGTGTCGTTTCAAGCATATTAAGGTCTCCAGCAAATTCTTCAGACGATGAAGTTCGTCTGGAGACTTGACCCTGCATAAGAGATTAGTTCTTTTTCTTCACCACCCACATCTGGAGGGGTGGCAAAGAGTTCATCATTCTGCGAGCTCCATGAGAGAAAGGTGGCATAGAAGCCAGTCCACTTTGTTTCACAGAAGAGGGGTTAGAGTAAGCATATGAATAAGTAGAGAAATTCTTCGGGGACTTATGAACATAATGATTTGAAGAATAATGTAATATTCATACCCCTTAGGCTTTCCCTGCGAAACAGAAGGGTTGGCACGATGATGTTCATCTGAGGATTTTGATCCATATGAGGAATTTGATCTATATGAGGACTTGGATCCATATGACGTCTTTGGTCCATATGAAGAATTTGATCTGGGGTTCCTATTCTTCACAGGTAGTGTCATGATGACATTCACCTGAAGACTTTCAAGGCACCCTTTGGAAATCCAGATTTTCTTCATGAGGGGACCGTTCCTACAGTTAGTGCCAACATATCTAGCAAATACTTCACCATTCTGATTTTTGAACAGTTTATAGTTGGAGTCAAATGACTCATCAGAAGAATATGAATATCCACATGTAAAGCTAGATAAATTGGATGATCTACTGGAGGTCCCTTTGCAGCAACCCATGAGGTTTTGGGATACTGCTCAGGCTTCCAGTAATTCCCATCAGCATTGAGTTTCCTCTCAAAGGTAATATCCTCTTTCCTAGGGTTCCTGTTGAGGATCTGCCTTTTAAGCACATCACAAAGAGCCTGATGCCTGATACATCTCCGTCGTATCTATAATTTTTTATTGCTCCATGCCAATATTATACAACTTTCATATACTTTTGGCAACTTTTTATACTATTTTTGGGACTAACATATTGATCCAGTGCCCAGTGCCAGTTCTTGTTTGTTGCATGCTTTATGTTTCGCAGAAAATCCATATCAAAGGGAGTCCAAACGGGATAAAAACAGACGGAGATTTTTTTTGGAATATATGTGAATTTTGGGAAGTGGAATCAACGCGAGACGATGCCCGAGGGGCCCACGAGGGTGTGGGGCGCTCCCTAGGGGGTCTGACGCGCCCTGGGTCCTCATGGCCACTCCGTACGGCAGTTGGTAACCTTATTTCTCCGCAAGAAAGCCAATATCCTGATAAAAATCGTGTCCAAATTTCAGCCCAATCGGAGTTACAGATCTCCGGGAATTTAAGAAACGGTGAAAGGGCAGAATCAGGGAACGCAAAAACAGAGAGAGACAGAGAGACAGATCCAATCTCGGAGGGGCTCTCGCCCCTCCGCCGCCATGGAGACCATGGACCAAGGGGAAACCCTTCTCCCATCTAGGTGGAAGGTCAAGGAAGAATAAGAAGAAGGGGGGCTCTCTCCCCCTGTCTCTCGGTGGCGCCGGAACACCGCTGGGGCCATCATCATCACCGCAATCTACACTAACACCTCCGTCATCTTCACCAACATCTCCATCACCTTCCCCCATCTATCTACAGCGGTCCACTCTCCCGCAACCTGATGTACCCTCTACTTCAACATGGTGCTTTATGCTTCATATTATTATCCAACGATGTGTTGCCATCCTATGATGTCTGAGTAGATGTTCGTTGTCCTATCGGTAATTGGTGAATTGCTATGATTGGTTTAATTTGCTTATGGTTATGTTGCTGCCCTTTGGTGCCCATCATATGAGCGCACGCATGGATCACACCATAGGGTTAGTTGTATGTTGATTGGACTATGTATTGGAGGGCAAGAGTGACAGAAGCTTCAACCTAGCATAGAAATTGATGCATACGGGATTGAAGGGGGACCAATATATCTTAATGCTATGGTTGGGTTTCACCTTAATGAACGTTAGTAGTTGCGGATGCTTGCTAATAGTTCCAATCATAGGTGCATAGAATTCAAAGTCAGGGATGACATGCTAGCAGTGGATTCTCCCACATAAAACTTGCTATCGGTCTAGTAAAGTAGTCAATTGCTTAGGGACAATTTCGCAACTCCTAACACCACTTTTCCACACTCGCTATACTAAGTTTATTGCTTCTTTATCTAAACAGCCCCTAGATTTTATTTACGTGCTCTTTATTATCTTACAAACCTATCCCGTTACACCTACAAAGTACTTCTAATTTTATACTTGTTCTAGGTAAAGCAAACGTCAAGCGTGCATAGAGTTGTATCGGTGGTCGATAAAACTTGAGGGAATATTTGTTCCACCTTTAGCTCCTCGTTGGGTTAGACACTCTTACTTATCGAAAGAGGCTACAATTGATCCCCTATAGTTGTGGGTTATCAATGCCCCTTGAGGCTTTTGTACATGCCTGTCACATACAACTCCTTCAGCCCTGCATTGTCAGTGATATTAGAGGTATCCTCAGTTGAGAATTTGTGATAGCAGAGACACTTGAAGAATTTCCAGCAATAGAAGCATTTGAACTTTCAGGTGAAGAATTAGCAGATTCACGTTCAATGCATTTCCAACATGGTGGAATGAATTCATCCCGAGCGGCATTGATCTATTGAGCAAGCAATGAATCACGTTCGTTCTAAAGATCTTCATAACTCTCCCTTAGCTTTTCAAGATCTTGCTTTCTTTGAAGAAATTCGTAAGAAAGCTTCTCATGATCAGATAAGAGAGTGTTATGATGACTTTGAAGATTGTCAAACTTAGACTGAAGTCTCTTAAGATTATCAGTCAAGGTTTGAGTGCAATCCATTTCTTCACCCAACACGTCATTGCTTTTGTCTAGCATATTTTGAACCTTTTCAAAAGCCTTTTGTTGTTTCACAGCAATCTTAGCAAGTTTAGAATAGCTAGGCTTGAGGTTTTCATTAGATTCTGTCGGCATTCTGGGAACGGGGGTCCCCAGACTTGCCTGCCTGCGGCTTGCGACGTGGCTCAAAAGGGGGCCCAGCACGGCCCATCTTCATCAACACAGACTCAAGACCCTCGCGAGGGGCCAAGCCTCGCAGGGCGGACGACACGGAGCTTCCTCAGGCACGGCCTCATCAGGCTGGCTCGCGAGGAGGCGGAGAGATCAAGGCGGGGTACCTCACGAGGTGCCAATGACGCAAGCCATGACGACCAAGGGCGCCAGGCGGGCGCCAGCCCACGCAGTGTCCTCCTTTCCTCTTTGGTGCAAAGGGCAAAGCACAGGCGAGGGCATCAAGCAAAGGCACCCGTTTCGGTGCAACGAGACCAAGACCAGTCCAACGGAAGGAAGGAAGTCATTGTGGAGCCCAAGTCGGCGTCACCACCAGAGCCTTTGGCAGGCGAGGACCAACTTTAGTCAGGATAAGTGTACCAGATGTTCCCCTTCAAAATGGCCAATTGTTGGCGCCCTTCCCGCTCAATATTTGGGGAAGAGGCCCAGGGCCTTTGCCTATAAATAGGACTAGCCACCCCCAGGGTAGAGGCATCGAGAAATCTAATCAGCTAGGATCCAGAGAGAGAGAAGGGCGACTAAACTCCTCCTTGCAGTTCATCGCCCCGGCCAAGAACAGACCTTCGTGAGGCTGTTCTTCCTTGTATTGTTCATCATCAGCCCAAGAGGCAATCCACCACACCACCACACTGGAGTAGGGTATTACACCACATCGGTGGTCCGAACCAATATAAACCCTGTGTCTCTTGTGCTGTTCTTCCCCGTAGTTTAGATCCTTGCGAGGCGGAGGGGTACAGGTAGGTAGGAAGCGTAATCTCCGCGCGAACCCCAGAGTTCGAACCTCAAGGGTCTGCCGGAACCCGAAATCTGACATTTGGCGCGCCAGGTAGGGGTGCGCCGGAATCCACCTTCTACCGCTTCGTGCCCCGTCGCGTCGTCATCACCATGTCCGGCGACCAGGCGGGCAACCCAGATCCATGGGCGGCATGGCCCGCCCGCACAGAGCCGCTCGCCTCGGGTGACCCCGTGCCCTAGGCAGCTCGCGGTCCGCAAGGCGCTGCGGGCCGCGGGCGACGCGGACAGGCTTCGACGGCTCTCACACCACGGCAGGCGCGGTCGGCAGCAAGGGCCTCCAATCACGCCGCGACCATGACACCGTACACTCGCCGGGAGCAGGCGAACTCGAGGGCCGCGCTCACAGTGGCCCGGGAGCTGCTGCAGTGCAGGCTGCTGGAGGGCGGCCGCGACGTGTTGCTGGAGCGGGTGGCAGAGCTCCTGGGCTTTGCCGCCTCGGGGGCTCACCCCTTCTGCATCCAGCTCCCAACTCAAGCCCACGGCGGCCCGCGGGGGGGCTCCGCGCGCGCCCGCGGGCTCCAAGGCCACTCCAACGCCAGCGAGGCTGTCGGCACCGGACCGGCAGCGGCGTTGCCCCCGCTCCCGGTCCGCAAAGAAGAAGGACTCGACATGGCCCACGGCCCCAGCGGGCAGCCGCGCTACCACCCCACGGTGGGCGCGTCGAGCAGAGCTGCATGGCACGCGGGGCACTACGACGTGGCCTTCGGTATGACGGCGCCAGAAGAATACGTGCCCCACATGGTGGACCATGGGCACCCTCACGAGGGCTAACAAGGCTCGCTCCTCAGCCCAAGCTGGGGGGACGAGGCGCCAGAAGCTGAGCTCTTCCAGGAGCACCGAGACGGTCCCACTGGCCACGCTGGAGGCAACGAATATCGGGTACCGCTAATTCCTCGGGAGCAGGCATACGCTAATCATGGATCGCATGAGGTGCAGGTCGCCACAACGAACAGCTGCCCCGCTCCCGCGGTCTCCTACCCCTCGGGAGGAGGGCGCAGGGGCTGCAGGAGAGGGGCAGAGATCCGACGTCACCACCGCGGCGTTCGGAGCAAGGCGTTCTCAGGAGGTAGGCCCTCCACTGGGGAGGTGCCTCAGGGCCTGCCCCTGGCGGAGGACCCATGGTCGTCGGGGGAACTGCTGGCGACCGCTCTACCCCATCGGCGGCGTCCTGGTTTCCGATCGTCGTTGATGGCACTAGAGTGTGGCGCAAGGCGGGGCCCTCGTCTGGCGATATGAAGCAAGGCCGGTACCTGTGAAGAAGGCCCAGTGCCTGTGAAGCTCGCCTCCCCGTGACACTCTCACGTAATAATGAGTGGGGCTATACATGCCCCGGAGTCTTAGGGGTGCCGGCCTCAGGCCTTGGGGCTCCCTCCCATGCCCAGTGGCAACACTTAGCTCCGCGCTGGTGAGAAGATGTCCAAGACTAGATTAGGTGCCGGACACGGCCTTTTGTCTGCTTTCATTGCCTTTTCCTTTGATTGTCGCTTTCCCCCATCGGATTTAAGTTGAATTCGAATTTGAGATTTGCGTGCGTTCGGGGAAGGGGTCCTTAGTCTCGCTCGAGCAATTTCTCATGTTTTGATGACCACTTCGCCTCAGCTGCCTCCCCTCGTGAGCCCCTCGCGAGCCGGGTCAGGCCCAGCTTGCGCGCGGCCCAGACTGCCGCCGCCGCGTCCTCTCAGCAGGGTTTTTTTACTGCAGATCCTACGGGTTTGATCGGGGAACACCCGGGACACCACAGCCTCCCACAGGCTACCTCAGGGCTCGCGCGGAACAAAGGTAAACTAGCCAACTGGCACGTCGCTCAGCCAACCGCTTGGCATGGGCGCATGGGCAATGTAACATCTACTAATACGATAAATGCAAGTTTTACATGAGGGGCTCCCCCTCTCAAAATGCTCTCACAGCTATCAGGCCAAAACCTGAGTTCTATTCATGCAGGGTACAGAAACAGAAACGATGCATAATCAGTCGGATAAATCCCCCAATGCGTCCTCAGGAGCGCCTCCCGAACCATTGCTGGCGTCGCTGGGCTCGCTGTCACCATCTGCATTACCGCTAGTGGCGTCAGGGTCGTTCACCACGCCGCCCTCGTCGGCAGCCACGATCACGCCGTCATTGTCTGAAGCGAAGGCCCTGACAAGAGCATCCACATTGTCTTCCACCCAATCGCCAGGTCGTCTCGGACGGCCTGGGGAACTAGGGCGAGGGCAGCGTCAAAATCGAAGTGGGGATCCATGTTCCTGAGGTGGCTGAAGACGCAAGAAAAGGCGCACCCGAGCAGGGCACGGCTCCTCTCCTCCACCAACCTGTAGGCCCTGGCCGACCGCGCCTCCAGCTGCGTCACCACGTCGGTGAAGAACTGAAGGTTGCCGGCGTAGTTGACTGCGTGCGGCTCACCGACAGCCGCCTCGCAGATGTTACCCAAGGCTGTGTTGGCTCTCTCCCGGAGCGTGGTGAGCATGGGGCCGCGCTCATGCTCCAGGATCCGCCGTTGGCATATCTCGTCCTCATTCTGGCGCGCGACGGCTTCAGCCTCCTCCACCCGATTGCGAAGAAGGAGCCCTTCGGCCTGGGAGGTGGTTGACTCCCCTTGCGCCACCCCAAGGGCGGCCCGAAGAGCATCGGCCCGCCGCGTCGCTTCCTCCAGCTTGGCCCTCAAGGCAGCGGTCCTACCTTCAGCCTCGACCCGGATCAACTCCAGCTTTCCCTCGAACTCGCACTCGAGGTTCAGGCGCGCAGTCGCCACCCGACGCCTGACCTCCTCCAGGACACAGGCTTCCCATGCAGCGACATCATCCTCCGCCTGCTTCACCAAGCGCCCCCTCGTCTCCAGACACTCGTACTCGCGCGTACGTTCGGCGGCTTCCAGCGTCAGCGCCTCCTCACGCTTCTGGAGCCCTGCCGGGTCGCCAGAGGCCACCTTCATCGACACAAGGGCTGCCTCGCGCAGCTCCACTTGCTCTTCCAGTGAGTGGCACCAGGTTAGGAGCTCCCGAGCCCGCTCCTCCGCTGCCTCTCGCCGCCGGTCAGCTTCCAGGCCTCCTCAGCGGCCCGAGATTGGGCCTCCCGAGAGGCCGCCAACGACGCCTTGGCCTTTTCATCGTCAAGATCGCGCTGATGGCGCGCAAGGGCGACGGCGCCCTCCAGCTCGCGCCTCTTTGCAGCCAGGCGCAGGCCCTCGGCCTCAAGGCACGCGTCTTCGTCAGCAAGCTCCTCACCAAGCAGGTCCACCGCGTTAGCCGCCCTTCGAAGGAATCCTTGGCGAAGAGCACGGCTCTCCCAAGCACGCTCACACACGTCTTCCACACCATCACCTGCCCCAAGCAAGCGCCGGAGGCCACGAATCGGCACACCCCCTCCGGGCAGGGGGCTGGGGGCTGGCACCCTCGCGACGGTCGGGCACACCATGCCAGAAGCCCGGCCTGGAGCCAGCCCGTCCCCAGATGAAGAGCGCAGGGAGCGCCTCAGCTAATCGCAGTCCACGACCAGGCAAGAAGCCCACGGCAGGCTGGCTATGCCACGAGAAGGCCCGCGAAGGAAGACCGCGGGGTGCGCAGGGCCTCGATGCAGCTCGGGACGGTTCGCCCCTCCGATCTCCCTCACTACAAGGGCTGTGCTGCTCAGAGCACTTGAGGACGGAGGAGGGAGCGAAGCCAAGGGGGACGGCACCTCAGCCGTCTCCGCGAGCTCGGCTGGAAGGGGCCTGCAGAACAAGAATCAGCAAGAGCAACAGAAAGAAAGGGAGCGGCTGTGTACAACTACGAGTCCGCCTAGCATGGCGCGGAATAAGGGGGCGTGGGGGAACAATGCCGCCCACGTCCAATCAACCGCCACGCGGCACCCAAGGCCGTAGGCTGTTAGGGCCCGCGGCGCTTCGCCCTTGTCCTTTCGCCTCCCTGCAAGGCCAAGTCCGGGCGCGCCTTGGGCCCGGGGGCTACTGTCGGCGTTCTGGGAATGGGGGTCCCCAGACTTGCCTGCCTGCCGCCTGCGGCGTGGCTCAAAAGGGGGCCCAGCATGACCCATCTTCATCAACACAGACTCAAGACCCTCGCGAGGGGCCAAGCCTCGCGGGGCGGACGACACGGAGCTTCCTCAGGCACGGCCTCATCAGGCTGGCTCGCGAGGAGGCGGAGAGATCAAGGCGGGGTACCTCACGAGGTGCCCATGACGACCAAGGGCGCCAGGCGGGCGCCAGCCCGCGCAGTGTCCTCCTTTCCTCTTTGGTGCAAAGGGGGCAAGCGTAGGTGTGGGCATCAAGCAAAGGCACCCGTTTCGGTGCAACGAGACCAAGACCAGTCCAACGGAAGGAAGGAAGTCATTGTGGAGCCCAAGCCGACGTCACCACCAGAGCCTTTGGCAGGCGAGGACCAACTTTAGTCAGGATAAGTGTACCAGATGTTCCCCTTTAAAATGGCCAATTGTTGGTGCCCTTCCCGCTCAATATTTGGGGAAGAGGCCCAGGGCCTTTGCCTATAAATAGGACTAGCCACCCCCAGGGTAGAGGCATCGAGAAATCTAATCAGCTAGGATCCAGAGAGAGAGAGAAGGGCGACTGAACTCCTCCTTGCAGTTCATCGCCCCGGCCAAGAACAGACCCTCGCGAGGTTGTTCTTCCTTGTATTGTTCATCATCATCCCAAGAGGCAATCCACCACACCACCACACTGGAGTAGGGTATTACACCACATCGGTGGCCCGAACTAGTATAAACCCTGTGTCTCTTGTGCTATTCTTCCCCGTAGTTTAGATCCTTGTGAGGCGGAGGGGTACAGGTAGGTAGGAAGCGTAATCTCCACGCGCACCCCAGAGTTCAAACCTCAAGGGTCTGCCGGAACCCGAAATCCGACAGATTCATCCTCACTTGATTCAGAGGAGGGGTATTTGTGTGCCTTGGCACCCTTTGCCATTAAGCAATAGGTGGGAGCGTAGTCATCGTCGTCGTCGTCAGCCGTGATGGGGAAGTCATTTTTCTCAGAGTTTAAGATGGACTTGCTGATGAAGGCAGTAGCAAGGGCTAGGCTCGCCACACCAGATTTTGACTCCTCAGATGCCTCCTCTTCCTCATTTTCTTCAGATTCGGCTTCACAGTCCATTTCCTTGCCAATGAATGCCCGGGCCTTTTTGGAGCTGCTCTTCTTGAGATGAAGACTTCAAGGATTTGGACGATGAGGACTTTGAAGATTTCTTCTTCTTCTTTGAGTCATCAGAACTATAATCCTTGTATTTCTTCTTCTTTGATTCCTTTTCCCACAGAGGACAGTCTTGAATGTAGTGACCAGGTTTCTTGCATTTGTGGCAAGTTCTCTTCTTGTAGTCACGGGATGAGGAATATGATCTCATGTCATCACTTCTTGAGGATTTACCAAAGCGACCACGCCTTGAGAACTTCTGGAATTTCCTCACAAGAATATCTAGCTCCTGGCTCAGTTCCTCAAGATCACCAAGGCTCCTACCAGAATCCTCACCTTCAGATTCAGAGACTGCCTTGGCCTTCAGAGCACGTGATCTGCCATAGCTCGGTCCATAGCGATCTCTCTTCTCAGCAAGCTGGAACTCATGAGTGTTTAGCCTCTCGAGGATATCAGCGGGATCAAGTGACTTGTAGTCTCCACGTTCTTGTATCATCAGTGCAAGAGTGTCAAATGAGGAATCAAGCGATCTCAGCAATTTCTTCACCACCTCAAGGTCGGTGATGTCAGTGGCACCAAGTGCTTGAAGCTCATTTGAGATGTCAGTGAGGCGATCGAAGGTTTGCTGAACATTTTCATTGTTGAGTCTTTTGAAGCGGTTGAAGAGATTGCGAAGAACGGCAACTCGAGAGTCACGCTGTGTTGAGACTCCTTCGTTGACCTTGGATAGCCTATCCCGGATAAGCTTAGCTGTCTCCAAAGCACTCACTCTGCCATACTGGTCTTTGCTTATATGGCCACATATGATGTTTTTTGCTTGAGAGTCGAGTTGCTTGAATCTCTTCACGCCAGCAGCGTTGATGGTAGGAGTGATAGAGGGAACGCCATTTTCCAGAATGTACCAGAGATCATTGTCAATTGCCTCAAGATGCATTCGCATCTTATTCTTCTAGTAGGGCTAGTCCATACTATCAAAGGTAGGACATCCAACAGAGACCTTGATCATACCTACAGTTGACATAACTAAAACTCCAGGCGGTTAAACAAAAATCACATAGAACAAGGGAG
Organism: Aegilops umbellulata; assembly: GCA_032464435.1. Classification (NCBI taxonomy): domain Eukaryota; kingdom Viridiplantae; phylum Streptophyta; class Magnoliopsida; order Poales; family Poaceae; genus Aegilops; species Aegilops umbellulata. The sequence goes on along the minus strand of CP136057.1, from coordinate 182,299,685 downwards.
TACCTTGCTCTGATACCAATTGAAAGTGCGTTATATCGACTAGAGGGGGGTGAATAGGCGATTTTTACAAATTTGACGCTAAGGAATTTCATGGTGAGGAAATTCCTAAATCACGAACAACAAACAGTGGAATAAGTACTCAGATGCAAGTATAACAGAGCAGTAGCACAGTCATCATGATGAAATGAAAACAAGCACAGAGTACAAGTAGCGTGAACACAAGATAAGCAGGCTGAAGACAAACTGACTGGAGAAATAGGATTGAGGAAATTGGAAGAGTCTTCAGTCAAAGTCCTCAAACAGTAACGATCAAGTACAACAGTATATGAATGAGGAAATGGAAGGGTTGAGTAAATAGAACCAGTAGCTCGGTGAAGACAGTGATTTGGTAGACCGGTTCCAACTACTGTGAAAGTCATACATCTGGTTGGAGCGGCTAGGTATTTAAACCTGACGACACATAGTCCCAGACACACAGTTCTCACCGTATTCACCTTGAGCTAAGGTCACACAGACCTCGCCCAATCACTCGTGGTAAGTCTTCAGGTGACTTCCAAACCTTCACAAACCCGGTCACTCGGCGATCCACAATTTCCTCTTAGATGCTCTAGACCATGATGCCTAACCGTCTGGAGGATGCGTAGTCCTCAAAGGTAACAAGCGTCGGTTCCACACAGGAACAATCTCTTCAATGATGCTCAATCACTTTGGGTTTCTAGGTGTTTGGGTTTGGGTTTTCCTCACTTGATGGTTTTCGCTCGAAGTCCTCGGAGGATGGGATGCTCTCAATGACAAGTGTTAGTTTCTCTCAGAGCATCCAACCAGCTAGTGGTTGTAGGGGGCGGCTATTTATAGCCTAGGGAGCAGCCCAACATGATAAGACATAAATGCCCTTCAATGATATGACCGTTAGGTGGGTAGATATTTTGAGACAGTTGGCGCATAGCACAACAACGGTCGGAAATTTGAGTATCAAATTCCTCAGGGCTATCATGTTCCTCACTTGTAGGCAATCCGCACTGGCGAATTCCTAACTCCTCAGTCAGAACAAATTCCTCATAGACCGGAAGATCTTCATCTCTGTCACTAAAGAAATTGACTGAACTGTATGAGATTTCCAATGGCTTCACTCAAAAGGATTGGTAGGTGTAGGATTTTGAGATGAGCATCACATGGAAACTTTTTCTTAGTTTTACCTCGACCCCCTTTAACAGTACGGTGTTTCCTATGACTCAAGAAAGAGAAAAATAAACTACAAAAACAAAAGTCTTCACGCTTCATGTTCCTCGCATGGATATCAATTCTTCATGGTCACACTAATTTCTTCACTTTCAAAGTCTTCAGAAAGCCAAAGTCCTCAGTTGAAGAAATTCATTTTTAGGGGCCGACTTTCTCTGTAAATATCAAACTCCTCATAGTCTTATAGACCTATGTACACTAACAAGTACATTAGTCCCTTAACCTATAAGTCTTCAAGACACCAAAATCACTAAGGGGCACTAGATGCACTTACACATATCATTTCAAACATGTATTGCCTCTAATTGGTTGAAGTGCCACTTATAATGAGACACATCTAACTTGGTAGAGTGATTTTGGTTGGATCTTCAAATTTATTGAAATGCCTTCTGCTTAGCGTTTTTGGTACATATTCCATGCTCCTACAATGTGGTTGCCATACATAAAAGTTGTGTTTGTCAGTATCATGCATCAACGAATTTGGAAGTGTGAATTTCATTCATTTTTCTTGTGTGTTTACTTGACAAGGCAAAATCAGAAAGGACGAAGGCATGGAATGATGGTCCTCTAGAGCAACTCAAACAGATGATCTCTGCAGATTCTCCTGCTACTCCTACTGCAGTGCAAGTTCCAAATCTCATCTCCCCTATACCACAACCCCAGGTGCTTGCTCTAACATGGCAGTGTGATATCTGGTTGCATGTTGCATATGGTGCCTAGCTTGTATTGCTCCTAATTTGTTGGATTGCATCTCCTTAGCTTACACATTATACATGTGAATATGACACGCCTTCCTGTTTTTGGTACATACTACATCTGCCTATCACACCATGTTCTTACATCAAACTATTGTTCTTGTGTATTCTCCATCTATTGCTTATGATGAGATAGTCACGCCCATGGGATAGTATGAAACGCGCTACTCGTATAAGGAGTGCAGTTTCATCCTCCCCACATGATTCTCAAGAAATAGCAAGCCTAAATGAAGATATTGAACGTAGCTCTGTACTTGAAGACCACATTTCCCCACACCACCATCGCAGGTGCTTGCTCTAACTTCGCAGTGTGATATGTGGTTGCATGTTACATATGGTGTCTAGCTTGTCATGCTTCTAATTAGGGTAAATTACATCTGCTTAGTTTACACATTATACCTGTGAATATGACATGCCTTCCTATTTTTTGGTACATACTACATCTATCCGTTAACCATGTTCTTACATGAAACTACCTCTCTTATGTATCATGCATCAATCACTTATGATGAGACACCTTTATTTGTTGCATATTGCATATTATTTCTAGCTTGTTTCCATGTATTGCTCCTAATTTGGTCAAATACATTTATGAGGCCACCCTTTAATTTGGCAGAGTGATGTTGGTTTCATCTTTCATATGGTTTCTAGCTTGCATTGCTTCTAACTAGTTCAAACACCTTGGGCTTAGTTTACACTTTATACATCATACATTTGAATATATCATGTCGTCCTATTTTTTATACTTATTCCATCCTCCTATCATGCGGCTGCCTAACATGAAAGTAGTGTTCGTTAGTATCATGCATCAATGAGTTCTGAAGAGCAAATTTTATTCCTTTTTCTTGTGGGTTTGACTTAACAAGGCAAAATCAAAAAGGAGGAAGGAAAAGAGTAAGGAAGGCGATGATTGTGGTCCTCTGCAGCAACGTAAATGGAGCATCTATACGGATTCTCCTCGTACTGCTAGTGCATTACAAGTTCCAAGTCCCTGCTCCCCTACTCCACCATCCAAGGTGCTTGCTCTCACTTGGCAGTGTGATATCTGGTTGCATGTTGCTTATGGTGTCTAGCTTGTATTGCTTCTAATTAGTGTAAACTGCATCTCCTTAGCTTACACATGATATGTGTGAATATGACACGCCTTCTTGTTTTTGGTACATACTATATTTGTCTATCACACCCTGTTCTTACATGAAAGTACTCTTCTTGTGTATCCTGCATCAGTCACTTATGTTGGGACACCTTTAAGTTGCCAGTGTGATACTGGTTTGCGTCTTGAATATGATTTCCATCATGTAGTGCTTCTATTTTGATGAACGCCACCTATGACGAGACAGTTTTAACTTGGCAGAGTGATATGGATTGCACCTTCCATATGGTGTCTAGCTTGCAGTGCTTCTAATTTGTTGAAGTGCCTTCTGCTTAGTTACCACATCATAGGTGTGAATATGTCAAGCCGTCAAGTTTTTCATACATATTCCATCCTCGTATCATGAATTTGCCTTTCATCAGAGTAGTGTTTGTCAGTATCATGCATGAATGAGTTCTGGAGAGTGTATTTTATTCCTTTTTCTTGTCTGTTTGACCTCACAATGCAAAATCAATAAAGAGGAAGGAAATTGGTAAGGCATTCGATGATGGTGGTCCTTTCGAGCAACTGAAACGGATGGTCTCTATAGATTCTACTATGCCATCCTCCAACAAGATTCACAAGACAACGCAAGGCTAGACGGTCAACGTAGTTGTGTAGATGATGAGCACATCCCCCAATTCCACCATCATAGGTGTTTGCTCTAACTTGGCACTATTATATGTGGTTGCATCTTGCGTATGATGTCTAGCTTGTATTGCTTCCAACTTTGTTGAATTGCATCTGCTTATTCTACACATAATGCCTGTGAATATGACACATGTTCCTATTTCTAGAACATACTATATCTGATCACACCATGTTCTTACATCAGACTACGGTTCTTTCATATCCTGCATCAGTAACTTATGATAAGGCACCTTTAAGTCACCACTGAGATATTGGTTGCGTCTTGCATATGATTTCTAGCATGTACTACTTCTAATTTGTTGAAACGCCAGACAGTTTAAACTTGGGAGAGTGATATTGGTTGCATCTTTCATATGGTGTCTAGCTTGTAGTGCTCCTAATTTGTTGAAATGCCTTCTACTTAGTTACCACATCATAGGTGTGAATATGTCACGTCGTCCTATTTTTCATACATATTCCATCCTCGTATCATGTGTTTGCCTTTTATCCGGGTAGTGTTCGTCAGTATCATGCATGAACGAGTTCAGAAGAGCAAATTTTATTCCTTTTTCTTATCGGTTTGACTTCACAATGCGAAATCAATACAGCTGAAGGAAATTAGTAAGGCAGTGGATGATGGTGGTCCTTCGGAGCAACTCAAACAGAGAGTCTCTACAGATTCTTCTCCGCCATCCTCCCAACAAGATTCGCAAGACAACACAAGGTTGGACAGTCAGCGTAGCTGTGTAGATGATGAGCACATCTCCCCTACTCCACCATCACAGGTGCTTGCTCTAACTTAGAACTGTTATATGTGGTTGCGTGTTTCGTATGATGTCTACTTTCTATTGCTTCTAATTTATTGAGTTGCATCTGCTTAGCTTACAACTTATACATGCAACAATCACTTACCCATAAGACACATTTAACTTGGGAGTGTGATGTAGGTTGCATCTTGCATTGTCTTCTAGCTTGTAATGCATAATTTTTTTGAAATGGCACTTACAACGGGACACTTTTTACCTGATAGTGATATAGGTTGCATTTTCATATGGTGCCTAGCTTTCAGTTCTTCTAATTTTCTTGAAATGCCTTCTGCTTATTGTTTTTCATACATATTCCATCCTCCTGTCGTACGTGTGAATATGCGATTGAGGGAGTCCTGGATTAGGGGGTGTTCGGATTGCCGAACTATACCTTCAGCCGGACTCCAGGACTATGAAGATACAAGATTGAAGACTTCGTCCCGTGTCCGGAAGGATCTTTTCTTGGCGTGGAATGCAAGCTAGGCGTGCGGATATTCCAGATCTCCTACCATTGTAACCGACTCTGTGTAAACCCTAACCCTATCCGGTGTCTATATAAACCGGAGGGTTGTAGTCCGTAGGACAACCATCATCATACACAATCATACCATAGGCTAGCTTCTAGGGTTTAGCCTCCTTGATCTCGTGGTAGATCCACTCTTGTACTACCCATGTCATCAATATTAATCTAGCAGGAGTAGGGTTTTACCTCCATCGAGAGGGCCCAAACCTGGGTAAAATAAAGTGTCCCTTGTCTCCTGTTACCATCCAACCTTGACGCACAGTTCGGGACCCCCTACCCGAGATCCGCCGGTTTTGACACCGACATTGGTGCTTTCATTGAGAGTTCCTCTGTGTCGTCGCTTCTAGGCCCGATGGCTCCTTTGATCATCAACAACGATGAGGTCCAGGGTGAGACTTTCCTCCCCGGACAAATCTTCGTCTTCGGCGGCTTCGCTCTGCGGGCCAATTCGCTTGGTCATCTGGAGCAGATCGAAAGCTACGCCCCTGGCCATCAAGACAGGTTTGGAAGCTTAAACTACACGACTGATATCTGCGGAGACTTGATCTTCGACGGGTTCGAGCCACAGCCAAGCGCGCTGCGCTATTTCGAGGGGCATGATATAGCTCTGCCTCCGAATAGCACCCTGGAGGCCGCACACGCTCCGGCCCCGATCTTTGACTCGGAGCCCGCTGCGTTCTTTGAGGATGAACGGTTGGACGTCACCTCGGGGGCTGCGATCTCAAAGGCGATCGAGCCGAACGCCAGCCCCGTACTCCGCACGGCCCAGGACTCCAAGGAGCCGGACTCTTCTCCAAACTCTGAGCCTTCCGCGCCCCCGCCGATCGAATCTGATTGGGCGCCTGTAATGGAGTTCACCGCCGCGGACATCTTTCAGTGCTCACCTTTCGGTGATATCCTGAATTCTCTCAAATCTCTCTCTTTATCAGGAGAGCCCAGGCCGGACTATGGTCTGCGAGGTTGGGATTCGGACGACGAAGAAATTCAAAGCCCACCCACCACCCACTTAATAGCCACCGTCGACGATTTAACCGACATGCTTGACTTCGGCTCCAAAGACTTCGACGGTATGGACGACGAAGGAGGAGACGAACAAGAACCAGCACCTGTAGGGCGCTGGACCGCCACCTCGTCATATGACAAATATATGGTGGATGCTCCAAAGGATGCGGATGGCGATGGAGCAGCGGAAGACGACAACTCGAAAAAACCGCAAAAACATCGGCGCCAACGGCGCCGCTCTAAATCCCGCCACAGCAGAAATGGTGATTCCGGCACGGGAGATAATACTACCCCGGACAGCGCCGAAGAACACCAGAACCAGCAAGATTCGGCGCAGGAAGATGGAAAAGCCAGCCTGCAGGAGAGAGCGGCAGAGCAAGAGGTTGAGGATGATAACTACATGCCTCCCTCCGAAGACGAGGCAAGCCTCGACGACGACGAATTCGTCGTACCATCAGACCCCGGCGAACAAGAGTGTTTTCAATGCAGGCTTCTAGCCACGGCCAACAGCCTAAAGAAAAAGCAGCAACAGCTTAGAGCTGATCAAGATTTGCTAGCTGATAGATGGACTGAAGTCCTTGCGGCCGAAGAGTATGAACTCGGGCGCCCCTCCAAAAATTATCCTAAGCGCAGGCCGCTACCCCAATCAAAGGGGGAAGCATGTGACATGGCAGACCGGCCCCCCGTGGCCGCGACAGAGAGGCCTGTCGAGCCCTTAAGCAAGCCATGCCCCGATGCCGCTCGAATAAGGCACGGGAAAACGAGCCAGACCTGCAAGACGTACTGGAGGATAAAGCAAAGCAAACAAGATCGATCTATGGATCGCACAGACGCCCGAAGACACGTGATGATCTTCACTCCGGACACAATAAATCCGGCCGGGCCGAACACAGCAGGCACAGCTCTTCCGAGCTGCGTCGTGACATAGCCCAGTACAGGGGCGCTGCACACCCACTATGCTTCACAGACGAAGTAATGGATCATAAAATCCCAGAGGGTTTTAAACCCATCAATATCGAGTCGTACGATGGTACGACAGATCCGGCAGTATGGATTGAGGATTATCTCCTTCACATCCACATGGCACGTGGCGATGATCTGCACGCCATCAAATACCTACCCCTTGAGCTAAAGGACCAGCCCGGCACTGGCTTAACAGCCTACCAACGGACTCAATCGGTTCTTGGGAGGACCTGGAAGCCACATTCCTCGACAACTTTCAGGGGACCTATGTGCGGCCACCGGATGCCGACGACCTAAGCCACATAATTCAGCAGCCAGAAGAATTGGCCAGGCAATTCTGGACACGGTTCCTAACAAAGAAAAATCAGATAGTCGATTGTCCGGACGCAGAGGCCCTAGCAGCCTTCAAACATATCCGTGACGAGTGGCTTGCCCGGCACCTGGGACAGGAAAAGCCGAAAACCATGGCAGCCCTCACGACACTCATGACCCGCTTTTGCGCGGGCGAAGATAGCTGGCTAGCTCGCAGCAACAACTTATCGAAGAAGCCCGGTAATTCGGATACCAAGGACAAAAGTGGCAGGTCACGTCGAAATAATCAAAAGCGCCGCGTTAGCAGCGACAGCAATGAGGATACGGCAGTCAATGCCGGATTCAGAGGCTATAAATCCGGTCAGCGGAAAAAGCCATTTAAGAAGAATACCCAGGGCCCGTCCAGTTTGGACCGGATACTCGACCGCTCGTGCCAGATTCATGGCACCCCCGAAAGGCCAGCCAATCACACCAACAGGGATTGTTGGGTGTTCAAGCAGGCAGGCAAGTTAAGAGCCGAACACAAGGACAAGGGGCTGAACAGCGACGACGAGGAGGAGCCCAGGCCGCCGAACAAAAATGGACAGAAAGGGTTTCCCCCACAAGTGCGGACGGTGAACATGATATACGCGACCCACATTCCCAAGCGGGAGAGGAAGCGTGCGCTACGGGACGTATACGCGATGGAGCTAGTCACCCCAAAGTTCAACCCATGGTCCTCCTGCCCGATCACTTTCGATCGAAGGGACCACCCCACTAGCATCCGTCACGGCGGTTTTGCCGCACTGGTCCTCGACCCAATCGTGGACGGATTTCATCTCACAAGAGTCCTCATGGACGGCGGCAGTAGCCTGAACCTGCTTTATCAGGATACAGTGCGGAAAATGGGCATAGATCCATCAAGGATCAAGCCCACAAGGACGACCTTTAAAGGCATCATACCAGGTGTAGAGGCCAATTGCACAGGCTCGATAACACTTGATGTGGTCTTCGGATCTCCGGATAACTTCCGAAGCGAAGAGTTAATCTTCGATATAGTGTCGTTCCGCAGTGGCTATCATGCCCTGCTCGGACGAACCGCATTCGCTAAATTCAATGCGGTGCCGCACTACGCATATCTCAAGCTCAAGATGCCAGGCCCTCGAGGAGTAATTACGGTCAGCGGAAACACAGAACGCTCCATCCGTACGGAAGAGCACACGGCGGCCCTCGCAGCGGAAGTACAAAGCAGCCTTTCAAGGCAACTCTCCAGTCCGGCCGTTAAAAATCCAGACAATGCAAAGCGCGCCCGGAGTAACCTGCAATAAGACCACCTGGCACGACAAGCATAGCAATACGGCCCCGACCCCAGCCATCGCAACATAGCAGAGCAAGTACCTCGAGTACACAATTACGCCCTTAAAATTCCATGGGCACAGGGGGAGGGGCACATTAATAGCATGCCTACAACACGGCGACAAACGTACTAGGGGCTGCCGGATTTTCCTTTTTTACTTTCAGGACTCCATACTCTGGATAACCTGTTCGGCAGTATTGCCGCACAGACGATGCAAGATCCAGGAAAGCAGACAAAGCTACGCCGCATTCCGGAACTCTCAGGTGGTCTCTATTTCGAGCGATATATCTGTTTCTAAATTCCGCGGCCTGTGCCTGGTCAGGACATGTTAAATAGTCTAATATCTTTTTTTTTGCTTATCGCACTACTTGTATCGTTCGGCTTTGATAAATAGCCTCTTTATAAAACAATGCATAGCCTTTTGTCTATTTTTTGCATTGTCCCCTTTGAATATATGTGTTTATTACATAACATGATTGCACCCGTACACCATGGTACGGCAAACCACGCCAGGGGCTTCATTACCCTTTTATCTGGTGTGAGAAGTCCGTACACTTACACAAAGTGCGGCACCCCGAACTTATATCACTATATGCATCGGCTCCGAGTCATGATTTTGGTCACATGTTGGGTTTGCCCGGCTCCTATGTTTTGGTACCTTACGTTCCGCTCTATCGGCTAAGGTAGCACTAGGAGAACCACTGCGATTGTGCCCCAGATCAGGTGGGTTGAGCACCTCAGTGGAGAAAGCTAAAACAGATTGTCATGATAAGGCGTGTGACCGGTCGCTGTTCGAGAGGTTTTTCGAGTCCTTAAAGGCTTATGCCGCTTTGAGCGAGGAGCTGGCTATGTCCGGCCAAAGGCGTGGATAGCGCCCCGAATTCGGCCTTCCGAACTAGGGGCTTCGCCGAAATTTAAAATTATACCATTCTATGGTTAAGTGAGAATGTTCAAGCATTATAGTCCGATTGCCTGGTTCGCTGTGCTGAGCGCCTCCCTCGAAGGACCCAACTATGGGAACAAGAGCCCTCAGGTTTATCCCGAACACCCCAGCACTAGTGGCATGAGGGCAGAAGCCAACGACTCGCCATCTCTCAATTTTTGATAAACGGCCGCACAGAAAATAATATTTTAAACTAAACAAGCATTGCTTTGCGCATATGAACAAGTTTTCAGCGCACAGGATACAAACGAGCGAGTTCACTCAAATATTACATCTTTAGCACATTCATCCGCGACAAGGGGGCTCCGGCAAGAACGTCCTTGTAGTAGTTCTTGGGCTTGCGATGCTCCTTCCCCTGCGGCGGCCCGTCCTTCACCAGCTTCTCTCCGTCCAGCTTACCCCAGTGTACCCTTACACGGGCAAGGGCCCTCCGGGCACCTTCAATGCAGACGGCGCAATTGATGACCTCAAGCCGTGGACAGGCCTCCACTAGCCGCCGCACCAACCCGAAATAGCTCCCAGGCAGGGCCTCTCCAGGCCACAGCCGAACTAGTAAGCCCTTCATGGCCTGTTCGGCCGCCTTGTGGAGCTCGACCAGCTGTTTCAGCTGATCGCTTAAGGGCACAGGGTGTCCGGCCTCAGAATACTGAGACCAAAACACACTCTCCGCCGAGCTGCCCTCTTCAGCTTGGTAGAACGCGGCGGTGTCGGATACGCTGCGGGGAAGATCGGCGAACGCCCCTGGAGAACTCCGGATTCGGGTAAGTAATAGGTAGTCTACTTTTATATTCCTACTCTGCATTGAGAATGCCTTACCCGTTGCTATCTTTTTCACCTCCTCCAACTCTTGGAGGGCCTTCTGGGCTTCGGCCTTGGCACTCTTGGCGGTCTCGATGGCCGACGCGAGCTCGGATGCTTGCGCCTTCGCCTCAAGCTCCAAACCCTCTTGTTTTTTCATGAGAGTTTGCAGCTCTTGCTGCACCTCGACGACCTGAACCCCAAGCCTTTCTCGCTCGGCGCGCTCCTCGACCGTTTTCTTTTCGGCCTCAGCCAGCGCTTGCTTCAGGGTGGTCACCTCGGTTGTGGCCCCTACAATAAGCAATACAATCCTGTTATTTCCTTCTGCAATCAAGCCTCTCTATAGGCACCTTTTTTCTTCTTTTTCTTTTTTTTTAGGTATTTCTTACCTTCCTTCTCCTCGAGCTGCCGTTTGGCAAGGCCGAGCTCTTGCTCGGTCCGCCCGAGGTCCTGTTTCAGGACATCCACCTGCGCAGTAAGTGCGGCGGTGGACAGCAGTGAAGCCTGCATACGCATATTGGACCTTTTTTTGTTAGACTCCTGCAAAAATTATTAGATCCTCTATCCGGCTTTTCTTTCCGAACACCGAACAGAGCATCAGGGGCTACTGTCTATGCGGTAAATAATTTGACATATTTTTTACTTACCTCGAAGCCTGTTAGAAGGCTAGCGCAAGCTTCATTCAGTCCGCTCTTGGCGGACTGAATCCTTTGGATCACCGTACTCATAACAGTACGGTGCTCCTCATAGATGGCAGCGCCCTTAAGCACCTCCAACAGATTGTCCGGCGCCTCCGGTTGGACGGAGGCCGCCGGCTCAGATGGCTTACTCCTCTTGGAAGGAGTTCGCCCACCGCAGACCGGGACTGTCGAGTCCGGCGCGGTGTCCGGCACAAAGCCGGACTTGGAGCCCTGGGGGGTTTCATCCCCTTCACTCCTGGGGTCCGGAGGATTGCCTTGTGGCTCCTTCAGGACCATCTCCTCCTGCCCCGAAGCTTGGCGGGGCGCCACTTCGGCGTCGTCCGCCCCGCGGGGGGAGACCGCGGGCGGAACCGAGTTCACGTCCGACGAATCCAGGGAGCCGCTCGACGAGTCGTCGATTTCGGCCCGGGGCGGGCTGCATAAATTACGTGCGATATCAGGGAAAGCCGCACACTAAAAGGATATCATGAATCACCCTGGTATATAAATACTTACGATTTCGCCGGACGCTTGGTTCTGTCCGGCCACTCCTCTCCGCCCTCTTCGGCGTCGTGGGAGTAGTCCGGCGGAGGGGTATTCCTTTTCCTTGACCCCTCGGCCTCCACCATTGGGGTGGCCTTCTTCTTCTTTGCTCCCCTCGCTGGAGCGGGAGAGCTTCCTTGTTCCTCCTCCTCGTTTTCACGAGAGGAGGGCGTTGCGGACTCGTCGGATGACGAGTCCGACACCACCATGTTGCGGGAACTTTTTTGAGTCCCGGTGGTTTTATTCTTCTTGGCCTTCCTCTCCGGCACCACGTAAGGTGCCGGAGCCATTAGCTTCACAAAGAGAGCTGGGGCCAGGTCTTCGAGCAGAGGAGCCGGACAGTTAATTGGTCCGGATATCTCCTGCCAAGCTTGTCAAAGGTAAAAGCGAGTTTAGATCCCGCATAGAGTTAATCTATGAAGAAAAGCTTAACGAACCTGTCAAAGGTATAGATAGCTTACCTCGCTAGCGTTACGCTGCGAGCTGTATCCGCGATCCTCGGAGGCGGATGTGGGGGACTCGGCGCCTTTGGTCAGCACCTTCCAGACGTCTTCATACGTCGTGTCGAAGAGCCTACTGAGGGTTTGGTGCTGCGCCGGGTCGAATTCCCACAAAGTAAAATCCCGTTCTTGGCACGGGAGGATCAGGCGAACGAGCATGACCTGGACTATGTTGGCAAGCCGGATTGGCTTGTTCACAATGGACTGGATGCATGTTTGCAACCCAGTCACTTCTTCCTCGTTGCCCCACGACAGGCCTGTCTCTTTCCAGGACATGAGCCGCGTGGGGGGTCCGGATCTGAACTCAGGGGCCGCGACCCATTTCGGATCGCGGGGCTCGGTGATGTAAAACCACCCAGCGTGCCACCCCTTTAGGGACTCCACGAGGGAGCCATCGAACCAGAGGACGTTGGCTATCTTGCCAACCATAGCGCCTCCGCACTCCGCCTAGGTGCCCGACACCACCTTGGGCTTGACGTTGAAGGTCTTGAGCCAGAGGCCGAAGTGGGGGCGGACGCGGAGAAAGGCCTCACACACAACGATAAACGCCAAGATGTTGAGAACGAAGTTCGGGGCCAGGTCGTGGAAATCCAGGCCGTAGTAGAACATGAGCCCCCGGACAAATGGGTGAAGTGGAAAGCCCAGTCTGCGGTGGAAGTGGGGAAGAAAAACTACCCTCTCATGGGGCCTTGGGGTAGGAAGAAGCTGCCCCTTATCAGGAAGCCGATGCGGGATGTCCTTGGACAAGTATCCGGCTTTCCTTAGCCTTTTTACTTGATCCTCCGTAGCGGAGGAGACCATCCACTTGCCTCCCGCTTCGGACATTGTTGGAGAAGGTTGAGGAAGGAAGAGCGGACTTGGGCGCTGGAGCTTGAGTGCGTGAGAGATGGATTGGCAAAGGAGGAAGAAGGCGTAGGTTAAAAAGGTGAATCCTTATCCCTTTATATAAGCAGGTACGGTTAGGCATCCTCACCTACCTAATAAAACTCACTTGCCTCCCGAACGCCGTGGTAAATGGCGTGGTTGGGTTACCCACGTCCGTATTAATGAGAATCCCGTTAAATGGGGGCACATGATCTCTGCTTCGACAAGACGTGCCAAGGAAACCGCCTCGCTAAACGAGCTGAGGTGGAACAATGAAAACAATTTATATAAAGGGCTTGGCCGCAGTGTTATGACGCACTGCGGAATACGTCAGCAGATTCGATTTGTGTTAATATTATTCTCTATATGGCAATATGTGGAAACTTATTTTGCAGAGCCGGACACTATTTTGTGGTGTTTATAATCTTCTTGAAGAATTTGGAGGAGGAACCCGCCTTGCAATGCCGAAGACAATCTGCGCGCCGGACTCGTCGTCATTGAAGCCTGGTTCAGGGGCTACTGAGGGAGTCCTGGATTAGGGGGTGTTCGGATTGCCGAACTATACCTTCAGCCGGACTCCAGGACTATGAAGATACACGATTGAAGACTTCGTCCCGTGTCCGGAAGGATCTTTTCTTGGCGTGGAAGGCAAACTAGGCGTGCGGATATTCGAGATCTCCTACCATTGTAACCGACTCTGTGTAAACCCTGACCCTATCCGGTGTCTATATAAACCGGAGGGTTGTAGTCGTAGGACAACCATCATCATACACAATCATACCATAGGCTAGCTTCTAGGGTTTAGCCTCCTTGATCTCATGGTAGATCCACTCTTGTACAACCCATGTCATCAATATTAATCTAGCAGGAGTAGGGTTTTACCTCCATCGAGAGGGCCCGAACCTGGGTAAAATAAAGTGTCCCTTGTCTCCTGTTACCATCCGACCTTGACGCACAGTTTGGGACCCCCTACCCGAGATCCGCCAGTTTTGACACCGACAGCGATGTTGTCTTTTTTGTATATATTCCATCCTCCTATCATGCGCTTGCCTTAGATCAAAATAGTGTTCGTCTGTATCATGCATCAACCAGTTATGTAGAGCTAATTTTATTCATCTTCTTGTGGTTTTGACTTCATAAGGCAATATCAGAAAAGAGGAAGGAAAAGAGTAAGTTAGGGGATGTTGGTGGTCCTCCAAACTGACGCAAACAGAGACTCTAGATTTTTCACTGCTAGTGCTAATGCAGTTCAAGTCCCAAGTCTACATAATGAGTTCATCTCCCGTACTCCACCATTGCAGGTGCTTGCTCTAAGTTGACAGTGTGATAATTGGATTCATGTTGCATTTGTTGTCTAGCCTATATTTCTTCTATTTTGATTAAATTGCACCTGCTGAGTTTATACGTTGTACATGTGCATATGACATGCCTTTCTATGTCTTGAATACATTGCATCGATCTATCGTACCATGTTTTTACACCAAAGTACTGCTGTTGTGTATCCCGCATCAGTCACTCATGATTAGACGCTTTTAACGTTGTAGTTTGATAGTGGTTGCATCTTGCATTGATTTCTATGTTGTACTACTTCTAATTTGTCGAAATGCCACTTATGACAAGACACTTTTAACTTGGTAGAGTGATATTGGTTGCATCTTTCATATGGTGTCTATCTTACATTACTTCTATTTTCTTGAAAATCCTTCTGCTTAGTTTACACATCATAGCTTTGAATATGTCACGTCGTCCTGTTTTTCTTACATATTCCGTCCTCATACGGTTGTCTTACATCAAAGTATTGCTTGTCTATATCATGCATCAATGAGTTCTGAAGACCGATTTTATTCATTTGTGTTGCGGGTACGGCTTGACATGGCAAAGTCAAAAAAGAGCAAGGAAAAGAATATAGTAAGGAATGGTGTTACTCGTCGGGTGAAACGGAAAAGGATCTGCCCTTGAGATTATGGTGGTAATTATAGTGCAGTAGAAGGTCCAAGTCCACCGGCTAAATCTACAAGCACAGTATCACCTGCTCCACCAGCTGTAGCATCCGCTTCAACTTTACCGGCATCTCAACAAGTTACTCATTTGTTTGCTTTGGAACTGGCCAGTTCCCAAGCTGCCTTCACAACTAACACTACTTCTGAAGCACTGCTGACACAACAGGACTTGGCAAGATCAAATAAACCTCATGAGCATCAACACCAAGACGGTACCTGACAGAGTCAAGTTGTAGTTGCATGCTCCTTTATACGTACTCTCATAGTTTGATGTGCACTAACACTTTCCATATTCGTTGTTGAACTAGCACCACAGCGCAAGCGGAAACAGACATCAGGGATACTGCTTGACAGATTAACAAAATCTAAAGGAGGAAGAATGGAGATCCATTTTGAGGCAGGTTTAAAAAGTCCACGTGATATTACAGAGTCAGCCAAGTTAGTATCGGAGGCAGCCGTCAGGTGTCATGCACATATCCTCCCAACATGGATCCAGTACAAGAATGAGAAAGACAATACCTAGTTTATCCAAAGTATCAGGTAGGGTATATGTATTTGATCAGATCACATATTGAACTTGTATTTGTGTATGTGCCTTACAAGTGTATCTTCTCCTAGGCTAACTGTTTGAAGAACAAGACCAACCGTTCTAAAGTGAAATTCCAACACACAACAGGATCTTGTAGCTATATTGCACACTGCGAGACTCTTGTAAATAGATGCTAGTTCCTTCTTTTTTCTGTGCCATACTATCGTATCTATATTGACTTGTTCCAAATACACAGGAAAGCCCATGCGGACCAAAAAGAACCTGAACCGAATGCAGTGCAAATCTTCAAGGATTGCCACACCAGCAAGATGAAGGGCATGAGCACACAAGTTCAAGCCAGTGTTGTATGTCCTTACTCCTCCTGCCTTTGAACTGATTGGTATTGTGATGTGTTCATTTAACTGCTTGGTTTGCAGCCAATGTCAGTTACTCTGTTCGGTTTTATACATAGTTGTCTTAAAGTATAATTTCACCTTAAATGGTTTAAAAGAGATGAAGGATATTCTTTTGGTCTTGATCTATAATCTAGTTGTGATGTTCACGTGCGCACGCAATGATACAATAGCCTGTTTGTTTTATATCTATTTGCCCATGATACTAGTGATGTCATACTATGTTCTTCCTATTGTAAACCATATCTCTTTATCCTTAGATGTCAACGAATGCAAGGAAATAGACAATAAAGTAGGCATGCTACTTGGACATATGTTCCGAAAGTGATTTTATTATGTAGTTCGCACTACAATACATACTAAATGTATTACAGTAGTTCACCAAAATAAGTTATGTATAAACGTGAAACCTACTTCGTTTGTTTTTGTCTCATTAGTAACTTATCTGTTACACTAATCTACAAGTTCAAACTTTCAGCAAGCTATGGAACAAATGATTCAACAGCCACAACCACCTGAAGGTGACAAGGCTACCACATGCACAATGTCACCTCTTGCTATGGTGCGTGAATATCTCTCCACTAACAGTGCAAAAAGCACCTTCCTGCGTAATTATGGGTTGGTTGTCAAGGTAACCTCGTCCAAATCGCCTACTGAACAAAATATTCCGGCTAGACAGGGTGATATATCTGTGCTCTAGACACAAGTCCAAACCCTAATGGACGTCGTTTCGGAAGCAAGAATAGTGGTTCACAAATGTCGTCAAGATATGAATGGTTTTGAAACCAGACTATCAGACATTTGCTTTGTTGTTCAAGAGAAATGGCGGAAAAAGGGGAAGACCATGCTGCTCCATTAGCTTCTACAGCCTGAAACATTAGCACTCAGTTCAAATGATTTGTGCTTCTATACATCTGGTGGTGCTTTTATCTCCAAGGACTGTAAACTTTATGCCAACAGGCCTTTTGTTGTATGGATGGAATTTATTTTGTTGTGATACAACATTTATGGTGCTGCCAAAGGCTGTAGAAATTACAATGCTATTTTTGCATAGTGTAGGTTTATTTTAGTAACGTATTCGGCCAAAAGCTTCGTAGGGTCCCAACATGCCAACATTGGTCGGGCCCATTCCAATTGGGCTAAAAATGATTATGGGCCATAATTTGCATGTAGCCCACTAAAAATATCTGGCCCTAAATCAGCATAAGCTTTCATATTTTGTTTGGTAGGCATGTGCCCACAGTGGGCCTTTAACATGCCTAAACATAATTTGGGCCCTCAGTAACAATAGGCCGTTTACATGTGTAAATATCTTGAGCCCATAAAAAACATGGGCCTTTAATAGGCCGAAAGTGAGATTGGGCCCTGATTGTGCCAAATACCCCACTAGTCATTAGCAGGCCGAAATCTATCTCAGCTCGTGGTGGCCCATTTACAATGTGGATCGTTCACAAGCTAAAATTCAGATGGGCCATAGATGCGCCGACCTACTACAGGGGCCTTTAACAGGCCGGAAGTTCGGTCGGGCTTGATTAGTGTCAGTTTTATATGGTCCGTTAATAGGCCCGATGTGACGTTGGGCCACATATGGCCCATGGATTACATCCGACGTTAATAGGATGAAAATCACAACAGGGTGAAAGTGGCCCAAATCTATAGTGGGCCTCTAATAGGCCGAATTTCAGACATGGCCGGATATGACCCAAATCCTTCACGGTCGCTTATGGGCTGAAAGTTTCAATGGCCTATAAATGGGCCCAAATGAAGCAGGACCTTTAACAGGCCGGAAAGACACCGGGCCGTATTCAGCCCAAATACTTAGCGGACTGTTAATGGGCCAGAAGTGACCATGGGCCGCGATGATGGCAAGTTTAGGACGGGCCGTTGACGTGCCGATTTGACACTAGCCATATGGGCCTTAACTGCGAATGGGACGTCTGCAAGCAGGCCGTTAATGGGTCGGCCAGCTAATTTTGACAAGGCCAACCTTTTTAACCTAAATGGGTGAAAGTGCAACTATCCCTAGGTGGTTTTGGTAATTCATAACAACATATAGCTCATTGAACTAATGCTATTCCAAGATAATTATTTCAGGAAAGCTCAATGATTGGCATGGCATGGATGGTGAAAGTGGAACCCTCAAAATGCTAAGGACAAAGGATTGGCTAAAGCTTCAACCTCAAGACTCTTCATTTTACATTTTAGTGATCCAAGATCACATTGAGTCCATAGGAAAAGTGTGACGCCCGGATAATTAAGCTACAGTGATCCCCCCGCTAATGATGCCACGTCACCACGGTTACTGCTGATAAACTCTCGATAGTCACAACCGAAACAAATTCAAAATTTAAATGAAAGCAAACAATAAAAGTTTTGAAATATTAAAACTAAAATGTTCGGAGTGAACCAAATATTGCGTAGGTAATTATGGTGGAGAAACCACACCTTTATAAAATTCTTAAATACTATAAGATGAATAAAACAGCAGCAAAACAATTATAAAAAGTCTTTTATAATTTATAAAATGTTAAGCTATTTTCTCTTGAGTAACCAAATTGTAGCGGGAGTATTATAATTAGTAATGCTAACTTAGAGACTATTTTTATAGTTATAAAACTAAACATAAAAGGAACTACAAAATAAAACAGAAAAATAAAATAAATAAAAGAAAGAAAATACAAAAGAGAAAAACAAACTAACAGAAACAAAAACAAAAGGAGAAGGCCCCCTCCCACTGGGCCATTCGGCCCAGCTGTTAGCCAGGCCGGCCCAACAGGCCCAACCGGCCTACCCCCACTCCTCTCCTTATCCACTCACCCCCCCCCCCCCCCCCCCGCAACCCTAGCCACCACCGACACCTCCCACTCGTCCCCACTCCCCCCCACGTTTTTCCTCATCCCTCCTCTGCCCCCGATCAGGATCAGGGGGCATTGACCCCATCGCCGCTGCCTCATCGCCGCCGTGGCCACTGGCCGCGACTCACCGCACCACTGTGCCGTGGACCTCCGCTCGCCTCGCCTTCGACTCCCACGCCGCTGGATCGGAGCCGGGGAGTACATGCATCGCCACCCACCGTCTCCGGTGCCGCCACGCCATCGCCGGACTGCCTCCCCGCCGCCGATGTGCCGTCTCCGTCTCCTCCTCGACCCCCACTGCCCGTGCCCTACAAACTCCCCGTGAGCCTCGACCTCCTCCTCCCCTTCCCTCTGCTGATCGCCGTGGCCGAGCGACAGAGCTCGCGCTCTGGCCACGCTCGCCTGTGCCTCACCCACGCCACCTCGGTGCAGCCGCCGCAACCCCCTGCTTCCCCGTGTCCCGTTCCGCTCACCGCCCCGCGTCGGCGCTGTCGAGCCATGGCCGCCCGCCGGTGGCCTCGCCCCACTTCACCCCCCCCACCCCGTGAGTGACCTGGCTACTCCGGCCACCACTCGCCCGACGTCCCTCACCGCGCTCCTGCTCGGGCGAAGCTGTGCCCGGCGCTTGCGCCCATCAGGCACCCACGGCCGCCCGCTAGCACGCCCTCTCCCGCTTGCCTCCCGACGTCTCCTGCCGCTGCGCATTGGCCCGCGCCCGCCGCTGCTCTCTCGTTGGCATCTCCCTCCGGTGAACGCCCGCACCGCGCCACCGACCACACGCCAGGCTCCGGCGCTCATCTGCGCCCGCTCGGCCGTCTCCTGGGTCGGGCGCCCACAACACCGAGTGCCCAGCGCCCGTGCCCGGTATGGCCTCTGGGCCACTGTCAAACAGGGCCCACGCCCCTGGAACGCTTAAAAAAATGAAAAAGAAAAGAATTTAAAAATAATAATAATTAATTAATTAATAATAAAATTAACTAATTAATTAATTAACTAAATAATTAACTTAATTAATCTTGTTTAGTTAAACTAATTAAACGTGATTAAACTAAAATATATAATTAACCTAACTAATCTGTTAGTTAGGGTGAGGTGTCTGTGACAGATGGGACCCATGCGTCAGTTTGACTTAGTCAACCCCTGTTGACTGCTGACGTCGGCATGACATCATGCTGATGTCATAAATCCAATTTCGATTTAAAATAATTAAATAAATCCTGAAAATTATTTAAATCTTTTAAAATTGATAGAAAATAAACCGTAGCTCACATGAAAATACTTTCTACATGAAAGTTGCTCAGAACGACGAGACGAATCCGAATACGCAGCCCGTTCGTCCGCCACACATCCCTAACATATCGAATTCGCAACTTCCCCCTCCGATTCATCTGTCCGAAAACGCGAAACACCGAGAATACTTTCCCGGATGTTTCCCCCCTTCGCCGGTACCACCTATCCCTACGTTAGGTCAAACCTAGCACAACATATTGCCGCTTCTTGCTTTTTGTTACCTTTGATTGCTCTGTTATTTATTGTGTTCCCCCTCCGATACTCCTTTCCGGTAGACCCCAAGACTGCCGGCGACCCCCATTTCGACTACGGTGTTGACGACACGTCCTCATTGCCAGTGCAACCAGGCAAGCCCCCCCTTGATCACCAGATATCGCCTACTCTCCTCTATACTGCTTGCATTAGAGTAGTGTAGCATGTTACTGCTTTCCGTTATCCTAATCTGATGCATAGCATGTCCCTGTTACTATTGTTGTTACCTTTACCTGCTCTCCTACATGCTTAGTTTAGGATGCTAGTTTACCATCAGTGGCCCTACATTCTTGTCCGTCTGCTGTGCTATACTATCGGGCCGAGGTCACTCGGGAGGTGATCATGGGTATATACTATATACATGATACATGTGATGAACAACGACGGGTCGGCTCGTAGGAGTACCCGCGAGTGGTTCTTTGAGGCGGAGCGACAGGGCAGGTTACGACCACCTAGGAGAGAGGTTGGCCTGGCCCTGTCGGCATTCGCGGATACTTAACACGCTTAACGAGATCTGGGTATTTGATCTGAGTCTGGCTACTGGCCTATACACACTAACCAACTACGCGGGAAAGATATGGGCACTCGGCGTCGTGGTATCAGCCGAAGCCTTCGTGACGTCAGCGACTGAGCGGCGCGCGCCGGATTGGACTGGAACGCCACTAGGCTAGGTCTGCTTCCGGCCGCCCTCGTAACGTGCAGGTGTGCTCAGGGCGATGGGCCCAGACCCCTGCGCGCTTAGGTTTAGACCGGCGTGCTGACCTCTCTGTTGTGCCTAGGTGGGGCTGCGACGTGTTAATCTTCCGAGGCCGGGCATGACCCAGGAAAGTGTGTCCGGCCAAATGGGATCAAGCGTGTTGCGTTATGTGGTGCACCCCTACAGGGAAGTTAATCTATTCGAATAGCCGTGTCCCTCGTTAAAAGGATGACCCGGAGTTGTACCTTGACCTGATGACAACTAGAACCGGATACTTAATAAAACACACCCTTCCAAGTGCCAGATACAACCCGGTGATCGCTCTCTAACAGGGCATCGAGGAGGGGATCACCGGGTAGGATTATGCTATGCGATGCTACTTGGAGGACTTCAGTCTACTCTCTTCTATATGCTGCAAGACGGAGGCTGCCAGAAGCGTAGTCTTCGATAGGATTAGATATCCCCCTCTTATTCTGGCATTCTGCAGTTCAGTCCACTGATATGGCCCTTTACACATATACCCATGCATATGTAGTGTAGCTCCTTGCTTGCGAGTACTTTGGATGAGTACTCACGGTTGCCTTGTTTCCCCTTTTCCCCATCTCTCTACCCGATTGCTGCAACCGGACGATGGAGCTCAGGATCCAGACGTCACCGTCGACGACGACTCCTACTGCTCTGGAGGTGCCTACTACTACGTGCAGCCTGCTGCCGACGACTAGGAGTAGTTAGGAGGATCCCAGGCAGGAGGCATGCGCCTCTTTCGACCTGTATCCCAGTTTGTGCTAGCCTTCTTAAGGCAAACTTATTTAACTTATTTCTGTACTCAGATATTGTTGCTTCCACTGACTCGTCTATGACCGAGCACTTGTATTCGAGCCCTTGAGGCCCCTGGCTTGTATTATGATGCTTGTATGACTTATTTTATTTGTAGAGTTGTGTTGTGATATCTTCCCGTGAGTCCCTGATCTTGATCGTACACATTTGCGTGCATGATTAGTGTACGATTGAATCGGGGGCGTCACAAGTTGGTATCAGAGCCGACTGCCTGTAGGAATCCCCCTTCCACACTCCTTGGCCGAAGTCGAGTCTAGGCATTGCAAAACTTTACTAACATGGCTGTGTGTCTTACGGGCACACGTCGCCATCGGGTGGTAGTAGGATCTTTTACTCCTTGATCTATACTCTGGGACTCTGACATCTCTTCTATTCGGGTTAAATGATTTTGCTAAAATCTGACTCTAGGTTCTCGTTACCACTTCCTGCTGGAGAGCCCTTTAATGACGGATGATCGACTGCTTCAACAGAAGATTCTGACAATACTCTTGGATATTTCCTCGATACCTTGTGCCATCCCTCTTGCAATTCCATTCCATCGATAAACCCCAATGGATAACCAAGTATAGTTGCCATTCATGCAATTATTCCCCGTTGATCTTGTTATTACAAGATACCCCGAAATTCTCTCTAATGTTTCGAGAATACGTTGCGTCTACTGCCTTGCAGTTCTTGCCACATGAATATCCCTACGGATAATTTCTTGCACTTACCGAGTATCCACTCATCCCCAGTTGATTCATGTATGTCACCAATCTTCGAAATACCATTCGATCTTACAAAAATCCTCAGGAGCCTATTGCTCTTGAAATTCTTGTTTGCTTACATTTTGGTTAATCCCATAAGTCTAGTAATCTTATTGGCATCCTTTGTCACTACCATTTAAGTCCGTCGATTCTATATGTGTGCGAATGCACGCAATCATCAGTTGATCCTTATAAATTATCTTTTCGGCTTAGACGTCCTTCGAACATGAGCTGGTTCTCGGCCAATCAGATTGCCATCGATTGTAGCCCTAAGTCTATTCAACTTATCCATCCTTGATCAGAGCATTTGCTCCTGATCTCTTGATTTAAAAATCATAATTCCTTTGCTATTTAAAAGTTGAATTATTCAGATGTTCTATAAACCGATGCGTTTGCATTCTTAATTCCTTTGATTGGGTATCGATACTCACTTTAGCTCCATTGTGGATCGCCTTATCCACTGTTCGATTGCTGTCCGACAGTGTCCTTCATAATTAATCACCTTGTGAGTTCTTTCTCCGATACATAATGCCTTTGGTCAATTGCATCCTCTCCTTTTTGCCAACCATGCTCTGCTTTCAAGCTGGTGATATCTACTCTTGATGCTTGTGGTATATGTTCCTAAGAAGCCCCGATGGGTTGAACCAATGCCTTCCCTAATCTGTGTAAACCCGAAGGATTTCACGGGGCATATTTATCTGGTATTGCACTAGGTAAAACATTCAACAGCTAATGTCATTTTTCGAATACGAGGGGTGAATGAAAGGTTATGCATTCGAGAAGTGGGAGTCGACCTTGAACTTTGTGTTCATGCCCATAGACACGATGTAGATCTTATCATGAAAGCTTCTCTTAAATTAATTATTCCTTTGGTATAAGTTCATCTTACATCTGGGATCTGGCCTTTTGCAATCGTGGTTCCGACCATCTTCTCCTTTAAATACCATTTCTCGTGCAAGTTTAAGCACTTATCTTCTGCAGAGCAATACCCTAGTCCAAACTCTACTTTGATCTGTCGTCGAGTGTTACCCCCTGGTATCTCGAGATTATCACGGAACTGCATAACTTCTTATGAGTTCTTCATCAAGTACTACATTCTCACTGATTCCATTTTTTTCCCGGGCTCTGAGTTATTAGATACTCAAAGACACCGATAACTGAATCGTGATCGCACCGCGATTAAACAACTCTTGGTAACATTCATTACTTACGAATTTGAACTCGATCACGTAAGTCCTGGTCTGCTCGGCTATATCATTACCATGCTAAATTTTAACTGTGCTACCTGGTCCTTAATCCCGGAGCACAACTTTTGATGATGAGCTAAGCTTACGTCGATCTTCCTCGCCATATCAGTTCGCCTTGAACAACAAGCTTGATTTCAAGTTTGTGTCCTATCCATGGTTCCAATAACCTTCCGCTTCATCATTCCTTTGACCTGATGTCGTGGTTGATTGATTACATCTTCATGAAATCTCTCGACAAATGTGTCGTGATCATCATCGACCTTATGAGCTCTTCCAAGATATCAATTAAGTTCATGATGAGAATTACTATCCTTGCCCTCGATGATTTGTGTTATCATCGGCCACTTTATTGCCTTCCTTCCAACAAAAACCTGATTGTGTTTTGTGTTATACCCTGAGTGCCTTGCCATCCAGCATTTGTTCTTCTTTACCTTGGGATATTACCACCTTTTATGTCAAGGATGTCGTGGGAATTTCACCACTTCTTGAGAATTCCTGATATACGTGATACTTATCACCATCACCATTCTTTCTTTGGTCCCTGTTGTTCCTAACAGTAATACCGACAAATGGACTAGTAATTTTAAAACTTCTAGCAACCTTATTGCTTTGAAGTTAATGGTCGACATTTCATTCTTAGACTGTTGATTATTGATTCACCACCCTGACATTGGTCGTGCAACCCAACCCATATTTCGGACGCACCTTTCAACCAATGTTTAATTGTGTATGTTTTCCTCGAACATACTTCGTTATCTACTTCGATGTGTCCAATGTTATCTCCTTGTTCACATAATTGTGGCAATCCATCTTCTGGAAACCTCGATGAATTATCGCTGATTCCATCAGCCACCTCCTGTCGGTGTACTAGAGTAGGGGTACCCTAGTATCCCGAACTTGTGCACGGGCAGTCGCAGCACCCCGCGGCAAGGCTTGTCGGGCGACCGCCAAGGCCCTCTGTGGCTCCTTTTGAGCCATTCAAGAACAAAGTATTCAAGCCACTCAAGGCACAAGACCCCGGCAAGAGGAGCTTGCCGGGAAGGCCAACCAGGGCATCTCAAGGAACTTGCCGCGACGCGCCACGCGTCCCGGCAGGGTCCGATGAGCGACAAGCATCCGGACGCGACAAGACAACGGCCGCGGCAAGGCGCTTGCCGCGGCGAGCAACCACTCTGTACCCACGCTCCAGCGCATCCACCAACGTGTCGCTCTGGGACCCTTCCAGGCGTACGTGGCGGGAGGCTGTGCAGCCAGGGGTACACTGTGGCAAGCGGCACTGACAAGATCGCCATCGTGGCGAGCGGTGGCGTCCCTGACGGTCCCTTTTCTGCACTGTTTGGGCGATGTAGATAGGCATTTAATGCCGTTGTCCCCTGCCGTCAGGGTTAGGTATGATACACTATGCACGTAGCTCTACCAACCGCAGCACCTTTTCCATTTTTGCCCTCGCATACGTTGCCACCTGTCGGTGACCCCTTGAGCATATAAAAGGAGGCCCATGCGCAACGTAGAGGGGGAGAGGACAAATAGTAGAACACTCACGCTCGGTCTCGTTAGCTGCTGGTGCGTACTGTAGCACCCAGCGCTCCCGAGCAAGAACTCAATACAATCCACAAAGCAGCAGTAGGAGTAAACTGCTCGTGTAAACTGCTCGTGTGCTCCACCTCAATCTGCTCTTCGTGCGACCTCCGCCCCCCGCCGAACTGAAAGGGGCTCCGTCCCCATAGGTGCTCGCGGATCAGCTTTACCGACATCTTTGGTTTTGAAAAACGGCAGGGCGCGCTCAGCGGACTTAGAGATAAACCTGCCAAGAGCCGCCACGCAGCCGGCAAGTCTCCGTACATCCTTGACGCGCTTTGGTGCTTCGATCTGCTCAATGGCCTTGATCTTGTCGGGATTGGCTTCAATTCCCCTCTGAGACACGAAGAACCCGAGAAGCTTGCCGAAAGGGACTCCAAACACGCACTTCTCGGGGTTGAGCTTGAGGCTGATCTTGCGCAGATTTGAAAAAGTCTCTTCTAGATCTTGAATCAGAGTTGCTTTGTCCCTGCTCTTGACCACTATGTCATCCATGTAGGCTTTTACATTTCTGTGTATTTGTGGCTCAAAAGCGGTATGGACTACTCTTGCAAATGTTGAACCAGCATTCTTCAAACCGAAAGGCATCCGTATGAAATAGTACGTGCCACAGGGAGTGATGAATGCGGTTTTCTCCTCATCCTCTTCTGCCATGAAGATCTGAGGGTATCCTGAGTATGTGTCAAGAAATGAAAGCAAGTCACATCCGGACGTGGAATCAACAATCTGGTCGATGCGCGGCAAGGGAAATGGGTCTTTGGGACAAGCTTTGTTAACATCGGTAAAGTCGATACAAAGCCCCCATTTCCCGTTTGCCTTGCGCACGACTACAGGATTGGCCAACCACGTAGGATGGAGCACTCCTCTGACAAGGCCTGCTGCTTCCAACTTCTTGATCTCTTCTGTGATGAATTCTTGGCGCTCCACTGCTTGCTTTTTGACTTTCTGCTTGACGGGACGCGCATGAGGACAGACGGCAAGGTGGTGCTCAATTACTTTCCTGGGAACACCGGGGATGTCGGACGGTTGCCACGCAAACACATCGACATTCGCCCGCAGGAAAGCAATGAGCGCGCTTTCCTATTTAGGGTCGAGAGTGGCACTGATGGTGAAAGTACCACCAGTGCCGTCCTCCTTGGCGGACACCTTCTTGGTCGCTGGCGGAGCTGCCATTGTCTTCTTACACTTGTCGGTAAAAGATGTCGGGGAAGCTGATCCGCGAGCACCTATGGGGACGGAGCCCCTTTTCAGTTCGGCGGGGGGCGGAGGTCGCGCGAAGAGCAGATCGAGGCGAGGCACGCGAGCGGTTTACCCAGCTTCGGAGCTCTTCGGAGAGATAATACTCCTACTGCTGCTTTGTGGTTTGTATTGAGTTCTTGCTCGGGAGCGCTGAGTGCTATAGTATGCACCAGCAGCTAACGAGACCGAGCGTGAGTGTACTACTGTTCGTCCTCCTTCCCCTACGTTGCGCATGGGCCTCCTTTTATATGCTCAAGGGGTCTCCAACAGGTGGCAACGTAGATAAGGGTAAAAATGGAAAAGTGGTGTGGTTGGTACAACTACCTGTACAGTGTATCATACCTAACCCTGACGGCAGGGGACAAAGGGATTCAATGCCTATCTACGTCGCCCAAACAGTGCAAAAAAGGGACCGTCAGGGACGCCACCGCTCGCCACGATGGCGACCTTGTCAGCGCCGCTTGCCACAGTGTACCCCTGGCTGCACAGCCTCCCACCACGTACGCCTGGAAGGGTCCCAGAGCGACACGTTGGTGGATGCGCTGGAGCGTGGGTATGGAGTGGTTGCTTGCCGCGGCAAGCGCCTTGCCGCGGCCGTTGTCTTGTCGCGTCCGGAAGCTTGTCGCTCACCGGACCCTGCCGGGACGCGTGGCGCATCGCGGCAAGTTCCTTGAGATGCCCTGGTTGGCCTTCCCGGCAAGCTCCTCTTGCCGGGGTCTTGTGCCTTGAGTGGCCTTCCCGGCAAGCTCCTCTTGCCGGGGACTTGTCTCCTTGGCTTAAATACTTTGTTCTTGAACGGCTCCAAAGGAACCACGGAGGACATTGGCGGTCACCCGGCAAGCCTTGCCGCGGGGCGCTGCGACTGCCCGTGCACAAGTTCGGGATACTAGGGTACCCCTACTCTAGTTCACCGACAGGAGCCCCCGGGCCTGGTCCATACACGGTGCCAAGCGTTGTTGGGCCAGGCCCAAAACAGGGCACGGGCACACGTGGCCTGGGTCACGCCGTATCTCACTCCACATCCACCGTGCCCTCCCTGAACGGCACGCGTCGATTGCGGCGTCGTGGGAGAGATCGTGGGTGGTTCTTTATACGGAAAGGCGGACCGTCCGCCACCTCCCTCCTTATAAGCAGGGGAAACAGGGGCAGTTCGCCCAGCCGCCCGTTGCTATTCCTTCCTCGAGAATCTCCGTCACTCCCTTCTTCCCAAAGCCGAAGGAGAGCAGCGCCCCGCCCCCATCGCCACCAGCACCACCAACGCCGTCGTCCTCCCTCACCATTCCCGCCATGGCTCCGAAAGCCGAGAAGGTGAAGTCGGCCGAGGCGCAGCGGCTCGTGGCGCTGCGAAAGGAGCGGGCAATCTTCCCTCCGAGGCTTGACGCGGAAGAGCTGAAGGAGTACTACTACCTCTTCTGGTCGACGGTGACGCGGGCGCACCCGCGCACGAGGGTACTCCCAGCCGCCGCTTGGAAAAAGGCTCCCACTAGGTACCCTTTCTTCGCCTTGTTCTTCTACTGCGGGCTCTGCCCGCCCTTTTCTGAATTTTTCTGTGACGTCATGAACACCTACGGGCTCCGCCTCCTTGACTTCACCCCCAATGTTGTCCTGACCATGGCAGTTTTCGCACATCTCTGCGAAAACTTTGTCGGAATCCATCCAAACGTAGCCCTTTTCCGCCACTTCTTTTTGCCTCGAGTTGAGAAAGGAGAGCCCTTATCCGGCGGAATCGCCTGGATCTCAAAAGCCGGCAAGAAGGATGCTTATCTGGATGGAGAGTTCCGCAGCAAGTGGGAGGAGTGGAGGGCGGACTGGTGCCTGATTGTCAAGGAGAACCCGCAGCCGTTTACTGCCCTGCGCCAAACTCCAATAGTGCGCGGCAGTGATTGGAGTAGCTTGGCCCCGGAAGACGACAGACTAAAGATTGCGGTCGCCCGGATCCTACGCCTCAGGCTTGCCGGGCTTACTGTAGGAGCGGTTGGCGCAGATTTCCTTCACCGCCGCATCGCCCCCCTGTAGGAGAGGGGGAGACCCGCCTGGGAGTTCCAGAACGCGGCGGATATCATGAGGCTGCGGCCGGGCCTCAACTTCAACTTCACTGTCCTGGAGCTCAACTCGATGCTCCAGGAGATGTTCAAGTACGACCCACAACATCCCGAAGTGCTCAGGTTACCGAGGGGCGTCGTTCTGCTGTGCAACAACTCCTCGCTCGACCGCATCCGTGCAATGATGCCGTTGTGCGACTCGCATGGAATTGACCCAGCCTGGATAGAGCCAGCAGATGATGTCGTGCGGGCGTTCTTCGATGGCTTGGTAGAAGTGCCGGTCGACGCCGATGAGCAGAGGGGCCTCACCCGGGACACCACCGACGAGGAGCTCAAGCGCATCGCCACCAGGCTGGAAGAGGCGGCGGCAGCCGCAGCTGCGGGCGAGTTTGGGTTCACCGTGGAGGAGGCAGAGGCGGCAAGCCTTGCCGAGCGAGAGGATCTTGCCGGCGAGGAAGAGCCTGCCGGGCATGACGCCGGGCCGAGCGGGCCCGCCGAGGATACGAGCGGCTTGTTGGAGATCGGCTCCTCTTCCTCTTCGTCTTCGGGCAGCTTGCCGCAAGCAGAGCCCCCGGCTCCACAAGCAGAGCCCCCGGCTCCGCCAAGAAGGCGTCTTCGCAAGGCCGGGGACGTAGCGGAGCGGCGGACGAGTCAACCACCGCCGCCCCGCACGACACGCTCCACCGCGGCAAGTTCTATTGCCGCGGAAGCACCTCACGCTGCAGCGGCAACTGGAGCGGGGTCCTCCCGGTCCGCCGCTCCAGCTCCCGCCAAGCGGCCAAGGGATCCTACTCCTCCGCCTCCTCGCGCCGGAGGTGGGCCAGGCTTTGACTTCTCCGCGCTCAGCTCCGACGAGGAAGAAGAAGAGTAAGATTCTTGTTGTATTTGTATGTCTTCAATACTTGCTGTCTTGTCTTGTATCTCATTTGCTTTACTCTGAACTTGTTCCTTTTTAGGACTCTGGCCCAGAGAGCGTCAAAGAGAGCCAAGGTCCCGGTGATTGTCATCGAGGACGATCCCACCGTGCTAGCAGGGGGTGCGCCCGAGACAAACTTGCCGGACCCGACAGCTGTTCTTCAGAGCAGCCCCCAGCGCAGCCCCCAGCGTAAGTATATGGTTTGCTTCCCGCTCTTAGGCGCGCATAGGTACTCTTTGTTTGCTGATATCTGACTGTTGGCTTGTGTAGGAGCAGAGTAGCCCCATTAGGAGCGTCCAGATGCCGCCCCTGACATGTCATCTGCTTCGACTATGCCGCCAAGGGAGAGTTCTCCGGCAAGGGAGAATCCTCCGACAAGGGAGAGCTCTCCGGCAAGGGAGAATCCTCCGACAAGGGAGAGCTCCCCGGTAAAGGAGAAGTCTTCGGCAAGGGACAGTACCAGTGACCCCCCGGCAGCGGAGACCCCAACTGCCGAGCCTGGTACAGGTACTTCTTGCTCCTAAACTTCCCTTGGGTTCTTCTTCGTTTGACCTTCTTTTTGGATATTTGCTTGATTTTTCTTCCTTTTCCGGTCGTCAGATCCATCTACTGCGGAGCCGATGGAGACCTAGGTTGCTGTTGATGATGCCGCCGCCACCGGAGAAGCGGTCGGCGCTGATGATCCCGCCGGCGAAGAGGCTACCAAGGCTGCCGCTGCAGCAGCTGACGAGGGGTCTGGCGATCGCACTGACGACCCTGAGGCCGCAGGAGCGACAGGCACTACACCGACCGCCGATCCTCCCGCCGCTGCCGCAGCGTCAGGCTCCGAAGAGCCCCAGCCAGGTGTATACTTGAAGTCCGGCGATGGTGTCTTCATCAAGCTTCCCTGGGAGTCAAGCTCCAGGGCGCCGGTCGAAGAAGAAATCTTGGATGGAGAGGTGCTCGCCTCCGCTGGGCTGACGTTGGTTGATGCGCCGAACAGCAGCAGCGGCGAGTCTGAGGAGGAGCGGCTGCTCCGGAGGCTGGTGTCGCTCTACCGCGCTCGAAAAGCCAAACTGGAGTCCCGCGAAGCGCTTGTCGCGAAGGCGGGGGTGGACATGGAGAAGCACGCGGAGGAGCTCCGAGGTCTCGACCAGGCAGCTCTCGGGTCGCTGGCGGCGGAGCGTGTGCAGCTCGATGAGGCGCAGAAGGCCTTCATCCTCGAGAAGGCAGAAGTTGCAGAGTAACAGCGGCTTGCCGCCGAGGAGCTATCTGCGTGGGAGGGCGAGCTGGTGCAGCTGAAGGCCAGCCTGGATAGCCACGAAGAGGAGCTTGCTGCGCGCGAGCAAACACTCAGTGGAGCTCTCAAGGAAGCAAAGGACGCTGCCGCAGCTGCCGAGGACGCCAAGAAGGGGCTGGAGACGAAGGTGGCGCAGCTGGAGACTGATCTCAAGGCGAGTGGTGAAGAGCTTGCCGCGCTCAAGCATGAGCACGAGAAGGACGCCTACACCTTTGGCGAGCTGCAGGGCTGTCTCGCCGAGAAGATCAAGGAGCTTAGCGCCGCCAAGGATTCCAACTCCGATCTTGAGCTGAAGCTGGCTGCTTTGACCAAGACGCTGGACGGTGCCAGGGAGCAGGAGGCAGTCCTGAAGAAGGAGATCAAGGCCGACAAGGCGCTGCTGGAGAGCATTGCCACCACCCAGAACGATTTTAGAGAAACTTTGGAGCAGTGGACGGAGGGTCTTGTGAATGCTGCCGCAGACATCGACAAGGAGCTCGCGCAGCTGGGGATGGGGGATCTCGGGTATCCCTCCGATGAGACCCTCCCATCCAGCGCCAAGCTCACTCTGTTCTTCAACGGCGTGGCGACGGCCCTCCAGCGACTCCGGGAGAGGATCCCAAAGCAGCTGGCCGACGAGTCGCGCAAGATCTGCGCGGGAGATCTTCAGAAGGTGTTGGTGAAGGTAGCCTTCCGCAACCCGGGCCTCAACCTCACCAATGTCCTTAGATCCCTGCTGGCGGAAGCTGATCTGGAGGCGCTCAAGGACCTTGTCGCACCCATTGTGGACAAGGTGAGCGGGATCAAGAGGGTTGAGGGCGATCGCGTGGACTAGGCCGCCCGTTTTCTTCTTTTCTTGTCGCTGCCGATCATGTTATGAAAACAGTCTATTAGAGCCGCGACAAGCTATTTTGTAATATAACTCTATTTTGGGTAGTGATTGCAATGTTATTTCCTTTACTTGATTCCTTCCTTTGTATGTTTTTTGCCCTACGCTTTTAGGGAACTTGCCGGCGCAGGCACCCTCGCCACGAGCGCTGAGTGCGGGACGTCAGCAGCCTGCTGGCGGTGCCGTTGCCGACAAGAAACCTTGTCGTAACTAGCCGCAGCTCGCTTAAGTTGTTGAGCGAACTCGAAACAAAGTAAGGGCGTGACTCTAGTCGCAGCACACTTAAACTGTTGAGCGAACTCGAAACAAAGTAAGGGCGCAACTAGCCACGAGCCGGTTCCTTCGCGCATAGGTTTTCCATACAAAGTATGGTCGTTCAAGGAAGATAACTTAAAAAACTTAAAAACATCTGATTGCTCAAACTTTGGCAACTTAGCTTTTCTGTCGTTTGCTTCCCGGCAAGGCGAGACTTTCTTGAACAACGCCTGGTCCATACCATTATCTTCCCCTTCCCCCCCGGCAAACTTGTGGGCGAAGAAACCTTCCTTTCCTTGAGAAAAAAAAAGTATAGAAAATAATGATATGGAGCCTTATGGCTCGTTATTGCTTACCGGGGGTGTTCGCTGCACAAAGTGTCAGATAACTCATGCAAAAAACTAAAAGCATGAAATTGACAAGGTGTGCAGAGCAGATGAGCTTTATTTATGCAAAGGGTCCGCGCCTGGCTTTGTACAAAGGATTATATGCAACAGCGGCAAGACTTGCACAAAAGATGGTCGCCGGAACAGGGTCCGGCGACCGCGCCTTATGGGTAAAACTTACGAAGATGCTCGATGTTCCAGGAGTTGCTCACCGGAATGCCATCTTCGGTCTCAAGGCGGACAGCGCCAGGCCTAGTGACTCGTTTCACCCGATAAGGGCCTTCCCACTTCGGCGTCAACTTGTTGGAATTCTTGGCGGAATGAACGCGCCGAAGAACAAGGTCGCCTTCCTTGAGACTTCTGGCGTTAACTTTGCGGCTATGGTAGCGGCGCAAAGCTTGCTGGAAGCGAGCAGCTCGCACAACAGCCTGAAGATGATCTTCCTCAAGGAGCATTGCGTCATCTTGTCGCGGCTGCTCTTGCTCAAGCTCATCATAAGCGAGCACTCGAGGTGACCCGTATACGAGTTCCGTGGGGAGAACTGCCTCTACTCCATAGACTAGAGCGAAAGGTGTCTGGCCAGTGGCTCGATTTGGCGTCGTCCTGATCGACCAAAGAACCACCGGCAGCTCCTCAATCCAGTTTCTTCCGCACTTGTGCAGCCTGTCGAAAGTCCTGGTCTTGAGTCCACGCAGCACTTCAGCATTTGCCCTCTCCGCTTGACCGTTGCTCCTGGGGTGAGCAACAAAAGCGAAGCAGACCTTGGCGCCAAGATCTTGGGCGTACTGCATGAAGGTGCGGCTCGTGAATTGCGTACCGTTGTCGGTGATGATCCTGTTAGGGATCCCAAAGCAGCAAACAATCAACCTGAAGAACTTGACTGCTGACTGTGTTGTCACCTTCCTCACTGCTTCCACTTCCGGCCACTTTGTGAACTTGTCGATTGCGACGTACAAGTACTCAAAGCCCCCGACTGCTCGGGGGAAGGGGTCGAGGATGTCGAGCCCCCAGACCGAAAATGGCCAGGATAAAGGGATCGTCTGGAGAGCCTGAGCTGGCTGGTGTATCTGCTTGGAATGAAACTGGCACGCTTCACACTTGGTTACTTGTGCAGTTGCATCCTGGAGGGCTGTCGGCCAAAATAAACCTTGTCGGAATGCTTTGCCGGCAAGTGCTCTTGCGCCAATGTGGAGACCACATATGCCTCCATGTATCTCTGCCAACAACTTCTGTCCATCTTCCCGGTGAATACACTTAAATTTCACACCGTTGAGCCTTCTTCTGTATAGTGCGTTGTCAACAAACTGGTACATACTTGACTGTCGGGCTACTCTTTCCGCTTCTTCTTGCCCTTCGGGAAGTTCTCATGTCTGAAGGAAACGGACGATCTGCTGTGCCCATGCTGGAGCTTGTGGCTCGACAACAAGGACTAAAGGCACATCTGCTGATGTGGGAACATCCGCTTCTACGGCGAGAAACTGCAGCTCAGCCGGAGCTTGACGTTCCCCGGCAAGCTTGCTGGAGCAAAACTTGTCGGGAGCGTCTGCTTCGACGGAACAAACCCTGGGGTTTGCCGGAGCAGACTGCTCCCCAGCACTCTTGGTGTTGATCTTGGGGACCTTCTTGGCGGCGGCTTCGGGAAGCTCTGCCGGAAAATAGTCACCGGAAATCAACTTCCTCTTCTTGCTCTGTCCAGTTGATGGCGTTACAGATGGTTGAGTCAGCTTGAGCACAAAGATCCCTGGTTCCACAGGTGACTTAAGTGCTGCGCACTTTGATAGGCCATCAGCAATGTCGTTCTGAGCTCTTGGAACATGTTCCATCTGTAGGCCGACAAAGTGCTCTTCTAGCTTTCTCACCTCATCAACGTAGGCTTCCATCAACGGACTCTGATAACTCTTATTTACTTGGCGGACGACAAGCTGCGAGTTACCCCTGACAATGAGCTGCTTGATCCCAAGGTCTGCCGCGATCCTGAGACCGGCAAGCAATCCTTCATACTCTGCAGTATTGTTTGTTGCTTGCTCCTTAGGGAAGTGCATGTGGACCACGTACTTGAGGTGCTCTCCGGTGGGTGCGACAAGCAGCACGCCAGCACCAGTGCCTTGCAGCGAGAAAGCACCATCAAAGTACATCAGCCACTCTTTGCTTGCTTCCTTGACGGGGATGCTCGTTTCTGGAATTTCTTCATCTGGTGTTGGCGTCCACTCTGCTATGAATTCTGCCAATGCTCTGCTTTGGATAGTTGAAGTGCTCTCAAACTTGAGGCCAAAGCTTAACAGTTCCAGTGCCCACTCAACAATCCTGCCTGTTGCTTCTGGATTCTGCAGTATCCTCTTCAGCGAAAAGCGAGTGACAACTGTGACCTCATGTGCTTGGAAGTAATGGCGCAGCTTTCTCAAGGCCATGAGAAGGCCGAAAAGCAATTTCTGCACACCAGAGTACCTTGACCTAGCCCCCTGCTGAAGGGAACTGACAAAGTAGACTAGGCGCTGCACCATTCTCTTCTGTTGTATCTCTTTGCACATCTGCGTAGATCCATCTTTGTCGGGACCAGAGCTTGTCGTTGAAGCCCCCTGCTTGCCGCTGGATGTGCTTGCCGCGGTCGCTGGCTCATCATCAGCCTCCCTCTCCGCTACTAACGCAGCACTAACCACTTGATTGGTTGCCGCCAGATACAGCAGCAACTTCTCTTGTGGTTTAGGTGCGACAAGTATTGGAGTGGAGGACAGGTATCTCTTCAAGTCCTGCAGCGCAACCTCCGCTTCCGGAGTCCATTTCATTGGACCTGCCTTTTTCAATATTTTGAAAAACGGCAGGGCGCGCTCAGCAGACTTAGAAATAAACCTACTCAGAGCTGCCACGCAACCGGCAAGCCTTCGTACATCCTTGACGCGCTTCGGTGCTTCAATCTGCTCAATGGCCTTGATCTTGTCGGGATTGGCTTCAATTCCCCTCTGAGACACGAAGAACCCGAGAAGCTTGCCGGAAGGGACCCCAAACACGCACTTCTCGGTGTTGAGCTTGAGGCTGATCTTGCGCAGATTTGCAAAAGTCTCTTCTAGATCTTGAATCAGAGTTGCTTTGTCCCTGCTCTTGACCACTATGTCATCCATGTAGGCTTCCACATTTCTGTGTATTTGCAGTTCAAAAGCCGTATGGACTACCCTTGCAAATGTTGAACCAGCATTCTTCAAACCGAAAGGCATTCGTATGAAACAGTATGTGCCACAGGGAGTGATGAATGTGGTTTTCTCCTCATCCTGTTCTGCCATGAAGATTTGATGGTATCCTGAGTATGCATCAAGAAATGAAAGCAAGTCACATCCGGCCGTGGAGTCAACAATCTGGTCAATGCGCGGCAAGGGAAATGGATCTTTGGGACAAGCTTTGTTAACATCGGTAAAGTCGATACAAAGCCTCCATTTCCCATTTGCCTTGTGCATGACTACAGGATTGGCCAACCACGTAGGATGGAGCACTCCTCTGACAAGGCCAACTGCTTCCAACTTCTTGATCTCTTCTGCGATGAATTCTTGGCGCTCCACTGCTTGCTTTCTGACTTTCTGCTTGACGGGTCGGGCATGAGGACAGACGACAAGGTGGTGCTCAATTACTTTCCTGGGAACACCGGGGATGTCAGATGGTTGCCATGCAAACACGTTGACATTCGCCCGCAGGAAAGCAATGAGCGCGCTTTCCTATTTAGGGTCGAGAGTGGCACTGATGGTGAAAGTACCACCAGTGTTGTCCTCCTTGGCGGACACCTTCTTGGTCGCTGGCGGAGCTGCCATTGTCTTCATACACTTGCCGGTGGAGCTCGATGGTGCGTCCTCGACGGTAGCGCAGCACTCCGAAGAGGTGCGCTTGCCGGAGTGGGCATCAGAACTCTTGCCGGACTTGGTCTTCTTCTTCCCACCGGGAGCTTCAGCGGCAAGTGTCTCGCGATCCATTGCGGCTGCTGCTTCCCGGTAGATCTTGTCGGCACAGATAAGAGCATCTTTCTTGTCGCCAGGGACAGAGATGACACTTATCAGGCCTGGCATCTTCAGCATGTTATACGCATAGTGAGAGGCCGCCATGAACCTGGCGAGTGTTGGACGGCCGAGAATTCCATTGTAAGGCAATGGAAAATCGGCAACGTCAAAAGTGATCCTCTCAGTTTTGAAGTTCAACTCGCTGCCAAATGTCACCGGCAACGTGATCTTCCCCTTTGGCTTGCTCCTTCCCGGGTTGATCCCTTGGAATGTGCCGGTCTCTTCGAGCTCGCTGTCAGGGACTTGGAGTTTCTGGAGCACAGCGGAGGAGATCAGGTTCAAGCAGGCCCCGCCGTCAACTAGCATCTTAGTGACCTTGAGGTTGCGGATAGTTGGTGAGACCAACATCGGCAAACACCCGACCGCAGTTGTGCGATCAGGGTGGTCCTCAATATCAAAGATGATAGGCGTGCTGGACCATTTCAGAAGCTTGCGTGACTCAACAGGTGGTTCTGCCGCATTGACTTCCCACACCCACTGCTTGAGTTGGCGGTGTGAAGTATGCAGAGAAGCACCGCCGTCAACGCACAAGACCTCTGTGGCTTTCTGGAACTCCTGCTCACTGGTCTCGTCATCATCCATGTCTTCGTCGTTGTCGTCATCTTCATCCTTGTCGCGGCCGCGGGGAGGTCTGTCTCCTTGTCGATGCTTGGCCTTGCCGCGGCGTCCTCCCCGGCCGGTGCGCTTCGTGCTGGATCCTCCAGCACCTCCTTGGGCTTTCTCCTTGTCGCGTCGCTCGTACTCGTCCTTTTGCAGCTCGACAAGCTGCTCGACCTTCTTGCAGCTCTGGAGGTCATGGCCCTTGGTGCGGTGGATCTTGCAGTACTGTTTGTTGGTGCCTTCCTGCTTGTCGGTGGCCGCCACAGCCTGGCAGTTGGCGCATGCGGCAACCTCCTTGCCAGAGCTACCATCTTTGGCTTTCTTGGCGCCACCTTCGTTGCCGGACTGCTCAACAACTAGCACATCTTTGCCTTTCCTCTTCCTGTTGTTCCGCCGCCGGTTTTTATTTGCCGGGGCAGCATCCTCGCTGTCAGATCTTCCTGCTCCAACATCCTCTCCGGGGAGTTTCCTCCCTTCCTCAGCACGTGCACACTTGTCGGCCAGGGCATACAGCTCGCTGACGTCTCTGATCTTGCACATCGCCATCTCCTCCCGCATCCTGCGGTTACGCACGTTCTGGTGGAACGCGCTGATGACCGCGGCAGGGTGGACATCCGGGATGTTGCGTTGCACTTGGCTAAATCTCTGGATGTACTTGCGCAAGGGCTCTCCTTCCTTCTGGGAAAGCAGGTGAAGGTCACTCTCCTGGCCATGAGGTTTGTGGCCGCCCGTAAAGGCGCCGACAAACTGATGGCATAGGTCTGCCCAGGAAGATATGGAGTTTTCCGGCAAGTGCATGAGCCAGGACCTGACGTTGGGTTTGAGCACCAGCGGGAAGTAGTTGGCAAGGATCTTGTCGTCTCGCCCCCCGGCAGCCTGCACCGCGATGGTGTAGATGCTGAGGAACTCCGACGGATGCAACCTGCCGTCGTACTTCTCTGGTACGTCTGGCTTGAAGTTCTTCGTGCTGGGCCACTGGACTTGCCGCAGCTCACGAGTAAACGCAGGGCAACCTACCACATACGGCAGGTCGCCTGGTTCCCCTGGCGCATGCATGTCGACAGTGGGCCCAGCGCACCGGTCTGATTGACGCCGCGCTTCTCTTCGGCGCTCGATGCGAGTACGAGCGTCTTCTTGCTGTCGTTCGTGAAGAACTTGCCGCTGATCGCGACGAGCTCGCGGATCTGATGAAGCAGTGGAGTCGCTGTCGCGGTGGACCCGGCGAGTCGGCGATCTTGGCCTTCAGGGCGGAGAGTGCACGGTGGTTGCACCCCCACCGGTCTTGTCGCCATCGGCTCACACCTGGCTGGCTTGTCGCATTTGCGATGTGGTCGGCTGCCGCGGAGTGTCGCTGTTGGCGAAGCCGATGAGACTCTAAATGGTGGCCCTCTAGTCGTCGATCTTGTCTGGCGTTGGAGGGAAGTCTAGGAGCAGTTGAGCTCGCGCCAAAGCTTCTGCTGGAGTGGCGGGTAGCGGTGGTGAACGGTGCGAGGAGCGGGATATGCTCGGACTTCCAATGATGTTAGAAGGAGCAGTATTCCGTCCAGGCGACCGTGCCTCGCTCATGCCAGCACGTTGGTGTGCATGCTGGCCTTGAGCATCCCGAGATCCGCTAGCTCGATTTGGGTCCAGCAAGCGTATGGTACCGTGAGTACCATGACGCTGCCGGTCCCGCGCCTCCTGAGATGGGCGCGGAGCGTCCACGGATGCTCGGTCGTCGTGGGAGCCGACTACACCGCCGATGGGCAGCGCAGCCTTGTCCTTGGACCTGGCGGCACCATGGGCTCCCTCGTCGACGCCCGTTCTTCCGCCGGCGTCTTCCCCACCAGCCGTTTGCTCCGGCGGTGGTGGGTTCGACGCGGACGGAGCAACCGCCTCTGAAGCCTTCTTCTTCGGCGGCATGTCGATGAAGTCGATGAAGATCTAGCTCGTGTGAATGCCGGATCAGGTTCACACAACCTCGACGCCCCCTACCTGGCGCGCCAAAGATGTCGGGGAAGCTGATCCACGAGCACCTATGGGGGCGGAGCCCCTTTTCGGTTCGGCGGGAGGCGAAGGTCGCACGAAGAGCAGATCGAGGCGAGGCACACGAGCGGTTTACCCAGCTTCGGAGCTCTCCGGAGAGATAATACTCCTACTGCTGCTTTGTGGGTTGTATTGAGTTCTTGCTCGGGAGCGCTGGGTGCTACAGTACGCACCAGCAGCTAACGAGACCGAGCGTGAGTGTTCTACTGTTTGTCCTCTCCCCCTCTATGTTGCGCATGGGCCTCCTTTTATATGCTCAAGGGGTCACCGACAGGTGGCAACGTACACGGTGCCAAGCGCTATTGGGCCAGGCCCAAAACAGGGCACGGTCACACGTGGCCTGGGTCACGCCGTATCTCACTGCACATCCATCGCGCCCTCCCTAGAGTAGGGGTACCCTAGTATCCCGAACTTGTGCACGGGCAGCCGCAGCGCCCCGCGGCAAGGCTTGCCGGTTGACCGCCAATGTCCTCCGTGGTTCCTTTGGAGTCGTTCAAGAACAAAGTATTTAAGCCAAGGAGACAAGTCCCCGACAAGAGGAGCTTGCCGGGAAGGCCACTCAAGGCACAAGACCCCGACAAGAGGAGCTTGCCGGGAAGGCCAACCAGGGCATCTCAAGGAACTTGCCGCGACGCGCCACGCGTCCCGGCAGGGTCCGGTGAGCGACAAGCTTCCGGACGCGACAAGACAACGGCCGCGGCAAGGCTCTTGCCGCGGCAAGCAACCACTCTGTACCCACGCTCCAGCGCATCCACCAACGTGTCGCTCTGGGACCCTTCCAGGCGTACGTGGCGGGAGGCTGTGCAGCCAGGGGTACACTGTGGCAAGCGGCGCTGACAAGGTCGCCATCGTGGCGAGTGGTGGCGTCCCTGACAGTCCCTTTTTTGCACTGTTTGGGCGACGTAGATAGGCATTTAATGCCTTTGTCCCCTGCCGTCAGGGTTAGGTATGATACACTGTACAGGTAGTTGTACCAACCGCAGCACTTTTCCATTTTTACCCTTATCTATGTTGCCACCTGTTGGAGACCCCTTGAGCATATAAAAGGAGGCCCATGCGCAACGTAGGGGAAGGAGGACGAACAGTAGTACACTCACGCTCGGTCTCGTTAGCTGCTGGTGCGTACTGTAGCACCCAGCGCTCCCGAGCAAGAACTCAATACAAACCACAAAGCAGCAGTAGGAGTATTATCTGTCCGGAGAGCTCCGAAGCTGGGTAAACCGCTCGTGTGCCTCGCCTCGATATGCTCTTCGCGCGACCTCCGCCCCCCGCCGAACCGAAAAGGGGCTCCGTCCCCATAGGTGCTCGCGGATCAGCTTCCCCGACATCTATGGCGCGCCAGGTAGGGGGCGTCGAGGTTGTGTGAACCTGATCTGGCATTCACACGAGCTAGATCTTCAACATCTTCATCGACATGCCGCCGAAGAAGAAGGCTTCGGAGGCGGCTGCTCCGTCTGCGACAGACCCACCGCCGCCAGAGCAAATGGCTGGTGGGGAAGACGCCGGTAGAAGAACGGGCGTCGACGAGGGAGCCCACGGTGCCGCCAGGTCCAAGGACAAGGTTGCGCTGCCCGTTGGCGGCGTAGCAGGTTCCCACGACGACCGAGCGTCCGTGGATGTTCCGAGCCCATCTCAGGAGGCGCGGGACCGGCAGCGTCATGGTACTCACGGTACCATACGCTTGCTGGACCCAAATCGAGCTAGCGGATCTCGCGATGCTCAAGGCCAGCATGCACGCCAACGTGCTGGCGCGAGCGAGGCACGGTCGCCTGGACGGAATACTGCTCCTTCTAACATCGTTGGAAGTCCGAGCATATCCCGCTCCTCGCACCGTTCGCCACCGCTACCCGCCACTCCAGCAGAAGCTTTGGCGCGAGCACAACTGCTCCTAGACTTCCCTCCAACGGCGGACAAGATCGACGACTGGAGGACCACGGCAAGCACATCCAGCGACAAGCAGGGGGCTTCCCCGACAAGCTCTGGTCCCGACAAAGATGGATCTGCGCAGATGTGCGAAGAGATACAACAGAAGAGAATGGTGCAGCGCCCAGTCTACTTTGTCAGTTCCCTTCTGCACGGGGCTAGGTCAAGGTACTCTGGTGTGCAGAAATTGCTTTTCGGCCTTCTCATGGCCTCGAGAAAGCTGCGCCATTACTTCCAAGCACATGAGGTCACAGTTGTCACTCGCTTTCCGCTGAAGAGGATACTGCAGAATCCAGAAGCAACAGGCAGGATTGTTGAGTGGGCACTGGAACTGTCAAGCTTTGGCCTCAAGTTTGAGAGCACTTCAACTATCCAAAGTAGAGCATTGGCAAAATTGATAGCAGAGTGGACGCCAACACTAGATGAAGAAATTCCATAAACGAGCATCCCCGTCAAGGAAGCAAGCAAAGAGTGGCTGATGTACTTTGATGGTGCTTTCTCGCTGCAAGGCGCCGGTGCTGGCGTGCTGCTTGTCGCACTCACCGAAGAGCACCTCAAGTACATGGTCTAGATGCACTTCCCCAAGGAGCAAGCAACAAACAATACTGCAGAGTATGAAGGATTGCTTGCCGGTCTCAGGATCGCGGCAGACCTTGGGATCAAGCAGCTCATTGTCAGGGGTGACTCGCAGCTTGTCGTCCGCCAAGTAAATAAGAGTTATCAGAGTCCGTTGATGGAAGCTTACGTTGATGAAGTGAGGAAGCTATAAGAGCACTTTGTCGGCCTACAGATGGAACATGTTCCAAGAGCTCAGAACGACATTGCCGATGGCCTGTCAAAGTGCGCAGCACTTAAGTCACCTGTGGAACCAGGGATCTTTGTGCTCAAGCTGACTCAACCGTCTGTAACGCCATCAACTGGACAGAGCAAGAAGAGGAAGTTCATTTCTGGTGACTATTTTCCGGCAGAGCTTCCCGAAGCCGCCGCCAAGAAGGTCCCCAAGATCAACACCAAGAGTGCTGGGGAGCAGTCTGCTC
This sequence comes from Aegilops umbellulata, assembly GCA_032464435.1. Classification (NCBI taxonomy): domain Eukaryota; kingdom Viridiplantae; phylum Streptophyta; class Magnoliopsida; order Poales; family Poaceae; genus Aegilops; species Aegilops umbellulata. The sequence continues at coordinate 182,257,608 of CP136057.1, read as the reverse complement.
CGGCAAACCCCAGGGTTTGTTCCGTTGAAGCAGACGCTCCCGACAAGTTTTGCTCCGGCAAGCTTGCTGGGGAACGTCAAGCTCCGGCTGAGCCGCAGTTTCTCGCCGTAGAAGTGGATGTTCCCACGGCAGCAGATGTGCCTTTAGTCCTTGTTGTCGAGCCACAAGCTCCAGCATGGGCACAGCAGATCGTCCGTTTCCTTCAGATAGGAGAACTTTCCGAAGGGCAAGAAGAAGCGGAAAGAGTAGCCCGGCAGTCAAGTATGTACCAGTTTGTTGACAACGCACTGTACAGAAGAAGGCTCAACGGTGTGAAATTTAAGTGTATTCACCGGGAAGATGGACAGAAGCTGTTGGCAGAGATACATGGAGGCATATGTCGTCACCACATTGGCGCAAGAGCACTTTCCGGCGAAGCATTCCGGCAAGGTTTCTTTTGGCCGACAGCCCTCTAGGATGCAACTGCACAAGTAACCAAGTGTGAAGCGTGCCAGTTTCATTCCAAGCAGATACACCAGCCAGCTCATGCTCTCTAGACGATCCCTTTATCCTGGCCATTTTCGGTCTGGGGGCTCGACATCCGCGGCCCCTTCCCCCGAGCAGTCGGGGGCTTTGAGTACTTGTACGTCGCAATCGACAAGTTCACAAAGTGGCCGGAAGTGGAAGCAGTGAGGAAGGTGACAGCACAGTCAGCAGTCAAGTTCTTCAGGTCGATTGTTTGCCGCTTCGGGATCCCTAACAGGATCATCACCGACAACGGTACGCAATTCACGAGCCGCACCTTCATGCAGTACGTCCAAGATCTTGGCGCCAAGGTCTGCTTCGCTTCTGTTGCTCACCCTAGGAGCAACGGGTAAGCGGAGAGGGCAAATGCTGAAGTGTTGCGCGGACTCAAGACCAGGACTTTCGACAGGCTGCACGGGTGCGGAAGAAACTGGATTGAGGAGCTACCGGTGGTTCTTTGGTCGATCAGGACGACGCCAAATCGAGCCACTGGCCAGACACCTTTCGCTCTAGTCTATGGAGCAGAGGCAATTATCCCCACGGAACTCGTATACGGGTCACCTCGAGTGCTCGCTTATGATGAGCTTGAGCGAGAGCAGCTGCGACAAGATGACGCGCTGCTCCTTGAGGAAGACCGTCTTCCGGCTGCTGTACGAGCTGCTCGCTACCAGCAAGCTTTGCGCCGCTACCATAGCCGCAAAGTTAATGCCAGAAGTCTCGAGGAAGGCGACCTTGTTCTTCGGCGCGTTCAGTCCGCCAAGAATTCCAACAAGTTGACGCCGAAGTGGGAAGGCCCTTACCTGGTGAAACGAGTCACTGGGCCTGGCGTTGTCCGCCTTGAGACCGAAAATAGCATTCTGGTGAGCAACTCCGGGAACATCGAGCATCTTCGTAAGTTTTACCCGTAAGGCGCGGTTGCCGGACCCTGCTCCGGCAACCATCTTTTGTACAAGTCTTGCCGCTGCTGCATGTGATCCTTTGTACAAAGCCAGGCGCAGACCCTGTGCATAAATAAAGATCATGTGCTCCGCACACCCTGTCAATTTCATGCTTTTTATTTTTTGCATGAGTTATCTGACACTTTGTGCAGCGCCAAACCCCGGTAAGCAACAACGAGCCATAAGGCTCCATATCATTATTTTCTCTTCTCTCTTTTCTCAAGGAAAGGAAGGTTCCTCTCGCCCACAAGTTTGCAGGGGGGAAGGAGAAGATAATGGCGTCGACCAAGCGTCGTTCAAGAAAGTTTCGCCTTGCCGGGAAGCAAACGACAGAAAAGCTAAGTTGCCAAAGTTTGAGCAATCGGATGTTTTTAAATTTTTTTAAGTTATCTTCCTTGAACGACCATGCTTTGTATGGAAAACCTGTGCACGAAGGAACCGGCTCGTGGCTAGTTGCGCCCTTACTTTGTTTCGAGTTCGCTCAACAGTTTAAGTGTGCTGCGACTAAAGTCGCGCCCTTACTTTATTTCGAGTTCGCCCAACAACTTAAGCGAGCTGCGGCTAGTTACGACAAGGTTTCTTGTCGGCAACGGCACTGCCAGCAGGCTGCTGACGTCCCGCACTCAGCGCTCGCGGCGAGAGTGCCTGCGCCGACAAGTTCCCTAAATGCGTAGGGCAAAAACATACAAAGGAAGGAATCAAGTAAAGGAGATGACATTGCAATCACGACCCGAAATAGAGTTATATTACAAAATAGCTTGTCGCGGCTCTAATAGACTGTTTTCATAACATGATCAGCAGCGACAAGAAAAAAAGAAAACGGGCGGCCTAGTCCACGCGATCGCCCTCAACCCTCTTGATCCCGCTCACCTTGTCCACAATGGGTGCGACAAGGTCCTTGAGCGCCTCCAGATCAGCTTACGCCGGCAAGGATCTGAGGACATTGGTGAGGTTGAGGCCCGGGTTGCGGAAGGCTACCTTCACCAGCACCTTCTGAAGAGCTCCCGCGCAGATCTTGCGCGACTCGTCGGCCAGCTGCTTTGGGATCCTCTCCCGGAGTCGCTGGAGGGCCGTTGCCACGCCTTTGAAGAACAGAGTGAGCTTGGCGCTAGATTGGAGGGTCTCATCGAAGGGATACCCGATATCCTCCATCCCCAGTTGCGCCAGCTCCTTGTCGATGTCTGCAGCAGCATTCACAAGACCCTCCGTCCACTGCTCCACAGTTTCTCTAAAATCGTTCTGGGTGGCGGCAATGCTCTCCAGCAGCACCTTGTCGGCCTTGATCTCCTTCCTCAGGGCCGCCTCCTGCTCCCTGGCACCGTCCAGCGTCTTGGTCAAAGCAGCCAGCATCAGCTCAAGATCGGCGTTGGAATCCTTGGCGGCGCTAAGCTCCTTGATCTTCTCAGCGAGACGACCCTGCAGCTCGCCAAAGGTGTAGGCGTCCTTCTCGCACTCATGCTTGAGCGCGGCAAGCTCTTCACCGCTCGCCTTGAGATCAGTCTCCAGCTGCGCCACCTTCGTCTCCAGCCCCTTCTTGGCGGCCTCGGCAGCTGCGGCAGCGTCCTTTGCTTCCTTGAGAGCTCCGCTGAGTGTCTGCTCACGCGCAGCAAGCTCCTCTTCGTGGCTGTCCAGGCTGGCCTTCAGCTGCACCAACTCGCCCTCCCGCGCAGATAGCTCCTCGGCGGCAAGCCGCTGTTGCTCTGCAACTTCTGCCTTCTCGAGGATGAAGGCCTTCTGCGCCTCATCGAGCTGCACACGCTCCGCCGCCAGCGACCGGAGAGCTGCCTGGTTGAGACCTCGGAGCTCCTCCGCGCGCTTCTCCACGTCCACCCCCGCCTTCGCGACAAGCGCTTCGCGGGACTCCAGTTTGGCTTGTCGAGCGCGGTAGAGCGACACCAGCCTCCGGAGCAGCCGCTCCTCCTCAGACTTGCCGCTGCTGCTGCTCGGCGCATCAACCAACGTCAGCCCAGCGGAGGCGAGCACCTCCACGTCAAAGATTTCTCCTTCGACCGGCGCCCTGGAGATTGACTCCCAGGGAAGCTTGATGAAGACGCCATCGTCGGCTTTCAAGTATACGCCTGGTTGAGGCTCTTCGGGGCCTGACGCTGCGGTAGCGGCGGGAGAGTCGGCGGTCGGCGCAGCTCCTGTCGCTCCTGCGGCCTCAGGGCCGTCAATGCGATTGCCGGACCCCTCGTCAGCTGTTGCGGCGGCAGCCTTGGCGGCCTCTTCGCCGGCGGGATCATCAGCGTCGGCCGCTTCTTCGGTGGCGGCGGCATCATCAACAGCAACCTCGGTCTCCATCGGCTCCGCAGTAGATGGATCTGACGGCCGAAAAAGGAAGAAAAGTCAAGCAAATATCCAAAAAGAAGATCAAACGAAGAAGAACCCAAGGGAAGTTTAGAAGCAAGGAGTGCCTGTACCAGGCTCGGCAGTTCGGATCTCCGCTGCCGGGGGGTCGCTGGTACTGTCCCTTGCCGGAGAATTCTCCCTTGCCGGGGAGCTCTCCCTTGTCGGAGACTTCTCCCTTGCCGGGGATCTCTCCCTTGTCGGAGGATTCTCCCTTGCCGGAGAACTCTCCCTTGGCGGCGTAGTCGAAGCAGATGGCATGTCAGGGGCGGCATCCGGACGCTCCTGGTGGTGCTGCTCTGCTCCTACACAAGCCAACAGTCAGATATCAACAAGCAAAGAGTATCCATGCGCACCCAACAGCGGGAAGCAAACCATATACTTACGCTGGGGGCTGCGCTGGGGGTTACTCTGAAGAACAGCTGCCGGGTCCGGCAAGTTTGTCTCGGGCGCACCCCCTGCTGGCACGGTGGGATCGTCCTCGATGACAATCACCGGGACCTTGGCTCTCTTTGACGCTCTCTGGGCCAGAGTCCTAAGAAGGAATAAGTTCAGAGTAAAGCAAATGAGATACAAGACAAGACAGCAAGTATTGAAGACATACAAATACAACAAGAATCTTACTCTTCTTCTTCCTCGTCGGAGCTGAGCGCGGAGAAGGCAAAGCATGGCCCACCTCCGGCGCGAGGAGGCGGAGGAGTAGGATCCCTTGGCCGCTTGGCGAGAGCTGGAGCGGCGGACCGGGAGGACCCGCTCCAGTTGCCACTGCAGCGTGAGATGCTTCCGCGGCAAAAGAACTTGCCGCGGTGGAGCGTGTCGTGCGGCGCGGCGGGGGTTGACTCGCCCGCCGCTCCGCTACTTCCCCGGCCTTGCGAAGACGCCTTCTTGGTGGAGCCGGGGGCTCTGCTTGTGGAGCCGGGGGATCTGCTTGCGGCAAGCTGCCCGAAGACGAAGAGGAAGAGGCGCCGATCTCCAACGAGCCGCTCGTATCCTCGGCGGGCCCGCTCGGCTCGGCGTCATGCCCGGCAGGCTCTCCCTCGCCGGCAAGATCCTCTTGCTCGGCAAGGCTTGCCGCCTCTGCCTCCTCCACGGTGAACCCAAAGTCGCCAGCAGCTGCGGCTGCCGCCGCATCTTCCAGCCTGGTGGCGATGCGCTTGAGCTCCTCGTCGGTGGTGTCCCGGGTGAGGCCCCTCTGCTCATCGGCGTCGACCGGCACTTCTACCAAGCCATCGAAGAACGCCCGCACAACATCATCTGCAGGCTCTATCCAGGCTGGGTCAATTCCATGCGAGTCGCACAGCGGCATCATTGCACGGATGCGGTCGAGCGAGGAGTTGTTGCACAGCGGAATGAGGCCCCTCGGCAACCTGAACACTTCGGGATGCTGTGGGTCGTACTTGAACAGCTCCTGGAGCATCGAGTTGAGCTCTAGGACAGTGAAGTTGAAGTTGAGGCCCGGCCGCAGCCTCATGATATCCGCCGCGTTCTGGAACTCCTAGGCGGGTCTCCTCCTCTCCTGTAGGGGGCGATGCGGCGTCGAAGGAAATCTGCGCCAACCGCTCCTACAGTAAGCCCGGCAAGCCTGAGGCATAGGATCCGGGCGACGGCAATCTTCAGTCTGTCGTCTTCTGGGGCCAAGCTACTCCAATCACTGTCGCGCACTACTGGAGTTTGGCGCAGGGCGGTAAACGGCTGCGGGTTCTCCTCGACAATCAGGCACCAGTCCGCCCTCCACTCCTCCCACTTGCTGCGGAACTCTCCATCTAGATAAGCATCCTTCTTGCCGGCTTTTGAGATCCAGGCGATTCCGCCAGATAAGGGCTCTCCTTTCTCAACTCGAGGCGAAAAGAAGTGGAGGAAAAGGGCTACGTTTGGATGAATTCCGACAAAGTTTTCGCAGAGATGCGCGAATACTGCCATGGTCAGGACAGCATTGGGGGTGAAGTCAAGGAGGCGGAGCCCATAGGTGTTCATGACGTCACAGAAAAATTCAGAAAAGGGCGGGCAAAGCCCGCAGTAGAAGAACAAGGCGAAGAAAGGGTACCAAGTGGGAGCCTTTTTCCAAGCGGCGGCTGGGAGTACCCTCGTGCGCGGGTGCGCCCGCGTCGCTGTCGACCAGAAGAGGTAGTAGTACTCCTTCAGCTCTTCCGCGTCAAGCCTCGGAGGGAAGATTGCCCGCTCCTTTCGCAGCGCCGCGAGCCGCTGCGCCTCGGCCGACTTCACCTTCTCGGCTTTCGAAGCCATGGCGGGAATGAGGGAGGACGACGGCATTGGTGGTGCTGGTGGCGATGGGGGCGGAGCGCTGCTCTCCTTCGTCTTTGGGAAGAAGGGGAGTGGCGGAGATTCTCGAGGAAGGAATAGCAACGGGCAGATGGGAGAACTGCCCCTGTTTCCCCTGCTTATAGGGGGGAGGGGCGGACGTTCCGCCTTTCCGAATAAAGAAACCACCCACGACCTCTCCCACGACGCCGCAATCGACGCGTGCCGTTCAGGGAGGGCGCGGTGGATACGGAGTAAGATACGGCGTGCCCCAGGCCGCGCGTGCCCGTGCCCTGTTTTGGGCCTGGCCCAACAGCGCTTGGCACCGTGTATGGCCCAGGCCCGGGGGCTCCTGTCGGTGTACTAGAGTAGGGGTACCCTAGTATCCCGAACTTGTGCACGGGCAGTCGCAGCACCCTGCGGCAAGGCTTGCCGGGCGACCACCAAGGCCCTCTGTGGCTCCTTTTGAGCCATTCAAGAACAAAGTATTCAAGCCACTCAAGGCACAAGACCCCGGCAAGAGGAGCTTGCCGGGAAGGCCAACCAGGGCATCTCAAGGAACTTGCCGCGACGCGCCACACGTCCCGGCAGGGTCCGATGAGCAACAAGCTTCCGGACGCGACAAGACAACGGCTGCGGCAAGGCGCTTGCCACGGCGAGCAACCACTCTGTACCCACGCTCCAGCGCATCCACCAACGTGTCGCTCTGGGACCCTTCCAGGCGTACGTGGCGGGAGGCTGTGCAGCCAGGGGTACACTGTGGCAAGCGGCGCTGACAAGATCGCCATCGTGGCGTGCGGTGGCGTCCCTGACGGTCCCTTTTCTGCACTGTTTGGGCGACGTAGATAGGCATTTAATGCCTTTGTCCCCTACCGTCAGGGTTAGGTATGATACACTGTGCAGGTAGCTGTACCAACCGCAGCACCTTTTCCATTTTTGCCCTCGCATATGTTGCCACCTGTCGGTGACCCCTTGAGCATATAAAAGGAGGCCCATGCGCAACGTAGAGGGGGAGAGGACAAACAGTAGAACACTCACGCTCAGTCTCGTTAGCTGCTGGTGCGTACTGTAGCACCCAGCGCTCCCGAGCAAGAACTCAATACAATCCACAAAGCAGCAGTAGGAGTATTATCTCTCCGGAGAGCTCCGAAGCTGGGTAAACCGCTCGTGTGCCTCGCCTCGATCTGCTCTTCGTGCGACCTCCGCCTCCCGCCGAACCGAAAAGGGGCTCCGTCCCCATAGGTGCTCGCGGATCAGCTTCCCCGACACCTCCTCATCCTCTTGTTGGTTTACTGATGAACTCTTGTTTCGGAACTTGCTCCAATGGTTCGTTTCCTGAGAATCTTAAAATGTCCTTACGTTAATTTGTGTTACACCTTTTCTTCTCGGGCATCCCGAGTCTGAGGTCTCCTGACACCAACCAGATCTTAAACTCGGTCAGATATGATGGTTGGAACATTTTCCAAGAGTTATAACATTGGTCTTTAACCCGATAAGGTGGCCGGAGGACCTAATGTTATAGTCTTCCTTTTTAGCAAGGTTATCTATTCTTCCATGAGAAATGGTACGACTTATTCTACAAGTTGTTCCTGATGGGTCCTTTTTGTTCCCAAAGTCTGATTTTCACCTGTTGACCATGTCAATGCTATCTCGAAGCACGTCTATGGTACTCCGTTCTTCAACAAGAACATTTGAAGCCCAATGCTAATTGTTTCTTGCTCAACTATCCAAACACCGTTGTATGGATAATGTCATGAAATTTTTCTCCCCTTACCTAAAGGGTTTTCTACATTATATCATGTCATGGATATCATGCTCTGCTTATCATTGGGGAGGATATACCCCTGAAATATCTGATAATCATATTATCCTTTCCATTATTTGGTTTAACCTTTCTGGTGATCATTTTGGTCTAAGAAGTATTAATTCCCTGCTTATGCAGACCCCTCGTGTACAGTTCTGTCAGTAAGACCCTGTTATTTTTGTTGATGACATTCCGGTAACCACCGATGGACGAGAACTTTGCCTATTGGTCCGCCTCATTGCAACGAGCAGGAAAATGGTTCTCTTCGTCCCTCGCCCTTGGTACCAACGTTGTTGCCAACATAACTGACATGGTACTCTCTGACATGCCTTGCTATCATGACCGGGCAAGATGTCACTGCTCCTATTAAAAAACCAGCTGGTGGGCCCATAACCCACAGTTCCACAGGATCAAAACCTGACTGTCCTGTACACCCCCTATTCCCAAAGTTATTCCTCACACGTGGCCTCGTATGCAATTCACGGGCCACCATCCTAGTGATCTATTCTGGTATCAGACGCAATACTTACTCTCGCTACTCTGAACCCCTTTCTCACCCTGGTTCAGAATTCGATCAACTATCTATCCGCTTGGAACCTCTTATTGTACCTTCGTACCTTACTCTTGATGTATTTCATATGTTCAACTCAAGAGATAATCTTATACTCATTCATGGGTTAACCCCAGATTGTTTCCCTCAAAAGCATTCTATCGTAGCTGAGCTGCCCCTTATCCTTTTACGTAAGTACAATGGAGTTCTCGAAGAAAGGACGACAACTTCATCATGACAACCTGAAGCATAGAAATGGACACATCAACGTAATGGACCGGCCTCTTCGAGAAGAGCATGCCAGGATGAGAAGACCCGCTAGATTCGTTACCAAACCTTCCCCCTTTCACTACCTCTTAAATCTCGGGACGAGATTTCTTGTAGTGGAGGAGAATTGTGACGCCCGGATAATTAAGCTACAGTGATCCCCCGCTAATGATGCCACGTCACCACGGTTACTGTTGATAAACTCTCGATAGTTAGAACCGAAACAAATTCAAAATTTAAATGAAAGCAAACAATAAAAGTTTTGAAATATTAAAACTAAAATGTTCGGAGTGAACCAAATATTGCGTAGGTAATTATGGTGGAGAAACCACACCTTTATAAAATTCTTAAATACTATAAGATGAATAAAACAGCAGCAAAACTATTATAAAAAGCCTTTTATAATTTATAAAATGTTAAGCTATTTTCTCTTGAGTAACCAAATTGTAGCGGGCGTATTATAATTAGTAATGCTAACTTAGAGACTATTTTTATAGTTATAAAACTAAACATAAAAGGAACTACAAAATAAAACAGAAAAAGAAAATAAATAAAAGAAAGAAAATACAAAAGAGAAAAACAAACTAACAGAAACAAAAACAAAAGGAGAAGCCCCCCTCCCACTGGGCCAGTCGGCCCAGCTGTTAGTCAGGCCGGCCCAACAGGACCAACCGGCGTACCCCCACTCCTCTCCTTATCCACTCATCCCCCCCCCCCCCCCCGCAACCCTAGCCACCACCGACACCTCCCACTCGTCCCCACTCCCCCCACGTTTTTCCTCACCCCTCCTCTGCCCCCGATCCAGATCAGGGGGCATCGACCCCATCGCCGCTACCTCATCGCCGCCGTGGCCACTGGCCGCGACTCGCCACACCATCGTGCGGTGGACCTCCGCTCGCCTCGCCTTCGACTCCCACGCCGCTGGATCGGAGCCGGGGAGTACATGCGTCGCCACCCACCATCTCCGGTGCCGCCACGCCATCGCCGGATTGCCTCCCCGCCGCCGACGTGCCGTCTCCTTCTCCTCCTCGACCCCCACTGCCCGTGCTCTACAAACTCCCTGTGAGCCTCGACCTCCTCCTCCCCTTCCCTCTGCTGATCGCCGTGGCCGAGCGACAAAGCTTGCGCTCTAGCCACGCTCGCCTGTGCCTCACCCACGCCACCCCGGACCCAAGGCACCCAAGCTGATGGGTGATGCTATAAGACCAGGGGCAGCTGCATCTAAGCCCAAGGAAGCCCCCAAGGCTGCATCCAAAGCCAAGCCAGCTCCAAAGCCAAAACCAAAGGGAAATACAAGGAGCATACTAGCTGCTGAGAAGAACAAGGCCCCAGTGCCTGAAGCTGCTGTTGAAGAAGAAGAAGGCCAAGTGCTGAGAAAGTTGAAGCCCAAGATCCCAGACCACAATGATGCTCATCTTGTGGCTGCGGATATGAAAATCAGAAGAGACTCTGGGCTAAGAAAGTGGAGAGCAGAGGATCCATATGCTACCATGAGAAGGACTGTTGTTGACTATAGGTTCCACACCAAGGAACAGCAGGACTTCTATGAGACAGTCTTATTGGACAAGAAGCCCATTGTTTGTGACATGAGATGGGTCGACTGGGAATATATCAAGGAAAATGAAGAACACTATCCTGTAGTGCAAGATAGCTTCAGAGCTTGTGGAGTAGCTGATTTTGTTGGGCAGAAGCTCGCAAAGTGGAATGAGGAGCTGATTATGCAATTCTACTCCACAGCACACTTCTACCCAGATGGAAGGATCACATGGATGTCTGAAGGTACAAGGTACCATTCAACTGTTGAGGAATGGGCAAGGTAGATCAATGCCCCAGAAGAGAATGAAGATGACTTGGATGTCTATGCCAAGAAAAAGATGGATCATAACATTATGGCAAATATGTACAAGGAGATTCCTGCAAAAGATCTTGACACTCACCAGTTTGGGTCTGTGAAACACCTGTTGTCAGGACTGCCTACGATCAACTGGATCCTTAGGCACACACTTTTGCCCAAATCTGGAGATCACAGGATGATCAGAGGTCATGCCATCAACCTGCTACATATCTTTGATGTGCCTCAAAAGTTTAAGGTCATGAGCCTCATAGTGGAAACTATCAAGAGGACTGCAGCAGATCAGAAGAGAGCTGTGGATATGCCCCTCAGATCCAGATGTTGACCAACTCAAGAATGGGCACAGACACATACTTGTTGGACAAGGAACATTTGCCTATCCATTCAGATTTCAAGGACAACCAAGTTGTGATGCATGAAAATGAACCATCATTAGTCCAGGCACAAGCTAAGAAGGAGAAGGCAAGGAAGGAGAAAGCTGCTGAGGGAGTCCTTGATTAGGGGGTGTTCAGATAGCTGAACTATACCTTCAGCCGGACTCCAGGACCATGAAGATACAAGATTGAAGACTTCGTCCCGTGTCCGGAAGGATCTTTTCTTGGCGTGGAAGGCAAGCTAGGTGTGCGGATATTCAAGATCTCCTACCAATGTAACCGACTCTGTGTAACCCTAACCCTATCCGGTGTCTATATAAACCGGAGGGTTGTAGTCCGTAGAACAACCATCATCATACACAATCATACCATAGGCTAGCTTCTAGGGTTTAGCCTCCTTGATCTCGTGGTAGATCTACTCTTGTACTACCCATATCATCAATATTAATCTAGCAGGAGTAGGGTTTTACCTCCATCGAGAGGGCCTGAACCTGGGTAAAATAAAGTGTCCCTTGTCTCCTGTTACCATCCGACCTTGACGCACAGTTCGGGACCCCCTACCCGAGATCCGCCGGTTTTGACACCGACATTGGTGATTTCATTGAGAGTTCCTCTGTGTCGTCGCTTTTAGGCCCGATAGCTCCTTTGATCATCAACAATGATGAGGTCCAGGGTGAGACTTTCCTCCCCGGACAGATCTTCGTCTTCGGCGGCTTCGCTCTGCGGGCCAATCCGCTTGGTCATTTGGAGCAGATCGAAAGCTACGCCCCTGGCCATCAAGTCAGGTTTGGAAGCTTAAACTACACGGCGGATATCCGCGGAGGCTTGATCTTCGACGGATTCGAGCCACAGCCAAGCGCGCACCATCTCGAGGGGCATGATATAGCTCTGCCTCCGAACATGCCCTGGAGGCCGCACACGCTCCGGCCCCGATCCTTGACTCGGAGCCCTCCGCGTTCTCCGAGGATGAACGGTTGGACGTCACCTGAGGGGCTGCGATCTCAAAGGCGATCGAGCCGAACGCCAGCCCCGCACTCCGCATGGCTCATGACTCCAAGGAGCCGGACTCCTCTCCGAACTCCGGGTATTCCATGCCCCTGTCGATCGAGTCTGATTGGGCACCTGTAATGGAGTTCACCACCGCAGACATCTTTCAGTGCTCACCTTTTGGTGATATTCTGAATTCTCTCAAGTCTCTCTCTTTATCAGGAGAGCCCAGGCCGGACTATGGCCTGCGAGGTTGGGATTCGGACGACAAAGAAATTCAAAGCCCACCCACCACCCACTTAATAGCCACTGTCGAAGATTTAACCGACATGCTCGACTTCGGATCCAAAGACTTCGACGGTATAGACGACGAAGGCGGAGACGAATTGGAACCAACACCTATAGGGCACTAGGCCTCCACCCCACCTAACGATGTATTCATGGTGGATACCCCTAAAGGAAACGACAACGAGGAAAAAGGGGGCGAAAAAAGAGGTAAAACCTCCAAAAAAACAGTCAAAACGACGACGTAAACGCCGAGCCAAAACCCGCCTCGATCAAAACCTAGCCCTAGAGCAGGATGAGCCGGTAGATAACGAGCTTGCCTCAGAACAGCCGTCCGAACAGGGCAACACGGATAGAGAGGACGGAAAGCCCTCTCCCGGCCATAACAGAACTCCGGACGATCTCACACCGGACTAAACCATGGAGCAGAAGAATCTCCACGAAAGGCTCGTTGCCACGGCACGTAGCCTGAAAAAGCAGAAGAGGAAGCTGAAGACGGCGGAAGATGCACTCAAAACAAGATGGAGCAAAGTAATCAAGACCGCAGACAAATAAGGCGGCAGCCGCCGCACCAAAAGCTATCCGACAAGAAAACTACTGCCCGAATTCGACCAAGAGGCCGCGCGATCGGATAGATGACCCCACGGCCACTATAAAAAGGCAAGCGGCGCCGCACTTAATGCAGCATGCGACCCAATCAAAGACTCGCACCAGGGCCCAGCCAGGTCCATTTACGGGCGAAGAAAGCAAACTTTCACAAGCAATGCAAAAATTCCACCATCAGAATCCGGCACACCCAAATACAGGGGCGCTGCACACCCCCTATGTTTCACCAATGAGGTACTAGAATACGAATTTCCAGAGGGATTTAAACCCATCAACATAGAGGCATACGATGGAACAATAGACCCGGGAGTCTGGATCGAGGATTATATCCTCCACATACATATGGCTAGAGGAGACAATCTCCACGCCATAAAATATTTACCCCTTAAACTTAAAGGGCCAGCCAGGCACTGGCTTAAAAGCCTTCCCGAAAACACAATTGGAAGCTGGGAAGAGCTCGAGGATGCTTTCCGAGCAAATTTTCAAGGGACCTATGTCCGTCCCCCGGATGCAGACGATTTCAGTCACATAACTCAGCAGCCCGGAGAATCAGCTCGGCAGTTCTGGAACAGATTCCTCACTAAAAAGAATCAAATAGTGGATTGTCCAGACGCCGAAGCCCTAGCGGCTTTCAGGCATAATGTCCGAGATGAATGGCTCGCCAGACACCTCGGCCAGGAAAAGCCAAGAACAATGGCCGCACTCACAAGCCTCATGACCCGCTTTTGCGCAGGAGAGGACAGCTGGTTGGCACGATGCAGCCCCAGTGACCCAAGTACATCAGAAATCAGAGATGGAAACGGAAAACCGTGGCGAAATAAGGACCGCCGCTGAATCAAAGGCAAAAATCCGAAGAGCACGGCAGTCAATGCCGGATTCAAAAGCTCACGGCAAAATCATACAAAACCACCCCTCCAAGATAATAGGGATGATCCGTCCAGCTTAAACAGAATCATGGACAGAATATGTCAGATACACAGTACTCCTGGGAAGCCTGCCAATCACACCCACAGAGACTGTTGGGTTTTTAAACAATCCGGACAGCTTAACGCCGAACACAAGGGGCTCGATACACCAAGCGAAGAAGAGGACGAACCCCAAAGGCAGAACACCAGGAAACAAAAGAACTTCCCTCAAGAAGTCAAAACAGTGAACTCACTTCACGCAACAGAACGTGTGGCACCCATAAAGGTACGCACAGTCAAACATACCCCTCAGGAGTCCCGCCACTGGTCACTAAAGCCAATCATTTTTGATCAGCTAGATTATTCTAGAAATATCAAAAACGCAGGCCGGACTGCCCTGATATTGGATCCAATAATCGATGGATTCCAGTTTACCAATGTCCTTATGGACGGCGGCAGTGGACTAAACATGATATATCAGGATACAATCCACAGCATGGGCATAAACCCAGCAAGAATCCGCCACAGCAAAACCTCCTTTCAAGGGGTAGCACCAGGCCCGGACACCCATTGCATGGGCTTTCTCCGGCTCACAGTCATCTTTGGATCTGCCAATAACTTTCGTCGCGAAAAGTTGACCTTCCATGTAGTCCCGTTTTCAAGTTGCTATCAAGCACTAATGGGACGCGGAGCTTTCGCTCGCTTTAACGCAATACCGCATTATGCATCCCTCACGCTAAAGATGCCCGGTCCTCGAGGCGTCATCTCTTTAAAGGGAACGCACTAAAATAGGCCTCCTCCAAACGGAGGATTGTGCGGCCGCTAAAACAGCCGCACAATAAAGTGGCCTCGCCAGCCAAAGGACTTTTTTCTAATTCATTACAGTCCACGGACCCGGACTCAACGAGTTCGGCACAAGTTGATCGTTAACACGGGCTTAGCACGCCATATACCCCCATACCAGGGGCTATACGCAGAACTCTACCTTATATATCCTTTACTTTGTATTCTGTTTATTATTCTTTTTGTTCCGCACGACCCATTTTTCAATTCAGTTCCTCTCTTTTACAGATGAACGTCGTGCGGCGCCCGTCGAGGATATGGCACAGCGGAGACACAGGCGCAGACGTGCAGTAGGGACCCGTCCTAAAGGATTCTTTTTAGATTAAGACCCTGCGTAAACCTTTTTTACTGTCTCTTGCTGCTATACATTCCCTGATTTTTTCTTTTTCTGCTATAACCAAGGAGGAGGCTGGCGTTTTGGCAAGTGGACACGCCAGAAATCTTGCTCGTACCTGGACACTAAGGGCTCTTTTATTTTGTTTAAGGGTGTTGTTTCACACGCATTCACAAAGACCGAACACCTTCGGGAGTGTTCGGCGTTGCGAGTTTTGTCACTATATGCATCAGCTCCGAATCATGATTTTGGTCACATGTTGGGTTGCCCGGCTCCTGAGTTCGGCTACCTTACGTTCCGCTCTATCGGCTAAGGTAGCACCAGGAGAACTACTGCGATTGTGCCCCGGTTCGGCCAGTAGAGAAAGCCGAAAACCGACTGTCATGATGTAGCGTGAGACTGGTCGCCACTCGATGACTCATAGGGATTTGTCGAATCCCTCCGCTTTGACGAAGGGCCGTTTCCCGGTCAGGCAAGTACGCGCTCCGAACTCGGGCAAAGCGCAGTCGCTACCAAAGGGCTACCTAAAGAGTCCCACTGTCAAGCTCCTATGGCTAAGTGAAAGTGTTAAAGCATTATAGTCCGGTTGCCTAGCCCGCTGCGCTATCACCTCCTTTGTAGGACCAAGACGTTGGGTTAAGTGTGAAAATGCGTCTTCTGCGCGCACCCCCACACTATGTGCGTGGGGGCTGAAGCTAACGACTGCAATCTTTCAGAATTCATATATTAAAACGGCCGCACAGGAGGTGTTCTTAATACTTGAAGGCACAAGTCTAAAAAATGCCACTAAAATTTATCAAAATACTGAGTTATGATTACATATGCTATCATAATATAGCATCCTTCGAGCACTGCGCCTCTATTATGCGAGCGCCTCCGAGGGCTTCCTCAAAATAGTGCTCGGCAGGTATTCGGCTTTTATCCGAATCCCGGGACGCAACACTGGTGGGCTCCATACCTTCCCAGTATGTCTTGACACGGGCAAGAGCCAGCCGAGCGCCCTCAACGCACGTTGACCTCTTCATAGCATCGACACGTGGCACCACGTCTAGCAATTGCTGCACCAAGCTGAAATAACTCTTCGGCTTCGTTCCCCCCGGACACAGACGATCCATGACGTACTTCATGGCGAGTCCGGACAACCTATTCAGCTCGGCCCATTGGGCCAGGCGATCGTCCACTGCCAGCGGACGCTCTGGATTGACGAATTGCGACCAAAAGAGCTTCTCCACTTCATGATCATTTTTATCTCGAAAGTGTTCGGTCGCATCAGTGGCACTAGCGGCCAAATCCAGATAAGTGTCCTCTGTACTCCACATCCGGTTCAACGGGGCAAACTTCGGATCACAAAATTTTCTCCGCAGCGAGAAGGGCTTTCCATCCGCAATCTGTTCGGCCTAACGCAGCTCTTCCTTCGCCGCTTTCATTATAGAGCGGGCGTCCTTTGCGTCAGCAACAGCCTTCTCTAAGCTCGTTTGCTTCGCCCGATCTTCTTCTTCAAGAAGCTTACAACGGTCAGTAGCGCTCTCTAATTTTATGGCTATACCAGCCATCTCATCCTTGCTGCGGCAATGGGCAGCCTGTTCGGCTTTCAGCTCTTCAAGGGCTTTTACGGCAGCCGCATCACTTTTTCTGGCTTGTTCCTTCGCTCGGGCGAGTTCGGCCCTGAGACCTTCCACGGCGGCCGCACCATCTGCATCAAGCACACACACGGTAAGATATTGACATAAAGCTCCTCTTACTACCAATCGCCCAATCATTTTAAGTACCTTGAGCATCATCAAGCCGCTTGTTAACAAGCACGATGTCGGCCTCTGCCCCATCAAGTTGTCGCTTCAGTTCGACAAATTCTCGAGTCCGGCTTGACTCCGGACAATCAGCCACCTACACATAAAGGTGCCACTTAAAGGACCTGGGATTAAGATCCTCTGCACGCCGTACATCTTTACGACCCACAGAGGCTCAGGGGCTACTATCTACACAGGGTGCATTTTATTTATGCGCAATTAATACAAATACACGTTATTTAAAACGTACCTCAAGGCCTGCTACTAAACTCTTGACGGCCTCGTACAGCCCGCTTTCCGCGGATGAAATCTTTTCAATCACCGTGCTCATTAACGCACGGTGCTCCTCTAAGACAGCGGCTCGCCCCAGCAGAGTGTTCAGCTCCTCCGACCGAACACCAGACAGTGCCGGACTCGTCCCATGGCCTTCTCAAAGGCCGGACACGGAGAACCTTGGGGGGCAGCACCATCCGCCCTTTGCGAATCCGGAGAAATCCCCCGCGATGACACTTCGGCGTCGCCCGCCTTGCTAGGCGATACAGAGGGGGGAGGCGTTCCGCTCTCCATCATCTCCGGAAGAAGATCCCCCGGGGATGAGTTCTGCTGAGAGGGGCTGAGGTCCGAACTACAAAATAAGGTTTCGGTTAAAACTTCTCAGGTATAAATCGAGGCTTTCTCTTAAAAGAAAAACTCTTCCCCTACTCACGGCTCGCTGGAGAGCTGGTCCTTTTTAGGGTTTAGTTCGGCCGAGGGGCTCCCCGGCGTTCGGTCCTCTGACAAGGATTCTTTCCCCTGCTTCGAGGCTATGGTCTCTGGGTCATTAGAGGCAACCCTTTTCTTTCCCTTAGGAGAGGAATTATCCATTCCCCCCTTCGGGAGGGCCTCTTTCGAAGAGGCCACAGTTTCCTTGTCCTCCCCCTTATTTCCCTCCAAAGGTACTTCCTCTAGCATCCTGACTAGCACGGGATCCAGTCTGGTCTCGGGAAGGGGAGCCGGACACCTGATCAGCTTCGCCTTCGCTATCCACTCCTGCATAAAAGGAGGAGCACTGTTAAAAGCAAGTTAATTATGCGGATAGAAGGTCCGGTCGCAAGGTCACCTACTTGAGTATTCGGGCGATTGCGGCTTAAACCAGCATCCTCGGTCAAGTCCGGACTCACTTCTTGTGATCCGAAGAACAGTTTATACATTTCCATAGGCGTCGCGCCCATAAAATTCTGGAGAGCTCGTGGTCCCTCCGGATTGAATTCCCACAAGCGAAGGGGGCGACGTTGGCCGGGCAGTGTCCCGCGAATCAGCATGACTTGTGTCACCTTGACCAGGTCGAAATCTCCCTTCAAGAGATCCTTAATGCGGCCCTGCAACAGAGGAACGTCTTTGGGCAGGCCCCGATCTAACCCCGTGTTAATCCACGATGCTAACCGTGGTGGGGGACCCGAGCGAAAGGCCGGAGGCGCCACCCACGCGGTGCCCATAGGAGCGGTGATATAGAACCACTCCTGTTGCCATAAGCCGAGCTCCTCTTGAAAAGCACCCTCGGGCCATGGAGCGTCGGCATTTCTTTTTATAACAGCGCCTCCGCACTCTGTGTGGCGCCCCTCGCTTATCTTCGGTTCTACTTTGAAGGTCTTGAGCCACAATCCGAAGTGAGGGATAACATGGAGGAACGCTTCGCACACAACTATGAATGAGGAGATATGGAGGATGGACTCTGGAGCTAGGTCATGGAATTCCAGCCCGTAATAAAACATCAGCCCCCTCACGAAGGGATCCATTGGGAAGCCTAACCCCCGAAGGAAGTGAGATATAAACACGACGCTCTCGCCGGGCTAAGGGCTGGGGATCACCTGTCCTTGAACAGGCAACCTGTGCGGAATCTCGCTGGTCAGGAACCTGGCTTCCCTCAACCTCAACACGTCCTCCTCTGTGAAGGAGGAGGGCATCCATCGACCTTAAAGGTCGGAGCCGGACATTGTTGAAGATCCGGTGCGCTCGAAATCTAGAAGCTTAGGGTGTTGGAACTCGAGGCGACGGGCGAACTCATTTTGAGAGTAAAATAAGGGGGAACAGGATCTTGGCCTCTTTATAAGAGGCAGAATATCAAGCGCCCTCCCCGTAACCGTCTTGGACTAGCCTTTAATTAAGGCAAGACATGCTAACTGGCACGGTTGGGTTACCCACATCTGTATTAATGAGAATCCCGTTATAGGGGGCACACGATCTCTGCTTCGACAAGACGTGCCAAGGAAACCGCCTCGCTATACGGGCTGAGGTGGAACGATGAAAACAATTTATAGAAGGCTTGGCCGCAGTGTTATGACGCACTGTGGGATACGTCAGCAGATCGGATTTGTGTTAAGATTATTCTCTGTATGGCAATATGTGGAAACTTATTTTGCAGAGCCGGACATTATTTTGTGGTGTTTACAGTCTTTTTGAAGAACTTGGAGGAGGAACCGGCCTTGCAATGCCGAAGACAATCTGCGCACCGGACTCGTCGTCATTGAAGCCTGGTTCAGGGGCTACTGAGGGAGTCCTGGATTAGGGGGTGTTCGGATAGCCGAACTATACCTTTAGCCGGACTCCAGGACCATGAAGATACAAGATTGAAGACTTCGTCCCGTGTCTGGAAGGATCTTTTCTTGGTGTGGAGGCAAGCTAGGTGTGCAGATATTCAAGATCTCCTACCAATGTAACCGACTCTGTGTAACCCTAACCCTATCCGGTGTCTATATAAACCAGAGGGTTGTAGTCCATAGAACAACCATCATCATAGACAATCATACCATAGGCTAGCTTCTAGGGTTTAGCCTCCTTGATCTCGTGGTAGATCTACTCTTGTACTACCCATATCATCAATATTAATGTAGCAGGAGTAGGGTTTTACCTCCATCGAGAGGGCCCGAACCTGGGTAAAATAAAGTGTCCCTTGTCTCCTGTTACCATCCGACCTTGACGCACAGTTCGGGACCCCCTACCCGAGATCCGCCGATTTTGACTCCGACATTGGTGCTTTCATTGAGAGTTCCTCTGTGTCGTCGCTTTTAGGCCCGATGGCTCCTTTGATCATCAACAACGATGAGGTCCAGGGTGAGACTTTCCTCCCCGGACAGATCTTCGTCTTCGGCGGCTTCGCTCTGCGGGCCAATTCGCTTGGTCATTTGGAGCAGATCGAAAGCTACGCCCCTGGCCATCAAGTCAGGTTTGGAAGCTTAAACTACACGGCGGATATCCGCGGAGGCTTGATCTTCGATGGATTCGAGCCATAGCCAAGCGCGCCGCACCATCTCGAGGGGCATGATATAGCTCTGCCTCCAAACAGTGCCCTGGAGGCCGCACACACTCCGGCCCCGATCCTTGACTCGGAGCCCGCCGCGTTCTCCGAGGATGAACGGTTGGACGTCACCTCAGGGGCTGCGATCTCAAAGGCGATCGAGCCAAACGCCAGCCCTGCACTCCGCATGGCTCACGACTCCAAGGAGCCGGACTCCTCTCCGAACTCCGGGCCTTCCATGCCCCTGTCGATCGAGTCTGATTGGGCACCTGTAATGGAGTTCACCGGCGCGGACATCTTTCAGTGCTCACCTTTTGGTGATATTCTGAATTCTCTCAAGTCTCTCTCTTTATCAGGAGAGCCCAGGCCGGACTATGGCCTGCGAGGTTGGGATTCGGACGACGAAGAAATTTAAAGCCCACCCACCACCCACTTAATAGCCATTGTCGAAGATTTAACCGACATGCTCGACTTCGGATCCGAAGACTTCGACGGTATAGACGACGAAGGCGGAGACGAATTGGAACCAGCACCTATAGGGCATTGGGCCTCCACCCCACCTAACGATGTATTCATGGTGGATACCCCTAAAGGAAATGACAACGAGGAAAAAGGGGGTGAAAAAAGAGGTAAAACCTCCAAAAAACAGTCAAAACGGCAACATAAACGGCGAGCCAAAACCCGCCTCGATCAAAACCTAGCCCTAGAGCAGGATGAGCCGGTAGATAACGAGCTTGCCTCAGAACAGTCGTCCGAACAGGGCAACACGGATAGAGAGGACGGACAGCCCTCTCCCGGCCATAACAAAACTCCGGACGATCTCACACCGGACAAAACCATGGAGCAGAAGAATCTCCACGAAAGGCTCGTTGCCACGGCACGTAGCCTGAAAAAGCAGAAGCGAAAGCTGAAGACGGCGGAAGATGCACTCAAAACAAGATGGAGCAAAGTAATCAAGACCGCAGACAAATACGGCGGCAGCCGCCGCACCAAAAGCTATCCGACTAGAAAACTGCAGCCCGAATTCGACCAAGAGGCTGCACGGTCGGATTGATGACCCCACGGCCACTATAAAAAGGCAAGCGGCGCCGCACTTAATGCGGCATGCGACCCAATCAAAGACTCCACCAAGATGTATTTCGTTATTATCATTTTGAGCGCTCCACCAAGATGTATGTGACATGGAAGAGTAACCCATAATTCTAACTCTTTGTGCATTTGCAGTCCAAAGCAAATTCTAAATATGCACAAATTTAGGGGGAGCTCTTACTTATCACATACTTCCCAAAGCAACGATATAATTCATTCTGATTATCATTTGTCGAAGCTTTGATCTATATGTGGTCATCAATTACCAAAAGGGGGAGATTGAAAGTGCAACTATCCCTAGGTGGTTTTGGTAATTCATAACAACATATAGCTCATTGAGCTAATGCTATTCCAAGATGATTATTTGAGGAAAGCTCAATGATTGGCATGGCATGGATAGTGAAAGTGGAACCCTCAAAATTCTAAGGACAAAGGATTGGCTAAAGCTTCAAGCTCAAGACTCTTCATTTTACATTTTAGTGATCCAAGATCACATTGAGTCCATAGGAAAAGCCAATACTATCAAGGAGGGATGAGGTGTTGCTTAGTGAGCCTTTTGCTCCATGTGCTTGATGATATGCTCCAAAACCCTCAGCTACTTTCCCATTTCCACAAATGACCTAAACTCGAAGCCAAACTCGGTCCTACCAATTCTTTCCATCCGGCGCCACCGAGTTTCACTTGTCATAAGCCACTGCCAAATCCTAGCAATTCGGTTCTACCGATAGGGATCTCGGTCTCACCGAGATGGGGTTGCAATCTCTCTGTTTCCCTTTTGTAACTTTTCGGTCTCACCGAAAGAGCAAATCGGTCCCACCAAGATTGCAATGTAAACTCTTTGTTTCCCCTTTGTAACTTTTCGGTCTCACCGAAATAGCAAATCGGTCCCACCGAGTTTACCTGACCAACTCTCTGGTTAGCTAATTACCAAAATCGGCCTCACCGAGTTTGTGTAATCGGTCTCACCGATATTACGTTATGCCCTAACCCTAACCACATCGGTCCTGCCGAGTGGCATGTCAGTCCCACCGAAAATCTCTAACGGTCACTAGGTTTACCTTTTTGGGCCGACCGAGTTTGTTGATTCGGTCCCACCGAGATTGGTAATTTGTGTGTAACGGTTGGATTTTGTGTGGAGGCTATATATACCCCTCCACCTCCTCTTCATTCGTGGAGAGAGCCATCAGAACACATCTACACTTCCAACTCATATGTTCTGAGAAAGAACCACCTACTCATGTGTTGAGACCAAGATATTCCATTCCTACCATATGAATCTTGATCTCTAGCCTTCCCCAAGTTGCTTTCCACTCAAATCTTCTTTCCACCAAATCCAAATTCTATGAGAGAGAGAGTTGAGTGTTGGGGAGACTATCATTTGAAGCACAAGAGCAAGGAGTTCATCATCAACACACCATTTGCTACTTCTTGGAGAGTGGTGTCTCCTAGATTGGCTAGGTGTCACTTGGGAGCCTCCGACAAGATTGTGGAGTTGAACCAAGGAGTTTGTAAGGGCAAGGAGATCGCCTACTTCGTGAAGATCTACCGCTAGTGAGGCAAGTCCTTCGTGGGCGATGGCCATGGTGGGATAGACAAGGTTGCTTCTTCGTGGACCCTTCGTGGGTGGAGCCCTCCGTGGACTCACGCAACCATTACCCTTCGTGGGTTGAAGTCTCCATCAACGTGGATGTAGGATAGCACCACCTATCCGAACCACGGGAAAAACATCCGTGTCTCCAATTGCGTTTGAATTCTCCAAACCCTTCCCTTTACATTCTTGCAAGTTGCATGCTTTACTTTCCGCTGCTATATACTCTTTGCATGCTTGCTTGAATTGTGTGATGATTGCTTGACTTGTCCTAAAGTTGCTAAAATCTGCCAAGAACTAAAATTGGGAAAAGGTTAAGTTTTTATTTGGTCAAGTAGTCTAATCACCCTCCATCAACCAAGATGTATCACAGCTTTGGTCTCCATTTGCTTTGATTTCCATAGCTTTTGGTGGTCATAGCCTTGGTTTCACAACCTAGGAGAGTATGGCGTCTAGCGAGGGAAATTATCACCGTAGAGGTCCTTACTTTGATGGTACTAATTTTGCTAGTTGGAAGCATAAAATGAAAATGGATATTCTTGGACATAACCCCGCCGTTTGGGCTATTGTGTGTGTTGGTTTGCAAGGTGATTTCTTCGACGGGAAGGAACCAAACCGTGAAGCTACCGCGGATGAGTTGAAGATGCTACAATACAACGCTCAAGCTTGTGATATTCTCTTCAACGGATTGTGCCCCGAAGAATTCAACAAAATCAGTCGTCTTGAGAATGCAAAGGAAATTTGGGATACTTTGATTGATATGCACGAAGGTACCGACTCCATCAAGGAATCCAAATTGGATGTGCTTCAAAGTCAACTTGACAAGTTCAAAATGAAGGATGGTGAAGGTGTCGCTGAAATGTACTCTAGGCTTGCTCTCATCACAAACGAGATTGCTGGCTTAGGGAGTGAAGAGATGACCAACAGATTCATCATCAAGAAGATCCTAAGAGCCTTGGATGGAAAATATGATACCGTGTGCACTTTGATCCAAATGATGCCCAATTACAAAGATCTCAAGCCAACGGAGGTCATTGGAAGAATTGTTGCTCATGAGATGTCGCTCAAGGATAAAGAGGAACTTCACAACAAATCAAGTGGTGCCTACAAAGCCTCATGTGAAGTACCCACATCATCAAGTGAGAAACAAAACTTCAACGAAGAATTGAGCCTAATGGTGAAGAACTTCAACAAGTTCTACAAGAGTAGAAGCAAAGATAGAAGCTCCAAGTCAAGGTCCTACAATGACAAAATATCTTCTAATCGAGAGCGAAACTGCTACAATTGTGGAAGACCCGGACACTATTCCAATGAGTGTACGGCTCCCTACAAAAGAAGAGAAGATTCTCCAAAAAGAAGAGGCAAAAGAGAAGAATCACCATCAAGAGAGAGAAGGAGTAGAGATGATCGTTATGAACGAAGATACTCACGGAGGAGCAAGGATTCGGGAAGAAAGGAAAAATCATCAATGAGCTCCACAAAACAAAGACACCAAGCTCATGTTGGTGAATGGGTATCCGGCTCCGACTCTGACAACCACTCCGAGAGAAGTTATCACTCTGATTCCGAATATACTCAAGATGAAGGTGTTGCCGGTCTAGCACTTGTGTCAACCAACTCCTTCGACATATTTGACTCACCAAACGAAGGAATTGGAAGATGCTTCATGTCCAAAGGTCCTAAGGTAACTCACCCTGAGTATGTTGATTTCAATAGTGATGAGGATGACTTGTTAGGTGATGATGATTTACTTGTTGACAACTCTAGTGATGAATACTATGATGAAACGTCAATTAATCATGCTAATCAAGATAAAACGAATGACAATGATAAGGAGAAAATTGAGGCTCTAACTAAAGAACTAAACACTCTTAAGTTAGCTCATGAAACTATCTTCGAAGATCATCGAGAACTTTTAAGAGCTCATGAGAAGCTACGCTTTGAAAAGCTAAATCTTGAGAAAGAGCATGAGTTTTTAAAGGCAATCAATGATGATCTCCGCAAGAAAAGTTCTTCTTATATTGCCAAGCGTTTACTCTTATCCACTTACATGCCTCAAGTCAAGTCTAATAACAAGAACAAGAAAGATTCCTCCTCTAGTAGTAACAATGATCATGCTAAATCCAATATTGTTGCTTCTAGTAGTTCTCTTGATTCCACTAACGATTCTCTTGGCCAAGTTACTCTTGAGCAAGAAAATAGCTTATTGAAGGGAATCATAGAGAAAGGAGTGTATAAAAGCCTTGCCGGAAGTAAGCAATTCGAGGAGATTGTACGCAAGCAAGGAAGGCACCGGAAGAATCAAGGTGTTGGTTTTGAACGAAAGTTCAATGCCAATGGAGTTGAGTGGGAAGAAGATCAATACCCCAAGACAAAGTTTGTTCCTCAACAAGAGAAGTATGATCCTACTTCTTTCAAGGGGACACAAACTCAAGATGATCTTCCACCACAAGACTACAAGCAAAAAGGGAAGGACAAGCTTCAAGAGGAAATTGATGCATTTGAAGAAGCTCCTAAGACCTTAGTCAAGTGGATTCCCAAGACTACTTCAAGTTCCACTTCATCAAGTATGACTACAACTCCAAGGATTCCCATCAAGATGGTGTGGATCCAAAAGAAGAAGAACTAGAGAGTTCTTGAGGGTGACCCCGCCAACATACTTCACTCTTATCATTTTGGCAAGAACAAGGGCAATCAACTTCCACATCTTGCACTAGTTCAAGGAGTCACAAACCCTCTTGTTGGTAAGACAAGGGACAAGGTAACCTAAAAGCTTTCATACACATCATCTTGTGTGTGCATCACTCTATGTCTATGGATATCCTTGTTTGTTCCTTGTGGGACTAACCCATGTAGGTATTGAAAGTGCAAATCACTCAAAAGGATAGCTCCAAGTGATCTACATCAACATTGAGCATCCACATCTTCAACATCTACATGAAGTCATCATCGACAAAACCCAAGGTTAGTTCATCCCTCTTAGGGGGGATATCACATCTAGGGGGAGCTTTACTCTAAGACTTGAGTAAAAGCAACTCTAATGATGTGAACACAACAATGCTTTATGTAAAAGTGGTAACCCCACTTGAGCTTAAACACTGAGTATGACCTATGATCAAATGTTTTCATTTGACTCCTATGTCAATATACTCATATATAGATGACCTAGTCATCGCCAATTGCTTGATAGATGCTAGAATTGGTTGTGCATGCTTTGTCACATATTTCAATTGCCATTTTATTGTGTGAGCATGTTGGTTGCATATTTTAATCATTCGAGGACATCCACTTGTTGTTTTGATTGTTTGGCTTTATTTTTCTTTTTCCAAGTGGATGGACAAGAATGCCTAAGAACCTTCTCTAGCTATCTATTCTTTTCTCATCTCAAACTCTATTCATGCTACATCACAAAATTGATCAAGTCAGATTCGAACCACTCTGTGTGAGGAGCACTCGGAGTCCCCGATTCGTCATAGACTTAAACTTCCAAAACCTGTTTGTGATTCTCGGTCTGACCGATACCCCACTTTTAGTCTTACCGAGATCATTAAGTTGATCTATGTTTTCGATCTCGGTGCAACCGATTTGAACCTTTCGGTCACACCGAGTTGCAATAACTGTATACAGTTTTGCATCTTGGTGCCACCGAGTTGTTCCACTCGGTCACACCGACAGGGTCGGGCTATATATAGACACGGGCAAAGATTTGGAAATTTCTCCGAACCCCTTCGCCCGCGCGATAGCTCGCTCTGCCTACGTGGTCTCCGGATCGTCTTCTCGCCGCCAGCCGCCTCCAGTCGCTGGTCTCCGCCGCCGTCAACGGGAATCAACCCCGCCGTTGCCGCCGTAGCGAGTCTCCGCCGAACTAGGGCATGGACTCGATCTTTGTGCTATTCCCCAATCCGATTCCTAGCACATTGTGATCAGATGGATTCTTGCCACGTTTGATAAACTCCTATCCAGTCAATGAACTCATAGAATAGGTTTGATCCGAAAATTTTAGGGTTAGGTTTCCGCCGAAATCATCTCAGACCCACCGAGTTGAAAAACTCGGTCCCACCGATTTGGCTTATGCCATTGCACAAGTAAAACTCGGTCTGACCGAGTATTGCTAATCGGTGTGACCGATTTTGGAACTTTGTGAAACCCTAGCAGTCTCGGTGCCACCGAACTGTGACTCGGTCCAACCGAGTTCACTAGTTTAGGTTCCAAAAACTGCTTCGGTATCACCGAGTTTAAAAATCGGTAGATCCGAAATGCTTTCTATGGGAAACTAAAACTAAGTTTTTGGATCATTCTTTTGCAAAAATCTCTGCATTTTGTGATGCTCATCCAATCTATCTCATCTATAAACTATTCATAGGGTCAGCATTCAGCTTGTTCATCATGTCAGACCAGAGTGATAGCCAGAACCTGTCAGAGCAGCCAGTGCAGATGAGTGAGGGCACTAGTCCCTCCAGCTCTACAGATGAAGGCAGCAGGAGCACCCCCAGCAACCTGCCAAAAGCTGCCACAAGACAAAGGAAGTAGAGAACCTCAGAATCAGAGGATGAGGACTATGTGGCAGAGGAGGAAGCAACTTCCAAGAGAGTTGTGCTCAAAAAGGAGTATGGCTCAGCTGCAGCCATCAAGCCAGGAATGCACAAGAAAGCACCTGCTAGGAGAGTTCCTACCTCCAAGCCAAGGAAGGCTGCTCCTGAGGAAACTATAAAATTCACTATGGAGTCTGAAGAGGAAGAAACTGGCCAGGACAAGAAAAAGAAGAGATCTAGAACAACCAATGCTAGAGTTGTTGGCAAGCCTTCCATGAGGAAAGATTCTTCTGATTTAGAAGAAGAAGAAGAGGATGCTGCACCAGCACCCAAGGCACCCAAGCTGATGGGTGATGCTATAGGAACAGGGGCAGCTGCATCTAAGCCCAAGGAAGCCCCCAAGGCTGCATCCAAAGCCAAGCCAGCTCCAAAGCCAAAACCAAGGAGAAATACAAGGAGCATACCAGCTGCTGAGAAGAACAAGGCCCCAGTGCCTGAAGCTGCTGTTGAAGAAGAAGAAGGCCAAGTGCTGAGAAAGTTGAATCCCAAGATCCCAGACCACAATGATGCTCATCCTGTGGCTGAGGATATGAAAATCAGAAGAGACTCTAGGCTAAGAAAGTGGAGAGCAGAGGATCCATATGCTACCAGAGAAGGACTACTGTTGACTACAGGTTCCACACCAAGGAACAACAGAACTTCTATGAGACAGTCTTATTGGACAAGAAGCCCATTGTTTGCGACATGAGATGGGTCGACTGGGAATATATCAAGGAAAATGAAGAACACTACCCTGTAGTCCAAGATAGCTTCAGAGCTTGTGGAGTAGCTTACTTTGTTGGGCAGAAGCTCACAAAGTGGAATGAGGAGCTGATTATGCAATTCTACTCCACAACACACTTCTACCCAGATGGAAGCATCACATGGATGTCTGAAGGTACAAGGTACCATTCAACTGTTGAGGAATGGGCAAGGTTGATCAATGCCCCAGAAGAGAATGAAGATGACTTGGATCTCTATGCCAAGAAAAAGATGGATCATAACACTATGGCAAATATTTACAAGGAGATTCCTGCAAAAGATCTTGACACTCACCAGTTTGGGTCTGTGAAACACCTGTTGTCAGGACTGCCTATGATCAACTGGATCCTTAGGCACACACTTTTTCCCAAGTCTGGAGATCATAGGATGATCAGAGGTCATGCCATCAACCTGCTACATATCTTTGATGTGCCTCAAAAGTTTAAGGTCATGAGCTTCATAGTGGAAACTATCAAGAGGACTGCGGCAGATCAGAAGAGGAGTTGTGGATATGCCCCTCAGATCGAGATGTTGATCAACTCAAGAATGGGCACAGACACATACTTGTTGGACATGGAACATTTGCCTATCCATCCAGATTTCGAGGACAACCAAGTTGTGATGCATGAAAATGAACCATCATCAGTCCAGGCACAAGCTAAGAAGGAGAAGGCAAGGAAGGAGAAAGCTGCCAAGATGCCAACTCAATAAGAGGCATCTGAGTACTTCTTGAAGAACAAGCAAGAGCAGCTCAGTTACCTGATTGCATCCACCCTGAGGATTGAGCAAGGACTGGCCACCCTAACTCAGAACCAGGCAAGCCTAGAGAGAATAGTAGAACAAAAGTTCTATGACTTGGACATCAAGGT
Source organism: Aegilops umbellulata (assembly GCA_032464435.1). Taxonomy (NCBI): domain Eukaryota; kingdom Viridiplantae; phylum Streptophyta; class Magnoliopsida; order Poales; family Poaceae; genus Aegilops; species Aegilops umbellulata. The sequence goes on along the minus strand of CP136057.1, from coordinate 182,228,814 downwards.
GACAGAGGTTCAGACTGCAGTGGAGCAACTCCAAGATGACATGCAGGAGAGGAAAGGGAAGACTACCACTGATGCATTTGCCAGAGTGCCACGAACTCAGAGGTCCAGTGCAGTGCCAGTCCCTAACACAAGAGCCACCGCCTCAGCTCCAGCCACAGCACCAGCCCAACCAGCTCCAGCATCTACTTCAGCTCCAACTCCAACCACGTCTACGGAAGCCTTCGTCCTTGGCGTGATCAGGACTCCACCACCACCAGAAGATCAAGCCTGAGTGTCGATCTAGCACTATGCATTTTCTAGGAACTTTTTGGTAACTTGTTGCCAAATGGGGAGAAAAATGTATAGATCATAGGCTTCGAGAGAGAGTGTGTTGTTTTTTTCTCTCTTGCTTTATTTGGTGGTTTCTCAAATATTGTTTGCTTTTGGTCGAGATACTTTGATATGCTTGTGAGACATTGATGATCATGTGTTTGATCATAAGCTACACTTATGCATGCTTGATATATCTTATCTATCTTATGTGGTCATTCACTTTTCCTTGGTGATGAGTGCATGTATTTCGTTATTATCATTTTGAGCGCTCCACCAAGATGTATGTGACATAGAAGAGTAACCCATAATTCTAACTCTTTGTGCATTTGCAGTCCAAAGCAAATTTTGAATATGCACAAATTTAGGGGGAGCTCTTACTTATCACATACTTCTCAAAGCGACGATATAATTCATTCTTATTATCATTTGTCGAAGCTTTGATCTATATGTTGTCATCAATTACCAAAAAGGGGGAGATTGAAAGTGCAACTATCCCTAGGTGGTTTTGGTAATTCATAACAACATATAGCTCACTGAGCTAATGCTATTCCAAGATAATTATTTCAGGAAAGCTCAATGATTGGCATGGTATGGATGGTGAAAGTGGAACCCTCAAAATGCTAAGGACAAAGGATTGGCTAAAGCTTCAAGCTCAAGACTCTTCATTTTACATTTTAGTGATCCAAGATCACATTGAGTCCATAGGAAAAGCCAATACTATCAAGGAGGGATGAGGTGTTGCTTAATGAGGCCACCCTTTAATTTGGCAGACTGATGTTGGTTTCATCTTTCATATGGTTTCTAGCTTGCATTGCTTCTAACTAGTTCAAACACCTTGGGCTTAGTTTACACTTTATACATCATACATGTGAATATATCATGTCGTCCTGTTTTTTATACTTATTCCATCCTCCTATCATGCGGCTGCCTAACATGAAAGTAGTGTTCGTTAGTATCATGCATCAATGAGTTCTGAAGAGCAAATTTTATTCCTTTTTCTTGTGGGTTTGACTTGACAAGGCAAAATCAAAAAAGAGGAAGGAAAAGTGTAAGGAAGGCGATGATTGTGGTCCTCTGCAGCAACGTAAATGGAGCATCTATACGGATTCTCCTCGTACTGCTAGTGCATTACAAGTTCCAAGTCCCTGCTCCCCTACTCCACCATCCAAGGTGCTTGCTCTCACTTGGTAGTGTGATATTTGGTTGCATGTTGCTTATGGTGTCTAGCTTGTATTGCTTCTAATTAGTGTAAATTGCATCTGCTTAGCTTACACATGATATGTGTGAATATGACACGCCTTCTTGTTTTTGGTACATACTATATTTGTCTATCACACCATGTTCTTACATGAAACTACTCTTCTTGTGTATCCTGCATCAGTCACTTATGTTGGGACACCTTTAAGTTGCCAGTGTGATATTGGTTTGCGTCTTGAATATGATTTCCATCATGTAGTGCTTCTGTTTTGATGAACGCCACCTATGACGAGACAGTTTTAACTTGGCAGAGTGATATGGATTGCACCTTCCCTATGGTGTCTAGCTTGCAGTGCTTCTAATTTGTTGAAGTGCCTTCTGCTTCGTTACCACATCATAGGTGTGAATATGGCAAGCCGTCGAGTTTTTCGTACATATTCCATCCTCGTATCATGACTTTGCCTTTCATCAGAGTAGTGTTTGTCAGTATCATGCATGAATGAGTTCTGGAGAGCGGATTTTATTCCTTTTTCTTGTCTGTTTGACCTCACAATGCAAAATCAATAAAGCGGAAGGAAATTGGTAAGGCATTCGATGATGGTGGTCCTTCCGAGCAACTGAAACGGATGGTCTCTATAGATTCTACTCTGCCATCCTCCAAAAAGATTCACAAGACAACGCAAGGCTAGACGGTCAACGTAGCTGTGTAGATGATGAGCACATCCCCCCAACTCCATCATCACAGGTGTTTGCTCTAACTTGGCACTATTATATGTGGTTGCATCTTGCGTATGATGTCTAGCTTGTATTGCTTCCAACTTTGTTGAATTGTATCTGCTTATTCTACACATAATGCCTGTGAATATGACACATGTTCCTGTTTCTAGAACATACTATATCTGATCACACCATGTTCTTACATCAGACTACGGTTCTTGCATATCCTGCATCAGTAACTTATGATAAGGCACCTTTAAGTCGCCACTGAGATATTGGTTGCGTCTTGCATATGATTTCTAGCATGTACTACTTCTAATTTGTTCAAACGCCAGACAGTTTAAACTTGGGAGAGTGATATTGGTTGCATCTTTCATATGGTGTCTAGCTTGTAGTGCTCCTAATTTGTTGAAATGCCTTCTACTTAGTTACCACATCATAGGTGTGAATATGCCACGTCGTCCTATTTTTCGTACATATTCCATCCTCGTATCATGTGTTTGCCTTTCATCCGGGTAGTGTTCGTCAGTATCATGCATGAACGAGTTCTGAAGAGCAAATTTTATTCCTTTTTCTTATTGGTTTGACTTCACAATGCGAAATCAATACAGCTGAAGGAAATTCGTAAGGCAGTGGATGATGGTGGTCCTTCGGAGCAACTCAAACAGAGGGTCTCTACAGATTCTTCTCCGCCATCCTCCCAACAAGATTCGCAAGACAACACAAGGTTGGACAGTCAGCGTAGCTGTGTAGATGATGAGCACATCTCCCCTACTCCACCATCACAGGTGCTTGCTCTAACTTGGAACTGTTATATGTGGTTGCGTGTTTCGTATGATGTCTACTTTCTATTGCTTCTAATTTGTTGAGTTGCATCTGCTTAGCTTACAACTTATACATGCAACAATCACTTACCCATAAGACACATTTAACTTGGGAGTGTGATGTAGGTTGCATCTTGCATTGTCTTCTAGCTTGTAATGCTTAAATTTTTTTGAAATGGCACTTACAACGGGACACTTTTTAGCTGATAGTGATATTGGTTGCATTTTCATATGGTGCCTAGCTTTCATTTCTTCTAATTTTCTTGAAATGCCTTCTGCTTACTGTTTTTCATACATATTCCATCCTCCTGTCGTACGTGTGAATATGCGATGTTGTCTTTTTTGTATATATTCCATCCTCCTATCATGCGCTTGCCTTAGATCAAAATAGTGTTCGTCTGTATCATGCATCAACCAGTTATGTAGAGCTAATTTTATTCATCTTCTTGTGGTTTTGACTTCATAAGGCAATACCAGAAAAGAGGAAGGAAAAGAGTAAGTTAGGGGATGTTGGTGGTCCTCCAAACTGACGCAAACAGAGACTCTCTAGATTTTTCACTGCTAGTGCTAATGCAGTTCAAGTCCCAAGTCTACATAATGAGTTCATCTCCCGTACTCCACCATTGCAGGTGCTTGCTCTAAGTTGACAGTGTGATAATTGGATTCATGTTGCATTTGTTGTCTAGCCTATATTTCTTCTATTTTGATTAAATTGCACCTGCTGAGTTTATACGTTATACATGTGCATATGACATGCCTTTCTATGTCTAGAATACATTGCATCAATCTATCGTACCATGTTCTTACACCAAAGTACTGCTGTTGTGTATCCCGCATCAGTCACTCATGATTGGACGCTTTTAACATTGTAGTTCGATAGTGGTTGCATCTTGCATTGATTTCTACGTTGTACTACTTCTAATTTGTCGAAATGCCACTTATGACAAGACACTTTTAACTTGGTAGAGTGATATTGGTTGCATCTTTCATATGGTGTCTATCTTACATTACTTCTATTTTCTTGAAAATCCTTCTGCTTAGTTTACACATCATAGCTTTGAATATGTCACGTCGTCCTATTTTTCTTACATATTCCGTCCTCATACGGTTGTCTTACATCAAAGTATTGCTTGTCTATATCATGCATCAATGAGTTCTGAAGACCGATTTTATTCATTTGTGTTGCGGGTACGGCTTGACATGGCAAAGTCAAAAAAGAACAAGGAAAAGAATATAGTAGGGAATGGTGTTACTCGTCGGGTGAAACGGAAAAGGATCTGCCCTTGAGATTATGGTGGTAATTATAGTGCAGTAGAAGGTCCAAGTCCACCGGCTAAATCTACAAGCACAGTATCACCTGCTCCACCAGCTGTAGCATCCGCTTCAACTGTACCGGCATCTCAACAAGTTACTCGTTTGTTTGCTTCGGAACTGGCCAGTTCCCAAGCTGCCTTCACACCTAACACTACTTCTGAAGCACTGTTGACACAACAGGACTTGGCAAGATCAAATAAACCTCATGAGCATTAACACCGAGACGGTACCTGACAGAGTCAAGTTGTAGTTGCATGCTCCTTTATACGTACTCTCATAGTTTGATGTGCACTAACACTTTCCATATTCGTTGTTGAACTAGCACCACGGCGCAAGCGGAAACAGACATCAGGGATACTGCTTGACAGATTAACAAAATCTAAAGGAGGGAGAATGGAGATCCATTTTGAGGCAGGTTTAAAAAGTCCACGTGATGTTACAGAGTCAGCCAAGTTAGTATCGGAGGCAGCCGTCAGGTGTCATGCACATATCCTCCCAACATGGATCCAGTACAGGAATGAGAAAGACAATACCCAGTTTAACACTTTCCTTGACCATTTATCCGTAAGTAATGTTATTCATCACAATTTGTAATATTGTCTTGCTCTGTCCCATACTTTCTAGCTTCCTCCTAATAAGACTCACATCCTATTTTCAACAGATGAGGTTCAAGTTGGATCCGAAAGATGATGCAACTAAACAAGCATGCACTCACGTTTTTCAGTCTGCTCCGCGACAATATCAGAAGGCAAGGCTAACAATGAAATCGCCCAAACATCTCCAGTGGAATATATTACAGATGAAGACTGGACAGCCCTTGTTAAACACTGGTCTGATCCAAAGTATCAGGTAGGGTATATGTATTTGATCAGATCACATATTGAACTTGTATTTGTGTATGTGCCTTACAAGTGTATCTTCTTCTAGGCTAACTGTTTGAAGAGCAAGACCAACCGTTCTAAAGTGAAATTCCAACAGACAACAGGATCTTGTAGCTATATTGCACACTGCGAGACTCTTGTAAATAGCTGCTAGTTCCTTCTTTTTTCTGTGCCATACTATCGTATCTATATTGACTTGTTCCAAATACAGAGGAAAGCCCATGCGGACCAAAAAGAACCTGAACCGAATGCAGTGCAAATCTTCAAGGATTGCCACACCAGCAAGATGAAGGGCATGAGCACACGAGTTCAAGCCACTGTTGTAAGTCCTTACTCCTCCTGCCTTTGAACTGATTGGTATTGTGATGTGTTCATTTAACTGCTTGGTTTGCAGCCAATGTCAGTTACTCTGTTCAGTTTTATACATAGTTGTCTTAACGTGTAATTTCACCTTAAATGGTTTAAAAGAGATGAAGGATATTCTTTTGGTCTTGATCTATAATCTAGTTGTGATGTTCACGTGCGCACACAATGATACAATAGCCTGTTTGTTTTATATCTATTTGCCCATGATACGAGTGATGTCATACTATGTTCTTCCTACTTTAAACCATATCTCTTTATCCTTAGATGTCAACGAATGTGAGGAAATAGACAATAAAGTAGGCATGCTACTTGGACATATGTTCCGAAAGTGATTTTATTATGTAGTTCGCACTACAATACATACTAAATGTATTATAGTAGTTCACCAAAATAAGTTATGTATAAACGTGAAACCTACTTCGTTGTTTTTGTCTCATTAGTAACTTATCTGTTACACTAATCTACAAGTTCAAACTTTCAGCAAGCTATGGAACAAATGATTCAACAGCCACAACCACCTGAAGGTGACAAGGCTACCACATGCACAATTTCACCTCTTGCTATGGTGCGTGAGTATCTCTCCACTAACAGTGCAAAAAGCACCTTCCTGTGTAATTCTGGGTTGGTTGTCAAGGTAACCTCGTCCAAATCGCCTACTGAACAAAATAGTCCGGCTAGACAGGGTGATATATCTGTGCTCCAGACACAAGTCCAAACCCTAATGGACGTCGTTTCGGAAACAAGAATAGTCGTTCACAAATGTCGTCAAGATATGAATGGTTTTAAAACCAGACTATCAGACATTTGCTTTGTTGTTCAAGAGAAATGGCGGAAAAAGGGGAAGACCATGCTGCTCCATCAGATTCTACAGCCTGAAACATTAGCACTCAGTTCAAATGATTTGTGCTTCTATACATCTGATGGTGCTTTTATCTCCAAGGACTGTAAACTTTATGCCAACAAGCCTTTTGTTGTATGGCTAGAATTTATTTTGTTGTGATACAACATTTATGGTGCTGCCAAAGGCTGCAGAAATTACAATGCTATTTTTGTATAGTGTAGGTTTATTTTAGTAACGTATTCAGCCAAAAGCTTCGTAGGATCCCAACATGCCAACATTCGTCGGGCCCATTCCAATTGGGCTAAAAATGATTATGGGCCATAATTTGCATGTAGCCCACTAAAAATATCTGGCCCTAAATCAGCATAAACTTTCATATTTTGTTTGGTAGGCATGTGCCCACAATGGGCCTTTAACATGCCTAAACATAATTTGGGCCCTCAGTAACAATAGGCCGTTTACATGTGTAAATATCTTGAGCCCATAAAAAACATGGGCCTTTAATAGGCCGAAAGTGAGATTGGGCCCTGATTGTGCCAAATAACCCACTAGTCATTAGCAGGCCGAAATCTATCTCAGCTCGTGGTGGCCCATTTACAATGTGGATCGTTCACAGGCTGAAATTCAGATGGGCCATAGATGCGCCGACCTACTACAGGGGCCTTTAACAGGCCGGAAGTTCGGTCGGGCTTGATTAGTGTCAGTTTTATATGGTCCGTTAATAGGCCCGATGTGACGTTGGGCCACATATGGCCCATGGATTACATCCGACGTTAATAGGTTGAAAATCACAACAGGCTGAAAGTGGCCCAAATCTACAGTGGGCCTCTAATAGGCCGAATTTCAGACATGGCCGAATATGACCCAAATCCTTCACGGTCGCTTATGGGCTAAAAGTTTCAATGGCCTATAAATGGGCCCAAATGAAGCAGGACCTTTAACAGGCCCGAAACACACCGGGCCGTAATTCGGCCCAAATACTTAGCGGACTGTTAATGAGCCAGAAGTGACCATGGCCGCGATGATGGCAAGTTTAGGATGGGCCGTTGACGTGCCGATTTGACACTAGTCATATGGGCCTTAACTGCGAATGGGCCGTCTGCAAGCAGGCCGTTAATGGGTCGGCCAGCTAATTTTGACTCGGCCAGCCTTTTTAACCTAAATGGGCCGCTGTTGGGCCTTGCCATGTGTCAACGTACCATAGGCATCTCATGTCCATTGGGCGGTTGACATCTGTCCTTTCGTGGTGCTGACACGTGGTTGCTATAGCCAATGATAATTTTACACGTGGAAAATCCTCATTGGTCCCAGATGTTAACGGGTTATCGGATCCAAACCGGAACCCGTTAGCTTAATAGCGACCCGTTACGCTGGATGCCACGTGTTGGTTACCCTTCACGAAAGCACTTCTATGACGCGAGATTTATCGTCATGGAAGTGGACACTTCCTGATGATAATTTTAGTAATGTCATGGAACACTTCTACTACAACACAGGTATGACTATCTTGATTCTGTCATAAAATCGTCATGGATGTACATGCATGACAAAAAATGTGACCTACTATGAAAAACATGTATCATCACGGAAGTGTTTTTTTGTAGTGTCTACCCTCGAAAATTATTGCGATCCCATATACTTGTGGGTTATCACTAGCCCATAATATACCCCCTCCTTACACTCTATATAAGCCAGGTGTGGAGATCCGGGCTAAGGATGGAACATCCATGCTTTGTACCTTATGCCAAGAGCTAAGAGCACACTGGAGGAGGGTAACCTCCACCGCAGAGAGCCTGAACCTGTATAAATCCTTGAACATACTCCTGATTGTACCGTTTGTTAGATACGGTTCCCTCTACACTTCTACTCCCCTAGTATTACCAAGATTATATCCACAACACCTAGCTTATTGCATTTAGGTTGATTGCCATATTGGGGGTGTTTATCTAGTTGCATATCTAGAGAACCTACTTTACCCGCATTTCCAAAAAATTGGTAATTAAATTTAAAATTTGTAGCCTCCTTTTCACCCACCTCTAGTCGTCTATATCGACCCTTTCTGTAGGACCTAAGAAAACAAGCTACTACGTGACTAGAAGAGAGTAACTTCACTAACCCACTCCGATGGAGATGCACTACTCTCACAATCTATATGGCGGGTTGACTTTGTCTTAATGTATATCAAGGCTTGTATAAGCAAAATGCTAACCTCACAGTAATATTTGGAAGAACACACCTACATGATCCCGACTGTGTTCAAAGTCTATGAGATAGGGGTAGTCTGTAGTTAGGTCATGAATAGGCTAGTAGTGTGACTAATACACTCCGCCACGGGGTAAGCCTTTAGCAGCGTAGTACCAGCACGACAATTAGTGTCTACATGGCGAATTGACAATGCAAGGCATGGCTCACTGTTCAGTTGTCGAGATGTGTGGCCCTTTGGTCTAGGTGGATGTTCAACCTTAACCGGATTCAACTAAAAATACTTTTTAACACGGTGCAATTAAAGTCGCTCACATACACGAGCACACGCTAACCATGATGAATTCACACACGCACACCCTAGCCCTACTAGCACATCCAAGAGACTGAGCCGACATAGCATCTTGATATTGAAGAAGTCACCACAGGTGTCTCGTCGTCGATGGGAACGTCTCCTCACACCGAATGAACATCGCTGCAAAGACTGGAATAAATCCAAGAGAATACGAGCACCAATGTCAAGTCTAGGACTTGAACCCTGGTTGGTTGAGGATACCAATGTCCTCCTAACCACCCGACCACAGGTCGGTTCGCACTTCCACTTAAAATACTTTTGTATCAAAACAATGTATGGAATAGAGGGCACCACAATGTGCCTTTGAGATCTGGTGGGGGCTACCGAATAAAAGAGGGGCTTTAGGAAATCTCAAAGGCCCATGTGGGGTTTCATGCATGGTGAGAAGTTCAGTACCACATTGAAAGTGGAGAAAGGTGAGACCAACATATAAGGGATTCTCTTCCACATCATACTGGAGACAAGAGGAGTGATACATGTGCACTCCTCCACCGCCGACCACACCTGAGAGCGCATCACAGACAAGCTAAGCCGAGCTCAGATCCATGTGATGTGTGCACTTTATTTTTGTGAGCTAGAAAGGATCAAACGAGTTATTAATTAAGAGGCATTAATAGAAGCATTATGAGAAGTTGTATCTGAACATTCAAATCATGGACTGTTACTCGGTCATGGGGGTTAGTCCACGTCTTTCTACCCGACCGCCTATATATCGGAGGCACTAGCGACCCTAGCCATAACCTAAACAGGTCACATCGTCTATACCTCCTCACGCACAAAACCACCATCGTTCCTCTCAATGTTGTTGCTTTCAACAAATCCATTATGGCTTCTGTGTGCACAACTATTTGAGAGAGCGGGTCTGAGTAACCTCCTCCTTTGTGATCCTATAGTGGGAGAAGGCTGACAAGGTTTTGGGGGAGCTTCTCGGCATGGCTGCTTGCTACTATTCGTCTATGTTAATGACTTCAACCACTTCCTCAATCTCGCCACCGATGCCATCAGTGACAACATCAACACCAAGAACAAGAATACTGGTGAAGCCTCTACCCCCACCGCCACGACAATAAAATTTCTACAAGAGTTTATTTAAATGGGGCAAAAGACTTGCCATTTTATTAAATAAGAAGGAGTCGTATCAAAGTCCGAAGACAACATCCATAAACTGGCAAAGGTAAAGCAACTACTCGCGAGTTAAAATTACATCAACACCTTTGGGACCTACCAACGACCACAATCTTGCTTCATCTAGGATCTTATCCATGATTATCATCGAAGGTATAGAGACGTTCCGAAAGATCCTAGCGTTCCTCCTTCCAAAGTTCCTAAGAAATAAGCAATAGGAGGGAGGCCATTCCTTTTTTGTTCAGCAAGCGCGTGAGGGCAAGCTCGGTCCACCAATCTCTAACACCGTTCATTTCCGCCTAATGTCTGGTCAAGATGTCGCTCAGACCAATCCTTACCTTAACCGCATTCCAAATCGCAGTCGAGAATTGGTAACCCACAAGTATTGGGGATCGCAACAGTTTTCGAGGGTTGAGTATTCAACCCAAATTTATAAATTCAACACAAGGGGAGCCAAAGAATATTTGAAGGTATTAGCAGCTGATTTTTCAATTCAACCACACATGGAGATTAATTAGCTCCAGCAAAGTGATCAGTAGCAAAGTAGTATGATAGTTTGGATAATAGTGACAGCAGCAATAGTAACAGTAATAGTGATAGCAGTAATTTGTAGCAAGTGTAACAGTGATGATAGCAGTAGTAACTTAGCAAGAACAATATAAGAGAAATTCGTAGGCATTGGATCGGTGACTTGTTGGATGATATTCATCATGTGACTGTTATAACCTAGGGCGATTGAGGGAGTCCTTGACTAGGGGGTCCTCGGGCGTCCGGGCTATGTGATGTGGGCCGGACTGATGGGCCGTGAAGATACAAGATCGAGAACCTTCCCCCGTGTCCGGATGGGACTCTTCTTTGTGTGGATCGCAAGCTTGACGTCCGGATGTGTAATTTCCTTCCTCTGTAAACCGACCATGTACAACCCTAGCCCCCTCCAGTGTCTAAATAAAGCGGAGGTTTTAGTCTGTAGGGCAATCATAATCATATAGGCTAGACATCTAGGGTTTAGCCATTACGATCTCGAGGTAGATCAACTCTTGTAACCCCTATACTCATCAAAATCAATGAAGCAGGAAGTATGGTATTACCTCCATTAAGAGGGCCCGAACCTGGATAAACATTGTGTCCCCTGCCTCCTATTGCCTTGGATCCTTAGACGCACATTTCAGGACCACCTACCCTAGATCTGCCAGTTTTGACACCGATAGTGATATGGCACTAGCTCTAGTTCATCGATATAATGTAGGCATGTATTCTGTAAATAGTCATACGTGCTTTATTAAAAGAACTTGCATGACATCTTTTGTCCTACCCTCTCGTGGCAGCGGGGTCCATATTGGAAACTAAGGGATATTAAGGCCTCCTTTTAATAGAGAACTGGAACAAAGCATTAACACATAGTGAATACATGAACTCCTCAAACTACGGTAATCACTGGAAGAAGTCTCGGTTATTGTCACTCCGGGGTTACCGGATCATAACACGTAGTAGGTGACTATAACTTGCAAGATCGGATCTAGAACATGGATATAATGATGATAACATAAACGGTTCAGATTTGAAATCATGGCACCCGGGCACAAAGTGACAAGCATTAAGCATGGCAAAGTCATAGCAACATCAATCTTAGAACATAGTGGATACTAGGGATCAAACCCTAACAAAACTAACTCGATTACATGATGAATCTCATCCAACTCCTCACCGACCAGCGAGCCTACGAAGGAATTACTCACTCCCAGTGGGGAGCATCATGGATTTGGCGATGGAGAAGGGTTGTTGATGACGAAGAACTAAGATCCGCCTCTCCGGAGCCCCAAACGGACTCCAGATTTGCCCTCACGAGGAAGAACAAGGTTTGGCGGTGGCTCGGTCTCATGGATCGCAGCAATTCTTTCTCCCTAGAAAATAGGATTTTATATCGTCGGTTTCAGGGTCTGCGTGGCCACCAGGTGGGGACAACCCACCTGGGCGTGCCAGGAGACGGGGCGCGCCCTGGTGGGTTGTGCCCACCCAGGTGCCCCTCTCCGGCAGGTCTTGCCTCCAGAAATTCTTATTTTTGATATAAAAAATCCTTGCAGAGTTTTGTTCCATTCCGAGAACTTTTATTTCTGCACAAAAACAACACCATTGTAGTTCTGCTGAAAACAACATCAGTCTGGGGTTAGTTTCATTCAAAGCATGCAAATTAGAGTCCAAAACAAGAGGAAAAGCATTAGGAAAAGTAGATATGTTGGAGACGTATCAACTCCCCCAAGCTAACATTTGCTTGTCCTCAAGCAATTCAGTTGATAAACTGAAAGTGAAAAAGAAAAACTTTTAAGAACTCTTTTGCTCTTGTTTGCATAAATAAGCTTAAACAGCACCCAGGTTTTCAGCCAACATTATAACTAACCATGCCGACAATAACTCTTAAAGATTATAATGACTCGTATCAATGACATAATCAGCTAGCGAGCAATAATAAGGTATCCCAAACCGCAACACGTTGTCAAAACAAGCATGATATAATATGACAATAGTGGTATCTCGCTAGCCTTTTGTGAGACCGCAAAACATAAATGCAGAGCACCTACAAAGTTCAAGCAGCGACTAAACATTGTAATTCATGGTAGAAAAGATCCAATCATGATGCATCCAACATTAGCTACACACATGCATAAATCATGACAACTCTGCTCTTCACAGTTTCTGGCGCTTGTTTTAGAACGTGATGACACAACATAAAAGTAAATAGATAGTCCCTTCGCAGAGGGAAGTAGTGTTGCACAGGTGCCAGAGCTCAATTTTTTAAAATAGAGGTAAATGATATTTTGAGGCATGCACCCTTCTCATTTACTTCATGACCATCAGTTATCAATATCTCCCATGCTAAACAGGCTAGTGGCGGTTCCCAAGCGATAAAAGTAAAGGTTTTGACTCCATTGGGAGTTTTGTTTGATTATTCGAGCGATTAGCTCTTTTTGTATTTTTGCAGTTTGGTACTAGGCATCCCTATTACTGCCTTTTTCTTGTGCGATGGCGAGTGAATAAACCCTCGACCTGAGCATGGAAGATGTCGACCACCTCCTATCGTTCCATGAACGATCCAGGCACACAAAACGGATAATTTTGAGAAGTTTTTAGAGGTGGCACATGCAAATTTACTTAGGACGGCAGGGTAATACCGTATATAGGTAGGTATGGTGGACTCATCTAGAATAACTTTGGGTTCAAGGTTTTTGATGTACAAGCAGAATTCCAACTTAGTACAGGCGAAGGCTAGCAATTAGATTGAGAAGCGGCCAGCTAGAGAGAAACAACGATCATAACCATGCATTATGCATAAGTAACACTGGACACTAGCATGAGTATGATATGAACACCATGAACATAAATATCATAGAGGCTATGTTGGTTTCGATTCAACTACATGCATGAACGTGTGCCAAGTCAAGCCACTCGAACATTCAGAGGAGGATACCACATCATCATACTACATCATAATAATTTTAACGCTATGTTGATATCCAAGATAAACCATTATCAACTCCCAGATACTTATGCATGGCATGAGAAACTATAATCTCTAATTGTCATTGCAAACATGTTTAATCATAATGGGCTGAAGCATGGATACTAGGATAAACATATTTACACAGACAGAACAAGTCGAGTTCATACCAGTTTCTCTCTGCCACGGCCAGTTCATCGAATGTCGTCATTATTGCCTTTCACTTGCACGACCGAACGATATAAAAACAATAATAGTATAAGAGTGCCATGGACTAAGCTGGAATCTGCAAACATTTTATTCAACAGGAGAAAACAAGGTAAAATGTGCTCATTATTAGTTCAACAATTATTCATATGAGAGCCACTCACCATTTTCATCGTGGTCTTCTCCTTGGTACAACTCGAATAAAAAGAAAAGAAATTCAGAGAAACACACTGAAATATTTTCGGAGTTTTTGGCTTTGTTCAACAAGCAAATAAGGGAAAAGCAGAAACAAGAAAAACAATTTACACGGGAAAGCTCCCAACAAGCAGAAGAAGAACAAGGAAATCTTTTTGGGTTTTCTATTTAATATTACTACTAAGCACGCATAGAAAGTATATTAACTACAACTAATTTTTTGGTTTTTCTAAAGTTTATCAAACACACAAGAAGAAAGAAAAAAAATAAAACTAAGCATGGATGATACAATGAAAAAGTGTGGACACCGACAAATGGAATAAATAGACATGAATGTAAAGTCAGTGGAAACACGTACTCCCCCAAGCTTAGGCTTTTGGCCTAACTTGGTAGTGGATCAGTAGCCTAGAGGGTAGTAGTTGGCGTGGTAGCTCATGGAGGCTCTTGGTGCAGAAGTCTCAGCCTGCCGGGCTGCTACCACAGATGTGTTATGAGCTCGGGCCTCGCTCTCAAGAACAAAATATCTCCCCTTGCTTCGACAATCAAAAAGAGCAGGCACAGAAAAATATGTGTGCACAACAGATGTTTGGTTTAACATTAGATTGAAAGTGAAATTATCAACCTTCCCTTAAGGATCACGGAGGCATAAATTCCACCATAGAACTAGCCACTGTTAGCATTATGCTGGAGTCTGTGTGCAACAATCGCTCCAAGGTTATAATTCCCTTCACCAGTGAGAGCAGTGCAAATGAGGCTCAAGTCTAGTGCAGAAAGTATGCAACAGTCTTGCTTGCCTACTATGCATTTCCCGTTAAATAATGCAAAATACTGAATTGCGGGAAAGTGAATGCTCTTTATTCTTCCTTGTCTCACCACCCCCCCTATTTTCACCGTAGCAAAGGCTAGTCAAGAAAGACTCGAACTCAGCCCTGGGTGGCTCATCAAGAGAACCCCAAAATGGAAGTTTGCAATGGTAAGCAAAATTCTCCAATGGAATAGTAAATGGTTTATCATAAAGCATAAAAGACACCCTAGACTCACGAGGGAAAATTGTAAATCCTTTGACAAATGATTCAGTGAGAAGTTAGCTTTGCACTTATCTGAAAGGTAGGGACCGAAGCCGGCATTTTGTAACATATTGCTCAAATTCCTCCTTGATGCCCGCACGCACCATATATTCGTCGCAAGGCCAGAAGCATGTTTTGGTGGCAGCATCTCGTGTGGAACTTTCACTTGGTAGAACATAAGAACGGCGAGCAGAATTGTTACTAGAGGATTCCCCCGAGGATCGTCTCCTCGAAGAACTCCTTCCAAATAGGTTCATCATGTCTGCGTACAATTTTCTGTAAATAAAAACTTTGGGGTGACAAAAATTTGTCAACAAAACTTTATAAAATTGATAGCAACTACTCATAGGGATGCATAGAAGCCAAGCATTCAAACTACATAGAACACTAAGAATTTAACATGCAAGCACATCTACAACATCACCAAGAGTAGTTAATTATTCAACATATAAATCACTAAAGCAAAAACTAATTGGACAAGCGATGGAGTCGCATACCAAGCAACAATCCCTCGAAACAGTTTCGGAAACGGAGCAAAGAGATCGAAATATGCGGTTCGAGCTCAAGAACACGGGAGAGAGAGCAATGGAGATTTTTTGTCTGGAGGTAAGTGATGATGTGGGATGAAGAGATAAGTGAGGGGGCCCACATGGGGACCATAACCCACCAGGGTGCGCCTGGGGGTCCTGGCGCGCCCAGGTGGGTTGTGCCCACCTGGTGCACCTCCCTCTGATATTATTTGCACCATAAATTCAGAAATATTCAGAAAAAATTGTCTAAAATTTTTAGGGCATTTTGAGAAGTTTTATTTTTGGGTCATTGTTTTATTACACGGGAAATTCAGAAAGCAGACAAAACATGGCATTTTATTTTACTTAACTAATAAAAACATAAAACAAAAGGTAAGGACAGAAGGTAGTGCTTACTAAATTCATCAACTTCATACCTTTCAAAAAATGATCGATTAATAAGGTTGACCAGGTATTATTAACAACCACTTTCGATTAGCATGAAACCGAAGAACTTTCGTAAATCACTAAGTTACCTCAATGGGGATATGCATTTCCCCAACAATAAGAATTTCATATTTCTTTTTGACAGTAGGTAGAGGTATTTGAAAACTTCCAATAGTGATTGTTGGAGATTTTTCAATAACCTTAATACAATTCACTTGGAATTATTTCTTCGGAAAGTGCACTGTATGCTCATTACCATTGATATGAAAAGTGACCTTGCTTTTATTGCAATCAATAACAACCCCTGCAGTGTTCAAGAAGGGTCTACCAAGGATAATCGACATATTGTCGTCCTCGGGCATCTCAAGTATAACAAAGTCAGTCAAAATAGTAACATTAGCAGCAACAACGGGCACATACTCAGAGATACCGATAGGTATGGCAGTTGATTTGTCAGCCATTTGCAAAGATATTTCAGTAGGTGTCAGTTTATTCAAGTCAAGTCTTTTATATAAAGAGAAAGGTATAACACTAACACCAGCTCCTAAGTCACACAAAGCAGTTTTCACATAATTCTTTTTGATAGAGCAAGGTATAGTTGGTATTCCCGGATCTCCAAGTTTTTTAGATACTCCATCTTTAAAAGTATAATTAGCAAGCATAGTGGAGATTTCAGCTTCTGATTTTTTTGTTATTTGTGATGATGTCTTTCATGTACTTTGCATAAGGAGGCATTTTCAAGATATCAGTGAAGCGAGTACACAAAAAGACTGGCCTCAGCATTTTAGCAAAGCGCTCAAATTCTTCATCATCATTCTTTTTACTTGACTTAGGTGGAAAAGGCATAGGTTTTTGAACCCACGGTTCTCTTTCTTTACCGTGTTTTCTAGCAATGAAGTGTCTTTTGTCATATATTTTATTCTTAGCTTGTGGGTTATCAAGATGAACAGGTGGTTCTATCTCAACGTCATTGTCTGGTTCTTTATCATTTGGTTGAGTGTCTTCATGAACCTCATCATTATATTTTTCATTATCACTAGGTGAGTGTTCATTACCAGATTGAGTTTCAGCATCAGAGATAGAAGTTTCATTATCATTATCAGGAGATTTTCTATTTCAGGTTCACTAGAAGCATGCAAAGTCCTATCATTTTTCTTCTTCTTTTTCTTTTTAGAAGAACTAGGTGCATCAGTGTTATTTCATTGTGAATCTTGTTCAATTATTTTAGGGTGTCCCTTAGGGTAAAGTGGTTCCTGAGTCATTTTACCTCCTCTAGTTGCAACTCTAACAGCAAAGTCATGCATATTATGATTCATTTCATCAAGCAATTCTCTTTGTGATTTAGCAACTTGTTCTAATTGAGTTTGAACCATAGAAGCATGTTTTCCAACACCTCTAACATCATTTGAAATTCTAAATAACAAGTCACTCAAGCGAGCAATCATATCAGAATTATATTTCAATTGCTTCATAACATTTGCACTGAAGTGATCTTGTTTTCTAATGTAGTTTTCAAACTCATAAAGGCATTGGCTAGGATGCTTATTGTGAGGATTATCATTACCATTAAACTTCATAAGATAATTTACCTCTACCACCTTAGTAAGTGGTGGTGTATGAATCCCATGTATTTCTTCAATAGGAGGTAAATGTTTAACATCCTCGGCTTTAATACCTTTTTCCTTCATAGATTTCGCTGCCTCTTGCATATCTTCAAGACTGAGATATAATAGACCCCTCTTCTTCGGAGTGGGTTTAGGCAGTGGTTCAGGAACAGTCCAGTCATCATAATTTTTCAATATGTTATTCAATAATTCTCAGCTTGTCCAACAGTCTGTTCCCTGAAAACACAACCAACACAACTATCTAGGAAGTCCCTAGAAGCATCGGTTAGTCCATTATAGAAGATATCAAGTATTTCATCTCTTCTTAAGAGGATGATCAGGCAAAGCATTAAGTAACTGGCAAAGCCTCCCCCAAGCTTGTGGGAGACGCTTTTCTTTATTTTGAACAAAGTTAAATATTTCCTGTAAGGCAGTTTATTTTTTATGAGCAGGAAAATATTTTTCAGAGAAGTAATAAATCATATCCTGGGGACTACGCACACAACCAGGAGCAAGAGTATTGTACCAAGCTTTAGCATCACCCTTTAATGAGAATGTAAATAATTTGAGAATAAAATAGTAGCGTGTTTTATCATCATGAGTAAAAAGGGTGGCTATATCATTCAACTTAGTAAGATGTGCCACAACAGTTTCAGTTTCATAACCATGGAAAGGATCAGACTGAACCAAAGTAATTAACTCTGGGTCGACAGAGAATTCATAATGCTTATCATCAATAAAAATAGGTGAAGTAGCAAACTTAGGATCACATTTCATTCTAGCGTACGGAGATTTTTCTTTATACTTGTGTAGTAATTTCTCTAGATCTTCTCTATCATTACAAGCAAGAATATCTGTAGTTGTTTCTTCACTCTTTACATAACCTTCTGGTACATTAGTCAATTCATATCTAGGAAGGCTAGTTCCAGCAGGTGTTTCAGGAGATTCAGTTTCAAGCTCATCATCAAATTCAATAACATCATGTTGTATTACTCTAGGAATTTGTTCATCAAGAAATTCACCAAGTGGCACATCATCATTATCAAGCAAGGTACTAGCATCATCATAAGCATCATTCATAGTAGAAGTAGCATCATCAATAACTTGAGACATATCAGAATTAATAGCATGTGGTGGTGTTGCAAGTTTACTCATAATAGAAGGTGACTCTAAAGCAGAACTGGATGGCATTTTATCACCTCCCCTCGTGCTTGAGGGAAATATCTTAGTCTTAGGATCCTTCAGATTCTTCATAAATATGATAATAATCCCAAGTGACTCAAAAAATATAGCTATGCTCCCCGGCAACGGCGCCAGAAAAAGGTCTTGATAACCCACAAGTATAGGGGATCGCAACAGTTTTCGAGGGTAGAGTATTCAACCCAAATTTATAGATTCGACACAAGGGGAGCCAAAGAATATTTGAAGGTACTGGCAGCTAAGTTGTTAATTCAACCACACCTGGAGATTAATTATCTGCAGCAAAGTGATCAGTAGCGAAGTAGTATGATAGTTTTGGTAATAGTGACAGCAGCAATAGTAATAGTAACAGTGATAGTCGTAATTTCGTAGCAAGTGTAACAGTGATCATAGCAATAGTAACTTAGCAAGAACAATATAATATAAATTCGTAGGCATTGGATCGGTGACTTGTTGGATGATATTCAACATGTGACAGTTATAACCTAGGGCGATATGGCACTAGCTCTAGTTCATTGATATAATGTAGGCATGTATTCCGTAAATAGTCATACGTGCTTTATTAAAAGAACTTGCATGACATCTTTTGTCCTACCCGCCCGTGGCGGCAGGGTCCATATTGGAAACTAAGGGATATTAAGGCCTCCTTCTAATAGAGAACCAGAACAAAGCATTAACACATAGTGAATACATGAACTCCTCAAACTACGGTAATCACCGGAAGAAGTCCCGGTTATTATCACTCCGGGGTTACCGGATCATAACATGTAGTATGTGACTATAACTTGCAAGATCGGATCTAGAACATGGATATTATTATGATAACATAAACGGTTCAGATCTGAAATCATGGCACCCGGGCCCAAAGTGACAAGCATTAAGCATGGCAAAGTCATAGCAACATCAATCTTAGAACATAGTGGACACTAGGGATCAAGGCCTAACAAAACTAACTTGATTACATGATGAATCTCATCCGACTCCTCACCGACCAGCGAGCCTACGAAGGTATTACTCACTCCCGGTGGGGAGCATCATGGAATTGGCGATGGAGAAGGGTTGGTGATGACGAAGAACGAAGATCCCCCTCTCCGGAGCCCCAAACAGACTCCAGATCTGCCCTCCCGAGGAAGAACAGGGCTTGGCGGCGGCTCCCTCTTGTGGATCGCGATAATTCTTTCTCCCTGATTTTTTTCTGGAAAAATAGGATTTTATAGCGTTGGTTTCAGGGTCTGCGGGGCCACCAGGTGGGGACAACCCACCTGGGCACGCCAGGAGAGGGGGCGCACCCTGGTGGGTTGTGCCCACCCAGGTGCCCCTCTCCGGTAGGTATTGGCTCCAAAAATTCTTATTTTTGATACAAAAAATCCTCGCAAAGTTTCGTTCCATTCCGAGAACTTTTATTTCTGCACAAAAACAACACCATGGTAGTTCTGTTGAAAACAACGCTAGTCCTGGGTTAGTTTCATTCAAATCATGCAAATTAGAGTCCAAAACAAGAGGAAAAGCGTTAGGAAAAGTAGATACGTTGTAGATGTATCAAGAATCAACATTGGAATAGAAGATGTGCAGTTGATTCCTGTCCTTGGTTGCACAGTGGGCACATATGACAATTTGGCCACCCTCTTCGTTGTAGCATGTTAGCCATACAGACTCTATTGTGAATGATTAGCCAAGCAAATAATTTAAATTTTGAGTGGCCCACACCTTCCACACATTCTTTAGTAGAGGTGTGGTGGTACACCCCTCGAACTGCATCATGTAGGCCGATGTCGTGGAGTAGGTGCCGCTCTCCGTAAGCTTCCAAGTGATTGTATCTTGCGTGTCGTGGTCAAGAATAATCCCATCCAATTTCTCCCAGAGGGTGACGAACTCCTGTATGTGGCCGACGGTAATGCACTGTGTCATGTCAATTTGGGAGATCCAATGGACATCGTTGAGAACCTTTCTCATAGTGCAACCTTTCCTTTTGGAGATGTCAAAGATTTTAGGCGCAATGTCCATTGGCTTTATACCGTTAAGCTAAGATGACATCCATAAGAGAGCCTTAGTGCCATTTCCCACCATGATCTTCACTGCCGTCAGAAAAAGTTCCCTATCAGCATCATTGCAAGCGGTGCCCAGCCCAAGCCATGGTTTTGACGGCTCTGCCCACTCGAACCAAAGCCACCTCAGACGGAGAGCGATGGCAATTTTTTCCTGATTCAAGACTGTAAGCCCACCCATAGCTTTTGGTCGACAAACCCGCTTCCAATCAATCTAACATTTGCCTCTCGTAACCTTTTCGCAACCCACCCAAAGAAAAGCACATCTCAATGCGTCGATCCGCTTCAGCACCTATGTCAGCAAGACCAGAGAAGTGATGGTGTAGATGGCAAAGGCAGTGAGGACCGCCTTAACCAAGATAGTCCAACCAGGGGTGGTGTAGGATCGAAAGTAGGTATAGAGGTGGTGATTAGACTACTTGACCAAATAAAAATCTAGCCTTTTCCCAATTTGAAGTCTTGGCAGATTTTAACAACTTAGCACAAGTCAACAAATCTACCTACACATGAAATTCTAAGAGTATAGCAGTGGAATGTAAAACATTGCATTTGAAGGTAAAGGGAGGGGTTTGGAAAGGCAAACACAATGTAGACACGGAGATTTTTGGCGTGGTTCCGATAGGTGGTGCTATCGTACATCCACGTTGATGGAGACTTCAACCCACGAAGGGTAACAGTTGTGCAAGTCCACGAACGCCTCCACCCATGAAGGGTCCATGAAGAAGCAACCTTGTCTATCCCACCATGGCCATCGCCCACGAAGGACTTGCCTCACTTGGGTAGATCTTCACGAAGTAGGCGATCCCCTTGCCCTTACAAACTCCTTGGTTCAACTCCACAATCTCGACGGAGGCTCCCAAGTGACACCTAACCAATATAGGAGACACCACTCTCCAAAAGGTAATAGATGGTGTGTGGGTGATGAACTCCTTGCTCTTGTGCTTCAAATGATAGTCTCCCCAACTCTCAACTCTCTCTCACAGATTTGGCTATGGTGGAAAGATGATTTGAGTGGAAAGCAACTTGGGGAAGGCTAGAGATCAAGATTCTTGTGGTTGGATTGTAATGTCTTGGTCTCAGCACGTGAGTAGGTGGTTCTCTCTCAGAAAATGAATGTTGGAAGTGTAGGCATGTTCTGATGGCGCTCTCTCTGATGGAGAGGAGCGTGGAGGGGTATATATAGCCTCCACACAAAATCTAACCGTTACACACATATGCCAACTCGGTCAGACCGAATATGTGAACTCAATGAGATCGATTCAGTTCAAAATTTGAATGTTAGACTTTTCGGTGGGACCGACATGAACAACTCGGTGGGACCAATGAGCTAGGGTTAGGGCAAACTTGATCTCGGTTTGACCGATTACTTCAACTCGGTGAGACCGATTTCAGTAATAAGCAGACAGAGAGTTGGTCATGCAAACTCGGTGGGACCGATCGCTCCTTTCGGTGATACCGAAACACTACGGAAGGGAAATAGAGAGTTTGCACTGTGAACTCAGTGGGACCCATTGCTCATTTTGGTGAGACCGAAACGTTATGAAGGGAAACAGAGAGTTTGCAATCCCATCTCGGTGAGACCGAGATCCCTATCGGTGAGACCGAGCTGATTAGGGTTTCTGGGTATGGCTATGTCAAGTGAACTCGGTGGCGCCGGATGAATCAAATCGGTGGGGCTGAGTTTGACTTTAGGTTTAAGAAATATTTGGATTTGAGAAAATGGTTGAGGTCTTTGGAGCATATCACTAAGCATTTTGAGCAAGTTGACCATTAAGCAACACCTCATCCCCTATTAATAGTATTGGCTTTTCCTATGGACTCAATGTGATCTTGGATCACTAAAATAGGAATGAAGAGTCTTGAGCTTTGCCAATATTTGTCCTTACCATTTTGAGGGGTCCACATCTCTAGTCCATGCCATGCCAATCACTGAAATTTCTAAAATAATCATCTTGAAATGATATTATTTCAATGAGCTATATGTTGTTATGAATTACCAAAACCACCCGGGGATTAGTTGCATTTTCAATCTCCCCATTTTTGGTAATTGATGACAACATATAGATCAAAGGTTCGACAAATGATAATAAGAATGAAATATATCGTCGCTTTGAGAAGTATGTGATAAGCAAGAGCTCCCCCTAAATTTTTGTATTATTTATGATTTGCTTTTGAATGCAAATGCACAATCGATTAGGATCATGGGTTACTCTTCCATGTTACATACATCTTGGTGGAGCACCCAAAATGATAGAATAAAAATAGCATGCACTCATCACCAAGACAAATATGATTGATCATACACAAGTGATAAGATACCATCATACAAGCACACACATTAAAGCATAATATGATAAACCACATGATCATAAGAGTATCTCACACATAAGCACAAATAAGTAGCAAACAGAAGCAAATGAGTAGCAAGAGAGACAAATAAGAAGCAAAACACACACTCTCTCGAAGCTTATGATCTATACACTTTCTCCCCCTTTGGCAACAAGTTACCAAAAAGCTCAAAAATGCATAGTGCTATACGACACTCTAAGCACGAACTCCGGGAGCTCCGGAGTGCGAAGATGGCGTGGAGATAACAACATCTGCAAAGACTTCGGCTGATATCTGAGGAACTAGAGGGGTTGCCACTGGAGGGGCAACTAAGGTTGTGGCTGCAGGTGCTGAAGTTGTGGCCCCTGTGTCACTGACTGGCACAGCTACAGACCTTTGTGCTCTAGGTACCCTCTGGTAAGCATCTGTAGTAGATCTTCCTATCCTCTCCTCTGCTTCTTCTTGGAGGTGCTCAACTACAGTATGAATCTCTGTGACCTTCAAGTCTAGATCATAAAACTTTGTCTCAATGATTCTCTCAAGACTTTCTTGGTTTTGAGTCAGGGTGGTTAGTCCTTTCTCATTCCTCACCGTGGCTTCAAGCAGATAGTTGAGCTGGTACTGCTTGGTCTTGATATTTGGATCGGAGGCATCTGGAATCTTGGAAGCCTTTTCTGCCTTAGCCTTTTCTCTCTTCTCCTGAGCCTCAACAGAAGTAGGATGTCAAGCATCCATGACAACTGTGTTGTCCTCAAAATCTGGCCTCAAGGGAAGGTGCTCTCTATCTAGCAAATATGTGTTTGTGCCCACTTTGGAGTCAATGAGCATTCGAATCTGTGGGGCATATCCACATGATCTCTTCTGATCAGCTGCAGTCCTCTTAACAGTCTCAACTATCAAGGTCATCACCTCGAACATCTCTGGCACATCAAACTGTGTAGCAAGTTGATTGAATGCCCTCTGATTATCCTGTCATCTCCAGACTTGGGCAGCAAAGTGTGCCTCGGGATAGTGTTGATGGTTGGCAGCCCTAGCAAAAGATAGTAAATAGAGGCAAACTTGTGTGTGTCCAAGGCATCATATGGTATCTCCTTCTACATGTGTGCCAAGGAATTGTGGCCTTTCCTGGGCTTTGCATACACATCAGTGTCATCATCAGCTTCTGCAGGAGCATGGATTAGCTCAGCCCACTCAGCAATGGAAGATTGGTACCTAGTACCCTCTGTCATCCAGACAATCTTGCCATCTGGGTAAAAATGTGTTGTGGAATAGAACTGCATCACCATCTCATAATTCCATTTGGACAACTTCTGACCCACAAAAGCATCAACTCCATTCATTCTGAAGCTCTCATGAAATCAAGGAAAGTGATCTTCATTGTCATCAATGAAAGTCCAGTTGACCCATCTCATATCACTGACTATGGGCTTCTTGTCCAGGAGGACTGTCTTATAGAAGTCCTGCTGTTCCTCAGTGTGGAACCTGTAATCCACAGCAGTTCTTCTTCTTGTTGCATAAGGGTCAGTTTGCCTCCATAGTCTGAGACATGCATCTTTCATCAACTTCATGTTCTCATCAATGGGAAGGTTGTCATTATGATCAGTTATCTTGGGCTTGAGCTTTCTGAGCACTTGGGCCTCTTCCTCTTCTTCAACTTCAGGCACTAGGGCCTTGTTCTTCTCTACAACAGGGATGTTCCTGGTATATCCTTGGGTGCAGTCTGCTTTGGAGCTTGAGCTTGTGAGGATTGCTTGGGAGCAGTCTTGGGCTTAGAAGGAGCAGCTCCTGACTTGATTGCATCTCCCATCAACTTCTAAGCTTTTGGTGGAGATGCAGCAGCTTCTTCATCTTCCTCATCAGATGAATGCTTCTCAATCTCAGCCATTGGATCTACAAGTTTGCACCATCTTCCCCTTCTACTTTCCTTCTTTTCCTTTCCAGCACCACTTGCTGGCTCGGCTTTCTCTTGAGTAGATGTTTTGACTTTTGACATAGGCTTCCTCTGAGCAGGAGCCTTCTTATTCATGCCTAGCTTGATGCCAGCAGCAGCAACAACAACTTGCTCTTTCTTGATCAACTTCTTCTTAGAAGTGACTTCTTCATCAGCAATGTAGTCCTCATCTTCAGAATCTGAGGTTCTCTTATTCCTCTGCCTGCACTACAAAAAAAATACACTTCCGTGATGATACGTGTTGTAGGTCGCGTTTTTTGTCATGCATGTACATCCATGACAATTTTATGACAAAATCAAGATAGTCATATCTGTGTTGTCGTAGAAGTGTTCCGTGACATTACCAAAATTATCATCACAAAAGTGTCCACTTCCATGACGATAAATTGCGCATCACAGAAGTGCTTTCGTCAAGGGTGACCGACACGTGGCATCCACCGTAACGGAATGTCGTTAAGCTATCGGGTCCGGTTTTGGACCCGATAACCCGTTAACAGCCCCGACCAATGGGGATTTTCCACATGTCAAATCATCATTGGCTGGAGGAAACACTTGTCGGCTCACCGTTGGGACAGATGTCATCCACTCATTGGACGCAAGGCGCCTATGATACGTCAACACGTGGCAGGGCCCAACAGAGGCCCATTCCTATGAAAAGGCCGGCCCGTTTGACTTGGTTAAAAGGTGGCGGGCCGGCCCACGGAAAGCCTGTTAACGGCATGTTCGCATATAGCCCATTTACTGCCTGCTAACTCACGACCCATTACGTCCTAACGGAATTAGGCCCAGCAGCGTCATCTGGGCCGTCCAATATGATTCCAGCCCGTTGTAACTTCCGGCCCATGTATGACCCATGACGTGTTTCAGCCCATACGAGTCCCTTTGAAACTCTTGGCCCATTAATGGTCTGTGGTGAAACCGGCCCGTAATGAACAGTGTATCGCTTTATACCCATTAGCGGCCCATTATTCCATTGGGTCGTTTCCAGCCCGTGTTACCTTTCAGCCTTCTCAGGGCCCATTTATTCTTGGGCTCATTTCCAGCATTTGGTTACTTACGGCCCCTTACTGGCCTTTTCTGCTTGTGGGCCAAATTCAGCCCGTGGATACAGTCAGCCCGTTTGTGGCCCGTTAATCTGTTGGGCCATTTTCATAGCATCATCAAATACGGCCTATTAATGGCTCGTTATGGTCAGCCCTTAAAACGTACAATTTCCACTCTAGCCCGTTTACGGACCCTTATACGGCCTGTACAAGGCCCATAGATGAGACGGCCCGTAGAAAGCCCATGGATCCTATGGGACGTAGAAGGCCCATTGACCCGACGGTCCATAGAAGGCACATTTATCCGACGGCCCATAGAAGTCCCATGGATCTGACGACCCATAGAAGGCCCATGGATCCGACAACCGATAGAAGGCCCATGGATCCGACAACCCATAGAAGGCCCACGGATCCGACGCTATAGAAGGCCATGGATCGTCCGTCCCGTAGATGGCCCATGGATCGTACGGCCTGTGGAGGGCCATGGTCACTACAACGTTTGGGCGAGTTGGCCCCCGTTTGAACGATATAGCATATTCAAAGAATTATCCTACTCTATACTATCACCTCTAAAAACATACACTATACAATAAAGAGACTAAGGCATAGAAACCTAGAATAATCCTACACTATACAATAAAGAAATTACAGCCGATTATACCCACTGGGCATTATGGTTCGGCACCCGTGATAATAAAGCATACACAAACAGCAAATTACATACACTGGACAAATACAGCTCATAGATCATGGACGCGCATCAACATAACTTACCATTTGAACTATAATCTCTTCAGAAAATAGGATTGGCCGGATTTAGATAGCACAAATTTCAGTGTGCAAAATCTTCAATTCCTTCGTTGTTACCTCAGTGTCTTGTTTCATTTTTTGACTCCTGCATCTAATACCTGCATGTCCAGTCTCAACTTGTTGATTGTACGTTCAGAATCATGTACACATTGTGTTGCCACCTCTAGTTGATGCTCGAGAACGTCAGCACATTGCAATTCCAATCCATGATCATTCGGTAACGGCTATGATGCACTGCTCGCAGATCTTTGTGTTGATGTCACCTCATCCTGAAATGTTTCTGTAAGTACACATGACTAGGGCAAAAATATAGTTACAACAGTGAAGCAAGCAAGACAGACTATTTTGCACAAGGCAAAACAGGACTAACAATAATGTTACACGTCATGAAGCATAAGTAGGTGATATTTTAAAAATTATAAAAAAGGTAGTTTGTGCAGCCTGCATACAGAAATCTCTCTTAGCTCACTAGTGGAGCGTGATGTTGGGGCCCAATCCAAAACACAGACAAGTTACAAATTTAGACAGCATGTTGCGTAGAAGTAAGCAAGCAGTTGGCCATTCTGTAGCTCAATTAAAGTCTTAGGGAGCATAATGAACAGCAGAGGGTTTCATACAAACATACTACAGCAAGCAAAACTATGCAATCATTAGCCTAGTATAAACTAGATTGTGAGCCTCATGCAATAATAGTTGGTTAATAGACTTTAAAGCTTCAAGCACACTTCGGCAGAGTAATTAAATGGTAAGGCCTTTAGTTATGTCAACTAATAGTTATACAAGTACCCAACATCAGGCATCATTCTTTGGGCATCTCATTAACTGAGGACAAATAAAGCAACTGAAAAGAGCAAATTAACTATGCCTGAAACAAACAAGGAATTGAACTGTTGAGTTGGATACAGTGACTTACCTTAACAGGTTGAAGAGGCTCGGCGCAACTCCTACTTCTCTTGCAAGGCTCCTTCCTAACATCTTGTACTAGGAAATCCTCAATCTTATATTCATTGCACCCCTTCTGCAAGGTGACACAAACTAGTTACTCGTCTCCTTGGAAGATAAATATGCATACTTTCCAGTCTGTGAACACAAAAGGATGAGATTATAACAAAACAACACCACATAATTGTAACGCCCCGAGACCGATGTGCCAGTTGTCCTCCAGTTATTCGCTGTTGTTGCTTTGTCATTTGCTTGCGTGTCGCATCTTGTCATGTCATCATCTGCATTGCATCATCATGTTTTCAAAAACTTGCATCCGTCCCGGTCTCATTTGTTCTCTCTATTGTCCGTTCTGAGCCCACACCCACTTGCACGCGCCCGCGGCATGTCCGAAATATTATTTTATAAGTGGCCGGAAAATGTTCTCGGAATGGGTTGAAAGTTGGCGTGCGATGTTGTTTTGTTGTAGGTAGGCCACCTGCCAAGTTTCATCGCATTCGGAGTCCGTTTGACGCCCCAACGGATAACTATAGCGACATTATAGTCGGTCTAACGTCGGACGTTTTCGGTCTCCGGAAACCGTGCCGGGCTGCATCTCTCCCCTCTTCTCTCAGACCAAACCGCTCTTCACAATCCGCCAGGCCCAACCTAACCCCTCTCGTCAGCCCGCGGCCCTCCTCGCGCTCGTCCGAAAACTGTCCCGAACCCGACCCGGATAGTCGCCACCGTTGTGTCCGGGTCATCCCCTAACGTCTACAAAACATCTCCGTTTTGTTAATTGGGCTCCCTACCTATTTATTCTCGATTGTCCGATTACGATCGGAGTAACGAGGTAGCCCCTAACCTAATCCACCTAATGTATATATATTGTCCAACCCTAAAATTGAGGAGAGATGTCCCAACCACCAAATCCTCTCGCCCGCCGCCACTCCGTATTCCTCGGGATCCTCCCCGATCCAGCCGACCCACGTTTTCAGCAAGGGCACATTCCATCCCCTCCTCGATCTCCTCCAACCCAGCGCCCGCAACCCTTCTTCTCGCTCAAGCCCAACGGGAGAGGAGCTCCTCCACGCCGTGCTCCTCACCGAAGCCCGCGCCCACAACCAGGCACCCGAGGCCGAGCCTCCTGCCTCGTCCGCAAAACCCCGCCGGCGACCACCAGGCCAGCCCCGCGCCCCCTCTCCTTCATCTCGCTCCTATGCTCATCTCTCTCTCTCTCTCCCGGAGCTCTCAAATCCCCTCCTCTGCTACTTATCGCAGGAACCGGATGCATCCCGTCTCCGCCTCCCCTGCTTCTGCGAGCTCTCGAGGACGAGGACGAGCCCTACCTCTTGCACCTCTGCCGTTCGCCTCTTGCAGCCCGAGCGCCTCGACTCAGCGCGCCCTGCCATGGATGCCGCCATGGACGCCGAGCTCCTCCGCATCACCCCTGCCTCGACCCTGCTTCGCCTGTGCACGTCCGCCGCGCGCGCCTGCCTTCATTCCGCGCACCCGAGCGCGCCCGTCCCTCCGCCACCGCGCCAGTAGCCGCCGTTGCCGTGGTCTTCTGCATCGCCAAGGCCCTGCACACGCCCCAGGACAGCACCTCCGGCCGCCCCTTTCCTTCTCCTTTCTCTGCATCCCCGTATCTCTGAAACTGAACTTTGCTTCCCTGAACAACAGCACCATGGATGCCGCCCCAAGCTTCATCGCCGGTCGCCTCCGTCCCGCCTCCGGTCAGATCCGGCGCCCCCGTAGCCGGATCCGCCTGTCCCCGTCTGTTCCTGGCCGCCATTTCCCTGCCCCGCCGCTGCAAGTCCCGCGTCTTGCCTCCCCTGTCTACTGCCTCTGCGTCGAGTGAGGCCAGGCAGCCGCGCGCGCGTTGACCGCATCGTCAACCCGCCCGAGCGGGGCTCCTCTTGCCTCGCCAAGGCCCAGCGCCAACCTCTGCTTCCCCGCGGCCTGCTGCTTCACTAACCGGGCCGAAGCCAATGGGTGAGGACGCGCCCAGCCCGTTTGCCCCTGTGCACTGCTTGGGCCATTCAGTTTCAGCCCGTGTCTTGTTTTTTTTCGTTCTGCGATTTTCCTAATTACCAGTGCACTGCATATTTACAGATTGGACCCTATACTTCATGCATATAATAACTCTTAATCCGTGCATCACATGTAAAAACTTAATATATGAAAGTTGCTTAGAATTTCATCTAGTTTCTTAATATGCAACTTTCATCCATGTTAAAAATGTTTAACTTGCTGTTTGCATTAATTTGTATAAATGCCATGTTAAAATGGTTTATTTCATAACTAAATAACTATAACTCGGAATTTAATAATTTATATATATAAATGGTGTGGAAAAATGACTAGTTTAACATGTTGCACTTTATTTTCCTGTTTAACAACATTAAAATTGTGTTTAGGTCAGATCAGTACCAAATTCAAAGTATGCATATGAGGATTTTCCGGAATTGTTGTTCGTTGTTTCCGGCCTCATTTAAATTGCCTAGATAGGTAGTTTTGTTGTGCTTCACCTCTTTCCATGTTTAAAAACATTTAATATTGTTGGGTACATAAACAAGAGAGAACTAAATTATTGTTGTGGTGTTTCGTCAATATGCAACTCGTTGCATATTGAGCTCCACTTAATTTGTAGTGTTGTTTGTGGCATTTGCCATGCCATGAATCATTAAACCGGACATGCATCATGCTTGTTTGTGCATCATGCCATGTTTATGTGTTGGTTGTTTACTATGTTGTTTGTTCCTTTCCGGGTTGCTTCTCGCGTTAGCTTCGGTTTCGTTCCGGAGTTGTGAGGATTCGTTCGACTTCGTCCGTTTGTCTTCTTCATGGACTCGTTCTTCTTCCTTGCGGGATCTCAGGCAAGATGACCATACCCTCGAAATCACTTCTATCTTTGCTCACTAGTTGCTCGCTCTTTTGCTATGCCTTTGCTGCGATACCTACCACTTGCTTATCATGCCTCCCATATTGTTAAACCAAGCCTCTAACCCACCTTGTCCTAGCAAACCGTTGTTTGGCTATGTTACCGCTTTGCTCAGCCCCTCTTATAGCGTTGTTAGTTGCAGGTGAAGATGAAGTTTTGTTCCTTTTTGGAACATGGAGATGTTGTTTCTTGTTGGAACATGTTACTTGTTGGGATATCACAATATATCTTATTTAATTAATGCATCTATATACTTGGTAAAGGGTGGAAGGCTCGGCCTTATGCCTGGTGTTTTGTTCCACTCTTGCCGCCCTAGTTTCCGTCATATCGGTGTTATGTTCCCGGATTTTGCGTCCCTAACGCGGTCGGGTGATTTATGGGACCCCCTTGACAGTTTGCTTTGAATAAGACTTTTCCAGCAGGCCCAACATTGGTTTTACCATTTGCCTACCACCTACCCCTTTCTCTTGGGTCTGATCAACCCGAGGGTCATCTTTATTTAGCCCCCCCGGGCCAATGCTTGTCTAAGTGTTGGTCCGAACTGAGCTGCCTGCGGGGCCCCCTCGTGGAAACTCGAGGCCTGGTTTTACTCGTAGCTAGTCTCATCCGGTGTTGCCCTGAGACCGAGATATGTGCAGCTCCTATCAGGATGTCGGCGCATCGGGCGGTTTTGCTGGACTTGTTTTATTACTGTCGAAATGTCTTGTAGCCGGGATTCCGGGGCTGATCGGGTCTTCCCGGGGAGAAGGAATATCCTTCGTTGATCGCGAGAGCTTATCATGGGCTAAGTTGGGACACCCCTGCAGGGTTTTGAACTTTCAAAAGCCGTGCCCGCGGTTATGGGCAGATGGGAATTTGTTAATGTCCGGTTGTAGAAAACCCGAAGTTGATCTTAACTAAAATACACCAACCGTGTGTGTAACCGTGATGGTCTCTTCTCGGCGGGGTCCGGGAAGTGAACACGGTTGTTGGAGTTATGTCTGACGTAAGTAGTTCAGGATCACTTATTGATCATAGTTGTTCGACCGTGCTTTACCTTCTCTTCTCGCTCTCATTTGCGTATGTTAGGCACCATATATGCTAGTCGCTTGCTGCAGCTCCACCTCATACCTTTTACCCCTACCCATAAGCTTAAATAGTCTTGATCTCGCGGGTGTGAGATTGCTGAGTCCTAGTGACTCACCAGATACTTCCAAAACCAGTTTGCAGGTGCCGATGAAACCGTGCAGGTGCCGCACATGAGCTCAAGGAGGAGCTTGATGAAGATCTTGTTCATTGTGTTGTTTCGTTTCAGTCGATCAGTAGTGGAGCCCAGTTGGGGTCGATCGTGGACCTTTGTCGCTTTTGGGGTTTCTTCTTTTATTTTGGCTCCGTAGTCGGGCCCTGATTGTAACTGTATGATGTAATGTTTTATTCATGTATTTGTGTGAAGTGGCGATTGTAAGACAACTATGTACCTCTTTCCCTTATGTATTACATGGGTTGTGTGAAGATTACCTCACTTGCGACATTGCTTTCAATGCGGTTATGCCTCTAAGTCGTGCTTCGACACGTGGGAGATATAGCCGCATCGAGGGCGTTACAAGTTGGTAATTAGAGCCTTCCCCGACCTTAGGAGCCCCCACTGATTGATCGTTTATAGCGGCCGAGTTGTGTCTAGAAAAATGTTTTGAGTCATTTAGGAATTATATATCGGAGAGTTTAGGAATTCTTTTTACTTCCCAGTCTCCTCATCGCTCTGGTAAGGCATCCTGACGTAGAGTTTTGACTCTTCTCTTCTCAAATTTCACTAAAAAAATTTAGGATCACGCGGGTATCTTAGAATCGTTCCGATGGTTTTCTAATGACAACATTGTATTGGTGCCTCCTGTCAGCAGGGGTTTAGTGGAGGTGTCCCGGGGAGTTGAGCTCCGAGGTGTTGTCGTCATAATTTTATCGTTGCAGTTCTGGAATACCTGAGTTTAGTACGCCGACATCGAAAATCTCTTTTGTACAGTTGTTGGTGAGATAACCCTGATAGCCCAGTACTGAGGCGAGTGCGGGAGTATTGCCATAACTTGTATAACGGATGCTTTTCGAAGGTTGAGGTAGATGATTTCCGAGGATTTCTTGGTTATGTGTTGAAGGATGGATACAGCTGGATCTAGGTATTGTTAGTTTGGGTGATATATTTTGTGTCCCCTGTATCCCCAACACCTTATTGCATAACCAGAAAGTTTCGGGAGTTTATAAGTGGGAAGTCAAGTATCTCTTAGGATATCTTTCCAACAGACACATGATACGATATGGGATCTATCATATGTTTGTTTCCGGCTTATTTTGCAAGCCAATCCTTTGTTTTGTTTTGTTTTGTGGTATTCGAGTTGCTTCAATGTCAAGTGTTGATTCCATACCTTTTCCAAGCGGTGTTCTCTTATTCCTATATGGATACTAATCCTTCTTGATTATCGAGATTGTCATGACAATTCTTTTCCAGCCGGTGTGTCTCTCTTCAAGTAGATACGATCACTTCAACATTCGCAAGATCAATTATCAGTTCTTATTAACGGTGTTTGCTTCATCCGTTCCCAAGTTGCCTTTGTTTTCCCGCCCTCCCACCCTTATTTCTTCAAGAACGCATATTTCTTAATCAAGTATCCTTCTTATTGATGGAAGCTTCTTCATTCTTTCCTTCAATGTTCTTATCCAGTGATTTCCCATGAAGATTCTAACGGAGCTTCAAGTTCATCATTCTTTTCTTCTCCGGTGAATTCAATTCAAGCTTTCGGTGTTGATCACATTCCTTTTCTCATTTCAAGTTGTTTCTTATGCCGGTGTATCTCCTAATCATTCACCTCTCGTTATTCATTTGTTCCGAAGTGCTGAAGATATCTTTGAAGATTCGTGTTTCCACTCTGCATCAATTCTAGCTATTACGAGGTCTTACCTTATTCAGCCATTTAATTCAACCGGCGCAATCTATCTTTTAAATCGTTCAACGGTGTTTCTTTTGAGTGGGCCCTAACCCACAGGTCTTTTTCCAGGATCTTACCTGACTCTTCTAATTTTTCCGGAGTTATTCCTGAATTCTTTTCCAATTGTGACGTAAGAATGAAGTATCATCAGTCATATGTCTTCTCCAAGATCTTTCAAATTCTTTTCATCGTTGGTTCAACCTTTTCCAATTCTCATTCCGGAGTGCCTCAACAATTCATGGTGGTGTTTCTATTCATCATTCTCAGCATTTGAAGACCGAAGAAGAGTTTCTCTTAAATCTTGCTCCATTCTCTTCAAGATTCATGGTTCTAGCGTTATGCCATCATCTCATAATTGTTTTGATTGTGAGGATTCTTTTTACCCATCCGGAGCATTTCATGAGTTGTTTCCACTTCTTTCCTCCGAAGGCCATATTTTGTGATTCCTCATTCTCAGCTTTCAGCTCTTGTTTTCCAAATCTTACCGGTGAATCGTTCGGATATTCTCTGATCAGTTCATGATCTCTTCGTTCTCATGTATCTAAATCCTAGCAAGTATCTTCCTTCATTTTATAATTTTTCCCGATGTTTCTTTATCTTTTCCCTTGTTCATTTTCAATTCTTACGGTGGTTCGTTCAAGAGTTCTCTTTCTTTGTTATCATATCAATTTAATCGTTGTTTCAATCCTACCGGTGGTTCGTTGAAGTCCTTCCCAAGTTTGCGCCATTCTATCTTAATCCTTTCTACGAGAATAAGTAGTATGTCAAATCCATTGCTTGTCATCAATTTAATTGGTGAAGGATAAGCATAATGTAATTCTTGTTCTTGTTTCTTCGAGTAAATTCTATTCCCTATTCCGGAGGTTCTTCAAATTATTGATTTCATCTTTCTTTCCGGAGTTCCTAATTTTTCTCGGTTATATCATCTCAAAGCTCCATCTAAATCATTGCAAGGCTTCAACCTTATTCTTTGCATCCTTCATTTCATTTGATCATCCTTTTATTATCGGAGTTCTTTATGGAGGCTACATGATGTTTCACAAAGGATTCAATTCCTTCTCGAAGTGTTCATCGAGATTCTTTTCAGAGGAGTTCAAGTATTCTTCATCTTGTATTTCGAAGTGCAATTCTTTCTACCTTATCTTTTGAGGTGGTGTTATGTCATTCTTGACAATTTCCCTTCATGCTTCATGATTCACATGTTGTCAAGAATGAGGTATTTTAAATCCATCAATCTCTTCATTGGAGTTATCTTGGGATATATTTCACCTAAAGCCTTCCCTTAGGTTTGTTGCTTTTATGGTGCTTATAAATGACCCAAATTCTTCGTTTGTCCTCCCGGTGAAATAAGTCTCTCGTCTCCTTGGTGATACCAATCCAATCTTTGGTTTTCGTTAGTGGCAGGTTGTCACCTCATAATTTTGGGATGTCTCCCATAAGTCCACATCAAGCTTAAGCTTTCGTTGTTGATAATCCAACAACGCCGTTCAACCTTTTCTTCGTAAGCTTTCTCTTTCAATTTTATTTGCGAGAGTTGTCATTCATCTTCTCCGTTCTTTTCTTTCCAACCATCTAGTTTTCCATTCTTTTGTTCCGGAGGCATTGTGATGTTGCTTTCTTCACTCATTATCTCGGATTGCCAGGACCATGTTCTTTTCATGCTTATCCAT
Organism: Aegilops umbellulata; assembly: GCA_032464435.1. Classification (NCBI taxonomy): domain Eukaryota; kingdom Viridiplantae; phylum Streptophyta; class Magnoliopsida; order Poales; family Poaceae; genus Aegilops; species Aegilops umbellulata. Next base: position 182,193,292 of record CP136057.1, on the reverse strand, counting down.
TTAACCGGAGTGTTGTGCCCTCTGCTCAAGTTCTTTTCATTTTATCAAGTTTTGTATCACTTTTCAACCTGAGTGATGTCTGAAATCCTTCTTACCTATTGTGCCATTCTTTCAATAGTTCCGGAGGCAATGTGTTGTTAATTTCAGCAAGTATCCTCTCATCTTGTCAAGTTCATATTCTAGTCCTTCCATTTCCAACCGGAGTGTGGTGTTCTCTTTTCAAGTTCTTTCCATTTTATCTAGTTTTCTTCTCTTTTCTACCGGAGTGGTTTCAATATCTACCTTGTCACTTAACCTCTTGGTTCTCATCGTATCCCAGGTTCCTCTTATCTAACGGAGTGTTTTCAAGTTCGTTCAACTCCGTTGTGTTTTTTCTTTCAACTTTTCAACCTCTCAAGGTTCATGGTTTCACTCGTTTGTCAAAGAAGCAACTTTGTTTTACCTATTCCTCTTCCGTTTCCCTCCGGTGCCATTCTAGATCTCGGGACGAGATCCTTTCATAGTGGTGGAGTGTTGTAACACCCCGAGACCGATGTGCCAGTTGTCCTCCAGTTATTCGCTGTTGTTGCTTTGTCATTTGCTTGCGTGTCGCATCTTGTCATGTCATCATCTGCATTGCATCATCATGTTTTCAAAAACTTGCATCCGTCCCGGTCTCATTTGTTCTCTCTATTGTCCGTTCTGCGCCCACACACACTTGCACGTGCCCGCGGCATGTCCGAAATATTATTTTATAAGTGGCCGGAAAATGTTCTCGGAATGGGTTGAAAGTTGGCGTGTGATGTTGTTTTGTTGTAGGTAGGCCGCCTGCCAAGTTTCATCGCATTCGGAATCCGTTTGACGCCCCAACGGATAACTATAGCGACATTATAGTCGGTCTAACGTCGGACGTTTTTGGTCTCCGGAAACCGTGCCGGGCTGCATCTCTCCCCTCTTCTCTCAGACCAACCCGCTCTTCACAATCCGCCAGGCCCAACCTAACCCCTCTCGTCAGCCCGCGGCCCTCCTCGCGCGCGTCCGAAAACTGTCCCGAACCCGACCCGGATAGTCGCCACCGTTGTGTCCGGGTCATCCCCTAACGTCTACAAAACATCTCCGTTTTGTTAATTGGGCTCCCTACCTATTTATTCTCGATTGTCCGATTACGATCGGAGGAACGAGGTATCCCCTAACCTAATCCACCTAATGTATATATATTGTCCAACCCTAAAATTGAGGAGAGATGTCCCATCCACCAAATCCTCTCGCCCGCCGCCACTCCGTATTCCTCGGGATCCTTCCCGATCCAGCCGACCCTCGTTTTCAGCAAGGGCACATTCCATCCCCTCCTCGATCTCCACCAACCCAGCGCCCACAACCCTTCTTCTCGCTCAAGCCCAACGGGAGAGGAGCTCCTCCACGCCGTGCTCCTCACCGAAGCCCGCGCCCGCAACCAGGCACCCGAGGCCGAGCCTCCTGCCTTGTCCGCGAAACCCCGTCGGCGACCACCAGGCCAGCCCCGCGCCCCCTCTCCTTCATCTCGCTCCTCTGCTCATCTCTCTCTCTCCCGGAGCTCTCAAATCCCCTCCTCTGCTACTTATCGCAGGAACCAGATGCATCCCGTCTCCGCCTCCCCTGCTTCTGCGAGCTCTCGAGGACGAGGACGAGCCCTGCCTCTTGCACCCCCTGCGAGCTCTCCCTGGCTGCTTCTTCCTCTGGCGCCGCCCCTCATTCTCATGGTCTCCAGCAGCTGCTCCACTGTGGTTCGTCCAACGCACTACTCCGGCAGGCACTGCACAACTATGGATGATGCCACACTGCGGGAGAAGGCACTTCATTCCCCCTCCCCACCTCCCAGGTCATGGCCTTGAGGTGCTGTTGAAGGATGAGCTCATCCAACAAGGTGAGGATCTCCTCTGATTTTTTGCCAAATTTTCATTCTGATCCACTATACGATGAGTTGCTATGAGCTGCTTCTGTTCCTGCTATATGATGCATTGCTATGAGCTGCCCCTGCTGCTGCTATATGATGAATTGCTATGAGCTACTGCTGCTATATGATGAATTGCTATGAGCTGATGCTGCTATATGATGAATTGCTATGAGCTGTTGCTGCTATATGATGAGTTCCTATAAGCTGCTCCTGCTGCTGCTGTATGATGAATTGCTATGAGCTGCTTCTGCTGATGTTATATGATGAATTGCTATGAGCTGCTCCTGCTGGTGCTATATGATGAATTGCTATGAGCTGCTCCTGCTGGTGCTATATGATGAATTGCTATGAGCTGCTCCTGGTGCTGCTATATGATGAATTGCTATGAGTTGCTCCTGTTGTTGCTATATGATGAATTGCTATGAGCTGCTGCTGGTATATGATGAATTGCACACTGTTGCTGTTGTATGATGAGTTGCTATGAGTTGTTGCTGCTGCTATATGATGCTTTCAGGTGGTGCTTCTATATGATAATAACCAGCCACTTGGACCATTGAATTTCAATAAATAATTGTTCTTCATTTAAATGTGGGTCATGCGTTCTTCGTTTAAATTAGGCAATGGGATCTCTATGGAAAACATTGACCAAAGTAGATTATGCCAAGTAGATGGTATCTTTGTATTTGCATTTTGAGTAAATAGTAATGGTCTATTTTCCTATCATATTAATTACTGCACTGGGTTCAATTTTGATGTTTGCAAGTCAAATTAATTTTCATATGGGCAGCAAAATGAAAAAATATAATGCAATATAGACTTTTCACTGATCATACCAAAGATAAGGTGAAAACGCAATGAAAAGAACTGGTTGGCTTATTACATGGAGCTTATATTCACAGGTGCTTATTTTCTTAGGATAACTCATAATAACTGTCCCTAAGAAACTTGGCCAATAGAACTGACATACGAATAACATGTCACGATGATTGCAATGGAGGAGTGGCGTACCATAGCACACTGTATAGGCTCACCGCTGGCTCTCCTTTTTTTTGCGATGTTTCATGAAATTGCCACATACATCTTGTACTTTTTCATTGTGTAACCCTATCTGCAAGTTAACACGGCTAATTTCAGACATCTCTACATGATAATACTTGCATATCCCTTGCACATATTTAAACCACCAATTAATGATTGTGTGCATAGCATAAACTAGCCATGACTCTGTGTGCTAGACTAGCAGGCACTCTAAGGGAGCCTAATGTAGTGCACTGGAATTCCTACATGCCACCTATGATTTTGTGTAATGTACTACCTTTGTTCCTAAATATATGTCTAGAGATTCCAGTATGGACCACATACAGATGTATATAGATGCATTTTGGAGTGTACATTCACTCATTTTGCTCCGTATGTAGCCTATAGTGGAATCTCTAGAAAGACTTATATTTAGGAACGGAGGTACGAGGTAGTATCATGTATGACATCTACATAGCTAATTTAGCAGCTAGTAGTAGAAATCATTGTCTCCACAAAGGGATTACTGGTCGAAAATCCTAGCAAAGCACGCTGGCAGGCACAGAACAATACAAGAGAGAGAGACACGCTTACAAGATCATAGCAATGCCTCGGTCCAGGATCTTGGTTGGCCAAGCTGTTAGATCCAGAAGAAACATCATCCTTGTAGTTTTTGCCAGCTGCATAACAGGTAACAGCGACATGTTAGTATATTTGAAGTACATCGGGCAGGTGATGTTGGGCGGGTTTAAAGGTGACAAGTACCTAGGTCGTGGCGGGTGCTTGGCATCTTGCCAGACGGTGGGAATCAGGTTAGAAATGTCAAGGGTGATGGAATTGCGCTGGCTGTCGGGGTCCGATAAGGAGATCTCGAACCGTCGAGTAGGGTGTTTGTGGAGCGGTTCCGGTAGGGTGGACAACGGTGTGGGCGAAGCGGATCTGTGGTCGTGGACGAGGGCGTAGGTGAAGCTACTCCGGTGGTTGGGTTAAGGATGGTGTCGACGATGCGGATCTGCAGCCGTGGACGGGGCGTCAGAAGCTGCTCCGGTAGGTTGGATGAGGGTGCGAGGAAGCGTATCTGAGGCCGTGGACTTGTGAGTTGGCGAAGCGGCCCCGGTAGGGTTGAGAATGGTATAGGCGAAGCTACTCCGGTGGGGTTGACGATGGTGTCGGCGAAGCGGCTCTGGTAGAGTTGAGGAAGGTGTTGGCGAAGAGGATCAGAGGCCGTCGACGGGGCATCGGTGGGGCGGCTCCGGGGGGTGTGGACGAAGTGTCTCCGGCGGGGAGTACGAATGAGCCACTGCAGATGCGCTGCGGTTGACGAGAGTACCGGCGAAGCAGATCCTGCGTCGTGGACAAGGTCGGCACTGAATGGGCTGTGGTACAGTGGTGGATGAGTAGTCTGCCTGTTTCTAGGGGAGGTGGGAGGGGTAGATGCGGCCGCAGAAGCAGATCCGGCGAGGTGGACGCCGCTGGCAGTGAATGGGCTTTGGTACGCCGGTGGATGAGCAGTCTAGGGTTTCGAGAGGGGAGGGGAGAAAGGCCGATGAAGTACGGACGACGTGATGTGAGATGCTTTGGTGCTGTGGAGTTAGTCGCTTTTGCAGGAGGGGGAGAGGAAATGGTGGTGCCGTGTAGTGTGGGGGGGGGACCGGAAGTTACCAAAGCAGCCCCGACCTATTATGTAGATGAGGGCGGTATTGTAACTGTTGGTCTCCGTGCACCAAGGACAAAAAGGGAATTTCGCATGCTAAAGACTAAGGTGGCGGAAATTTTAGAAGGAGGCGGGAGATTTTGCCGCCCGCGGGATCGTTCATATCTAGTTTCAACTAATTTTGGACCGTGCTAGCGGGAAGGTCATGCGAGGCTGTGTACACGGGGCACGCATCAGCAGTTAATAACTGGTGCGAAGTCCACCCAAGAAAAAAGACAATAACTCGGGATGATGCGTCGATAACTTGGAAGTTCACACGGGCGCGGCCAATCGTATTGTTGTAGTGGCGTGTTCACAAAAAAGGGATCAAATGCTCAGCCTATGTATTTCTCATGTAAATAGATAATTTAGTACAATTGGTTATTTACTTTAAACATAATGCATTGACGTGTTAGTGTAGAGGCGCACAAAAAAGAAATGGATATTGTAGTCCACTACTTAAAAGTGTTACCTCATATGATTACATAGCCTCCATTTCATAAATTGCATACCCGTTGAATTCATATATGAATATTACATATATTACTTCATAATAGAACCTTAAATCCTCCAAGACTAATGATTTCGAATGCAAGAGTAACAATGGTGCATGTACATGATATCTACATTGGTTGTTTGAAGAAACATCACTGTAACTTTGGCATGCACAACTGAAAAGGTTTATTTAAATAGAAAAAAAATGTGATATGTGAGTGTCCAATCTTTATAGTGTTGAATCGATATTGTACCTTTGGCCACGATACGAAGTAGATATTGATTTATTTCAAGCGATGCACGTCCACAATCGCTAGATAGTGATACGTGAATGAATTGTGCAATCTCTCTCACACGCATACATATCTCATTTCCCTGTGGGCATCAGAATCACACACGCGCACTTCGTGTATTTCTCTCCCTTCGTCAAGGTTAGAATTTGTCTTTCTATCCCGTCCTACAAGTCTTTCACACAGAAACACACACGCTCTCTCTTTCCAACACGCCCACCCCTTTAATTTCGCCCACCCACAACCACTAATGTCTCAAAGTATAATAATGTCTCTCACACATATGCCTAAGGTTAACTCGAGTTCCGGAACCATATGAATACATACAATGGGATTCCAGCAGAGCACCTTTTGTTTTGAGATTTCCCCCTCTCTCTCTCTCTCTCTCACACACACACACACACACACACAAACGCACGCGCATGCACACATTGTTTCTCGCTTCATTTTTTCCAGCACTTGCATGCACACAATTTTGTTTATCTTCGTGATGCTTTAAGTATGCCTCGCACAAATGCTATCTACCTATCCCTTAATATAGCTAGATATGTGTCAACAAACTCCTTCTCCCTACTAGCAAGATGCCCATGCGTTGCACGGAACATCAAGATGCATTTGTATGAGTAGTTTAGCTTGTGGGAGAAAAGGATGAATGAGGGAATGCCTTATTTGCAAATGTGGAGAGGGGTGTGGGTATCTTTTTGCAAAATTGCCATAGTTTCCTTCCTATCCGTCGGATATAAATCGGATGGCCTATATTGCAGGATGGCAGGAACACCATCATCACCAACTCTGTTTTTTATAAGAGTAGGGTTATGTAAGTGTCACTGCCCCCCCCCCCCGACACACACACCCACACAACCACACACACACACTTCCCAACACCGAAGGAGTAGGGTGACACCTCAATCTTGATACTAATCTATCGACTGGCTTCTCTCTCAAACACACACACGCGCGCGCGCGCACATACACTACCCGACACCGAAGGAGTAGGGCGGCACCTCGATATTGATAGTAATCTATCTACTCCTCTTTCAAACACACACACATTCGCTAGTTGTGCCTCTGCGCCTACCGCGCACACTCTCGATATGTCTTTCTCTCCCTCCCCCTCCCCCCCACCCCAACAATGACAGCAAGAGGGTGACAACTCGTTCTGATCATAATTTGTCAATTGGTTTCTCTCTCGAACATTGTGTCTCTGTACCTCGCTCAGTAGCCCCCTCGATATGTAGACTTCTCGCGCGCGCACAGCTGTAGTGACGATAACGCTGAACCCAGTGTGCCTTGTTTTTACCGGCCTCGTGTGATAGTTTTCACCCTGTTTTCTGTTAATTACAAGGCAACCTTTTCTTTGTTACTACTAGTGAATCTGAAATCATTCAGGGCAGACATAAAATATATCACTTCAACCCAATTATCGCAGTAACTATTTTAAAAGAAACTAGCTAGATGCCCGTGCATTGCATGGAACATCAAGATGCATTTGTATGAGTAGTTTATCTTGTGAGAGAAAAGGATGAACGAGGGAAGGCCGTATTTGCGAACGTGGAGAGGGGTGTGGGTATATTTTTGCAAAATTTCCATAATTTCCTTCCTATCCGTTATATATAAATCCGACGGCCTATATTGCAGGATGGCAGGCACACCATCATCACCAACTCTGTTTTCTACTCCCTCAGTTCCTAAATATTTGTCTTTTTAGAGATTTCAACAAGTGACTACATATGGAGCAAAATGAGTGAATGTACACTCTAAAATATGTCTACATACACATTCGTATGTGGTAGTCCATTTGAAATCTGAAAAAGAGAAATATTTAGGAATGGATGCAGTATAAGAGTAGACATGGAGATATATCTCCAGCATGGTCTACAACAAAAATGTGCTAGACTGGTTAGCGCCGGATGCTCGCAACGCGATGACATGAGTTCGAATTCTGTCTTCAACTTTATATCTTTATATTATATATTACTTATTTAATATATACTTCTTTCGCTACTGTATTGACAGTGGAACCCACAGAGTACTTAGAATACAAGATTAAGGATGGACTTGTTTATTTTTAACTTTCTGTATGAAGCTGTAGCCACCCCGCAAGTCACGTGTACACTGTACATGCAATTAACTTTTTATAGAGGGACAATCATACATGCAATTAACTCAAATGGATTGGATGTCACTCTATTATTTCCAGCATAAGAGCATCTCCAACGGCAGCCGGCAAATTTCCTCCCGCTTCCTTCCGCGGAGGACGACATCAAACGCCAGCGACATACATTTTTACAACTCTAACCAACCAGATGAAATTCGTGCAAACACGGACTGATTTCATATAAGCATGAAGGATTTCATATAAAAAAGCCGGATCTTCATAAAAACATGATGGATTTCATTACATTTACATGAACCAAGCAGTGCCAATCCGGCTCTCTTGGTATAATTAATACTCCCTCCATCCGGAAATACTTGTCCTAGAAATGGATGTATCTAGACTTATTTTAGTTATAGATACATACAATTTATCCATTCTTAGAACAAATATTTCCCGCCAGCTGGAGAGGGAGTACATAATCTAAATGGCCGCCCGCGGATCCCTTTGTCTTCCTCATGTCCGGCACACACTTTGCGGGGTTGACGAAGGTCCTCGGAAGAGACGAAGAAGCAAAGAAACCACCTGAATATCCAGTCGTCGCCTCGGCGGTGGCCTTCATGGGACCCAAGTGGCGGCGGGCTCCCGTGTTCTACTTCTCCTCGATGATGGCGGCGGACACGGAGAAGCTGGCCACCGACTCGTCGCGCTCCACGCACCCGGCTTCTGTCTCTGCCTGCATGGCGCTGCCATAGGCACGGGAGGCGCGCCCGCAGACACGGGAGGCGCGGCACCGCAGACACTGGTGGCGCGGTACAACGCTGCAGCGACGACGCCCGTACCGGTGTGCTTGCCGCCGTGCCGGCGTGGAGCAACTCGCCACTCCTCATCGAGCTGAACTGCAGCAGTGAGTTGCTGAACCACGCGCCTGCTTGGGGCGGCAACTGGCTCCGTCGGGCCAAGCAAGGTTGGTGAAGCACCAAGCAGCCTCGCCCGTATCCGGAGGGCTCGCTGGGCCACCCAGCCGGGTAATATGCCGGAGAACGGCTCTGTCGGCGTTCTGGGAACGGGGGTCCCCAGACTTGCCTGCCTACGGCCTGCAGCGTGGCTTAAAGGGGGGCCAGCACGGCCCATCTTCGTCAACGCAAGACCCGAGACCCTCACGAGGGGCCAAGCCTCGCGGGGCGGATGACGTGGAGCTTCCTCAGGCGCGGCCTCATCAGGCTGGCTCACGAGGAGGTGGAGAGATCAAGGTGGGGTACCTCACGAGGTGCCCATGATGCAAGCCATGACGACCAGGGGTGCCAGGCGGGCGACAGCCCGCGCGGTGTCCTCCTTTCCTCTTTGGTGCAAAGGGGGCAAGCGTAGGCGAGAGGATCAAGCAAAGGCACCCATTTCGGTGCAACGAGACCAAGACCAGTCCAATGGTGGGGAGGAGGTCATCGTGGAGCCCAGGACGGCGTCATCACCAGAACCTTTGGCAGGCGAGGACCAACTTTAGTCAGGATAAGTGTACCAGATGTTCCCCTTCAAAATGGCCAATTTTTGGCGCCCTTCCCGCTCAATATTTGGGAAGAGGCCCAGGGCCTTTGCCTATAAATAGGACTAGCCACCCCCAGGGTAGAGGCATCTAGGAAGATCGGAATGTCTAGCAACCCGGCAATCAGTTAGATAGGCATCAGAGAGAGAGAGAGAAGGGCGATTGAACCCCTCCTAGCAGTTCATCCCCCAGGCCAAGAACAGACCCTCACGAGGCTATTCTGCCTTGTAGTGTTCATCATCATCAGCCCAAGAGGCAATCCACCACACCACACTGGAGTAGGGTATTACACCGCATCGGTGGCCCGAACCAGTATAAACTCTGTGTCCCTTGTGCTGTTCTTTCAGTAGTTTAGATCTTTGCAAGACAGAGAGGTAGAGGGCATAATCTCCGCGCGCACCCCAGAGTTTGAACCTTAAGGGTCTGCCGGAACCCGAAATCCGACATTTGGCGCGCCAGGTAGGGGTGTGCTGGGATTTGTCTTCCATCGCTCCGCTCTCCTCCGACCGTCGCGTCCATGTCCAACGCTTGTCGGGCCCGCGCCGAGCGCCGGGCCGCCATCGCTTCCCGCGTCGCCCAGACGGCTCCCGTCGGCGGGCGTCCTCGTCGTTCCCCGTCGCCCGCAATCAACGCCGCCACCGACCCGGCGGGGAACGAGCAGCAAGTGTCATCTCAGCATCCGTCCGTGCGGCAAGACGGCCGCACCGCTACTCCATCGCTCATACCAGCTGGTTCTTCGTCCCGCGTGCTCCGTGCACCCTTGGAGGCCCGGGCTGCGCTCATCGCGGCAAACGAGCTCCTGCGCTACCGTCCCGTCGACGACGTCTACGAAGAGTGGCTCGACCGTGTCGCCGAGCTCGTCCGCGCCGCAGGGGGCTCCCCCATGTCGTCCGTTCTGCTGCGCCGCACCCCACCCCGCGCGGGCAACGAAGCTTCGGGGGTGTACCAGCCGGCTCCCCTTCAAGAAGACGCCATGGCTCCAAGGCGCGCGGCCCCTGGCCGGAACCCGCTCCGTCAGGCACCGGCGCAACAAGAGCAGAGTTGCCAAGAAGTCCCTCGCCCGCAAGAAGCTGCCCGGGCGCTCCCTGCTCCAGCACGTCGCGACCCTGCTCCTGCTCCCGCGCGTCAAGACCCCGCGCTGCTCCCAGCTGCAGCGCATGAGGACCCGCAAGACCAAGCTCTCCACCAGCCAAGGCCCCCCGTGGCCACCGCAGGCTGCCGTGCCTACACCACCGAGCTGCGTAGCGTCGCATGGCCCGGCAAGTTCAAGCCAGATCTGCCTCCCCACTACGACGGCACGACCGACCCTGCAGAGTTCCTCCAGCTCTATGAGCTAGGCATCGAAGCTGCCAGCGGGGATGAGAAGGTCATGGCGAACTGGTTCCCCATGGCACTGAAGGAAGGAGCTCGCACCTGGCTCCCGAATCTGGCTCCAGGCACGATCTCTTCCTGGGACCAGAGGCGCACCCGCTTCATCGCCAACTTCCAAGGTACTCGCGACCGGCCGCCCGCTGTGAGCGACATGCGCCGCGTTAAGCAACAACCCGGAGAGACCCTGCAAAAGTACATCCAGCGCTTCAACAGTGCGCGCCTCAAGATCCCCAAGGTGTCCGAGGAGGCCATCATCTCAGCCTTCTCTGATGGAGTGCGCGACGTCAAGATGAAGGAGGAGCTGGCGATGCATGAAGACCTGTGCACCTCCCTGGAGCTGTTCAACTTAGCGACCAAGTGCGCCAGGGCTGAGGAAGGACGTCTCTCCCTCCTCGAGCTGCCTGCCGCAGACCCAGAAGAGAAGAAGCCCAAGGCCAAGGACGTGAAGCGCAAGGGGGCTGCCGTGCTCGCGGCAGAACCAGACACCAAGCGGGGCAAAGATCTGCCCAAATCCTCCAGGGGCAGCCGGTACTGTGTGTACCACGACATCCACACCCATAACACCAACGAATGCCAAGAACTCCGCGCCGTGCGAGAAGGAAGGATTGGCCGTCGTCCCGACCGTGCTGACCGGGGCTACGGCCGAGGAGGGGGAAGAAACGCAGGACGCTGGGAAGACCGCGGCCCGCGCCAAGGATGGCGCGATCAACCTCGCGAGGACCGCTGGTGAGACATGCCTCGCGAGGGGGACTGGAGGGATTAGCCTCGTGAGGACCGCCCACAAGGCAACGCAGGCCTCCCTCCACTGCCACCGCAGCCAAGGAGGAACGAGGACCGCCATCAAGACGAGGGGGCTGGGGGCTTCCAGGAGCCGCGCGCGATCGCCTACATCCTGGGCGGAGCTCAAGCCCCTGCCTCCCAACGCATCTTCAAGCAGTTTGCCCGCGAGGTGAATGCAGTCCTCCCCAAGCTCGAAGCAACGCGCCCTCTCAGGTGGTCGGCGTGCGCCATCACGTTCAGCTCAGCGGATCAGCTCAAGTGTGCGGCCACAGCCGGAGTCCTCCCGATGCTTTGCTCCCCAGTCATCAGCAACGTACTATTCACCAGGACCCTCATCGATGGTGGGGCAGGGCTCAACATCCTGTCCATGGAAACATTCAACAATCTCCAAGTGCCCTATGACCAGCTTCAGCCAACCAAGCCTTTCTCCGGAGTCACCGACGGTTCCACGGTCCCGATTGGGCTGGTCTGCCTCCCTGTCACCTTCGGGGCACGCAACAACTACCGCACCGAGCTCATCGACTTCGATGTCGCCCACATCCGCCTGCCGTACAACGCCATCCTCGGGTACCCAGCGCTGGCCAAGTTCATGGCCATGACTCACCATGGCTACAACGTCCTCAAGATGCCAGGAAGTGGCGGAGTCATCACTATGCCCTGTGAAGAAAAGGATGCGGTGTGTTCCCTGGAGCGAGCCTTTCAGGCCGCGTCACTGGAAGACCCAGATTGCGGAAGTAGGAGGCTTCCCGAGACCGCCCCCAAGAAGAAGAAGACATCGTCTGGACCGGCCCCTCAGGAGGCGGGCCCCTCAGGGCCCGCGTCTGCCCAAGGGGAACCTCCTTCCATCGAATAGGAAAGCATGCCCGGTGCCCTCCTCAGGCAGGGCTCGGGGGCTCTCCCCAGGAGGGCCACCGACCTGGCCAAGGTCACGAGGGAGGCGCTTGGGCACCATGTGGAGGTGTGTTTCGATGCATGTTTCCCTCAAGAAGGAGCAAGGCAAGGAAGGTCAGACCAGTAGGAGTTCGTCAACAAGGCCGTTCAAGAACTACAGGAATCAAGAGTCATGAGAGGTTGCCGCCATCTATCGGCTATGGCTCCCCATCCAGGCGAGGATGGTGGGCTGCGCGTCTGCATCGACGTACCAGGGCTCATTCGAGTCGCCTCGCTGGAGCGCCTCTGGCCCTCACAGTTGGGGCACTGCGGAGGTCCGCCCCACAGCTACGCTCGCATGCCTACGGCTTGCCGAGCGCGGCTGCTACGTACCAGCGCCTCATGAGGGGCATCATGGAGGGTCAAGAAGACAGGCGTTTCGCAGCCTTGGCGGAGATGGAGATGATTCGCAAAGAGCCACCAGTGCCTCCGGAGCCTCCCGAGGCCCCAGGGCTTGGGGGCTCGTGAGGATCGGCTTCCGCAGCCCACCGAGTCTGCTGCACCGACACCCCATCGTCCTCGACATCTTCAGGTGACATCTTTCAAGTTTCATTTCCAGCTGGGAGCGCCCTCCCAGGGCTGCATCATTCCCAGGCCGCGTGGGACCGCCCCTACGGCATGTATCCTTTTTATTTCATGTTGATTAGCCTGCTTTGTTGGGGGCGCCCCTCGGGCTGCACCATTCCCAAGTCGCTCGGGCCAGGCCCAGCGGCATGTATCTCCCTTGCGTTTATTTCCGGCTATGCATTCGCCCATCATGCTTGATTACTTGATGCCTGTCCACGGCACCTCTTCTTCTCCATGTCGACCACTTGCACGTTAAAGGGGGGTACCCGAGCATCGCGACTCAGGGCTCTTACCGGCACTCTAGCCCTCACCCTCTGGCCTTGTCCACGGCATCCCGACCTGGCATACCAGCGACGGCTGAGACCAGCTTGAGGGCCGGGACCCGAGGACGTAGAGTGTCGGCATCTAACCAAATTTGCAAGAACACATCACAAGATAAGGCCCAGTGCCAGGCGCAACCCGCCTAGAGGTAGGGCCTCGTGAGTCCCGCGCTGGCTCACGGGTGCCCAGATACACCTCACCTAGCCCTACCGTGCCGGCCACGTGTCAGGGCGGGGCTGTACACGCCCCGGGGGCTCCTCCCGGAGGGGGCCCCCCTCCCACGTACCAGTGGAAGCACCATGCTCCGCGCTGGCTGACGACACTGCCGAGGAGTGGCTATGCCCGTACACATGCGGAAGCGCTATGCTCCGCGCTAGTGATAAACAACTGAGGGTGGCCCCCGGGCCGCATCAACCTTAGGGAGCCTAGAGCTCAGTGTCTAGCCTCATCGCAATGCCTCCCCTCGGGAGTGCCGCGCGAGGGGGCTAGGCACGGGGGCTGCACCTGGGTCACGCCCAGACGTACGCCACCCAGCCAGGCCCCTCGGGCCTGGTTCGTCGCGCGTCTCTCCCTGAGCGGAGCCAAGGTATCAAGGCCGTTTGAGCGTCAAGGGGGACTCCTGAGCATCGCGACTCAGGGGCCTAACTGGTCCCGTAGCCCCTCACTCCTTAGTTCCGAAAGGCTAATGTTGGGTGAGGTACGCGCGGGGCCGGGCTCTGCGAACGTAGAACGGTAGACCCACTTGCATCTCACCTCATCACTTGCTGTTTGCGCGTCAAGGGGGACTCCTGAGCAACGCGACTCAGGAGCCTAACTGGTTCCGTAGCCCCTCACTCCTTTGGTCCCGTCCTGGTTTCCGTTCGGAGCTAATGCTGGGTGAGGTACGCGCGGAGTCGGGCTCTGCAGACATAGAACGGAAGATCCACCTACATCACACCTCCCTACTTGTTGTTCGTGCGCCAAGGGGGACTCCTGAGCATCGCGACTCAGGAGCCTAACTTGCCACGTAGCCCCTCACTCGTTTGGTCCCGTCCTGGTTTCCGGTCGGGGCTAATGCTGGGTGAGGTACGCGCGGGGCCGGGCTTGCCGGCGTAGAACACAAGCAAGTAGGGAGGAAATACATAAAATTCAAGGAATTTAAAAGCAAATATTAGAGTCCATACTATCGTCTCAATACCAAACGCGAGTTTAAACGCCTCCCCGAGGCATGATACATGTGCAGGGATTAAAGGCAGGACAGGAGCAGTAGCGGAGTCACTTGTCGGCGGTGGAGCAGCGCGGGTGGGTTCGCCTCATGGAGCAGCAGGAACGGCAGTGCCTTGCTTCGGCTTGGCACTGAAGGCCCGGAACTTCCCCGGCAGAGCCTCTGCGCGGCCCTTCACGGCCTCGGTAGCGGCAGCAGCACCCTCGCCGCTTACCGGCTCCAACAGGCTGTCGAGGTCGACGCTGGGGTCGCGAAGGTAGATGTGGGAGAACACCCGCGTCAGCGCTGCAGAAGACAGGACACGCGCCTCGGCCTCGGCCATGGGGCCAAGGCCAAGGGAGACATCCTCAAGGGCACGAACCAGGAAGGGAAGCAGCTTGGCGGGGTCGTCCTCGGCGCCAGCCAGCGGGCTCTCCAGGCCACTCTCATAAAGTGTCTTCAGCGAGGAACAAGCTTTCTTCTCCATGTCCGCGAAGGCCACACGATCCTCGGAAAAAACCTGGGCCTTGCTGTCCAGCTCGACCTTCACCGCCCCAACTCCTTCTTCAGCACGCCTAGGCGGTCGCGGCGCTTCTTGAACTTAGCCTCCCGGCCCTCGATGGCCGCCTCGCGAGCCTTCACGTTTTCTTCTTGCTCCTGGCGAAGTCGGGCCTCTTCCGCAAGCTAGTCCCGCAGGCCTTGTAGCTCGTCCTCTAGCGCCTTGCAGCGACCGCGGACTTCAACCACCTCCCCCAGGGCCGCGTCACGAGCAGCCTTTGTCTCAAGGACGGCCTGCCTCTCCTCGTCGTCGGCCGTCGAGGCTTGAACCAGCGCCGCCCGAATCGAGGCGTCGGAGCGAATCCATCCTGAAGCCAGCTCCAAGCGTCCGGCCACCAGGCGAGGGTCGGCGCCAAGAAGATCCTGTCGTAGCCGGTCCAGTCCAGCAATAGCACGCTCCAGGACGGCAGGAGGAGTTGGAGAGACAGCAGTCGGTGGAACGGGAGGAGAAGGTAGCGGCGGCGAGACCACAGCATCCTGAGGCGGAGTCTGCTGCGCCCCAACAACTGTGGCGGCGGCAGCAGGCAAAGGCACCTCGGGAGTCACTTGGGCCATGGGGGCTGAGCTCGCCCCAGCCAGCTCGGCCAGACCTCGCGAGGATGACCGGGCAGGAGAAGCCCGTGCGTCGCAGTCACCTTCCTCCGCAGGCGGAGGCGCTGCCGCGGATGAAGCCCCGGGAGCCCCCTTCGGCTTCTTCACCGCGGGCGCCAGCCTATTCAAGAGATGTGAACGTCAAGCCTGAGCAGCGAAACAGGAAACAAAAGACAAGAGTCAAGCACTTACGGGTCATCGCCGGTGAGCTCGGGCAGCCTCCGTCCAAATTTGAAGCCTGACAGTCGGCTGGAAGGGCCAACCTCGGAGGCAGAAGGCGCGTCTGCAGACCGCCTCGGGGCGGGGGAAGACCCACGGGAGATCAGCCCTGTCCTGTCCTTCTTCGGGATCGGGGGCAAGCTCCCGCCGACCTGCTCGTCTCCATCCTCGTCATCATCGCTTGAAGAAAGGTGGAGAGTGCGGGGCCTGCGCCGGGGGAGGGGAGCCCTCGACTCTCCGTCGGTCGCCTCGGAGTCACGCCCCTTCTCCCGCTCCTCTTCGTCCTTCTCTTCGCCGGAGTCGCCGGAGGACATGTCCACCAGTCCCTCGGGAGCCTCCGCGGGCACGGGCCCATCCTCGTTGAAGGCAGGCATGGACTCCACCACCTGCTCCCAATCGTCGTGGAGGAACAAGGGCGTAGGAGCACCCTCCAACCTCGCCACATCGCCCCCAACCAGAGATTGGAGCACCACGGCCAGATCTTCGTCGCCCAAGGCCGCGGGGCTCGGATGAGGCCTCCACATCGGAGGTGAGTACTGCCGAAGTGGGGCCAGCTGGTGCTCCAGGAACTCCCTCAGCAGCGACGCGCCGGTCAGCTTCGTCGTCTCCATGCTGACCGGCCTCAGGTCCGCGTCCATCTTCTCCAACACCGGTTTCGCGCGGGGGTCCGTGAGCTCCGCTCGGCACCAGTCGCTGGAGCTCGCGGGCTGTTCCGCAGGCAAGATCAGCCGAGGGTGGATGCGCCCGGCATCTGCCAAGACCCACTTGCTCCTGAAGCCCTCAATCCTCTTCCCGGGCTTCGAAATGGCAATGGTGCCACCGTACGCGACGAAGCTCGCGCACGCGGAAGGAGAACCGCGAGAGACCCGGAGGGAGAAGTAGTGGCGCAGCAAGGCCACTGAGGGCTGCACCCCTACGTGAGCCTCGCAGTAATAGGCAAAGATCGCCAGGAGGAGGACAGAGTTGGGGTGGAGATGCAGAGCCTGCAAGTTGTAATGGCGGAGGACAGAGAAGAAGAACTCGGAGAAGGGAGGCATCAGACCAGCAGCAATGGAGCTTACTAAGAGAGGATAAAAGGTGCTCCCTCGGCCCTCAAGGGTGGCGGAGCCGGCCTTGAACACCTGCGCCCCGTCGATGCCCTGCGCCGCCGCCATCCGGCGCAGCCGGGCAAAGCCCGCCTCCGACACGTTCGGCAAGTCCAGAGCAGACGAGTACCAAGCTTCGGCCGGGGACTGACGAGGCGCCATGGCTTCCTGGGTCACGCGGCCGGAGTAGATCTGGAAATTTGGAGGAAGAAAGGGGAGGCGCAAGAAAGGGGATCTGAGCAGCAACCGGAGAAAGCAAAAGGCAAAGCCTAGGCAGATGCCGCCCCTTTATCAAATTGCGCGGTTGCTGAAGCGGAGACGCCCACGTCCCATCAACCGCCACGCGGCGCCCAAGGCCGCAGGCTGTTAGGGCCCGCGGCGCTTCACCCTTGCCCTTTCGCCCCTCAGCACAGCCAAGTCCGCGCGCGCCTTGGGCCCGGGGGCTACTGTCGGCGTTCTGGGAACGGGGGTCCCCAGACTTGCCTGCTTGCGGCCTGCCGCGTGGCTTAATGGGGGCCCAGCACGGCCCATCTTCGTCAACGCAAGACCCGAGACCCTCGCGAGGGGCCAAGCCTCGCGGGGCGGATGACGCGGAGCTTCCTCAGGCGCGGCCTCATCAGGCTGGCTCACGAGGAGGCGGAGAGATCAAGGCGGGGTACCTCACGAGGTGCCCATGACGCAAGCCATGACGACCAGGGGTGCCAAGCGGGCGACAGCCCGCACGGTGTCCTCCTTTCCTCTTTGGTGCAAAGGGGGCAAGCGCAGGCGAGAGGATCAAGCAAAGGCACCCATTTCGGTGCAACGAGACCAAGACCAGTCCAACGGTGGGGAGGAGGTCATCGTGGAGCCCAGGGACGGCGTCATCACCAGAACCTTTGGCAGACGAGGACCAACTTTAGTCAGGATAAGTGTACCAGATGTTCCCCTTCAAAATGGCCAATTGTTGGTGCCCTTCCCGCTCAATATTTGGGAAGAGGCCCAGGGCCTTTGCCTATAAATAGGACTAGCCACCCCCAGGGTAGAGGCATCTAGGAAGATCGAAATGTCTAGCAACCCGGCAATCAGTTAGATAGGCATCAGAGAGAGAGAGAGAGAGAAGGGCGATTGGACCCCTCCTAGCAGTTCATCCCCCAGGACAAGAACAGACCCTCGCGAGGCTGTTCTGCCTTGTAGTGTTCATCGTCATCAGCCCAAGAGGCAATCCACCACACCACACTGGAGTAGGGTATTACCCCGCATCGGTGGCCCGAACCAGTATAAACTCTGTGTCCCTTGTGCTGTTCTTTCAGTAGTTTAGATCTCTGCGAGACGGAGAGGTAGAGGGCGTAATCTCCGTGCGCACCCCAGAGTTCAAACCTTAAGGGTCTGCCGGAACCCAAAATCCGACAGGCTCCTCGGAAGCAATCAGAAGAGTGGAAAAAATGGTGAAGGAGGAGATGGGGGAGTGGCGGAGGGGTGCGATTCTTGCCCGCTGTCTGGCCTCGTGTAAATAGAGGGTGGACGGTAGGAGCTTGGCCCGCGTCTGGCCTCATTTAAACTGAGGGCGGATGGGAGGAGCTCGACCGGTGTTGCGTTTAATTCCGGCCCGCTCATGAACGGACGTGTGGACGGAGTAGGTTTCTCGGTTTGCATGCGGGTTTAACGGAGGGGTTTGATGGAGGCGAGGAGGCATGTTCAGTCGGGCGTGTAGCGGGCAAGGCAGTACTATTCGATTTGACAACGGGCAGCGCAGTTCCCGATACGGCTTTAATGTAGACGATGGAGGGAGTAGCGGTTCCCAAAATGTTGATCCACCAATGCATCCTCCTTCAATTAATGCATGAGGGAAGTAATGGGAGGAGGACCGGGAAAAGAGGCTACATGATGTGAATGCAACGCAGTTTTCCCTCATATAAAGGCGCCCCTCCAGGCCAATGCATCTACCACATTGTACGCACCTAAGCATTTGCCTAAGCACCTACACTAAGCGCAAAAGAGCTCACTCCAGACCTATGGCGGCGATGCGCGCGAGCGGCCAGCGGCTGTGCCAGATGGTCCATGACGTCGTCCTGCGGCTTGGCGCCGAGGATCGTCTCTAGACATTGTTGGAGACCGGCTGGTGGATGGCCGCCGTCGACGCCAACTACGACTCTCAGGTGGACCAGATGATCATTGCCACCTCCAACAAGTTCACGATCCTCAAGAAGTTCGCAGACGACTTCGCCGTACTCCTCCAGCCCGCGCGCCCGGGCTCCTCATTGCCTGCCACCCTAATCGGCCTCCACGGCCAGAACCTCTTTCAAGCACTGGTGGCCCTGCGACTGCCCGCCGACACCACGAAGAATGTCCACCTGGAGGTCGCGCTCGCCGCGAGGCGCCTTGCCCTACAAGAATTCTTCGACCTACACATCCATGTGTACGAGCAAATCGTGTACATAGGTATCTACAAGGCCAGTGAGGACGCTACGATGTTGCCCTTCCTCAACCGGCTGGAAGCCTTGGATGCCTTTGCTGAGAAGCACCTCGACCTCACCACAAAAGCCGCCGCTCCTTAGTTGCCGGTCGGTTGCCCGGCGCACTAAGTTGAGGAGGAGGAGGTCGTACGTTGATGGATGCATCTTTCTTCTTGCCGTCTGTAACCACCACTACGGTCGCATCATCATCGTGGCCTTAATTCTTATTGTGTTGTTGCATTCTCGTTCTAGTCAATACCGACATGTGCAATCCCTTTGCTTAATTGTATGCATCACTATAACTAGTACTCCATCCGTCAATTTATAAGTTGTGCTTACCTTTTCCATCAACTTCGTGCAACGCGCGGGCATCTTGCTAGAAACACTAGAACATGTCGGACCGCGTGTGACTAAACCGACGATGCGCCAACCTAGCTACTACATACCCTGCTTATCTGGCGGAAATAGCCCCGCCTTAGTGTTTCCAATCCTTATTTCTACCTATCGATCGTGCCAAGGAGCGGAACCAAAATGTTACAATTTATAGATGTTTCTCTACTCCTACTCCTATAAAAGACTCAGTAGGTGATGGTGGTGTGTCTGCCATCCGTCGTTTCTGACCATTAGATCTGCATCTAACGGTTGTGAGGTAAGCTCTGGCATTTTTGCAACAATAGCCCACTTCTCTGCTCCAATTTGTAGAAAACCCCTTATTATCTTAAAAGCAACCACATCCCTCCCTCACCTCATCAAAACAACCTTAGAAATATATTTTGAGTGAGAAGTACTCCCTCTGTTCCTAAATATTTGTATTTCTAGAGATTTCAATAAGTGACTACATACGGAGCAAAATGAGTGAATCTACACTTCAAAATATGTCTATATAATCCGTATGTGATAGTCCATTTGAAATCTCTAAAAAGACAAATATTTAGGAACAAAGGGAGTAATATATTAGGAGTATATCAAAACAAGAGTGATTTCTATCAAGTTTGTGAACAAGTACTACAATTCTACTACTTTGGATCCGTTGCAACGCACGGGCACATTGCTAGTAAAAGGAAAAGGCATGCCGCGTTCGCGTCGCACTCCCCCCACACACGCCCGGGAATCGGGAGTACTTCGCGGCCCATCCGGCACGACACATAGCTTAGGGAAGGCGTGTTGCCTAGCATTTTCACTTTCATGTGGGACCGCCGTTGAGCAAACCGACTATTGGCAAACCGCAACCCGCCCGCCGCCGGGTTGGAAAATAGAAACGAGGGGAAGATCTAGCTGTAGCACGAAAGCCAAGAAATTTGGTGTCAGATGGGGCTCGTTGGTAGAGTAGGAGTACTCCGTACTACTCCACTCCTACTAGTACCAAGTTTGTACTATACAACTAGTACTACCACTATACAACTAGTAGGTACGTGCACGGCACAACATCGTAGGAACAAAAAATGGGAAGATCTTGTTTTGGGTGATTTATCTTTTTTTTCAGTCAACGTAGTATGAATAATATGATGTGGGGGGCACCCATGAAGCTTATGTGGCTTGGTTGCATGGCTACGAAAGGTTAGAGAAAAATAAATAGATAATGTGTTTAGAGTGCACTCCACTAAACATGTATACTTTGGATCCATTGCAACGGGCTGGCACATCTATATCTATACCCCCTATATAGTGTGTGAATAACTTTGAAAGTTGGCTGTTGGATGAAGCCAATCCGACGGTACAAAGATGGCAAATCCGAGCACTACTGGCTGTTGGATACCATCTACATTCCACCAGATTCTGCCACATGTAGAATCTAGAAGACTCCATGGTTGAACTTCATTCATGACTAACTTTGACACAACTATGCTTAAGCAAAGTGTATCTGCCACAAAAAATGTGGCTAACAAAATGCCCACCACAAGTGTGGCAAGATTTGGCAAGAAGTTGAGTCTATGACATGTGGACCATGTAGCTAGAAAAGTGTGGCAAGCCACAAGTGTAGCAATGAACCAAACACATGCCTGGTGTGTTTGGTAGGGTCTATGAAGGGTGCATGATCCCAAGAGTTCCTTCTCGACCCACTTTTGGGTGTTTCGTAGAGTATATGGAGGGTGCATGAGTCCACACTAGATTAGCACAAATACACTAGAAGCATGCATGAAGAGAGCATACATGAAGAGGGGTGTTGAGTTGAGCATGCATGAAGAGGAAACAACTATGATGAGAGAGAACGCGACCAAACACACTTGTGGCACGCCTAAGCTTAGGCATGGCAACCTTAGGCTGCAAACCAAACATCTACACCCCTATATAGTGTGTGAACATAATTGGTTTGATGCCAACAATTGGCATTGCCAATATTTGGCAAGCCAACATTTGGCAAAATCAAAATTTGCTAAATGTTGGCAACTTTTTGTGAGGTTGAGAAGAAAAGTTGGTAGCCAACCAATCACTAGCCAACATTTGGCATTTGCCAAATATTGGCATGCCAACTTTTGCCATCAAACCGATCATGCTCTAACTTTGAAAGTTGGTCGTTGGATGAAGCCAATCCGATGGTACAAAGATGGCAAATCCGAGCACTACTGGCCGTTGGATATCATCTACATTCCACCAGATTTTGCCACATGTAGAATCTAGAAGACTCCACATGTAGAAGCATAATGCACAAGCCACCAAAATCTCATGCGTGCAATGCACGTGTACCTTACTAGTAGTTGGTAGTAGTAAGAAACAAATTCTGGGTTTGGCACGAGCTCATATTGTGGGAGCACCACAAGGCCTGCCGCAGGAGTTACATTTCCCTCTCGGGGCCCACTGTCGGCGTCAAAACCGACGGATCTCGGGTAGGGGGTCCCGAACTATGCGTCTAAGGCGGATGGTAACAGGAGGCGGGGGACACAATGTTTACCCGGGTACGGGCCCTCTCGATGGAGGTAATACCCTACTTCCTGCTTGGTAGATCTTGATGATATGAGTATTACAAGAGTTGATCTACCATGAGATCATAGAGGCTAAACCCTAGAAGCTAGCCTATGATTATGATTGTTCTTGTCCTACGAACTAAACCCTCCGGTTTATATAGACACTGGAGGGTGCTAGGGTTGCACAAAGTCGGTTACAAGGGAGGAGATCTACATATCCGAATTGCCAAGCTTGCCTTCCATGCCAAGGAGAGTCCCACCCGAACACGGGACGAAGTCTTCAATCTTATATCTTCATAGTCCAACAGTCCAGCCAAGGGATATAGTCCGGCTGTCCGAGGACCCCCTAATCCAGGACTCCCTCAGTAGCCCCCGAACCAGGCTTCAATGACGATGAGTCCGGCGCACAGATTGTCTTCAGCATTGCAAGGCGGGTTCTTCTCCAAATTCTGAGTACCTATTAAGTAGTGTCCGACTTCCCATGAATGTTGCACTCCTCGGCTTCTGCGCCCAATAATGGCTACCCTCCACGTGTCGAGCAAATGCGAGAAGTTGGGGAACTTTTACATTTGCCACCCTAACCATGTAAGTAAATCATCTATTTAAAGAGACGGGGATCCTCAGATCCAGATCACACCATCCTCCCACAGCGAGTATTCATCGGAGCGCACCCGGAAAAGGCCATCCCATCATGGCCGGCCAGCGCAGCTCCTCCTCTCGCTCCCGTAGCCCTAAGCCAAGCAATTGGAAGAAGTTTTCCATCCCTCACAGCCAATTAGTTGAGTTACAGACCCAGGGGTTTCTCCCTCCAGCGTACGTGGTCCCCGTTCGAGCCGGACTTGCCACTTACAACAGCGGGGAGCAAGCGGGTATGCCTTGTCCCTTACTTATTAAGGGGGCTTGGAATCCCAATTCATCCGTTCTACCGCGGGCTCCTGGAGTTCTACAGCCTCCAGCTGCATAACTTTACTCCCGCCTCCATATTACACATCGCTGGCTATGTCGCCCTTTGCAAGATGTTTCTGGGCTGCAAAGCTCATTTCGAGCTATGGAAGAGGCTATTGTGCCTCGTAACCCATACACAGGAGGGTCAATATATCAAGTGGGCGGAGCCGAGATATGGCGCATCGTCGGGACCGGATACCTGTCCGGTACTCCGAAGAAGACATCCGAAGACTGGCCTTCGGAGTGGTTTTATATGGAGGACGTCCCCCTTCCGGAACCTATTCGGATGGGCCTTCCTGAGTTCGACAACGCTCCCTTGAAGAAACGCCGCAGTTGGCGCCCTCGGAGCCCCCAGGAGGAAGATAACGGAGACGTCCTTTACCTGATGGGCCGGATAAAGACGCTGGCCCAATCGGGATTGACAATAATCGAGGTTATGTCAATATGTATAATGCGGGGGGTGCAGCCACTTCAATATCAGGGACAACCCATGTGGCACTTCAATGGAGAAGACAATGCTACCCGCTGCGGTCGTAAGGGACCGGACTTTGTCGCTGCTCTAGCAAAAATACTATCCGATTTATATAAAGGAGAGGAAGAGGAGTTCATCCGTATTAAGCCACGGGATGGATTCTCCATGTACAACCCCCCAAGCTAGGTGATCTGCTACTTTTTACTCCAAATCTTCCCGCATTCTTCGTCATAAGTATTTACCTTGCTATTTCATAGCAGGAACTGCGAAAAGCTGTGAGGGAGGTCCACAACCCGCCTCCACAACCAGAGGACCCTGACCGGGCCCTCGACCCCGGACTCGAAGAAGATCTGGACACATTTGTGGAGCTCATTGACAGGACGTTCTATCAATTGATCTGCGATGGTGCCCTGGTGGCCATCATAGCCGATTATCCTGGACTACTCCCTGCATCGCGTGTAAGTAAAACTGGAGTCCAAACTTCCGAGAAGGATCCCTTTTTTTGTACTTCACCTACCGCACTCATATGGTGTCTTACAGGGAAGGCCCTTGGGACGCCATGCCGAACCCGCAGTGACTCACCAACAAGGGGCACCGAAGCCAGGTAGGCTTAAAAGGAAGGCGGTCAGGACTGAGATGCAGTCGCAGAGGTATGAAAAAGAATCCCGCTCTGTGGTTGTCGTCTTTCATAATATAATAACGTCCATGTTTCTTTAGCAGAAAAAACACTTCGCCGGACTATATCCGGAGAGCCTGCCGGCCACGCCTCCACCATCCGGGCTCCAGCGCCGGACTTAGAGGCAGACGCTAACGTGGGGCCAACACCGGATGCTCCTCCTACAGAGGATGCGGTTAGGCTGTCCGCCACGAATTCCAAAGTGGAGAGTGCCATGAATCACAGGCGTCGCCGGGCCGTACTCTGCGACGCTTGTTTCTCTCAAGAGGCGTTTGATGCCTTCAACTCAGGAGATGCATACATCCGAGCTGCTCAAAATGGTCTTGCCAGAGCCACGGACCAGTATGTAAAGGATATACGGGTAAGGAAATCTAATAATTATGTATATCAGTAGCCCCTGAGACTTGAAACAGTTGGCACAACTGATTTAAGGATCATTGTTTGCGTAGGTTCTTACGGAGAAGAATACCCAGTTGTCTCAAGAGCTGGAGGAGTGCAAAGCCCAGGTACGGGCTGTAGTCACCGCAATGAAGGAGGCCGAGAAGGCCCCATCGGGTAACACTTGTTTCCATCAAAAAGAATGACATGTACCAGTTAGAATTCGGCATGCATGCAAATCTAACAATAGATTCTGCAGATGACCCCGGAGTGAATCCAGAGGTCGTGCGAGGGAATGAGCAACATTCTCAACGAGAGCTAAAGGCTGGCAAGCGCGTGCTTACGTAGGTTAGGCGGGGAAAAACGATCTCCAAGATGCCAATACCCGGCTGGGTGTTTAACTGAAAGATGTTCGAGCCCAGCTTGCTGACTCCGTAAAGGAGAATAAGCGGCTTCGACATGGCATTTTTAGTAAGTGCTTGAACGAACTTTTATAGAGTTCGGCGAAGAAACCGGCTAACAGAGTTATATCTGTAGGTATGCAGACGGGTCGTCCTGCGGTGGAGATGCCCAGGTCTACGGGTGATCTTCTGCCAGAGCTCTCGCAACTGCACGAACAAGTATGGCAGGTGATGTAGGGCAATTGCCCAAGCCTTGTGGCCATCCGCCTCCCTGCCAGGAGGCATGGGGGAGCTCGTAGAGGTGCTCAGGGGAGCGCGGTGGCGCTTCCAGTTATGGAAGATATCAGCCTGCCGACAAGGTGCAAGGTAAGCCTGGGCCATGGTGAAGACACGATGTACCAAGGCTGACTGATACGTCTCCGTCGTATCTACTTTTCCAAACACTTTTGCCCTTGTTTTGGACTCTAACTTGTATGATTTGAATGGAACTAACCCGGACTGACACTGTTTTCAGCAGAATTGCCATGATGTTGTTTTATGTGCAGAAAACAAAATATCTCGGAATGACCTAAAACTCCACGGAATACCTTACAATAAATAATAAAAAATCCTCGCCAAAGATGAAGACCAGGGGGCCCACACCCTGTCCACGAGGGTGGGGGCACCCCCCCTCTAGGACGCACCCCCTACCTCGTGGGCCCCCTGGAGACCCTCCGATGCCAACTCCAACTCTATATATTTGCTTTCGGAGAGAGAAAAATCAGAGAGAAGAAATCATCGCGTTTTACGATACGGAGCCGCCGCCAAGCCCTAAAACCTCTCAGGAGGGCTGATCTGGAGTCCGTTCGGGGCTCCGGAGAGGGGATTCATCGCCGTCGTCATCATCAACCATCCTCCATCACCAATTTCATGATGCTCATCGCCGTGCGTGAGTAATTCCATCGTAGGCGTGCTGGACGATGATGGGCTGGATGAGATTTATCATGTAATCGAGTTAGTTTTGTTAGGGTTTGATCCCTAGTATCCATTATGTTCTGAGATTGATGTTGCCATGACTTTGCTATGCTTAATGCTTGTCACTAGGGCCCGAGTGCCATGATTTCAGATCTGAACCTATTATGTTTTCATGAATATATGTGAGTTCTTGATCCTATATTGCAAGTCTATAGTCACCTACTATGTGTTATGATCCGGCAACCCCGAAGTGACAATAATTGGGACCACTCCCGGTGATGACCATAGTTTGAGGAGTTCATGTATTCACTATGTTCTAATGCTTTGTTCCGGTTCTCTATTAAAAGGAGGCCTTAATATCCCTTAGTTTCCAATAGGACCCCGCTGCCACGGGAGGGTAGGACAAAAGATGTCATGCAAGTTCTTTTCCATAAGCATGTATGACTATATTCGGAATACATGCCTACATTACATTGATGAATTGGAGCTAGTTCTGTGTCACCCTATGTTATGACTGTTACATGATGAACCGCATCCGGCATAATTATCCATCACTAATCCGGTGCCTACGAGCTTTCCATATACTAGTTCTCGCTTATTTTCTTTCCCGCTTCTACTGTTACAATCGCTACAAAATACCAAAAACATTACTTTTGCTATCTTTACTTTTGTTGCCGCTACCACCACTATCATATTACTTTGCTACTAAACACTTTGCTGTAGATACTAAGTTTCCAGGTGTGGTTGAATTGACAACTCAGTTGCTAATACTTGAGAATATTCTTTGGCTCCCCTTGTGTCGAATCAACAAATTTGGGTTGAATACTCTACCCTCGAAAGCTGTTGCGATCCCCTATACTTGTGGGTTATCAAGACTAATTTCTGGCGCCGTTGCCGGGGAGCATAGCTCTATTCTTTGAGTCACTTGGGATTTATATCTGCTGGACACTATGAAGAACTTGAAAGACGCTAAGACAACAATTTATCCCTCAACTACGAGGGGAGGTAAGGAACTGCCATCTAGCCTTGCACTTGATTCACCCTCTGTTATGAGTAAGCTTGCGACACCTAAACCTGCTTTTGCTATTCGTTCTGATATGTCGCATGTTATTGATGATGCCACTTCTGCTATGCATGATACTTATTATGAAACTGCTTCTATGCCTGATACTACTGTGCCCATTAGTGAATTTCTTGATGAACAAATTGCTAGGGCTAGAGAAAAAGAAATTATTGAATCTGAATATAATGATGAAAGTGATGATGAAAATATGCCTGTTATTCCTGAGGGTTATGTTTTTGATATATAATCTTCTGCCGCTATTTTAGCTTGCAAAGATAGATATGAGCTCAAGAGGTTACTAGCTAAGTGGAACAAAGAATCACTTAGAGATAAAATGAAACCTGACCCTGCTTTTGCTACTTCGCCTATCTGTGTTCCTGATAAGGATTATGAATTCTCTATTGATCCTGATATAATTACTTTGGTTGAATCTGATCCTTTTTATGGCTATGAATCTGAAACTGTTGTGGCACATCTTACTAAATTAAATGATATAGCCGCCCTGTTCACTAACGATGAGAGATCGCGTTACTTTCATATAGTGAAAATATTTCCGTTCTCGTTAAAGGGTGATGCTAAGATATGGTTTAATTCTCTTGATCCTGGTTGTGTGCGTAGTCCCCAGGATATGATTTATTACTTCTCCGCTAAATATTTCCCTGCTCATAAGAAACAAGCTGCTTTAAAGGAAATATACAACTTTGTGCAAATTAAAGAAGAGAGTCTCCCACAAGCTTGGGGGAGGCTTCTCAAGTTACTCAATGCTTTGCCTGATCATCATCTTAAGAAACCTGAAATACTTGATATCTTTTATAATGGACTAATCGATGCTTCCAGAGGTCACCTGGATAGTTGTGTTGGTTCTCTTTTCAGGGAAAGAATACCGGATGAAGCTAAAATTCTATTGAACAATATGTTGACAAATGAAAATAATTGGGCACCTCCTGAGCCCGCTCTTGAGCCAGCTCCCGCTCCAATTACTGAGCCTATTCCTAAACCAACTCCGAAGAATAGAGGTGTTCTATTTCTCAGTCCCGAAGATATGCAAGAGGCAAAGAAATCTATGAAAGAAAAAGGTATTAAAGCTGAAGATGTTAAGAATTTACCCCCTATTGAAGAAATACATGGTCTTAATTTACCGCCTGTCGAAGAAACATATGATCTTAATCCTTTATTTATTGAAGAACCTCTAGATCCCGATATCCTGACACAGGTAGTAAAGGTAAATTCTCTCTATAGGTATGATAAGGCTGAAGTCCCTCCTACTAAAATTGCTAGTCAGTGCTTGGATGAGTTTGATGACTTTATGTTTAAGCAAGATGACTTCAATGCTTATTTTGGTAGACAATTAAAACAAAATGCTTATATGATTAGACGCTTGGGTGATTATATGGCTAATATTAAAGGTGAACTTAAACTTGTTAGCAAACATGCTTCTATGGTTACCACTCAAGTAGAACAAGTACTTAAAGCTCAAAAAGAAGTACTTGATGAAATGAATAGTAAGAAAAATTATTATGCTGTTAGAGTGTCTACTAGAACTGGTAGAATGACTCAGGAACCTTTGTATCCTGAAGGCCACCCTAAGAGAATCGAGCAAGATTCTCAGAGAAATAATATTGATGCACCTAGTTCTTCCAAGAAGAAGAAAAAGAAAAATGATAGAACTGTGCAAACCTCTAGTGAACCTATTGCTGAACCACCTGATAATCCTAATGATATATCTATTTCTGATGCTGAAACACAATCTGGTAATGAACATGAACCTAATGAAAATGTTAATGATGATGTTCATGATGATGCTCAACCTAGTAATGATAATGATGTAGAAATTGAACCTACTGTTGATCTTGATAACCCACAATCAAAGAATCAACGATATGATAAGAGAGATTTTTTTGCTAGGAAACATGGTAAAGAAAGAGAACCTTGGGTTCAGAAACCCATGCCTTTTCCTCCCAAACCATCCAAGAAGAAGGATGATGAGGATTTTGAGCGCTTTGCTAAAATGATTAGACCTATCTTTTTGCGTATGTGATTGACTGATGTACTCAAAACAAATCCTTATGCTAAATATATGAAAGATATCATTACTAATAAAAGAAAGATACCGGAAGCTGAAATTTCCACCATGCTTGCTAATTATACTTTTAAGGGTGGAATATCAAAGAAAATTGGAGATCCCGGAGTACCTACTATACATTGCTCCATTAAAAGAAATTATATTAAAACTGCTTTATGTGATCTTGGAGCCGGTGTTAGTGTTATGCCTCTCTCTTTATATCGTAGACTTGACTTGAATAAGTTGACACCCACTGAAATATCTTTGCAAATGGCTGATAAATCAACTGCTATACCTGTCGGTATTTGTGAGGATGTGCCTGTTGTGGTTGCAAACGTTACTATTTTAACGGGCTTTGTTATTCTTGATATTCCTGAGGATGATAGTATGTCTATTATTCTTGGAAGACCTTTTCTTAATACTGCAGGGGCTGTTATTGATTGCAACAAAGGCAATGCCACTTTTCATGTTAATGGCAATGAGCATACGGTACACTTTCCGAGGAAACAACCTCAAGTCCACAGTATCAACTCTATTGGAAAAATTCCATCGATTATATTTGGAGGTTTTGAATTCCTCTTCCTACTGTCGAAAAGAAATATGATATACTTATTATTGGGGATGTGCATATCCCCGTTGAGGTAACTTAGTGTTATTCGAAATTTCTCTGGTTTCATGATTATCGGAATGAGTTTGTTAACAAGACTTGATCAACCTTGTTAGTGGATTCTTTTTTATGAGCATGAGATGGATGAAACTAGAAGCACAATCTTCTGTACCCTCTTTATATTCTCTGTTCTTTAGTAGAAATAAATTAAAAATAATATTTTTCTGTCTTTTTCCTGTCTTATCCGTGCAATATAAAAATATCCCGAAAATAAAAGTCCTCAGAATGACATGCCAATTTAATATGATTTTTTCAGGAATATTTGAGGATTTACTATGCAAAAATTACTGCGGGGGGAGCTGCCACCTGGCCATGAGGGTGGAGGGCGCGCCCTACACCCCTGGGCGCGCCCCCCTGCCTCGTGGGCCCACGGTGGCCCTCCTCCACTTATCCCAGCACCCATCTTCTTCCTCTGCCTCACACAAACACGAAAAACCAACTCAAGCACGAGTTCCAGCCACTTTTGCTTTGATTTTCGATCTCCTTGCTCAAAGCACCTCTCGCAAAACTGCTTCGGGAGATTGTTCCTTGGTATGTGACTCCTCCATTGGTCCAATTAGTTTTTGTTCTAGTGCTTTATTCTTTGCAAATTTGTGCTGCATAGGTGACCATGTTCTTAAGCTTGCATGTCAAATTTATATGGTTCCAAGTAGTTCTAATGCTTGATATAGGGTCTAGGCACTTGTAGGAGAAGTTGCTATCGGTTTTATTGAAGTTGGTTCACTTTTGTTTGAAGTTACTAAAAATTTCAGAATTTTTCAGAGAAGAACAACATGCTTAGGAAGATGTTCCAAGGTGGTTCTTCTAAGAAGCAAGGACCCAGGCTTGCTATGCGTGATGCTGATGAGGAACCACCAAGAGACGCTCTAGTGCGGCCTTGCGAATGGCCGTCGGAAAATTTTATGGACCGTGCGGGAATTAAAGAAGAATTCAAAGCATATTTGCGCAATGTCGGTCTTGAGGATTTTGAGGCCGACAAATCCCCCAGTATCATGATCTCACAAGTTCGTTTGTGAGGAGGTTTGAGTATTCATCTTTGCGTAATTCTCCTTCAGTCATGTTTGATCTTTATGACAAATCTTATATCTTGGACTAAGAGGATTTCACTTTTGCTTGCAAACTTCCATCATGGGGTAGTGTTAGGGATCCCCCGAAATCTGAATTTAGAAACTTTCTTGCTAGTATAACTATAGGGGAATCTAGAGATATAACGCAAGCTACCATCGGGAGCATTCACTTTCCTGCTATACATTATTTTGCTCTCTTCATAGGTAGATGCATAAATGCTAAGGATGAAGCATGTCACATGTGTGTCCCTGACCTCAGCATTCTTAGAAGTGCTGTGTTAGGAGACCAATCTTATCATATGGGATCCATTGTAGCTCGTAGGTTGCATCATAATAGATATAATGGAGATTTCTTTGGGGGAATTTATGCAACCCGCTTAGCTAATTTTCTTGAGATAGACATTCGTGAGGGTGATACGGAGTTGCCTCCTGCATATTTAGATTATAACTCTATGGCTTCGCACCAGTTTGTCGAGAGGCCTGAATCACCTCTCTTATATCGTTTAATTTTTAACAAGCGGCACGTTGTCCGTATTACTCTCCCTGCTCCTGCCTTCTTTGATTCTCAGGCAAAACGAAGATATACTATTACTAGAGAGGAGGCAGATGAGTACGAGAGGAGGGCGGAAGCAGCACGACTCCACGCTGCAGCTCAGCAGGCGATAACTGTTGTATCGGAGTACGACCCCAGCTACACCTACGGGTATCCGCCAAGCTATCCCTGGCAATAAACCAACTTAGGCCAAAAGCCTAAGCTTGGGGGAGTACGTATTTCTCACCGACATTACATTTATGTTCACACACACTCATTGCTAGATGTCGGTGCTCATACTCTTTCACTGTAATATCCATGCTAGTTTATTTTCTTTTTCTTGCTTTCTTCTTGTGTGTTTGTTAAACCTTAAGAAAAACCAAAAAAATTAGTAGTAGTTTACCTTTCTTGCTGTAGTAGTAATTAAAAAGAAAACCCAAAAATATTTCCCGTTCTTCTTTTGCTTGTTGGGAGCTTTCCCGTGTAAATAGTTTTTATTTCTTTTCTTTTCTTTGGGGGTTAGTAGGAGAAGACCATAATTAAATTGTTGAAGTGGCTCTTATATGCATTATTGTTGATTTAACCAAGAGCCCATATTGCCTTGTCTTCTCCTATTTATTGAATGCTTACAGATTCCAGCTTAGTCCAATGCACGAGCACTCTTATTATTATTCACATCGTTCGATCGTGCAAGTGAAACGCAATTATGATGATATATGATGAGCTGACTGAGATGAGAAAAGCTGGTATGAACTCGACCTCTTTTGTTTTTGTAAATATGATGAGTCCATCGTTCCTGATTCAGCTTATTATGAATAAACATGTTTGCAATGACAATTAGAGATCATAGTTGCTTGTGCCATGCTTGATTAGCTATGAGTTATAATGATTTACCTTGTGTACCAACGTGCTATTGAGATGGTTATGATGTGGTATGATGGGGTGGTATCCTCCTTTGAATGATTTAAGTGACTTGACTTGGCACATGTTCACGCATGTAGTTGAAACAAATCAACATAGCCTTCACGATATTTATGTTCATGGAGGATTATATCCTACTCATGCTTGCATCCAGTGTTTATTAATTTTAATGCATGTACATGGTTGTTGTCGCTCTCTAGTTGGTCGCTTCCCAGTCTTTTGCTAGCCTTCACTTGTACTAAGCAGGAATACTGCTTGTGCATCCAATCCCTTAAACCCCAAAGTTATTCCAGATGAGTCCACCATACCTTCCTATATGGGGTATCTACCTGCCGTTCCAAGTAAATTTGTATGTGCCAAACTCTAAACCTTCAAATAAACATTCTGTTTTGTATGCTCAAATAGCTCATGTATCAACCAAGGCTGCCCTTATCTTCCATGTTAGGCAGGTTATTCTCAAGAGGAGTGGACTCCACTCCTCACTCACGAGAAAATGGCTGGTCACCGGGATGCCCAGTCCCATGCTTTATGCAAACTAAATCAAAATTAATTGCAAACAAAACTCCCCTGGGACCTGATGTATGTTGGGGGCACTCGTTGTTTCGATCAAGCCATGGATTGATGCTTGTTGGTGGAGGGGGAGTATAAACTTTACCATTCTGTTTGGGAACCGCCTATAATGTGTGTGACATGGAAGATATCGCCATCTCTTAGTTGCTATGTTGACAATGAAAGTATACCGCTCAAAATACAATTTATCTCTATTTCAAACCGAGCTCTGGCACCTCTACAAATCCCTGCTTCCCTCTGCGAAGGGCCTATCTATTTACTTTTATGTTGAGTCTTCACCCTCTTATTAAAGAGCACTAGCTAGAGAGCACAGCTATCATTTGCATTCATCACTATTAATCTATGTTGGGTGTGACTATGATTGGATCTCTTTTACCATGAATTACAATGTCTAGTCAGTCCTTGATCTTTAAAGGTGCTCTGTATTTATGTTTTGCGGTCTCAGAAAGGGCTAGCGAGATACCATCTTGTTACATCATATTATGATTGTTTTGAGAAAGTGTTGTCATCCGAGATTTATTATTATGGCTTGCTAGTTGATTATGCTATTGGTATGAGTAATTGTGAGACCTGAGAATTATTGCAAATGTGGTTAGTTATGATATATGCTGAAAACTTGAATGCTGGCTTTACATAGTTACAACAACAAGAGCAAACAGAGTTTGTAAAAGTTTTTCTTTTTCTCTTTCAGTTTGTCAACTGAATTGCTTGAGGACAAGCAAGGGTTTAAGCTTGGGGGAGTTGATACGTCTCCGTCATATCTACTTTTCCAAACACTTTTGCCCTTCTTTTGGACTCTAACTTGTATGATTTGAATGGAACTAACCCGGACTGACACTGTTTTCAGCAGAATTGCCATGATGTTGTTTTATGTGCAGAAAACAAAATATCTCGGAATGACCTGAAACTCCACGGAATACCTTACAATAAATAATAAAAAATCATTGCCAAAGATGAAGACTAGGGGGCCCACACCCTGTCCATGAGGGTGGGGCGCCCCCCCTCTAGGGCGCGCCCCCTACCTCGTGGGCCCCCTGGAGACCCTCCGATGCCAACTCCAACTCTATATATCTGATTTCGGAGAGAAAAAATCAGAGAGAAGAAATCATTGCGTTTTACGATACGGAGCCGCCGCCAAGCCCTAAAACCTCTCGGGAGGGCTGATCTGGAGTCCGTTCAGGGCTCCGGAGAGGGGGGTTCGTCGCCGTCGTCATCATCAACCATCCTCCATCACCAATTTCATGATGCTCATCGCCGTGCGTGAGTAATTCCATCGTAGGCGTGCTGGACGATGATGGGCTGGATGAGATTTATCATGTAATCGAGTTAGTTTTGTTAGGGTTTGATCCCTAGTATCCATTATGTTCTGAGATTGATGTTGCCATGACTTTGCTATGCTTAATGCTTGTCACTAGGGCCCGAGTGCCATGATTTCAGATCTGAACCTATTATGTTTTCATGAATATATGTGAGTTCTTGATCCTATATTGCAAGTCTATAGTCACCTACTATGTGTTATGATCCGGCAACCCCGAAGTGACAATAATTGGGACCACTCCCGGTGATGACCACAGTTTGAGGAGTTCATGTATTCACTATGTTCTAATGCTTTGTTCCGGTTCTCTATTAAAAGGAGGCCTTAATATCCCTTAGTTTCCAATAGGACCCCGCTGCCACGGGAGGGTAGGACAAAAGATGTCATGCAAGTTCTTTTCCATAAGCATGTATGACTATATTCGGAATACATGCCTACATTACATTGATGAATTGGAGCTAGTTCTGTGTCACCCTATGTTATGACTGTTACATGATGAACCGCATCCGGCATAATTATCCATCACTAATCCGGTGCCTACGAGCTTTCCATATACTAGTTCTCGCTTATTTTCTTTCCCGCTGCTACTGTTACAATCACTACAAAATACCAAAAACATTACTTTTGCTATCTTTACTTTTGTTGCCGCTACCACCACTATCATATTACTTTGCTACTAAACACTTTGCTGTAGATACTAAGTTTCCAGGTGTGGTTGAATTGACAACTCAGTTGCTAATACTTGAGAATATTCTTTGGCTCCCCTTGTGTCGAATCAACAAATTTGGGTTGAATACTCTACCCTCGAAAGCTGTTGCGATCCCCTATACTTGTGGGTTATCACTGATCCGAATCACATGGCCGAAGTCGGACCTGTGGGGCCTGATGGGAAAGAGATCCCCGTCAGTTTGGTGTATGACCAAGTTAAATTAGCCGCAAAGTATTCCCAACAGGACTGTAGGCTAGACAGCCTGTTGGATGGTATAGAAGAATAATTTAGTCAGTCTAAGTGACTGTGTACTTCAAGTGACATATATTGTCCCTAGCCGGATTGTAAATCATTTGTAATGGCGGACCTTTTCGCTTCCACGTCTGGACCCGACAGTCCAGAGTGTATCCGAATACCCGCTCAGTTATGTAAAAACCGGGGTACGCGTGGAAACCAGGCATAGGGGTCATAATTGCTTGAACAGACAAGTACCCAACTAGCTATGTTATATTACATGGATAGTAAGAAACATCTTCCAGGGAGAATAGTTCCGTTAAGGATTCCTTTCCCTGGGTACGCATGCATTAATGTGCATGTCCGAACTGCCAAAAGAGACGCAGGATATAAACATCTGAGGGCATGTATTACAATAAATAAAAGTCATCTTTTGTTCACCGACCGAATATTCCCTTAAGAACGCAAGCTTTCAGCTTCACCTAGTCTGAGGTACACATCCGGGTGACCCTATAGTAACAATCGCAGAGGTGCTCCCCTTATGCCCTAGCGGAATTAACGGGGACGTAGGGCATAAACACAAGAGCCAGGCAACCCAGCTTGGCCAAAACTTAAGTCATATCGATGCATATAATGGCGAAGAAAAGGTACATGTGGAAAAGTAACACATGTGCGGCGGGTATAGAGCCCGAAACATAGTTATATTAAGCTTCTGTATAGGAAGCCCCCAGGTATAATGAGCACGCCTAGCGCGTCAAGATTGTGTAGTCAAGACACATTTTAACCTTTTAAGGCTGTGAAGAAAAAAGGGAAGAAAGAAAGAAAGAAAAATAGATAACGGATATATAAAAAATTGACGGAGGTAAGGAGACGAACACAGAGTCCGACACTAGGCGTAGAACCTTCGGAGTCTGGCTGCGTTCTGTGGGTTTGGCTCGAGTCGATTGTCCGATGCGTCCTGCAGACGGTACGCTCCACCGGTCAGAACTTGGTCGATGACGAAGGGACCTTCCCATTTGGGCTTGAGAATGTTCTTTTTCTTCTCCGGTAGGCATAGAACGAGTTCGCCAACGTTATACGTTTTGGCCCGTACTTCTCTGCTTTGATACCTTTGATCCTATTGCTGATAGAATGCGGAACGAGATTTTGCCACGTCACACTCCTCCTCCAGGGCGTCCAAACTGTCTTGCCGATCAAGCTCGGCTTCTTTCTCTTCGTACATGCGCACTCGAGGTGAGTCATGAATTATGTCGCAGGGCAGTACCGCCTCTGTGCCGTACACCATAAAGAACGGTGTGTATTCGGTAGTGCGATTTGGCGTGGTCCGCAGCCCCCATAGTACGGAGTCGAGCTCCTCGACCTAGTGCTTATCTGATTCCTTCAAGGATCGCACTAATCTGGGTTTAATGCCGCTCATAATTAGACCATTTGCCTGCTCGACCTGACCGTTTGTTTGGGGGTGATAAACAGAGGCATAATCGAGCTTAATGCCCATGTTGCCGCACCAAGTTTTTACCTCGTCGGTTGTAAAGTTGTAGCTATTATCGGTGATGATGCTGTGGGGGACGCCGTAACGGCGTACACCCCGGATATGAAGTCTATCACTGGTCCAGACACGGCCGTTTTAACTGGTTTGGCTTCTATCCATTTGGTGAATTTATCCATGATGACCAATAAGTATTTTTTTTTCTTATGGCTTCCCCCTTTAAGGGGTCCGACCATATCAAGCCCCCAGACCGCAAAGGGCAAGTAATGGGGATTGTTTGGAGAGCGGTAGGTGTCATATGGCTTTGGTTCGCAAAAAGCTGGCAACCGATGGAACGTTGAACGAGGTCCTGTGCGTCTGCTCGGGCCGTCGGCTAGTAAAAACATGTACGGAAGGCCTTGCTTACAAGGGCCCGAGCTCCGGCGTGGTTTCCGCCGAGTCCAGCAGGAATTTCTGCCAAAAGTTGTCGTACTTCCTCTTCGGAGATGCACGTTTGAAGTACTCCGGTAGCGCTTTTCTTATAAAGCTCTCCCTCGTGGACCTTGTAGGCGTTAGATCGCCGCACAATGCAATGTGCCTCGCTTGGGTCCTCGGGGAGTTCTTGCCTAGTTAGATATGCCAAGAAGGGTTCTGTCCACGGGGCGATAACATCCATAATCACTTGGGCCAAGGGCGTTATTTCGGTGGCAGAGCCCACGATTATGTCAGAGTGTACGGTATCAGGTGTTGTGGCCAGGTCCGGACTGTTGTTGTCGGTCTCTCCTTCCCATACCACGGATGGCTTAAACAGCCTTTCCAAGAAGATATTAGGTGGGACAGGGTCGCGCTTAGCACCGATGGGGGCGAGGATATCCGCCGCTTGATTGTTTTCCCGGACCACATGGTGGAATTCAAGCCCCTCGAACCGAGCTGACATTTTGAGGACGGCGTTGCGGTAAGCCGCCATTTTTGGGTCCTTGGCGTGGAAGTCTCCATTTATTTGAGATATTGCGAGGTTCGAATCCCCATGCACCTCTAGGCGTTGAATGCTCATGGTGACTGCCATCCGGAGACCATGCAACAGGGCCTCATATTCTGCTGCATTGTTGGAGTCTATGTATAATATTTGGAGTACATATTGGACTGTATCTCCGGTGGGGGATGTCAGGACGACGCTTGCCCCCAGACCAGCCAGCATCTTTGAACCGTCAAAGTGCATGATCCAATTGGAGTACGCACCGTACTCTTTAGGGAGTTCGGCTTCCATCAATTCGGCGACGAAATCGGCCAGTACTTGCGATTTGATCGCTCGCAGTGGTTTGAATGTTATGTCGAACGGGAGGAGCTTGATAACCCATTTAGCAATCCGGCCCGTGGCATCGCGGTTATTTATTATGTCGTTGAGTGGTACTTCAGAGGCCACCGTATTTGAACACTCTTGAAAGTAGTGTCGTAATTTCCGGGATGCCATGAAGACCGCGTATGCTATCTTTTGATAATGTGGGTACCGTGATTTGCATGGAGCGAGGACAGTGGATACATAGTATACCGGCTTTTGAAGTAGGAACTTATGTCTGTCCGTCTCTCGTTCGACGACGAGCACCGCGCTTACAACTTGGTGTGTTGCCGCTATACATAACAGCATTAGTTCGCCGACATTTGGCGCGGCCAGGATTGGGTTGGTGGCCAAAACTGCTTTTATTTCATCCAATCCGGCCATGGCCGCATCCATCCACTCGAAGTGTTCGGTGCGTCGAAGAAGGCGATAAAGGGGTAGTGCCTTTTCTCCTAATCGGGAGATAAAGCGGCTTAAGGCATCCATGCATCCAGTTAATTTTTGGATTTGCTTGAGGTCTGTTGGGATAGCCAACTGTGACAGAGCTTGGATTTTAGCCGGATTTGCTTCAATTCCTCTATTGGAGACGATGAAGCCCAAGAGCGTTCCGGCGGGCACGCCGAAAACGCGTTTTTCCGGATTGAGCTTGATGTCATATGTTCGGAGATTTTCGAACGTGAGCCTCAAGTCGTCTATTAAGGATTCGACGTGTCTGGTTTTAATGACCACGCCGTCTACGTATGCCTCCACTGTTTTGCCAATTTGAGTTTCCAAGCATGTCTGAATCATGCGTTGATAGGTTGCACCGGCGTTTTTGAGCCCGAAAGGCATGGTGTTAAAACAGAAAGGGTCGTATGGAGTGATAAATGCCGTTGCGGCTTGATCGAACTCCGCCATCTTAATTTGATGGTATCCGGAGTATGCGTTAAGGAAACACAATGAGTCGTGTCCTGTGGTAGCGTCGATAATTTGATCAATGCGGGGGAGGGGGAAGGGATCCTTGGGGCAAGCCTTGTTAAGGTCTTTGAAATCGACACATAGTCGCCAGGATTTGTCCTTCTTTGGTACCATCACCAGGTTTGCTAGCCAGTCCGGATGTTTTATTTCTCTAATGAATCCGGCCTCCAGTAACTTGGCTAGCTCTTCTCCCATGGCTTGTCGCTTAGGCTCAGAGAAATGCCGAAGAGTCTGCTTGACCGGCTTGAACCCTTTTAGAATGTTAAGGCTATGCTCGGCCAGCCTGCGTGGGATTCCTGGCATGTCTGAAGGATGCCAGGCGAAGATGTCCCAATTCTCGCACAAGAACTCCCGAAGTGCGGCGTCTACTGTGGGGTTTAGCTGTGCCCCGATGGATGCTATTTGTGTAGGGTCCGTTGGGTGGACTTGGAATTTGACTATTTCGTCCGCTGGTTTAAAAGAGGTGGACTTGGATCTTTTGTCGAGTATCATGTCGTCCCTGTCCACTGTGAATCGCAGCGCAGTTAGTTCTTCGGCCGCAAGGCCTTCGGATAATGCCTCGAGGGCTAGTGCGGCTGTTTTATTTTCGGCGCGGAGTGCTATGTTCGGATCACTAGCTAGAGTGATGATTCCATTGGGCCCAGGCATTTTGAGCTTCATGTACCCGTAATGGGGTATAGCTTGGAAGATCGTGAATGCCTCCCGCCCTAGAAGGGCGTGGTATCCGCTACTGAACGAGGCCACTTGGAATGTGATTTCTTCGGACCTATAATTCTCCGACGTGCCGAATACCACATCTAGTGTGATTTTTCCTGCACATCGTGCCTCCCAACTAGGGATGATTCCTCTGAAGTTCCTGCTGCTTTGCTCAATGCGGCGCCTGTCTATTTCCATTTTTCGAAGAGTCTCCTCATAGATGAGGTTTAATCCGCTGCCACCGTCCATGAGCACTTTAGTAAGCCGGAAGCCATCCACAATTGGACTAAGAACAAAGGCGGCTGGTGCTCGGGTTGTTCGGAATTTAGGTTCGTCACTGGCATTGAAGGTTATAGCCATATCGCTCCATGGATTTATTGCTGCCACGTGGCAGACTTCGGCAAGGCTGCGGAGTGCTCGCTTACGCCTATTATGTGAGGCGAAGGTCTCGAAGACTGTCAATACTGTATTGTTATTTTTCACAGGATGGTGCTCTGTTGCCTTGTTGATGAGGATATCCTCGCCGCTCTTGGACACCTGCCGGAGTACCCAACATGCTCTAAGGCTATGTGTTGGCATGGTATCCGCTGTACTGTGAATTTTGCATGGCCCATTGAGCCATCCCTCCAATACGGTTCCACGCCCTGTAGTGGGCTTTTATTTCTTTGTAATTAGATCGGGTGACTTACGAGAGTACACCCTTTTAGTTCGTACGGGGGGTTTAGCGAGGGCCGGAGGATCCCAGAATTTTGTTTGGGTTTTCCAGGCGCTTTCCATCGCACAGTACTTCTGTACTATGGCCGCCAAGTCAGCGAAGTGTGCTATGTCACGGCGACTTATGGCGTTGAGGATTCCCTTGTCCGTGCAATTTTTGCAAAAGAATGAAATTGCGTCTTCCTCGCGACAGTCCTTAACCTTGCTCATTACAAGGTGGAATCTGGCCCAATAGTGATGTACTGTCTCTTGGGGCTCTTGTCTGATGTGGCAAAGATCACGTATATATGCGTGGGTGGGTAGATTTAGGTCCGAACCTTGACCCGATCTGAGACCCAGGGGCGGGGGAGTTTTCGAGCTTGGCAGTTCAGACTCCAGGATGTTGCCCAATAGGTCTGGCCCGCTGTCTGATTCCAAGTTCAAAGCTTGGGCCATGTCCTCCCGTAGACGGGTATCCGGCTCGGAGAGCTCGGGAATCCGGACATGGTTTGTCCTCAAGATAGAGGAAGAATCGTTGTGTTGCTCCTCCACCGCCGCTATATGATGGGTGACCGGCGAAGAGTTAATCTCCCTTTGGTCGGGTTTAAGCCCGATCCGATCATAGTCCGTAGCGACTCCTAGGGCGGCGATGCGATCCAAGAGTTCGTTCAAGGAAGAAAGCTCCATTGGATCCATCTTCTCGGTGAATCCCGAGCCGACATGGAGGCTGTTTTTGATGACTCGAGAAGTCGTTGTCGGCGCAACGGCCGAACGGGTGGTCATGACGAAGCCGCCTAGTCAGAGAGTTTGTCCTACAGCCAGGGCTCCCCCAGAGGTGATGTTGTCCTTGACAACAAGACAAGCCATCCAGCCTTATGGTGACGGCACAGTGGAACTCTCAATGAAAGCACCAATGTCGGCGTCAAACCGGTGGATCTCGGGTAGGGGGTCCCAAACTGTGCGTCTCAGGCGGATGGTAACAGGAGGCGGGGGACACAATGTTTACCCAGGTTCGGGCCCTCTCGATGGAGGTAATACCTACTTCCTGCTTGATTGATCTTGATGATATGAGTATTACAAGAGTTGATCTACCACGAGATTGTAGAGGCTAAACCCTAGAAGCTAGCCTATGATTATGATTGTTCTTATCCTACGGACTAAACCCTCCGGTCTATATAGACACCGGAGGGGGCTAGGGTTACACAAAGTTGGCTACAAGGGAGGAGATCTATAGATCCGAATTGCCTAGCTTGCCTTCCACGCCAAGGAGAGTCCCACCCGGACACGGGATGAAGTCTTCAATCTTGTATCTTCATAGTCCAACAGTCCGGCCAAAGGATATAGTCCGGCTGTCCGAGGAACCCCTAATCCAGGACTCCCTCACCCACAGGACCGAACTTCAGTGGCTTAGTGCCCGGCCTATGAGTCAATGACGTGCAGACCTTAAATGCGGCTGGCCCACATGTCATTCTCATGGTGGTGGTGTGGTTCGCGACTCACTCATTCGAGATGAACCGGCCGGTGGTGGTGTGGTCGTGGCGAGGGTGCCGCAGCTGGGCGTCGGGGCACTATGAGGCGTAGATGGCCACACCGGCAGGTACTACCTGTAGTACAGAAGTACTCCAGCTGAGGATTGATGCGCGGGACGAAATGTGTCACAGCCGCTGGATGGAAATTCGATGGTGCGGGAGTACGGATCGGAGCACAGCAGCGGAGCAGGAAAACCGCGTCCAATCGGGTGTGGCTGTGGTAGAAAGTTGATGGTCGCCGTAGTTCAGCTGGCCTGCATGTCATGCACACAAAGGCAGAGGAGCGGTGGGGCCGAGAGAGATGAGGCGCACGTCAGGGGGATGAGGATCCCCTGACGTGAACAATCCTACCATTCTATCACTGACATGTGGGACCCCCAAGTGTGGGTCCCACCAGTCAGCGAAGGAAAGGCAGGGTAAGGCAGTGATAGCCATGTCAGAGGATCCATGTCCACGTCGGGGGACGTCGTGCTTACAGGTAGGGTTGGATCGGCATCGTGGGAATCGCGTGTGGGTGTGGCAGTGGTAGAAACAAGAAACGTGATGGTCACTGTGGTTCAACTTCCATGGACAAGCTGTCATGTCTGCTGACACATGTATATCAAAACTAGAGTGTTTATATTTCAAGCACGTGAACAAGTATTATTCTACTACTTTGGATCCATTGCAACGCACGGGCCAGTACAATTGTAGTAGTAGTGTCTATCTCTATCTCTAGAGGCCTTCCCTCGTTCATCCTTTTCTCTCACAAGATAAACTACTCATACAAATGCATCTTCATGTTTCGTGGAACGCACGAGGATGTTTCCTTGGGGGTCTCTCCAGCGCGGCGTGGCCGTAGTTGCAAGTTGACGCCCCTTGAGATGCCGACATTGAGGGGCACTCGGATTTCCTCCGATGAGCAGGTAAGATGAGTTTGATCACGTAGTACATGCATTCTAAAGACTACTTTCGTGTCCATTGCCTAATTCTCCCCCTACCCACTGTTTCACAGGTTAGGCTCGGTGCAAGGAGAGATTGGCTTGCATATGTACGAGAGGGTACCAACATCAATTTGCACAACATTTACAACGGTGACACCGTTCTCGTAGAACCTTTGTCCAACATTGGGATCAGCCATGCAACGGGCCACCGCATGAATTGGTACGACGGAACCACAGTGAGATTGAGTAAGATAGCATGAACCTTTCACATGGCGGTCAAAGGTGGACCATGTTGTCTGCGACCGATTTGTTGCTGTAGGAGTGCGAAGACGTTGTGCTCCTTTCTAACCACATCTTCGCGGTGACAAACCAGGGGACTTGTTTCGTATGGGATACATCCTACGATATACTCCCTCTCTCCCAGTTTATTTGTCTTGAATCTTTTCGTTTTATAAGTTTGAAATTCAAATTTAGAGCTCCCCATCACATGTTGAGATTACAATGTCCATTAAATCGTTGCATGCATGTATAGTAAAGAAACAAATCTCGAGTTTGGCATGAGTTCATGCAGCGGTAGCACTAGCCTGGCGCAGAAGTTACATTTCCCTCTCAGGGCCCTCGGGACTGAGCCTCAGCGCCTTACTACACCTGCCTTTGAGTCAATAACATGTGGACCCGATAGGTGGCTGGTCCACATGTAATGCTCCCGAAGGCAGAGGGGCATTGGGGCCAAGAGGGGTGAGCCGCAGGTCGGGGGACGTGTGGTGTTATGGGTTTGTGCGGCAGGGTGGGAATTGCGTGTGGCTGTGGTAGAAACTTGATGCTCGCCGCATTTAAGGTGGCCCACATGTCATGCACACAAAGGCAGAGGGGCGGTGCGGCCAAGAGGGGTGAGGCGCATGTCGGGGGACGTGGTGCCGTGGGTTGGAGCGGAGTCATGGGAATCGCGAGTGGCAGTGGATGAAATGTGATGGTCGCCATAGTTGAACTTCCATGGACAAGCTGTCATGTCTACGGACACATGCATTCCATACCGATCACTGGAAGGAGTAGTAGAGAAAGCTAGGCGGATAAATAGTTCCTTATAGTCAAGCGGACCCACACTACTACTTGTTCCAAAGACATGCACGCCATCGAAATAGTCCATCTATATCAATATACATAGAGAGGGAATATATATTTTTACAAGAGAGGAAATAGTTCATCCATCCATAATGCCCTGCTGCTCTTCTTCTTCTTCTTCTTCTCATTTTTTGTGGGAGACGGCTTCGCAACAAGCTCTCTGGACCTTGCAGCTATCTCGAAACTCACAAGGGCATCGAGGGCAGCATATTTTATTGGCTCGTACGTCAAGGGACAATTGTCCCATCCAGACGACCTTAATGCCAGCGTCTCCTCACCCTTCTGAAGATTTGTTCCTAGCACAAAATTTTCTACGTCGAATAGGGATGGTGTCGGTTTATCACAATCTTCTAAAGGAATTTTTATTTTGGTTTGTAGGTCGGCGATGCTTTTCAAATCAAGGTTGTACAGCTCCAACTTCTGTTTGTCCCCTGCGATGGCTGCCCCACAGAAGTATATGTCCTCCCGAGACAAGAAACCGTGAAGCTCACCTAGTATGGAGGGCGCGTGTATGATGTGGTACACCAAAACATCATCTTCGAGGCACAGCTGAAGGAAATGGGCGCGTTGGATCTTCCCAGTGGCACACTCCGTGTACTCTGCGTCGAGACTGATGGCATTCATCTCCACCTTTTGGAGGGAGTTGGATACATTGTTGATCCACTTCCGGACAACCCTTGGGTGGTCGGTGACTGTGGCAACTATG
Source organism: Aegilops umbellulata (assembly GCA_032464435.1). Classification (NCBI taxonomy): domain Eukaryota; kingdom Viridiplantae; phylum Streptophyta; class Magnoliopsida; order Poales; family Poaceae; genus Aegilops; species Aegilops umbellulata. The sequence goes on along the minus strand of CP136057.1, from coordinate 182,148,917 downwards.
CTCAACGAGCCTTCGACGAGGACATGTTGGACGCTAAAAACCTGCATCTCAATCTCTTTCGCCATTTGGAACCGCTGGACCGGAGGGCTATGGTTTGGAGAATTAGGATTAGTTGGCAAGTCTAACTGAAGAAGATGAATATTTATAGGGGCTTCGGAATTACTCTAGGAGGATGTGTAGAGGTTAAAACAATGTGAATGCAGTGTGGTTTGGATGCGAATGAAGATCAAGGAGTAGTGAAATAGCCGAGGAAAACCGATTCCCGATGGAGAAGTAAATGGGAGAAGTTATGCCCATGCATGAGGAGAGCTGCGGTGGTTTGACTTCTGCATGCAATGGATTGGACGGGCTCTTCAGTTGCCTTTTCTCTCTCCCACGCGCACAGAATGGCCCACTTGCATGCTGCAGTTTATTGGCTGGAGTCTGGCTGCAGCCGCTCATGCGTACGCTAATTAATGCTGTGAATGCGAGGCATGGAGGGAAATGGGTGCATGCAAAAGGGTATATACGCAGACTAATTAGAGAAATACTGAAAAAAGTTATCCGCATACAAAAGAGGACTGGAGGGAGTACTACTCATGTTCCTACTACGGTTAAGGAATATGCGGTTATCCTCAAAAAAGAAAAGTCCTTCTTCGCGCTACCGCATGCACGGGAATTTGGTTCTGCTTGCAATATGGATGATAGTTGGAGGATGAAGTGAACCCAGAGGCATGCTCGCACGGGAGTACTACTCATGTTCCTACTACTCCTACTAGTAGTAGTAGTACAACTGTGGTACACTTGATGGTCAAAATACTATTATTCATCCGGTCCTCACAGTGAAGTGACAAGACCCTACGCCCGAGGTGACACTAGTCCAGGCGGCATGTCCGGGTTACCAAAGTCAGCCTCACCTTGTGCACTGTGCAGTCACTGTCACCGCCGTTGTATAGCATGCCTCACCTCGTCTCCCTCTCCCCTAGCACCACTCCATCTCCATCTCCGTCTCGCTGGAGATCCTGAGGTCACTCTTCATCATCTCACTGTGCCCCCGCGTACCCTCGCCTCGTTCGCCTCCCCCAGTACCACTATTCCCTTGTTAGCCGTTCCAACACCGACAGCCTTAAATCAAGCCCCCCAAAACCCCACCTTCCAAACTCCACCATGGCCGAACGCGAACCGCGCAGCATCCATATGATCCGCGATTGGAGCAATCTCCCCAGTGACGTCCTCGACCTCTGTTGTTCGTGTATGGATATGTTGAGCGCCCTGCGGCTGGCTGCATGCTCGAGGGGCATGCACACGGCCATCATCGAAGCGGGGCCTAAGTTTTTCGAGACACCCTGCTTGCTGCTATCTGGTCTTGCGAGATTGGCTCACCATGATACAAAGGCGTATATGATGCCCCTTGACTTCAATCCGACCTCCATTAGCCGAAACTTCTTTGCAGGTATGTAGTGGCTCGCCGTACATCATTTCCCTCGACTTCGATCCGATCACCATCGCCCGAAACTTCTTGGCAGGTATGTACTGGGTAGGCATGAACTCCCACTGGATGGCTGCCTTCAGAGAAGACGGTAAAAAGTTGGTGCTCGTGAACTTCCAGACCTCCCATGAGATTATCCTTCCTTTGTTGGATTATATAGAGTTTTACCATCGCGGTCCAAGTCATCTAGATTACCACGTCAGTTGGACGGACCTTGTTTTGCAGAAGATTGTAATCTACCAAGTGCCCACATGACATGCGAATTACGCAGACTTCAAGCTAATTGCCTTGTTCGACCGCGGACTCACCTATCTTTACGCTAGTGCCCTCTTTAGCTGGAGACAACTCAGCTCGCAGTGGATCATCGTCAAAGCTGATACACACTTCTGTGATGCTATTGAACACAATGGCATCATCTACGCGATCGACAAAGCAGATGGCACCACGTATTGCTGGGACGGCGCGTGTAAGTTGTTTCCATCTCATGTCAATGATGACGCCATGACACTGTTTGAACTTTTTGTGATGATTGGCATATCCCTGTTTGAGCATAATTTGAGTAGAACTATGGCAATGTATTAGAGACGTCGTAAATCGACTATATTTGGAATGAGTTAATTCATGCGATTGTGACCATGTCATTACAGCCAATTTGTACCCCTGAATAATCAAACTGTTAGGAATATATGGATATTCTCCTTATTTTATTGTAATCTATATACTACTACTAAATATGAGTGTGTATCAATGGCCATGTTAGTTTCCTCATTTTCATGATGTAGAAACATGCACCACATTGTTGGTTTCATATAACCATACATTAGGTAAGTAAATGTGCATATGGAGAACTCTATATTTGGAAGTAGTGAAATCATGTAATGCTTACCATGTGTACATACCTATATTCGCCCTTCAGCAATCAATGGCTAGAATAATATCCTCACAAAGAAATTTCCCACAGAACACGGGTATAAACAATGCATGGTCTGTTAGTTACCTTGAGGAATTTGTTTGTGAGGACAGAACATGATTACATAACATGCATGACATGGTAGTTTCCTGTGAAGAATCGATTGCGAGATAACATGAGTATAACCATGCATGGCACTTCTATATTTTCAAACCCAGTATACATTTCCCTGTATTTTCCTCCCAGTTCCAACAGGGACATATCAATGTTGTTTCTTGCATTATCCTACTCATACGCTAAACAATGTTGATCTTACATTAACAATGCATGTCCTTTTTGATATGATGCAGTGTCCCTACAGTTACTGCCCTTTGTAATCACACCACCTTTGCCAAAAACAGGGAAGCACAACTGGTTCCTCGCTCGATCAGACGACGACAAAAGACTGATGATCATTCGGACACATGAGCCGGAAAAGTTATATTGCAAAAACCCCACTATATACCAGCACGGTGAAATACGTGAGTATCCGGACAGTGGCTGTTACGTCTATGAGCAGGATACTAGCTTGTTGGGGCCTTTAGGATTTTTTAGTTGGAGGCGGGTAAACAGCCTTGGTTCACAATCTCTGTTTCTCAGACTCAATTATCCGATTAACCAGGATATCACCATTGGCAAGGACCTTGATGGCAGAGAGGCTCTATTTGCTATGGAAAACTATGTCTACACGGCAAGCCCTAGGAGTTCGGGAGCAAACACCCTTGATTGTCAACGATACAGCCTGCAGCCAAAAGAAGGTGAGAATGACAAAGGCATCGGGATTAACTTTGATCCTTGGATGTCTCAATTACGACAGGAAGTGATGTGGTTCAAGCCTTCAGCTTGATAGGTAATTGGGTTGTTGCGTCGAAAGGGTGGAGTACTGGTGTCTCCGGATCATTGGTTGCTGAAGCGGGGCTGCAAATTATGATGGTGTTGGATCATATCTTCGAATAACTTTGTTGTCTTTGTTGCTTGTTCTGGATGGGTAGTTCTTTCTTTTGTTATGCATATTCCTTGTCATTTGGTCATCCTCGTCTATGTCACTCTTACTATGTAATAGTTGCCTCTGTTTAGAATGTCATTCTCGTCTGGATCACGAGAGTCTGAGCGCTGCAGATGGGTGCGTTTTGGTGGTGTAGCAAGACTTCTTATGAACTATCATGTCTTGCTGTTTATGTCAATAGTAGTCACTAGTCAGTGTTTGAATGTTGTATATATTGTTGTCTTGAACTGTTTATTGTCTGGAACTACTGGTGGGCTAAACGAGGGCATCACCATTCTCCAGTGTTCAGAGTGTATCTCCTTTTTTCAAGTTATATAATTTGAGCTCGGTGTCTTTTTGATGATGTACAGTTGTTTGGGCCAGTGAGGTATCGTTGAATATGGGCCGAATAGTAACGCAATGCCAAACAGGTCAATTATGACTCTCAGGTCGGGCTCTCAAAAGATCCTAAAAAAAGGCCGAGCTCTCCAAAAAAGAAAGAATAAGGACTCTTAGGCCGACAAGTGGGTGCCACCGGTGTTTTCGTGCACTTGCACACCGAGAGCATATTGGCGCGTGTTTGAAATTCAAGCTACATTTTCATCCCCAATCTCCCGCCCCTCCCCCACCTCTGGAATCTCGATTCCTACTCTAGTTCCCCCAAATCCCCCTCCTGTACTCCCTGTAATCAAGCTCACTATCATGTCGCCGGTCAACGCGGATCTTTGATCCGGAGATCCTGAGGTTTGTCCTGCCTTCGGTCGCTGCATGTTGTCGCTCAACAGTGGCATGGCGGCGCTTGACGACCAGTTTGACGGCAAAGTGCTGATGGTAACCATCAGCGGCGACCGGCCTCCCGTCTCGCCGGACGACCTTGTCAAAGCTCTTGGCATTGCGCACAACATCCAAATAAGTGACTTGCTCGTCGAAGTCTGTCTGCCACCGGCTGATTTCTTCGTTAGGTTCCGGACAACTTTCGACTGCAGTCGTGTGTTCGAATCTTCCCGGTGTTTGTTCTGCGATGGCGCGCTGGTGAGCTTTGATCGGTGGCACCCAGGATGGGGCTCGGTGCCCTCTGAGCTTGAGTTTTTAACAAATCTTACCTTCCACGGCATGCCTCGACGTGCTTGGAACAGCGAGCCCATGAATGAGCTTATCAACGACCTTGGAGGTGAGCTCGTAAGTATGTTTGTTCCTCCAGAAAGCTGGGCTATAACGGTTATGGCATGGATGAAGAAGCCGTCCACCATACCGAAGGTGATTGGTGTTGAGATACCGGTGCAGGAACCGGGGTTGTACTATTCGTCGCCACCAAGGCCGCCGCGGACCACGTTAGGGATGTACCTGTATCGAGTATTCGTGCATGTCGAAGAAGTGGTCAATCCATCAATCGAAGTCCTGTCGTCGCCGCTGGTGCCAGGGTCCATCGACGATGTCCATTACAGGAGTCAACGTCAGACTTTTCCCGTGTTGCTCGGAACGATGGATGGCACAGGGCCTACTCCATCGTGCGGCGGAGGCCACTGCTTCTTTAGGAGAAGAGGCAGGGCTGGCTGCCTAGATGTGCTCTAATTTGAGGTAACAACTGAATCTTGTCAGATACTAGTTAAATCCGAGCTATGGGTGTGAAGCACTGATGTGCCAGTACATTTGATTGTGACCTGTTCTAATTTTGTACCTGAACTTTTTTTAGAAAGGGTTGTACGTCAACTTAATGTGCTAGCAGAACTTATTGTGTTGTCTGTCTGTTTTCTTTGCACAACATTCAAGATATTTCCCCATCATTGATAAAGACGATGAACCGTATGTACGAGTTTGTTGGTTCCAACATAGCCCTACCCGTAGCAATCCACTGCTTCCATCCTGATTGTGTCGCCTGCGTGAAATTTTTGTATGCAAGTTCAGTGTGCTATGATGTTCTATATGATCGTGTCAACTATATAAGTTTTTACTGAGCATCAGCAATGCATATGGTTGAAAGATGTATTTACGAGCATCGACCGATGGGTCTCTCTCACACACACACGCGCACACACACACATGCACGCACACACGCACGCACGCACACACACACACACACACAAGTGGGACCCGTTGAATTATTTCTTTGCTCGTGACAACTTTTAATTAGGTTCCACTGTAATCTAACTTTTTTCTTAAGTTATTAACTGAGCTCAGTGACTTCAAAAAGTTGTACACAAGCCTTGGTTGGGCCTTTCTGGTGTCGCTGAATGTGGGCTAAGTAGCCATGTTTGGTTGTACTGTACTACACAGGCCTTTTTTCCAACATCAGCAATGCAACTGGGCCGACAGTTGTACACAATATCCGGGTCAACTTGTTATTCTATGCCCCGCTGGGCTGCAAACTTTTCTAGGAGGTATGCATTAGGCTTAACAAGAAAATGGACTTTAAGAAATAATAAATGGGATGTAGTTATAATAACTAGGCAGTAACTATAAAAATGCACCAAACGCGTAATTAGTTTAAAAAATATATTATTTTTGAAATTTGAAACTTTTTAATCTCATTACTTGTTGCGCGCGCAATATTTTGTTGGATTTTGACGTAATACAACTTTATTTTGAAATTATATTTAATCTGACTAGAAATTTCGCATAAAATTATTTCGGATCCCATAAAAATGTGGGAATTTTTTTTGAATTCTGTTTTGAGCGGTTGGTTGAAATTATTAATCGTTGTCCTAACTAGAAAATGGGTTGTACTTTAACAAACTGTAAATGGGCTGTAGTAAATTCCATTAGAATTCAAAAATGGGTTACATTCTTACAAATCGCAAATGGGCTATATGTTCTCTGCCACACACTTGTGGGCCTTCTAAGTTGACGCGTCCCCTAAAAAAACTAAGTTAACGCGTATGCAAGGCTTTGTCAACAACACACAGTTCTAGCAGCTGTGGTCGTTGGATGTCCATCCAACGTATGCCATGCTTCTTCTTCAATCTCGGATATTCTTGCTTCAGCCGCCCAAAAAATGATTCCTCCCCCTGACATCTGGGCGCACCGTTTCGGAGGCTGACCTATGGGCCTACTAAGTTGACGCGTACCAAGGGCTTTGTCAACTTAGTCAATATAAACGATTCTAGCTGCAGTAACCGTACGATGTGCATCCAACGGCCGTAGTGCTTCTTCAACCTATGGTATTCTTGCTCTAGCCGCCCAAAGCAGCGTCGGTCGTGCCGTGTGCTCCTGCCTCCCGTGGCCGGCTGTGATGCCGCGGAGGCCTCATCGCCCCCTACTACTCCCACCGCTGGCAAGGCCATCCCTCTACTCACCTACACCCCCTGTTATTCTGTGGTGATGGCAGCCTCACACCGCAGCCGAACCAGTGAACCCTCGTACTCCTCTCCGCGCGGGCTTCCACTGCCGAGTCTTCCCCGGCTCCGCGTCGTCCCCTTCCTAGGCCTCGTCGTCGTCCACCGCCCTGGTGCTCTCGGCGCGGCGTGGTCAATGTGGTCAAGGAACGGCTTCCATCGGACGTGGACTGTACGTGGAGAGGCTGACAGCTAGGTCCACGGCCGCAGCAAGGAAGTGCCTCCTTATTACGCGTAAAATAATTATTCCTCCACCTGACTACGGGGACCCACCGGACGGGCCACCGTATTTGGTGAAAAAAATGTTTCCCCCCTGACTGCTGGGACCCACCGGACGGGCCACCATATTTCGTGAAAAAAACGTTCCCCCTGCTGTCAGCTCGGACCCACTGAAAGTGCCTCCTTATTATGCACAAAAAAATGAATACTCCCCCTGCTAGTTGGGACCCACCTTGGCGGGAGGCTTACTTGTGGGCCTACTAAGTTGACGGGGGTGGAGTGCTTTGTCAACTTAGTCAATATGAACGATTCTAGCTCCAGTGACCGTACGATGTCCATCCAACGGCCGTAGTGCTTCTTTAACCTCTGGTCTTCTTGCTCCAGCCGCCCAAAGCAGCGCTAGTCGTGTCGCATGCTCCTGCCTCCCATGATCGGCTATGCTACCACGGAGGCCTCACCGCCCCTTACTATTCCCACCACTGGCCAGGCCTTGCGGCGACGACAGCCTCACATCGTAGCCGAACCAGTGAACCCTCGTACTCCTCTCCGTGCGGGCTTCCGCTGCCGCGTCTTCCCCGGCTCCGCGTCGTCCCCTTCCTAGGCCTCGCCGTCGTCCACCACCCTGGTGCTCTCGACGTGGCGTGGTCAACGTGGTCAAGGAACGACTTCCATAGGAAGAGTACTATACATGGAGAGGCTGACAGCTGGGTCCATGGCGGCCGCAAGGAAGTGCCTCTTTTTTATGCACAAAATAATTATTCCTCCACCTGATAGCAGGGACCCACCGTACGGGCAACTGTATTCCGCGAAAAAAACGTTTCCCCCCTGACTGCTGGGACCAACCAGCTACATCTTCGCACGCAAGGAAGTGGGTCCGGGCAAAAAAAACGATTCGTCCCCCTGACTGTTGGGACCCACCAGCTACATCTTTGCACGCAAGGAAGTGCCTGACAGTTGGGACCCACCTGGACGAAGAGTGAGTAGCGTTGTCATTCTGGTTGCGAACGTGTACGTACATACTGGTCGATGTAGTGGCACGCACGTGTCGTAGTAGAGGCGCGCACGTAGCATGTACATGTACGTACAGCGGCCAAGGTGCAAGAAAGGAAATTACTTCCACGTACGTACATAGGGCGGGGTCTCAAACGCCTACTCGTGCGTACGTACGGCCAGGCCTCGTGTACATGGCTGGGTGGGAAAGGAGAAACTGCGTCGTCGTCGTGTTCATGGGGAGGCAACGGAATGTGTTGTGTTCATCGGGAGGCAACGGAGCGCGTGGGAGCCAACCGGCTTGGACGGAACAGCCGATGGAAACGAGGGCTGGCGCACCGTAGAACGGAGGAAACGGCCTTGTGTTCGACCCGCCACGTTCGAAATGGGATCCTGTTCATCGGGAGGGGTCTGGCGTACCGCAAAACGGAGGAAACGGACTTGTGTTGGAGTGCTACGGTCGAAACGGTGGTCCTGTTCATCGGGAGGGGTGTGGCGTACCGCAAAACGGGACTCCACGGGATACTGTTCATCTCCACCGTCGACCCCCTCCAGCCTCCACAGGCTACCGTTCATCCACCATCGACCTCCTCCAGCCTCCACCTGCGACTGTTCATCCACGGGTTCCTGTTCATCCAGCCTCCACCGCGTGCTACTCCACCGGCTACTATTCAACCAGCCCTCTCCACGGGCTACTGTTCATCTAGCCCTCCACCGTATACTGTTCATCCAGCCCTCCATGGGGTGGTCCTGTTCATCCAGCCCTCCACGGGGTCCTGTTCATCCAGCCTCAACCGGCTCGATCGATCGGGGTCCTGTTCATCCAGAGGTAACACCACGGGGTCATGTTCATCCACCCCCACCGAGAACTGTTCATCCAAACCCCCCCAGCAACACTCACTGTTCATCCAGAGGCAGCATCAGTCGGCTTCAGTTAGCAGCAGTAGCAAAGGAATCGCTCGATCGGGTTCAGTTAACTGCCATCGATCGATCGCTCGGGTTAAGTAACGCGTAGCCTGTAGTGTAATCGCTCAGGTTCAGTAGGCGAACGCCTCGCTCGGGTTCAGTTAGAGCCCAACGCCTCGCACCCACGCGCATGAGTGTACGAGAGAAACGCGCAAACCTCTGTGCATCGCTCGGCCCGACCACCCACCGTAACCGGGAACACCCCGATATTTGCATAGCCCTTGCTTCTACCACGATTTTTTCCGTCATGGACGGCCCAAAGAATGTCATGCAGCTGCGTCTCCGGCCCGCCCAGGATGAAAAGCCCATTTTCTATCATGATTTTTTGTCATAGAAGTAGGAGCCCACCACATCTATGATGATACCGGGTTTTGTCACAATTATCGTCATAGAAGTGTCATAAGTATGACAGGAAAAAATTCGTTCGGCCCAAAATGTCACGGATGTGTCTTTTTTTGTAGTGCTAGTTGCAACCTTAGGCAGATTGCTTGGGGTGCTTCTACTACCCTCATCATAACTGCTATTGGAGGGGCTAGTGCCCTCACTGAGATTATGTTGCTCCTCTGACTTGTTCCGACTATCACGTTGGTCTGACATCTCTGACACCGAAAGCTGACCCTGTGAATAGATAGGTTGAGATGGAGTAGATAAGTATCACAAAGCACAACCTTTTTGCAAAACAAATGAGTCAAAAACTTAGTTTTAGTTCTCTACAGAAAGCATTTCGGAGCTACCAATATTACCAACTTGGTGCCATCGAAGCAGCTATAGAGTCTAAACATGCAAGATCGATCAGACCGAGATGCACTTCGGTGACTCTGAGTTACTAGGGTTTCACAAAGAAATGAACTCGGTCACATCGGTTAGTATGTTTCGGTCAGACCAAAAAGTACTTGTGCTATGGCCTGAGCCAAATTGGTGAGACCGAAATCCTAATATCGTTCGGTCTGAGATGAGTTCGGCGGAAACCTAAACCTAAATTTTTGAATCAAATCTAATCTAATGGAGTTTTCAGTGTATAGAGTTGTCTCAATCGTGGCAAGAATACAAGCATTGATCCTTTTGCTAAGAATCAGAGTGAGGAAAGCACAGAGGGTCCAGTTCATACCCTAGTTTGGTGATGAACCCGCTACGGTGGCAACGGCGGTGAAGATTCCCATTGACGGCGGCGAACACCAGCGGCAGGAGGTCGCGGGCGATGAGGAGACGATCTGGAGATCTCGAGTCGGCAGAGATGGACAGGTGCGGGAGAAGCGTTTGGAGGAATTTCCAAATTTTCAACCCGTGGTATATATATCCAGACTCTGTCGGTGTGACCGACTCGAACGACTCGGTGGCACCGAGATGCAGAATCGCAAGCGGTTGCTGCAACTCGATGTGACTGAAGGGTTCAAACCGGTTGCGTCGAGATTAAAACCTAGATCAACTTAATGAACTCGGTATGACCGAATGGAATGGATCGGTCAGACCGAAATGCACTAAGAGGTTTTGGAAATTAAGCCCTTGACGGATCAGTGACTCCGAGTGCTCCTCACCCGGAGGGTCCGAATTTGACATGTTCAAACTTTCTACTGTAGCATGAATGGAGTTTGAGACGAGAAAAGCATAAATAGCCAGAGGGAGTTCTTAGGCATTCTTGTCCATCCATTTGGCAAAAACAAAAAAGGCAAACAATCAAAACAACAAATGGATGTCCTTGAATGGGAAAAACATGAAACCAACATGGTCACACAATAAGATTGCAAGTAAAATATGTGATAGAGCATGCACAAACACTCTAGCATCTATCAAGCAATTGGCGATGACTAGGTCATCTATATATGAGTATATTGACTGAGGAGTCAAATGAGAACATTTGATCATAGGTCATACTCATCGTTTAAGTTCAAGTGGGGTTACCACTTTTACATAAAGCATTGTTGTGTTCACACCATTAGAGTTGATTTAGCTCAATTCTTAGAGCAAAGCTCCCCCTAGATGTGATATCCCCTCTAAGAGGGATGAACTAACCTTGGGTTTTGTCGATGATGAATTCATGTAGGTGTTGAAGATGTACATGCTCAATGTTGATGTGCATCATTCGGAGCAATCCATTTGAGTGAGTTGCACTTTCAATACCTACATGGGTTAGTCCCACAAGGAACACATAAGGATATCCATAGACATAGAGTGAAATTCACACATGATGTTGTCCATGAAAGCATTAGTTTACCTTGTCCCTTGTCTTACTAACAAGAGGGTTTGTGACTCCATGAACTAGTGCGAGATGTCAAAGTTGATTGCACTTGTCCTTGCCAAAATGAATATGAGTGAAGTATGTTGGCGGAGTCACACTCAAGAACTCTCTAGTTCTTCTTCTTCGGGATCCACATCATCTTGATGGGAATCCTTGGAGTTGTAGTCGTACTTGATGAAGTAGAACTTGATGTAGTCTTAGGAACCCACTTGACCAAGGCCTTAGGAGCTTCTTCAAATGCATCAATCTCCTCTTAAAGCTTGTCCTTGCCTTTTAGCTTGTGGCCTTGTGGTGGAAGATCGTCTTGAGCTTGTGTTCCCTTAAAAGAAGTGGGATCATACTTTTCTTGTTGAGGAACAAACTTCGTCTTGGGGTATTGATCTTCTTCCGACTCAAGTCCATTGGCATTGAACTTGAATTCAAAACCAACACCTTGATTCTTCAAGTGCCTTCCTTGCTTACATACAATTTCCTCAAATTGCTTACTTCCGACAAGGCTCTTGTAAACAACTTTCTCTATAATTCCCTTCAATAAGCTATTTTCTTGCTCAAGTGTTACTTGGCTAAGAGAATCATTAGTGGAATCAAGAGAACTACTAGAAGCAAAAATATTGGATTTAACATGATTATTGTTACTACTAGAAGAAGGATCTTTCTTGCTCTTGTTGCTAGATTTTACTTGTGGCGTGTAAGTAGACAATAGTAAATGCTAGGCAATATAAGAGGATCTTACGAAGATCATCATTGATTGCTTTTAAGAACCCATGATCTTGCTCTAGATTGAGCTCTTCAAAATGTAGCTTCTCGTGAGTCTTTAAAAGCTCTCGATGATCCCCTAAGGTAGTTTCATGAGCTAACTTAAGAGTGTTTAGTTCTTTAGTTAGATGCTCGATCCTTCTTATCATCGTCATTCGTTTTATCTTGATTAGCATGATTAATAGCAATTTTATCATAGTTTTCATCACTAGAGTTGTCAAGTAAATCATAGTCACCTAGCAAATCATCTTCATCGCTATTGAAATCAACATACTCGAGGTGTGATACCTTGGGGCCTTTAGCCATGAAGCATCTTCCAATCCCTTCATTTTGTGAATCAAATATGTCGTAGGAGTTGGATGACACAAGTGCAAGACCGGTAACACCTTCATCTTGAGTATATTCAGAGTCGGAATGATAGCTTCTCTCGGAGTAGTTGTCGGAGTCGGAGCCGGATACCCATTCACCAACATGAGCTTGATGTCTTCGTCTTGTGTAGCTCTTTGATGACTTGTCCTTACTTTCTGAATCCTTGCTTCTGCGAGAGGGTCTTCATTCATAACGATCATCTCTACTCCTTTTTTCTCTTGGTGGTGATTCTTCTCTTTTGCTTCTCCTTTTAGGTGAGTCTTCTTTTCTTTTGTAGGGAGCCGTACACTCACTAGAGTAGTGTCAAGGTCTTCCACAATTATAGCAATTGCGATCACGACTAGAAGATCTTTTGTCATTGTAGGACCTTGACTTGGAACTTCTTTCTTTGCTTCTACTCTTGTAGAACTTGTTGAAGTTCTTCACCATTAGGCTCAGTTCTTCATTGAAAACTTGTTTCTTACTTGATGATGTAGGGGCATCACATGAAGCTTTGTAAGCACGACTAGACTTGTTGTGAAGCTCTTCTTTATCCCGGAGTGACATCTCATGAGCAACAATTCTACCAATGACTTCCGTTGGCTTGAGATCTTTGTAATTGGGCGTCATTTGGATCAAAGTGCACACGGTATCATATTTTCCATCCAAGGCTCTTAGGATCTTCTTGATGACGAATCTGTCGGTCATCTCTTCACTTCCTAAGCCGGCAATCTCATTTGTGATGAGAGCGAGCCTAGAGTACATTTCAGCGACACCTTCACCATCCTTCATTTTGAACTTGTCAAGTTGACTTTGAAGCACATCCAATTTGGATTCCTTGACGGACTCGGTACCTTCATGCATATCAATCAAAGTATCCCAAATTTCTTTTGCATTCTCAAGGCGGCCGATTTTGTTGAGTTCTTCGGGGCACAATCTGTTGAAGAGGATATCGCAAGCTTGAGCATTGTATTACAACATCTGCAATTCTTCCGTGGTTGCTTCATGATTCGGTTCTCTCCCATCGAAGAATTCACCTTGCAAGCCAATACACACAATAGCCCAAACGGCGGGGTTATGTCCAAGAATATGCATTTTCATCTTATGCTTCCAACTAGCAAAATTAGTGACATCAAAGTAAGGACCTCTATGGTGGTAATTTCCCTCGCTAGACGCCATACTCTCCTAGGTTGTGAAACCAAGGCTATGATCACCAAAGCTATGGAAATCAAGGCAAATGGAGACCAAAGCTCCGATGCCACTTGTAGGATCGAAAGTAGGTCTAGAGGGGGGTTATTAGACTACTTGACCAAATAAAAATCTAGCCTTTTCCCAATTTTAAGTCTTGGCAGATTTTAGCAACTTAGCACAAGTCAAGAAATCAACCTACACATGCAATTCTTAGAGTATAGTAGCGGAATGTAAAACATTGCATATGAAGGTAAAGGGAGGGGTTTGGAAAGGCAAACGCAATGTAGACACGGAGATTTTTGGCGTGGTTACGATAGGTGGTGCTATCGTACATCCATGTTGATGAAGACTTCAACCCATGAAGGGTAACGGTTGCGAGATTTTAGCAACTTAGCACAAGTCAAGAAATCAACCTACACATGCAATTCTTAGAGTATAGTAGCAGAATGTAAAACATTGCATATGAAGGTAAAGGGAGGGGTTTGGAAAGGCAAACGCAATGTAGACACAGAGATTTTTGGCGTGGTTCCGATAGGTGGTGCTATCGTACATCCACGTTGACGAAAACTTCAACCCAGGAAGGGTAATGGTTGCGCGAGCCCACGGAGGGCTCCACCCATGAAGGGTCCACGAAGAAGCAACCTTGTCTATCCCACCATGGCCATCGTCCACGAAGTAATTGCCTCACTTGGGTAGATCTTCACGAAGTAGGCGATTTCCTTGCTCTTACAAACTCCTTGGTTCAACTCCACAATCTTGACAGAGGCTCCCAAGTGACACCTAACCAATCTAGGAGACACCACTCTCCAAAAGGTAATAGATGATGTGTTGATGATGAACTCCTTGCTCTTGTGCTTCAAATGATAGTCTCCCCAACACTCAACTCTCTCTCACAGATTTGGCTATGGTGAAAAGAAGATTTGAGTGCAAAGCAACTTGGAGAAGGCTAGAGATCAAGATTCTTGTGGTTGGATTGGAATGTCTTGGTCTCAGCACGTGAGTAGGTGGTTCTCTCTCAGAAAGTGAATGCTGGAAGTGTGGGCACATTCTGTTGGTTCTCTCTCTCTGATGGAGAAGAGGGTGGAGGGGTATATATAGCCTCCACACAAAATCTAACAGTTACACACATATGAGCCAACTCGGTCAAACCGAATATGTGAACTCGATGAGATCAATTCAGTTCAAAATGTGAATGTTAGGATTTTTGGTGGGACCGACATGATCAACTCGGTGGGACCGGTGAGCTAGGGTTAGGGCAAAACTTGATCTTGGTTTGACCGATTACGTCAACTCAGTGAGACCTATTTCAGTAATAAGAAAATAGAGAGTTGGTCAGGCAAACTCGATGGGACCGATCGCTCCTTTCGGTGATACCAACACTTTACGAAAGGGAAACAAAGAGTTTGCACTATGAACTCGGTGGGACCAATCACTCATTTCGGTGAGACCGAAACGTTACGAAGGGAAACAGAGAGTTTGCAATCCCATCTTGGTGAGACCGAACTGATTAGGGTTTCTGGCTATGGCTATGTCAACTGAACTCGCTGGCGCCGGATGAATCAAATCGGCGGGGCCGAGTTTGACTTTAGGTTTAGGACATATTTGGATCTGAGAAAATGGTTGAGGGCTTTGGAGCACATCACTAAGCATTTTGAGCAAGTAGACCATTAAGCAACACCTCATCCCCTTTTAATAGTATTGGCTTTTCCTATGGACTCAATGTGATCTTGGATCACTAAAATAGAAATGAAGAGTCTTGAGCTTTGCCAATATTTGTCCTTAGCATTTTGAGGGGTCCACATCTCTAGTCCATGGCATGCCAATCATTGAACTTTCTAAAATAATCATCTTGAAAGGATATTAGTTCAATGAGATATATGTTGTTATGAATTACCAAAACCTCCCAGGGATTAGTTGCACTTTCAGGTGGCCATGAGCTGTCCAATCCAAGGGGCAAGATTTCAAGCAGCTTTATCCTCTAGTGAAAGGAAGTGCACAATTTAAGCCTCGGGACCGACAACGGAAGCCCTAGATACATCATGGGAAAGTGTGTAACCTTAGACGGGAAGTGATGTAGGATGTCGTGAAAATCAAGGCCTGCACACCGAATTGGAGCCTCCATGCTTTTGCTGCACAGTCCGGGCCCGTGACCTCCCCAAAAGCGTCATGGATGGAGGCAAAAAATGGAGACATCCTCATTGATGAGCTTCACGAAAACAACAACATAGTCAGCATATCGGTTGGCACAAGGAGTTGTAATGTTTCTCCAAATCGGTTGGAGTTTGCCTTGGGTAGTGCCTTACTGAGGAGGTGGTGCAGGGGTTCAATGGCAAGCACAAAAAGAAAAGGGGATCACAGGTCTCCCTGTCGCAATCCCCTCCCATGCCGAATAGGATCTCCAATAGTGCCCTTAAGCAATACTCTCGAGGAGGCCGAAGTGAGGAGCGCCGAGACCTGATATCTACTATGCAACCTTCTTCTTATAGACGTTGTTGGGCCTCCAAGTGCAGTGGTTTGTAGGACAGTAGCAAATTTCCCTAAAGTGGATGACCTAAGGTTTATCAATCTGTGGGATGCGTAGGTTGAAGATGGTCTCTCTCAAACAACCCTGCAACCAAATAAAAAAGAGTCTCTTGTGTCCCCAACGCACCCAATACAATGGTAAATTGTATAGGTGCACTAGTTCGGCGAAGAGATGGTGATACAAGTGCATTATGGATGGTAGGTATATGCTTTTGTAATCTGAAAATATAAAAACAGCAAGGTAACAAGTAATAAAGGTGAGCGTAAACGGTATTGCAATGCTAGGAAACAAGGCCTAGGGTTCATACTTTCACTAGTGCAAGTTCTCTCAACAACAATAACATAATTGGATCATAAAGCTATCCCTCAACAGGCAACAAAGAGTCACTCCAAAGTCACTAATAGTGGAGAACAAACGAAGAGATTATTGTAGGGTACGAAACCACCTCAAAGTTATCCTTTCTGATCGATCTATTAAAGAGTCTGTAGCAAAATAACACGAAGCTATTCTTTCCGTTTGATCTATCATAGAGTTCGTACTAGAATAACACCTTAAGACACAAATCAACCAAAACCCTAATGCCACCTAGATACTCCAATGTCACCTCAAGTATCCGTGGGTATGATTATACGATATGCATCACACAATCTCAGATTCATCTATTCAACCAACACAAAGTACTTCAAAGAGTGCCCCAAAGTTTCTACCGGAGAGTCAAGACAAAAACGT
Source organism: Aegilops umbellulata (assembly GCA_032464435.1). Taxonomy (NCBI): domain Eukaryota; kingdom Viridiplantae; phylum Streptophyta; class Magnoliopsida; order Poales; family Poaceae; genus Aegilops; species Aegilops umbellulata. The sequence continues at coordinate 182,132,224 of CP136057.1, read as the reverse complement.
GTGCCAACCCCTATGCATTAGTTCACGAGGTCACGGAACCCGCAAGTTGATCACCAAAACATACATCAAGTAGATCACATGAATATCCCATTGTCACCACAGATAAGCACATGCAAGACATACATCAAGTGTTCTCAAATCCTCAAAGACTCAATCCGATAAGATAACTTCGAAGGGAAAACTCAATCCATTATAAGAGAGTAGAGGGGGAGAAACATCATAAGATCCAACTATAATAGCAAAGCTCGCGATACATCAAGATCGTGCCGAATCAAAAACATAAGAGAGAGAGAGAGAGAGAGAGAGAGAGAGAGAGATCAAACACATAGCTACTGGTACATACCCTCAGCCCTGAGGGTGAACTACTCCCTCCTTGTCATGGAGAGCGCCAGGATGATGAAGATGGCCATCGGTGAGGGATCCCCCTTCCGGCAGGGTGCCGGAACAGGATCCCGATTGGTTTTTGATGGCTACAGAGGCTTGCGGCGGCGGAACTCCCGATCTAGGTTATGTTCTGGAAGTTTGGGTATATATAAGAGGTTTTGGCGTTGGGAACAAGTCAGGGGGGTATCTGAGGCGGCCACGAGGTAGGGGGCGCGCCTAGGGGGTAGGGCGCGCCCCCACCCTCGTGGGTGCCTCGGGACTCTTCTGGCCCATCTTCGATACTCCGTGGGCTTCTTCTGGTCCAAAAATAATCTCCGTGAAATTTCAGGTCAATTGGACTCCGTTTGGTTTTCCTTTTCTGCGATACTCAAAAACAAGGAAAAATTAGAAACTGGCACTGGGCTCTGGGTTAATAGGTTAGTCCCAAAAATCATATAAAATAGCATATAAATGCATATAAAACATCCTAGAGGGATAATATAATAGCATGGAACGATAAAAAATTATAGATACGTTGGAGATGTATCAAGCATCCCCAAGCTTAATTCCTGCTCATCCTCGAGTAGCTAAATGATAAGAACAGAATTTTTGATGTGGAATGCTACCTAACATAATTTATCAATGTAATCTTATTTATAGTGGCAAGAATATTCAGATCCGAAAGATCCAATACAAAAGTTTAATATTGACATAAAAATAATAATACTTCAAGCATACTAACCAAGCAATTATGTCTTATCAAAATAACATGCCAGAGAAAGCTCATCCCTATATAGTTTGGCCATGCTTCAATTTCGTCACACAAAATGCTCCCATCATGCACAACCCCGATGATAAGCCAAGCAATTGTTTCATACTTTAGAATTCTCAAACATTTTCAACTTTCACGCAATACATGAGCGTGAGCCATGGACATAGCACTATGGGTGGAATAGAATATGATGATGGAGGCTGTGTGGAGAAGACAAAAAAGGAGAAAGTCTCACATTGACGTGGCTAATAACGGGCTATGGAGATGTCCATCAATTGATGTCAATGCGAGGAGTAGGGATTGCCATGCAACGGATGTGCTACAGCTGTAAATATATGAAAGCTCAGCAAAAGAAACTAAGTGGGTGTGCATCCAACTTGCTTGCTCACGAAGACCTAGGGCATTTGAGGAAGCCCATGTTGGAATATACAAGCCAGGTTCTATAATGAAAATTCCCACTAGTATATGAAAGTGACAACATAGGAGACTCTATCATGAAGATCATGGTGCTACTTTGAAGCACAAATGTGGTAAAAGGATAGTAGCATTGTACCCCTTTTTTTTGGGCCTTCCCTTTTTTTGGTCGTTCTCCTTTTTTTATTTGGCCTTTTTTTTATTTGACCTTTCTTTTTCTTTTATTTTTTCCTTTTTTTTGGGACAATGCTCTAAGAATGATGATCATCACACTTCTATTTTTTTACAACTTAAGGATTACAACTCGATATTAGAACAGAATATGACTCTATATGAATGCCTCCGGCGGTGTACCGGGATGGGCAATGAATCAAGAGTGACATATATGAAATATTATGCATGGTGACCTTGCCACAAATACGATGTCAACTACAAGATCATGCAAGGCAATATGACAATGATGAAGCATGTCATAATAAATGAAACGGTGAAAAGTTGCATGGCAAAATATCTCGGAATGGCTATGGAAATGCCATAATAGGTAGGTATGGTGGCTGTTTTGAGGAAGATATAAGGAGGTTTATGTCTGATAGAGCGTATCATATCACGGGAGTTGGATGCACCAGTGAAGTTTGCACCAACTCTCAAGGTGAGAAAGGGCAATGCACGGTACCGAAGAGGCTAGCAATGATGGAAGGGTGAGAGTGCGTATAATCCACGGACTCAACATTAGTCATACAGAACTCACATACTTATTGCAAAAATCTACAAGTCATCAAAACCAAGCACTACGCGCATGCTCCTAGGGGGGTAGATTGGTAGTAAAAGACCATCTCGTCCCCAACCGCCACTCATAAGGAGGACAATCAAAGAAACACCACATGCTTCAAATTTGTTACACAACTGTTCCATACGTGCATGCTACTGGACTTGCAAACCTCAACACAAGTATTTCTAGAATTCACAATTACTCAACTAGCACAACTCTAATATCACCATCTTCATATCTCAAAACAATCATCAAGTATCAAACTTCTCATAGTATTCAATGCACCCTATATGAAAGTTTTTATTATACCCATCTTGAATGCCCATCATATTAGGACTAATTTTATAACCAAAGCAAATTACCATGCTGTTCTAAAGACTCTCAAAATAATATAAGTGAAGCATGAGAGTTCATCTATTTCTTCAAAATAAAACTACCGTCGTGCTCTAAAAGATATAAGTGAAGCACTAGAGCAAACGACAAACTACTCCAAAAGATATAAGTGAAGATCAATGAGTAGTTGAATAATTATGTAACTATGTGAACACTCACTAACATTTAAGAATTTCAGGTCTTGGTATTTTTTCAAACTGCAAGCAAAACAAAATAAAATAAAATGACGCTCCAAGCAAAACACATATCATGTGGTGAATAAAAATATAGCTCCAAGTAAAGTTACCGATAAACGAAGACGAAAGAGGGGATGCCATCCGGGGCATCCCCAAGCTTAGGCTCTTGTTTGTCCTTGAATATTGCCTTTGGGTGCCTTGGGCATCCCCAATCTTAGGCTCTTTCCACTACTTATTCAATAGTCCATCGAATCTTTACCCAAAACTTGAAAACTTCACAACACAAAACTCAACAGAAAACTCGTAAGCTCCGTTAGTATAAAAAATAAAACCACCACTTAAGTACTATTGTGAACTCATTCTAAATTCATATTGGTGTAATATCTACTGTATTCCAACTTTTCTATGGTTCATACCCTCCGATACTACTCATAGATTCATCAAAATAAGCAAACAACACATAGACAACAGAATCTGTCAAAAACAGAACAGTCTGTAGTAATCTGTATCATTCGAATACTTCTGTAACTCCAAAAAATCTGAAATCAAGGTGTACCTGAGGAATTTTTCTATTAATCATCTTCAAAAAGAATCAACCTAAAAGCACTCTCCAGTAAAAAAATGGCAGCTAAACTCGTGAGCGCAAAAGTTTCTGTTTTTTATAGCAAGATCGCAAAGACTTCACCCAAGCCTTCCCAAAGATTCTACTTGGCACAAACACTAATTAAAACAATAAAACCACATCTAAACAGAGGCTAGATGAATTATTTATTACTAAACAGGAACAATAATAAAAAGAACAATAATAAAATTGGGTTGCCTCCCAATAAGCGCTAACGTTTAACGCCCCTAGCTAGGCATGATGATTTCAATGATGCTCACATAAAGGATAAGAATTGAAACATAAAGAGAGCATCATGAAGAATATTACTAGCATACTTAAGTCTAGCCCATTTCCTATGCATAGGGATTTTGTGAGCAAACAACTTATGGGAACAATAATCAACTAGCATAGGAAGGCAAAACAAGCATAACTTCAAAACTTTAAGCACATAGAGAGGAAACTTGATATTATTGCAATTCCTACAAGCATACGTTCCTCCCTCATAATAATTTTTAGTAGCATCATGAATGAATTCAAAAATATAACTATCACATAAAGCATTCTTTTCATGAGACACAAGCATAGAATTTTTATTACTCTCCTCATAAGCAAATTTCTTCTCATGAATAGTAGTGGGAGCAAACTCAACAAAATAACTATCATGTGAGGCATAATCCAATTGAAATTTAAAATCATGATGACAAGTTTCATGGTTATCATTATTCTTTATAGCATATATGTCATCACAATATTCATCATAGATAGCAACTTTGTTCTCATAATCAATTGGAACCTCTTCCAAAATAGTGGATTCCTCACTAAATAAAGTCATGACCTCTCCAAATCCACTTTCATAATTATCACAATAAGATTCAGAACCCTCCAAAATAGTGGGATCATTACTTCCTAAAGTTGACACTCTTCCAAACCCACTTTCATCAATATAATCATCATAAATAGGAGGCATGCTATCATCATAATAAATTTGCTCATCAAAACTTGGGGGACTAAAGATATCATCTTCATCAAACATAGCATCCCCAAGCTTGTGGCTTTGCATATCATTAGCATCAAGGGTATTCAAAGAATTCATACTAACAACATTGCCATCATACTCATTATTCACATCTTTTATGCCAAGAATTCTATGTAATTCTTCTTCTAGTACTTGAGCACAATTTCCCTTTCCATCATTTTCATGAAAGACATTAAAAAGATGAAGCATATGAGGCAACCTTAATTCCATTTTTTTGTAGTTTTCTTTTATAAACTAAACTAGTGATAGAACAAGAAACTAAAAGATTCGATTGCAAGATATAAAGATATACCTTCAAGCACTAACCTCCCGACAACGGCGCCAGAAACTGCTTGATGTCTACTAGGCAACCTTCTTCTTGTAGACGCTGTTGGGCCTCCAAGTGCAGAGGTTTGTAGGACAGTAGCAAATTTCCCTCAAGTGGATGACCTAAGGTTTATCAATCTGTGGGAGGCGTAGGTTGAAGATGGTCTCTCTCAAACAACCCTGCAACCAAATTAAAAAGAGTCTCTCGTGTCCCCAACACACCCAATACAATGGTAAATTGTATAGGTGCACTAGTTCGGCGAAGAGATGGTGATACAAGTGCAATATGGATGGTAGATATATGCTTTTGTAATCTGAAAATATAAAAACAGCAAGGTAACAAGTAATAAAAGTGAGCGTAAACGGTATTGCAATGCTAGGAAACAAGGCCTAGGGTTCATACTTTCACTAGTGCAAGTTCTCTCAACAACAATAACATAATTGGATCATAAAGCTATCCCTCAACAGGCAACAAAGAGTCACTCCAAAGTCACTAATAGCGGAGAACAAACGAAGAGATTATTGTAGGGTACAAAACCACCTCAAAGTTATCCTTTCTGATCGATCTATTCAAGGGTCTGTAGTAAAATAACATGAAGCTATTCTTTTCGTTCGATCTATCATAGAGTTCGTACTAGAATAACACCTTAAGAGACAAATCAACCAAAACCCTAATGTCACCTAGATACTAAAATGTCACCTCAAGTATCCATAGGTATGATTATACGATATGCATCACACAATCTCAAATTCATCTATTCAACCAACACAAAGTACTTCAAAGAGTGCCCCAAAGTTTCTACCGGAGAGTCAAGACGAAAACGTGTGCCAACCCCTATGCATAAGTTCACGAGGTCACGGAACCCGCAAGTTGATCACCCAAAACATACATCAAGTAGATCACATGAATATCCCATTGTCACCACAGATAAGCACATGCAAGACATACATCAAGTGTTCTCAAATCCTTAAAGACTCAATCCGGTAAGATAGCTTCAAAGGGAAAACTCAATCCATTACAAGAGAGTAGAGGGGGAGAAACATCATAAGATCCAACTATAATAGCAAAGCTCGCGATACATCAAGATCGTGCCAAATCAAGAACACGAGAGAGAGAGAGAGAGAGAGAGAGAGAGATCAAACACATAGCTATTGGTACATACCCTCAGCCCCGAGGGTGAACTACTCCCTCCTCGTCATGGAGAGCGTCGGGATGATGAAGATGGCCACCGGTGAGGGATCCCCCCTCCGGCAGGGTGCCGGAACAGGGTCCCGATTGGTTTTTGATGGCTACAAAGGCTTGCGGTAGCGGAACTCCTGATCTAGGTTATGTTCTGGAAGTTTGGGTATATATAAGAGGTTTTGGCGTCGAGAACAAGTCAGGGGGGTCTCCGAGGCGGCCACGAGGTAGGGGGGCACGCCCAGGGGGGTAGGGCGCGCGCCCACCCTCGTGGGTGCCTCGGGACTCTTCTGGCCCATCTCTGATACTCTGTGGGCTTCTTCTGGTCCAAAAATAATCTCCGTGAAATTTCAGGTCAATTGGACTCCGTTTGGTTTTCCTTTTCTGCGATGCTCAAAAACAACGAAAAAAACAGAAACTGGCACTGGGCTCTGGGTTAATAGGTTAGTCCCAAAAATCATATAAAATAGCATATAAATGCATATAAAACATCCTAGAGTGTTAATATAATAGCATGGAACAATAAAAAATTATAGATGCGTTAGAGACGTATCAAGAACCAACCTCGGAACCACGTGGGGAAGGTGAGGTGTTGCGGGAGATCCATCAAGTAGTCCCGTCGAACTGAGTCAAATGCCTTCTTGATGTCGAGCTTTAGTAGCAACATGGGAGTTTTGCTCCGGTGTATCCTTCTGGTGAGGTTGCGGACATAGATGAAGTTGTCATGAACACATCGCTTCTTGCTAAAGGCACTTTGGACAGGCAAGACAAGGTCATTCATGTGGACAAAAAGGCGCATCACCATCATCTTAGCAAAGAGCTTGGCTACAGCATGGATTAGGCTTATAGGCCAAAAGTCTAAAATATCGTCCACACCATCTTTCTTTGGGATAAGCGCGATGTTGGCTGAGTATAGCCAATGCTATTTGGAGGCATGGAGGCTGGAGAAGTGGTTAATAGCAGCCATGGCGTCCTCCTTGATAATATCCTAGCATGCCTTCAAGAACGCTCCTGTTGTAACATCCCAAATTTTCAATTTAGAATGTTATACATTAGATCATCATTGCATATCATATTTTATGTGCTTTTGGTTTCGATCCTAGAAATTCTACGCAACTCAAGGACCCACGGAGAGAGTTGGGGATTTCGATATTTTCATATTTGAGATTTCTCAAATTTTGAGAATAGGATCATTTGATTTTAATTATTTTATCTTCAATTATTTCTAGTACAAAAATGTAAGAGAGGGAATAAAATGACTTTCCCAAAATAAAGAAATATTGAGGGTTTAATAATAAAATCAAATAAGATTTTATTTCAGAGTTTTTCGCTATTTTATTTGAATTTAGGAAAAATGTGCGTTTTTCAAAATTGCATTTAGGCCCCAAATAAATGTTCACTTTGTCCGTCTTGATTTTAGAAGTCGGGGAAAATTTATTTCGGGATTTTTGGAGTCCGTTTAGTATTTTTTTCGTTAGTTTTTCTACGCGGAATTAATTTAAAAAAGAGTCTGAACCGTCCCTGGGCCGTAACCGGCCAAGACTCCGCCTGGTCGGGGCTTTATAAGCCGCCGCCCCGGGGCCCGAGCCAGCCCAGCTCGCGCCCCCAAACCCTAGCCGCGCCCGATCCGCGCCGCCGCCGCCCGATCCGCGCCGCCGCCGCCCGATCCGCGCCGCGCCGCCGCCCGCCGCCGCCGGAGCTGGAGTCGCCGCCGCCGCCCGCCGGACCCGCCGCCTGAGGTTACCTCGATCTCGCCGTCGTTTTTATTAGAAAACCGTTCGGTTTTTCCGTCGATTTTTCGTCGATTTTTTTTAGTTTTCATTTTTTAGATCGGTTTATTTTTTCAGTTTATTTGTTTAGCTAGCGTTCGCTCGTTCGTTCGTTTTAACGAACGTGTTCGTCGTTTAGATCCAGATAACGAACGTTCGTTCGTTAATCTGTTCATCGTTTTTCTTTTTCTCGGATTTTCCGCGGTTATTTCTGATCGCGATTTCTGATCCGATTTTCGTTTTAGTATAACTTTAGGCTCGTTTATCGAAATCAGGCGATTCAAGCGCCTGGAGTTTCGTCTCGAAACCCTCTTTCCGTTTAACCAACTTAAACAAGTTTTTGCTTCTGTAAAATTTGACTTAGGTTCAGATTAGTAAAACGAAGTTTGTTTCTTTCATTGTTTGATTTTCGTTGCTTCGTTCGATTTGATTCTTTTTGCAAACCGGTGTTCTTAAGTTGAACTTTCTGGTTAGATCTCTTATTTGAGTTTTACCTGTGCATTAGATGAGTACTTATTGTATGCTTGTTGTTTGTTTGTCTGCGATAGAGTACCCGGAGTGCGCCGCCTGTTATTTCGAATCTCTAGGTTTCGCGGATCATCAGCAAGGCAAGTAACACTTTGATCGTACCTCTTTACTACCCAGTTTTATTGCATTAGATCAATCCTCAAACATTGCATGATTAGGATCTAATTAATTTGTGGGATGGGAAGTAGTTGAGGTAGTACCTATTACCTGATTTATTATCAAACCTTTGGGAGTTACTTCTACGTTTGTTATTTATGCCATGCTATGCTAGTAGACGTGGATTGGGTGAGTGATATCCATGACAGATGTGAGATTGTTAATTAATGGTTTATTTAAGGTGGCAACTTAAACACACATCTGGGTGGATTGAGGTACTTGGGTATTCCAGGATTGCCTGTTTTTCTTTATGGACCGCCACCCAGGCTCAAAGGGATCATGAGATTATTCATACTAGAAACTTCCATGTGCAGCCACAAGCTACTATGGGCTCTAGCATAGTTGATTAAGTCGTGTGAACTCTTACAGTGGTAGACTAGCTGATGTAGGGGATGTAGGTTGGTACGGTCTACCCGATCGTAAGGTGCTAGCGCTTCTGAAAGACTATATCTCGGTCATCCGTTTCTTAAACACCATGTAGTGCGAGAAATCCAACGGAGGAGATCGAGTCTTGTGGGGAAAAGTGCGCAACCTCTGCAGAGTGTATAAACTAATCATGGTTAGCCGTGTCCCCGGTTATGGGCGTTTTGAGTATCTAGTACTTGGATTATCATGTGAATCTCAACATGTTACTTTAAATTAATTTTGTTGGGTTTTAATGATGATGCTTAATTGGGATTGAGGATGCTGTCAACCATTCTCAATGTTTAACAACCACCATGATAGTTAAATAAAATTTATTCCTTTGCAGTAGGGAAAAATTGGCTTTATGCAAAACTGTAACCATAGAGCTCTCCACCAGCCATATATGCATGTAGTATAGCTTATTCTTTCATTACTCTCTGTCTGCTACATTGCTAGCATATTCCATGTGCTGACCCGTTTTCGGGCTGCAACGTTTCATGTTGCAGACTTTTCAGACGATGAGTAAGGTGCCTTAGGTCGTGGTTCTATACTCAGTGATGCCATTGGAGTTGATGGACTCGCTTATCTTCCAAGCCTTCCGCTGCTATCGTTATTAGATGGCCTTAAGCCATATTTATTGTAATAAGTTCTCTTTTGAGACATTCGATGTAATAAGTGTGTGATTGTCACTCTGCTATAAATCCTTCAAGTACTGTGTGGTGTCAGCATTACTGATCCAGGGATGACACCTGAGCACGGAGATCAGACTGTTTGAGGTCTGGTCGCTACACCTGTGAACCCGTTCGGCCCCGATGCCTTATCACTTGGAGAATCGAACACGCCCCTTCTAGCCTCTTACATGGTGAAGGGAGCTCCAAAGTCACTGAGATCGCATTCTGAGGTGGGAACACAATGCCAATTTATGTCCTTATGTCTCGGGGGTCCTTCTTGATGACGGGCGAAAAGTGTTGATGAATAATAACCTTCTTGTTTGGTCACCCATCCCGCATTATGCGTGAGGTGGTGGATAAAAAAATTTCCTCCGCCAACGATTGATTCTTAGATGGAAGAACGTAGAGTTTGCGTGCCCCTCTTTAATGCTTGTTATTCTAGAGATTTGCCGCTTCTGAGCCTTTTCAAGTAACGCTAAGCCAACCACCCGTCTTTTGAGCCTCTTCCGGAGGTCAAGCTCTTCGAGCTCAAAGGCCGTGACTCTTGCGCAACATCGAGACGAATGATGATCTCAAAAGCCATATGTAATTGAACTTTAACATTGGAGAAGAGAGATTTTCTCCAAGTCTTTAGTCTGGAACTCGCTTTCTTGAGCTCGTGGTGAAGAACGTGGTATGGCTTGACGTGGTTGTGGTCCTCATTCCACACATCTTGGACATTTGTTAAGAAGCGGGGCATGTTAATTTAGAAATTCTCAAACCAAAATCATTTTGTGCGATTCGGGTCATTCACATTCTCAAGCAGAAGTGGGAAGTTGTCGGGTAGGAAGGAGGACAAGGCATGTAGGATGTGGATGCCAAACTCCAAGTCCCATTCCTCATTACATAAAAAGCTATCGAGCTTACTCAAGGTGGGTTCACTCTGCCCATTAATCCAAGTGAATCTCCTGTTTTGGAGGCAAATCTGTTTTAACTCGCATGAGTTCACCGAACATGACAATGCAGCCTCGATCAACTTTCACATGATTCTTATCCCTTGCTCTATAAATCTAGTTAAAGAGGGTATACTTTGTTCACTCACAAGGGTATAAATTGTTCATCCTGGTTTTACTTGTTCATGTGATAGACGTACTTTTTGTGTGTGTAGGTGATAGACGTACCTGATGTTTAGCGGTGTGTGCTCACATGGTTAGCTATTAGTATGAGATTCATTTTTCATATTAGGGTTGTCATCACAATTTATTTATGGATTAAATTAATCAAAAAGTTAATAACTTATCCAATAGTTTTAGAATCATTTGCTTAAGCTTCTTGTGCAGCCTTTGGTTTAACTTTTTTTGTTTGAGAATGCCTTTGGTTCAACTTGAGCAGATAGAGTGGCAACATGAGAAGTTTATTTAGATGGCAGCAACCCCTTAAGATTGACCATAATGGGAGTAACTTCAAGAGTAACATAAGCTTCAACTTAGCAAATTTGCCTATGTGGCATTGAGTTAATGAGGAGAGAGGCAGATTGAGTAACTTAGCCAGTTACCATAACATCATATATCCCAATACAATATTAGTCTATAACCTAATAAATAAAGGTATGCATGACACCACACTTAGGCTAGTCATAGTGGGGAGTAACTTAGACCAGTAACATGCATATGTTACTAGTCTATGTTAATATATTCATAGTATGCAAGCCATCATTTATTAAGACGTAGACTCATTTTGTCTTGGGACGCGTTATGTTACAGTAACAAAGGGGGTGTTTGTTTCCAGGGACTTTTTTGTGTAGGGACTAGAAAAAGTCCCTCTTAGAGACTTTTTTACCAAACGGGAGGGACTTTTTAGGGACTAAACTAGGCATTTGGGACTAAATGAAGAAGACTCTCAAGGAGAGTCTTTTTTGGGACTTTTTGAGACTTCTCCAACAAGCCCCTCCATGCATTCAATGGCCCGCCACCCCATGGTGTTGTTTGATTGTTATTTTTCTATATACTAGGGGCGACATGGTCATTTAATAACCTCTAGGAAGAGACTAGGGACTTTTTAGTCTCTGGAAACAAACAGGGAGGGACTTTTTTAGGGACTAGAGACTTTTTAGTTGGGACTAGAAAAAGTCCTAGGACTTATGAATCAAACAGGGCCATATTATGTTACTCCAAACACCGCTCTCCTCATTAACTATATGCCACATAAGCAAACTTTTCTTGAAGTGTGTTATGTTACTTGCTAAGTTACTCCCACTATGACCAGTCTTATGTTACTACTCACTATAAAGATAGTAACATAGCCTAGGATAATGTGACATATACACAGGAGCTCTTGGGTGCTCTACATCCCTATACTAATACTCCCTCCGTTCCAAAATGTAGTGCTTTCTCTATTTCCATGCTTTAATTTTGACCATAAATTTAACCAACGAGACCAACTGCGGCAATAGCAAAAATTATACCAGCAAATTCGTATTCAAAAGAAGTTTTCAATTATATATTTTTTTCTCCCGCCGCAGTCGGTCTCATTGGTTAAATTTATGGTCAAAATTGGATCTCGGGAAGGGCGGGCACACTATATTTTGGAATGGAGAGAGTATTAAACGTAAAAAATACGAAAAAAAACTGAAATTTGGGGATATCAAATCTGGGTTTTCAATCTACTCACATTTGAAATTTCATGACAAAAATTCCAGAAAACGTATCCGCAGCGAAGGAAATACTGTTCGAACAAAAACCCATCCAAACAGTTTTTCTATACATAGATTTTTTTTATCTTTTTGCCACGAATATGTTTCCTGGTATTTTTTCACGAAATTTCACACCGGAGTTGATCGGGAATTCAGGTTTGATATCCCAAAATCTTAGTTTTTTTTTCAAATTTCTTAGTTATTTTAATTTAATGTTCGTATAGGGGTGTGGAGCACCCGGGTGCTACAAATTCGCTCCAAGAATAATGTGTATGTTACTCTTGAAGTTACTCTTCACTATGGCTAGTCTCAGGCACTGGTTGTTCTCAGAGCAACAACACGCTTACAACTTTCTTGGTGTGACTATGATCTTCCCCAATTTTATCTTCAAGATAATATCCTCTTGAGATTTTGTCATCCACGCCAATTCTCCACAAGAAGATCAACAACGCATAATCACCACTGATGAATTCATGATCGATCCAAGAGAGCGAAGACGTCGAGGCTGAGCACACTGCATACACACAGGGCGGCAGCAGCACCGGTACGGGCTCGCGGCACGGTACACCGAATACCTGGACGAAATAAAGGTGACATAACTGGCGCCGTACCGCTGCCCACTGCTGCTCCTGCGCGCGGCAGGGCATGCAGCGGCATCGGCACCGGCACCGGCACCGGCATCGGATCCGCTCCGCTCCGGGCGCGTGTTTGGACGTGGTGTGGTGACATGCCGAGGCCGAGCGACGAAACACGGGCGGGTGAAAAGCAGAGCAAAAGATGGTGCGCGCGCCTGTGGGAATCGGCGCCGGTGCCAAGTGGAGTAACTCCTCCCTCCACCTGTTCCATTTCTCTGAAACGGCCACCTACTGCTCACCAATAGAAGCAAGAAAACTCTAGAGAGAGAGGCGGAGTCCAAAAATGCTAGATCTACGTACGACCTGCGTAATGCTACGTAACCTGCCTTATCTAGTCTTTTCGTTTCCCCTGATTTCAACCAGGGGTGGGGCCCCTCCCATTATTTCCTCTAACCAAAACATGCCACCTAAAAGCATCTCCAACCGGCGCTCCAAAAAACGGCGCGCTAAAATAATTTTACAGCGCCATTTTAGTAATTTTAGTGCGCCGTGGCCGATTCAATCCAGCAGACGCACAAAAATACAGCGGATAGTGGATAGCGCGCAGCAGTCCAGCAGACGCACTAAAAAATAAAGCGCCATAAATATGTCTACAACAAACAGGTCCCTACATATTTACAAATAAATCCATCTGACCAAAACAAAAATGTAATTAGGTCCCCAATCGTTGGAGCAAGCTAGCTTGCAAATCATCTTCCGCCGGCCACCGCACGCGAGCTAGCTTGTTGTGATCTCTTTGGAATCGCAAACACGAACTAGCTACCTTCCCTTAAATCGTTGGAGCAAGCTAGCTTGCAATGGATTGGAATCCCAATCTCCGCATGCACCGCTCGCCTCTGGCCACCGCACGTGCTCCCGGCCGGCGAGCTCGAGGTTGCGGCGAGCTGCAGGGAGGCGGCGAGTAGAAGGGCAACGGCACCTCCCGGCCGGCACGCGCTCCGGGCCGGCGAACTCGAGGCGGCGAGTTGCAGCCGGCGAGCACAAGGGCAAAGGCGGGATGACCAAAGGGAGCAGAGCACTTGTCTTCGCGCGTCATTGTCCAGCGCGCTGTACGCCGCGCACCAAATATAGCGCATGCGATGCAGAAATTCTCAGCGCGCCGAATGGATTTTACAGCGTGCTGGCTTTTGCAGCATCTGTTGAAGATGCTCCGCGCGCTAAACTAGCGTTTTTTCAGCACGGGCTACTTTTAGCGTCTTTGTTGGAGATGCTCTAATCAATTACGTTAATTACGTAGGAATCCTTACGTAGGTGTAGCATTGCTGTGAGGAGGCCGTAGGTCGGGAAAGCGACGCGGCGCGCGCGCGCCCACAGACGCACACACATTGTCACGTACAAGTAGGCAGTGGGTAGGCTATAGACAGGGTCTACCCCTACGCGGGGAGGGAGGGTCACAGGCTATGCGTCGTGAACAGGGTCCCGTGGTCCGCTGCCTGCTTGTTTCCGAGTCCAAGGATGACTCGTCGTCATAATAAAGGAAGGAACGCCCCCGCAACCGCAACCCCAGCCCCCTCTGTTCTCCTTTCCTTTTCCCTGCTATATATACACCGCACCGGCACGCCACACCCGTCAGCAAGCAACATTAACTCACTTGTTGAGCTCCACACTCCAGCTCCAGCGCAGAGTGAGTGAGTGGAGATGGGCGAGGAGGCCAATTGCGACGCCGTGATGGAGGCCGGCAACGGCAACGGCAACGGCAACGGCAAGGCCAAGGAGAACGGCCACGCCACAGCCGTTGTGGCCATGCCGGACGTCAAGGCCGACGACGCCGTGGTGGCGCCGGCCGACCCCCGCCTGCAGGGCATCTCCGACGCCATCCGCGTCGTCCCGCACTTCCCCAAGCCAGGTAGGTCCTCGCCTCTCTTGGTCTTGACTCTTGATCCATCCAGCAGCGCAGCGCACGACCGACATAAAACTTGCTTGTTGGGTGGCATCGCAGGCATCATGTTCAACGACATCACGACGCTCCTGCTGCGGCCCGGGGTGTTCAAGGACGCCGTGGACATGTTCGTGGAGCGCTACCGCGGCATGGGCATCGCCGCCGTCGCCGGTAAGTAACCCACCCGCCCCTCCTTAGTAGTAATTCTAATTCCGAGCTACAGCTAGCTGAGCTCCCCCATGCATGTACGTAGTGCTTCTCTAGCTAGCTCCCGCTCCGTCCTCCTCCCGTCCTCTGAAGGCAAGAAGAGGCAGAGGGTGGTAGAGAGGAGAAGGAGGGCTGGGCTGAGCTGTTGGCAGCGTAGTGTAGTGTTGTGAGATTCCATCCATTCCGTAATATCTTTGAGGGAGATCTCCCGTGGTCCTTTTGCTCCCCCATGCTTGTCGTCGCCCGGGTGCGCTTTTTCGCATCACTCTACTCACCCGTCCTTCGCCTTTTCTCGGGAGGACAATATCATATAGCAGCCACAATAATAGTCCCACGCCACTGTTCCTGCTGGCTATGCTTTGCCACACCCTTGATCTTAGTAGAAGATGTGCCACTACCAAATCGTTAGTAGTAGTACTGTGCATGTGAGTAGGAGGAGTTCGGCGAGGGCCTGTTCTGGCGGTCACGGTTGGTAATGGCGTGGTGGTAAAACGGTGCTGCGTCGGCCGTTTCCCGTCACGAGTCGAGGGCTGCCTACCAAAACGGAAAGTCGGGCGTTTGGTACGTTGTGCATGTGGGGGTTATGGTCTTTTATGCTAAGATATTGATAATGTCATGGCCATACTGGTCGATCTCTCATCGGGGCGTGCTCAAAAGCTCCATTTTTCTTAATCTCTGAGGAATCGGCAGGTGAGCTGCTCGCTACTACTCACTCCGTTCCTAAATATTTGTCTTTCTAGGCATTTCAACAAGTGACTACATACGGAGCAAAATGAATGAATCTACACTCTAAGATATGTCTACATACATCCGTATGTACTAGTCATTTGAAATGTCTAGAAAGACAAATATTTAGAAACGAAGGGAGTATAATTATCAGGTCAGAACAAGAAGGCCCCTTTTTTCCATGTTTTTTTTTTGAGCGAATGGTGTTGTTTAGAGCTGGATGAATGTGTGCGTCGGCGCCTGCCCGACCCGACCCGGGCCAGGCCTCGCAGAGTGCGTGCGTGCGTGCCAGAATGTTTGGCACATGACGCTTGTTTTTTCAAAGGGCGGTCACGAGTCGGGCCGGGGGGATCTGCGGCATTCAATAGCGTATCCGGGGCGCATGTAGAAGCCCTGGCACGGGCAGATCTCGCGGCCAGCGAGGGGACCAGGCCAAGGTCCCCCGTGGTCCGACGGCCGCGGCCGTGTCTGCCGGGGATCGGACGGTGGGTGGCCGCGGTACACCGTTTGCTCTGAGGTCACGCATGTGGCCAATCTGCCGTCGTTTTCACGGGAAAGTACTGCTTCTCAGATTTTGCTTTGTTCCTTTGTTGGATCCTCTGTCTGCTTTGCTTCTGCGATTCCTTGCTGGTCCTGGATTTTCCATTCTCTTTACTAGACTAGACTAGAGTATCTTATTCTCGACTAAATCTAAATGGAGTTATTATGTTGTGTGTCATCATCTTATTATACTAATACTAAGGATTATTTTAGATGTGTTAGATTCTTTTAGATGTGCTAGCGGAAGTGTAGGAGCAGTCTTCTGACTTGTTTGTTTCCATCCTTCAGGGATTGAGGCGAGAGGATTTATATTTGGCCCGGCGATTGCACTAGCCATCGGTGCCAAGTTCATTCCGTTGCGCAAGCCTAAGAAACTCCCAGGTGAGCTCCCCTCAAAAAGGTTCCTTTCTGCATAATTGCCATGCTCTGAAACCTGTTGCCATTTGTCTGTTCAGCTGTGCGATAACGACCTTAGTTGAGTAAAATTTTTTTTATCTTTTTCTTGTGTGAGCAAGTAAAACTGGTAATCTGCAAGTAAATAAACTTTACACACACACAAAAAAAAACGTTTTCAGTACCTTTATGCAGCAGTGCATGATGAAACCTGAAGAAATTTGCAGACATTCAGTACCATCTCCCTTTGCAGTTTCCAGCACATGTTCTATTACTTTTTTTTTAAATGCTTGCCGAGGCATGGGCAGGAGCTCTGCCATTTCATATTTTCATATAAGAAGAAAAGAGTTGCCCGGTTAATTTGAGGAAAACCAGGCGAACACCAAATTATTACAGACACTAAAGACAGAAAAAGAAAACTAGAGGTTGGTGGCAGGGTTTAGGCAAGATATTGTGTGGTCAAGTTAAAGTTTTTTTCCAAACCGCAAAAAAATAAATAAACTGAAGTATTTTTCCAGCACACGGATGCGCTAACATTTTCTTTTATGAACTTGAAAGGTGAGGTGATTTCTGAGACCTATGTTCTCGAATACGGAACTGATTGTTTGGAGATGCATGTTGGTGCTATCGTACCCCGTGAGCGTGTTTTGATCGTTGATGATCTGGTTGCAACTGGTGGGACACTTTGTGCTGCTATAAATCTTCTGGGTACGTATCACGTACCTTTCAAGTACTCCCGCCATTTTCATTTACTTCGATCAAGTTTGTATAGAAAATATTGACATCCATAATAGTAAATCAATATCATTAGAGTCTGAATATATTTTCATATCATACGTATTCATTATTATGAAATTTATGTTATTGCCTACAAACTTGGTCAAACACTATAAAGTTTGACTTAGGTAAAACCTAGTATGTGGAATAAATAAAAACAGAGGGAGTATAATATTATGCATCCCCTGCAGTCTTGACCTGTACTTGCATGGTAATTTCAAACCAAATGCGACTAAATAGTACAGCCTCTGTTCATTAATATAAGACCTTTTTCTGGACTTATGGTCAGTCTAAAAAACGTCTTATATTAATGGACAGAGGGGATAACTGTGAATTTGGTAAGGAATCCAGACAGAATACCTTGCATTTGATCACTATTTGCTTGGGTAATTCGTATGGATGCCATTTTATTTAGTTGTCTGTTACTTGTGCAACTTCAGAGGTTATACCCTTTCCACTGGCACATTCAAAGCACATTATTCACTGACCGGTGCAACAGTTAATCAGTCAATTCTCGTCTTGTTAGCCCGTGACACATTTGCAGAACTGAAGGCACCAGTGCATGGCAGACCGGTAATTGCTTAGTAGGAGTATCAGATTCAAGTATCTTATCAAGTGGAGTATCACTTGTCTTGAAACTGTACCACACCATGCACATCTTTTACCACCCTAATTAATCTAATCCACAACGGCATCAGCATTGTCAGAAACAGCTTAAATAATCCCTGGAATGCAATAGACTAATTGGATTCTCATGTACGGATGGCAGTCCTCCATACAACTTGGTGCTAACTGATACTGACCTAGTTATATATATTAATTAGTGTGAAATCTTCCGTAATGGGACATGCTTTATATCTTGGCAAGATCTCTCCGGAGAGAATCTTGTTTGAAGATATGTCCTGGTACAAATTGATGTGGAAGCATGATTTGATGTTGACACTACATGTTTTGGGGGCTTCAATCACAGAATCAAGTACTCTCACCCAGAATGCTATACTATCTTTTCAGCTGCACCTTTCCTTGTCTGCACTTACTCTGACGCTGTCATGCCATTAAGCATGTGTCTTTTTTAATACTCCCTCCTTCCCAAAATCTTAGGCATATAAGCTTTTGCACGCAATTCCATAATCTAAGGCGCACATGCCTTTTATCTCATTCAGTTAGAGCCATCACCAACGAGTCCTATTTTTTTGGAAAGGAAAACAAATAGTTACATGGGTCTCTCGTGCAGTTAGCTCATAGCATCCTCTTTGTTTGAGATTGGATCGCTCAAATGAACCTACGCTAATTTTCGTGCTGGATCTAATACGCCTAACATTATGGGAAAGAGGGAGTAGTATTTTGCACAACCTTGTTTCTAGAACGCTATGCTGCCTTTTGGATACTTTTCTAGATGAATTTTATCTTGCACTGGTAAAAAGTAGATAGGTATTTTTTGAATACCTTTTCTTACCGAACAGTTTGATTTCCAGAACGTGCTGGAGCTGATGTCGTTGAGTGTGCTTGTCTCATTGGGCTCCCTAAATTTAAGGTATTTCGTCTTTCTATACACATAAATCAGATCATACTATCCAAAGTGTCGATTGACATCTAAATCTGATATATGCACACATTATATTTCTGCTTCTTAGTTATCACAGCTCGTATCTGTTAGCAATTCTCATTCGTTTACTGCTCTGTCTGAAGCCTAAATTACACTGTCACCGGATTTGACCACTTGAATCGCATAGTCTTGGCCTGTGCACCTTTACTAGTTTGCTCAGATGCTGTCTGCTCTGCACAC
Source organism: Aegilops umbellulata (assembly GCA_032464435.1). Taxonomy (NCBI): domain Eukaryota; kingdom Viridiplantae; phylum Streptophyta; class Magnoliopsida; order Poales; family Poaceae; genus Aegilops; species Aegilops umbellulata. The sequence continues at coordinate 182,113,068 of CP136057.1, read as the reverse complement.
TTCATATAGCCGGTTGGCGCCATGTAGCTTCAGACAGTGGCGTCAATGGCTTGTTTCCACAAAAGGCGGCCATGAACAAACATGACTGACCATGTCTATTCCTCACAATCACAGCTGAGATAGTCGCATGAGTGTTAAGTACCAGCTGGTTATCCATAGGCTTGAGCAAAACAACTTGGGAATGAGGCATTTCTTTTCCCTTTTCCCCCTCTTCAAAACATATACTCGGTATATTTGTTCACAAAACGGGGCTGTGTTTCTTACTAGCTTGTGCAATTGCACTATCATGAATAAGTAATACCAGTATTGGTCAAGGAATGGGGACTTGCATTTTATTTAGCGATGGTGCATCCTGTGGTGCTCATGTTGCAGAATAAGTGACGTGCCTTACTAGATAGCGGATAGAGATCATGTGGCATCAAATGTCTGAGGACAATGTGAAAGAAGCATCAGGAACCATTCTTTAGTATTCGCTGTCAATCCTACACCAGTCACTGCAGTTGCTTGAAAAGCTTTCCATCAGGAACCATTCTGAATTAGCGAATTATCCTACTAGCTTGTGAAAGATTGTTGCTTGAATCTGGTCACTGAGACAGCAACTCGGTCCCATGCAGGATTTTTACAAGCTCAACGGGAAGCCTGTCTATGTACTGGTGGAGTCTCTGGAATATGAAAAATAAGAAACCGGTGACCAGGTGAGGTGAGCCTCTCTCGCAGGCCCCTTTTCTGTTCTTGCAAACCCCTGAACCTGAACTCAATATCGAGTGGTGCCGTGCTCTCATCTGGTCTTTTTTTTTCTTCTTCTCAGGGACGCATCATGGCTTCATCCTGCTGCGGTAGTATTAGGGAGTGGGGGAGGTTAGGGAGCGGTACGTGAATGGATGGGTGTAGTCTTTGTAGGCTGAGTGGTTTCTTCAACTGTACTGAAGAGCTTCTTCCTTGTGCTCGGGAGAAATGATCGTTAGCTGAGACGTGAGTCCTGTAGTTCCATTATTATTATTGGTTATTATTAATTGTGTGGTTTGATTTCGTTCTTTGGCACGGGCAACGTCTGCAGATGGTGGTGTGTGTGACGGGAATCACAGAGTGGAGTGCAGTGTTTCGTCCTGGGCGATCCCGTGTACGTTAGGGCCGGCCAAAGCGTGGTGCATGTCGTGTCGTACGCCTCATGCATGCATGCGGCGATGCGCTGCCCTGCTTGCTTTCAGCGTCGATCGTGGCAGGGCAGGCGACGTGTTTTGTTTTGTCACGTCGATCGGACTGGCAGGCAGGGCTTGCCGGCCGGTCAGAGCCTACAGCCTACAGGAGTCGTTCTCCGGCTAGCTAATCTGTCGTACGGCTCAGGCGTGTCGTACGTGAAGTTGTTGCCGGCTGCGGTAGGAGTAGCTGCATCATCCACCATGGGACAAAATTACTTTTCTGACCCTTAGTGTAAAGAAAATTCCGATTTGACCTTGTATCAAAATAAATTTTGTTTCTGACCTTTTCTGGTGACGCCAAGGTCCTGGCGTCTGGGTTACGAAGCAGACGCCAGGTTCCCTGGCGTCTGGCCCCTGGCCCGCACTGCCCGCCTGCCCGTTGACCTGCTGACGTGGCAAAGGGGCCAGACGCCAGCTAATTTTTTTTAAATAATACATTTTTTTTATTAATTTACAGAAATATTACGCTGAAAAAAGAATTTTCAAAAATAATACACCGTCGGCCCACTGCTGGCTGATTGAGCCCAGTCGGCCCACAGCAGGCCGACTGGTGGCCCATCAGCTTGCTGCTGGCCGATTGGGCTGTCGGCCACCAGATGGAAGCCCAGTCGGCCTGCAGCTGGCCGATAGGCGCGCAGCTGGCCGATAGGCCTGCAGCTGGCCGACTATGCCTGCTGTGGGCCGACTGGTGCATGCTTATTTTGAATACATGATGATATTTTTTAAAACTATATATTTTAACACGTTATGAATACATGGTAACATTTCTTCAAATACATTTTTAATGGAAATAACATTTTTTTTAAACCACACAACATTTTTTAAAATTGTATAGCTTTTCTGAAATTTTCATAAACTTTTTTTAGAAACACGCGAATATTTTCTAAAAATGTCATGATCAATCTAAACATTTTTTAACCCACGTGATATGTGAGTATATTGATTGTAATATGATCTTATATTATGGGATGAAGGGAGTACCATTTTTTACAATGTCATGGATATTTTTTGGAAACACGAGAATATTTCGAGCAAAGGTGACGTACATTCTTTAAGTGGCACGAACAATTTTTTTACATTATGCAAACATTTGTTCATATTTTCCAAAAAAATTGCATGCATTTTTTGAAAGGCGGGAACCTTTTTCCATTGTGATGAACATTTGTTTAGATAGTTATCGACATTTCCAAACTGCGCTTTTCCCGCCACCCATTTCCCGCCTACCCTTTCCCGCCACCCAGTTCCCGCCACCCATTTCCCGCCAACCCGTTCCCGCCACCCGTTTCCCGCAGAAATATGATCATAGAGTACTAAATATGATCTTGTATTTCCGATAACAGAGTACTAAAATAGAGTAGGCATATGTCTCGTACATAAGTACATAGTCATTTGTCTCATACATATAATAGACATAAGTCTCACTCAGAAATAGATGGTAATGTCTCTACTGATACTGATAGATAGGAGCGTCAATGACGACGTCTGGCCTGCCGGGGAGGCGGATCTCGAAGGACAAATTCATCACATATAACTCGGTTTCCTGTAGCAATGCAACTCAACAACCCTTTTCCATTGCCATCCGCTCAACATTTCTTGAATCTTGCCATCATCAGTTATGTCAATCAATTTTCTTTCCCCAGGGCCATCTGAGTGCTTCCTGCTGACGTAGTACACAAAATCGTCTTCCTTCAACCCTTGCTTCAACATGAATTTAGTCTTCAACCAATCAAAAGTGAGGTCCACTTCACTAACTTGCACAACAGTTGGAGAAAAGCCTTGGACATGAACAATAGGGCTAAGCACCCACTGAGTACCCTCAGCCATCTGCAACACACAAATCGCATTGAGTACCTAACCTACCCCTTAATATCCCACTAATTAGTTGACATCTATTATATGAACAAATACTACCGGAGCAGCTACGAAAAATAAAATGTGGGCTGAAATATACCCTTGAAGCGTGCCTGCGACGGAAGAACGAAGAACGGCGGCCACGAAACTGCCTGTGCTCCGGCTCCAACGAAGAACGACGAACAACAGCTTCACCTCCACCACAGTGCCCCAACTTGACCGGCAGCACACTGCAATGCTTATCCAGCTCCGTCTGAAGGGGGTTTTATAGGTAGAGAGAAGAGAATGGCGGGAAAGGGTTGGCGGGAAAGGGTTGGCGGGAAACGGGTGGCGGGAAAGGGTTGGCGGGAAAGGGTGGCGGGAAACGGGTGGCGGGAAAGGGTTGGCGGGAAATGGGAGGATGGAAACGGGTGGCGGGAAACGGTTGGCGGGAAAGGGTTGGCGGGAAATGGGAGGATGGAAACGGGTGGCGGGAAACGGGTGGCGGGAAAGGGGTGGCGGGAAAGGGTTGGCGGGAAACGGGTGGCGGGAAACGGGTGCGGGAAACGTGGCGGGAAACTTCACCTCCACCACCTATAAAACCCCCTTCAGACGGAGGTGGATAAGCATTCCAGTGTTGCGTAGTTGAGATGTCCCATTATCCTTTCGATCGTAGTTTTCACCCTGGGATGAGCGCGACTCTTCTGAGGCTAGCTAGCGATTTCAGGATGGACAATAGGACAGTTCCATGGGACGAACTCACCAGTAGTGACACCATAATGAATGAGTTGGCTCACCAATTACGTAGGTCTGGGTGGCCTGAAAGGACCTATGAGGAGGTACGCAAAGAACTTCTTAGGTTGGATGAAAGGTGGAAGAGGGTAGTGCTGCCGAAGAGTGAAACTTTCAGAAGGACTGCAAGAAATAATCCATGTTTATGGACTGAGGAGAGCGAGGACGAAGATGATATCTTCATGCCGCCGCTTCCGGGTTCTTCATCGTCGAAGTGCAAGAGTTCTTCATCGTCGACGGGCAAGGTTTCTGCATCATCGAAGGGCAAAAGTTCTTCATCGTCGAAGGGCAAGAGTTCTGCATCAACGGAGGATGACGATGATGACTTCATGTAGTATGTAAGCTTTATTCCAGTTGTACCTCAACAAGTAGGGCATTATGTTGTACCTTAATTTCATTTTGTAGTATGTAAGTTGTATTTATTAAGTTTAATTCAAATGTGCTTGTATCTTAATTATCGGTTGTAGTCTCTTTGGAAATGTAACTGGAATACTGACTCTCATACGTAGATAATCATATGTCTCATACATAAGTACATAGGCATTTGTCTCATACATAGAATAGACATAAGTCTCACACATAAATAGATGGTAATGTCTCTACTGAAAGATAGAAGCGTCAGTGACGACGTCTGGCCTGGCGGGGAGGCGGATCTGGAAGCGGCGACCATCCCCACCTGTCGGGTGGCCTAAGTTGACGAGGAGGAATCTCAGACTCTACCTGGTCATGATGTGTATCCTGTGTGGGGCCTGGTGGAGGAGTGGAATACATGTTCATCCACTGGGTGTGCTGCGACATCTGAGACTGTATGTTCTCCTCGGGATGTTGATCACTCCCCCACGTATCATGTGATGCCGCCATAGACGCCTGATATCCGTAGGCTCCTGATATTTTTTTGTATAAATCATGAACATTCATATACATTTTTAACATTTTTGCTAATATAACATATGAAGACACATACCTGCTGGCTGTGACGGCTGCTCTGGCTCAAACACGAAGCTAGACGAGGGACCGTGCTGCTGTGGCTGTGGAGAAAACACGAAGCTCGACGTGGGACCATAGTGCTGTGGTTGCTGCCACGTTGAACTGCCAGGTTGATCAGGACGGGGTGGCCTGGCTGTCGGCTGAAGTGCTAGACGTGGACGTGGTTGATGTCGGTGCGTGGAGTGACGCGGCTGCTGCTGGTGGTGCTGAACAACGTCGGTTCTCCGGGTGCACGTGATAGCCTCGTACGCAGACCGTATCTTGTTCTGAATTCGTTCCAAGAAGGGTTGTATCAGTGGACGGTGTTGAAGAAGAGGTCCAGACGACAGTGATCGTCCAAAGGTGGTCACGTCGTTGTAGACATCGTACGTCAAGGAAGCCTGCAAATTTCCATGACGATTAATAATGATTGTTTCTTGCAAATTTCCAGTACTTAAAGAAAATATATCTTACCGCGTACTGCCTAGAGCCCGAAGTGTCATAGCTCGGGTACATATCCGACGGAGTAGGATCCGGTATCTCCTCTGGGTTGGAGTGCTCAATGATGCGTAACCGGGTTCCGGTCATGTAGCGCCGCAAATAGAGATTGAATTCACCGAGCTCAAAATTGTGATTCTCGTGCCATAGATTTGTGTTTGCTGTCTCCCATTCTATAACATACGGCTCTAGTCTAACTAGCCAGTCAGCAGTTGTCCTATTCATGCCCTTCCTTGTCGTCCTAAAATTGTGTTCTGTGTTCATCAATTACCTAAAGCTTCGAATGGAGTACTATGATAGATAATGCAACATTGAAAAACTGGTTAATACCTGTGGATGTGTGCTGGCACCGGGTTCTCTGTAGGAGGAGGCAGCTCCAACTGCAGAAGACCAAATTGCCTCATAACCCTCTGTTGTGCCATCTCCTCAACGAAGACATCAAAGATGATCTTTGATTTTGTCATCCAGTAATCTCGGTCCCTTGTGCATAGCACAGATATACCACCAGGGTATCTCGCTTGTATGGCTGCTTCCGTATAGGGCTGCCAGATGACCCCGGTGTACGCATCGAACTGCTCGTTCAATGCTGTGTATGCCTTCCTGGTCTGATCACTAGCAAAGCGTCTCTGCAGAAAACAAAAGTTAGTATCCGCTAGCATCGAACTATCTCTTGTGCAGAAAAAAGTTGCATTAAACTACAAAACGGTGCATACCTCGCGACGTGTCCAACACAGACCGAAAGTAGGCATGTCGATGCCGTCAACATCAAACATGGCGTTTATAGGCTTACGAACACGTACATCTGGTCGCCCTATAGAGAACCTCTCCCACGACCACAGCTGTAGGAATAGAGGGCATCCAAGAAGGGTTGGCTTTCTCGATGTAAGCTGGCAACCGTTGCACATACCTCGGTATGTAGCCGCTAAGACCGCCGAACCCCAACTCCTCTGTCTGATATCATCTGCCGTCTGAGCGCTCGCAATCTCGAGTGCCATAGTGATGTAGAGCGCGCTAATAGTGGTGACATGGTTCTCCGTGAACATCACCTTGCCGAAAAGCCACAGTAAGTAGGCCTCCAGGCTCCGAGTGATCTGTTCCGCAGTCAACGGCGCCCGAAAGTTCTAGATCTGCATTAATCAAAGAGAAACTTTTAGTAAGCCGCAATTATTTTCTGTAAAACTATATGCACGAGAACTTGAAGATAAGAGGTAGGGGAAATTACCCGGAAATTGAGCAACCACTCATACTTTGGTCCGTGATGCTCCCATACCGGATCCGGAGCATCCGGAAAAACACCATGAAAACGTTGTGTAAGAGCTCGCTCCCAACCAGCCGGTGCGTCCAACGGTCCTATGGCATGACCTGCCAATGGTAGTCCGAGCAAAAGTGACACATCCTCCAGAGTAGGGGCCATCTCTCCCCATCGGAAGTGAAACGTGTGGGTCTCTGGCCTCCAACGGTCCACTAAGCAGCTCAGCAAGGACCCGTCGATGGCGAGGCGTTTCTCACCCGGGATAGACTCAACCAGACGCGCGAAAGGTAAAAGGCCGGCCCATTTCAACCTTCATCAGAGAACATTTGGGTTAGTGTCTCCCATTAATATGCATGTCAGTGTGCAAATTAACAAAGCACGTACCGCTCAAGCCATCCTCGATGTATCATCCAGTTTTCCTTAGGAGTACGAGTGACCAGAGGCTCAAGCTTGCGCTCAGACCATATCGCAGCACGATGACCCCTATCAATGTCCCCATTCAGCAACCACATTCCTGACATTCCTGCACACTTAATAAAAATTCAGAACACGGTGCCACACTTAATAAAAATTCAGAACATAGTGGCACATTTAAAAAAAATTCAGAACTTAGTGCCACACTTAAAAAAAATTCAGAATATAGTGCCACACTTAATACAAATTCAGAACATAGTGCCACACTTAATACAAATTCAGAACATAGTGCCACACTTAATACAAATTCAGAACATACTACTGCTAGCTTAGCTTCTTCCTCTCGCCCTTACTCCTCTACTGCCTCTACCTCCTCTTCTTCCCCGGTTGCCTCGTCCACGCCCAGTGACGAAAGTAGGACTCCCCATATGTAAAAATGTGTAGCTGCTCCGATGATATTCCGTACTATATGTGGATGTGAAGTATTTAGGAGTGTCAGTATTTGCAGTAGCTCCGGTAAAATCCGTATTTAGGAGTGTCAGTATTTGGAGTATTATTTAAAAAAAATTAGCCAGACGCCAGGGACCCTGGCGTCTGGCCCTGGTAGTTTTACACGAGCGCGGGCCCAGCCCACCCATCCCCCCATCTCCAACCTCTACCTGGCGGCGGCCGAACAAGAACAGAGGCTCTCGCCCCTCTTCTCCCTCACATCAAATCCCCCCTTGATCTACTCCATCCTCCACCCAAATTTGTGGATTTGAGGCCCCCAAGCATCCTTGAGGTATTCTCCCCCATTCCCTCCAATTTTTTTATTAGAACATCTCTTTTTGGTTGCATTATTCATCATTGGGAGATGTTAGATGAGTACTTGTTGTTTTTGTTTTAGTAAATTTTCTGTAGTTGTTAGATGGTATAGTTGATTTGTAGATAGTAGATGATGTGTTGTTGAATATGTATGCAATTAGAAATTTTTTGGTTCATATGTAGATTATCCTATTTGCTTATTTTTTTGCAAAAGAGATGATGAAATTGATGGTTGTATGTGACATGATTTGTTCCACAGATTGGGTTGTATAAATTAGATGTTATGTATTTGCATATGTTTTGAATATGAGTGTTTTAAGGGAGAGAGAGATGTTGCATATGATGAAATTGTGCATATGGTTATGTGACACCATATTGTTTGAGAATTTTATTTGATTGAAAGATGATGTGCATATATTTGAGAAGAATGATGTGGTCATATGGAAAAAAGAATGCATGACTTGGAGAAGAAAATTGTATTGTTTGATATTGTTCATGTATTCATAGATGTTTGTGATTTGTTTTGTAGGATGGCGGATGGTGATGGACCTTGGTATGACGGATTAATCGATGAGTGGGATAAGGAGCATCGTGCTCGTGCCATTGAGAATGGACATGTAAGAAGCCAGACTGGGTCAATTTTCGTTGTTTCTCATTTGTGTTCTTGTATTGATTATTAAAACATCACTTTATTTGCAGGTTGTAGTTGCTATGCGCATGAGGGGTCATTCCGCTGATGACTTTGATTACAACCCGCGGTATGAGCCTTACATTCGGAGATTGGGTCTTCTCCCATTCGTGTTGCAGCTTAAGTAACGCGCTCCGCCGGTGAACCACGCGGCGCTGACCGCACTTGTGGATCGTTGGAGTCCGGAGACTCACTCGTTCCACCTTCCATTTGGGGAGATGACGATGACCCTACAGGACATGGCTATGATAAGCGGCCTTCCTATCAACGGACAAGCTGTTACCGGTCGTGTCAGCGGGGGTAATTGGCGAGAACGGACTGCCGATTTAATTGGTGTTCAGCCCGAGGGCCGTCAGGAAGGCAAGGCCGATACCGCGAAAGTGAGGCATTCTTGGCTAAAAATGGTCAGGGGAAACACCAATCCGTGCCCTCAGGATGCCAATGACATGGTTGTGCAGCAGTACGCGCGGGCCTATCTTTGGTATGTACTAACCAAGGTAGTCTTCTCCGATGCAACCGGGAACTCAGCCCTCTGGATGTTCTTGGAGCTACTCAATAACTGGGATACCCAGTATAGCTGGGGTTCGGCCGCACTAGCATATTTGTATCGTCAGGTAAGAGATATTTGCAACCATTTATCTTGCATTTGTAATGCGCCTCCATATCTAACATGTTTGTTTGATTGCAGCTTGACTTGTCGTGTCGGAGAAAGGGAGATACATCCTCATTGTCTGGGTTTGTTTTGAGCCTATCCGTGTGGATGTGGGAGCGGATCCCGGTTGGACGGCCCGATTTCAAGAACCCCCTCTTGGCAAACCCACGGGGTAATCATGATGGCTTGCATGATGATGATCCATATCGGCGCCCTACGGTTGCTTACTATTGGGAACAAGTGACAGTCTACACAGGAAGCTCGCATGTGCGATACAAGTGCTATATGAACGAGCTGGACACCTTGACTGCTGAGCAGGTTTTGAGAAGTTCGATGAGATAAAATTTAGTCAAAAAATAAAACTTATGTAGCTAACAATGTATCTCTTTGTTTTGTAGGTATATTGGTTGCCTTATGTGGAATATCGTGACTTTGATCTTAATGAGATGTGCACGCGTCATAGCCATCTTTGGCGGGCGAGGTGTCCAATGATATGCTTCTTCGCCGTCGAGTGGCACTTTGTAGACCGTGTGGCAAGACAATTTGGAAAAAGACAAGGTATTCCAATTGAGGAGAGCAAGGAGGAAATTCAATCTCTGCATCGGTAAGCAAGCATGCCTTGAGTATGCAGTAGAGCATTGAATAAGTCAATGTTTGCTAATGCTTTGTCCCGTGCATCATTTGTAGGTTCGATCGAAGGAACAATCAGGATATATCGGATTGGGCAAACAAACACCGTGCTGAAGGAAATATGCCCTAGAGGCAATAATAAAGTTATTATTTATTTCCTTACATATCATGATAAATGTTTATTATTCATGCTAGAATTGTATTAACCGGAAACATAATACATGTGTGGATACATAGACAAACAGAGTGTCACTAGTATGCCTCTACTTGACTAGCTTGTTAATCAAAGATGGTTAAGTTTCCTAACCATAGACAAAAGGAGTTGTCATTTGATTAACAAGGTCACATCATTAGTTGAATGATCTGATTGACATGACCCATTCCATTAGCATAGCACCCGATCGTTTAGTATGTTGCTATTGCTTTTATCCATGACTTGTACATGTTCCTTTGACTATGAGATTATGCAACTCCCGTTTGCCGGAGGAACACTTTGGGTGCTACCAAACGTCACAACGTAACTGGGTGATTATAAAGGAGTACTACAGGTGTCACCAAAGGTAGATGTTGGGTTGGCGTATTTCGAGATTAGGATTTTCACTCCAATTGTGGGAGAGGTATCTCTGGGCCCTCTCGGTAATGCACATCACTTAAGCCTTGCAAGCATTGCAACTAATGAGTTAGTTGCGGGATGATGTATTACGGAACGAGTAAAGAGACTTGCCGGTAACGAGATTGAATTAGGTATTGGATACCGACGATCGAATCTCGGGCAAGTAACATACCGATGGACAAAGGGAACAACGTATGTTGTTATGCGGTCTGACCGATAAAGATCTTCGTAGAATATGTAGGAGCCAATATGGGCATCCAGGTCCCACTATTGGTTATTGACCGGAGACGTGTCTCGGTCATGTCTACATTGTTCTCGAACCGTAGGGTCCGCACGCTTAAGGTTACGATGACAGTTATTATGAGTTTATGCATTTTGATGTACCGAAGGAGTTCGGAGTCCCGGATGTGATCACGGACATGACGAGGAGTCTCGGAATGGTCGAGACATAAAGATTGATATATTGGACGGCTATGTTCGGACATCGGAATGGTTCCGAGAGGTTTCGGATATTACCGGAGTGCCGGAGGGGTTACCGGAACCCCCCGGGGGAAGTATGGGCCTTATTGGGCCGCGAGGGGAGAGAGAGGGCCGTGCCAGGAGGTGGCGTGCACCCCCCCATGAGGAATCCGAATTGGACAAGGAGGGGGGCGCGGCCCCCCTTTCCCTCTCCCTCTCCCTCTCCTTCCTTCCCCCCTTCCCCCTCCTAGTTGGACTAGGAAAGGGGAGTCCTACTCCTACTAGGAGGAGGACTCCCCCCTCCCTTGGCGCGCCTCTCTAGGCCGGCCGGCCTCCCCCTTGCTCCTTTATATACGGGGGCAGGGGGGCACCCCAAGACACACAAGTTGATCATTGAGATCGTTCCTTAGCCGTGTGCGGTGCCCCCCTCCACCATATTCCACCTCGGTCATATTGTAGCGGTGCTTAGGTGAAGCCCTGCGACAGTAGAACATTAAGATCGTCACCACGCCGTCGTGTTGACAGAACTCTTCCTCGAAGCTTTGCTGGATCGGAGCCCGGGGAACGTCATCGAGCCGAACGTGTGCCAAGAACTCGGAGGTGCCGGAGTAACGGTGCTTGGATCGGTCGGATCGTGAAGACGTACGACTACATCAACCGCATTGATATAACGCTTCCGCTTTTGGTCTACGAGGGTACGTAGACAACACTCTCCCCTCTCGTTGCTATGCATCACCATGATCTTGCGTGTGCGTAGGAATTTTTTTGAAATTACTACGTTCCCCAACAGTGGCATCCGAGCCAGGTTTTTATGGTTTGATGTTATTTGCACGAGTAGAACACAAGTGAGTTGTGGACGATACAAGTCATACTGCCTACCAGCATGTCATACTTTGGTTCAGCGATATTGTTGGATGAGACGACCCGAACCAACCTTACGCGTACGCTTACGCGAGACCGGTTCCCTCGACGTGCTTTGCACACAGATGGCTTGCGGGAGACTGTCTCACCAACTTTAGTTGAACCAAGTGTGGCTACGCCCGGTCCTTGAGAAGGTTAAAACGGAGTCTATTTGACAAACTATCATTGTGGTTTTGATGCGTAGGTAAGATGAGTTCTTGCTTAAAGCCCGTAGCAGCCACGTAAAACTTGCAACAAACAAAGTAGAGGACGTCTAACTTGTTTTTGCAGGGCATGTTGTGATGTGATATGGTCAAGACGTGATGCTATATTTTATTGTATGAGATGATCATGTTTTGTAACCGAGTTATCGGCAACCGGCAGGAGCCGTATGGTTGTCGCTTTATTGTATGCAATGCAATCGCCCTGTAATGCTTTACTTTATCACTAAGCGGTAGCGATAGTCGTAGAAGCATAAGATTGGCGAGACGACAACGATGCTACGATGGAGATCAAGGTGTCGCGCCGGTGACAATGGTGATCATGATGGTGCTGCAGAGATGGAGATCACGAAGCACAAGATGATGATGACCATATCATATCACTTATATTGATTTGCATGTGATGTTTATCTTTTATGCATCTTATCTTGCTTTGATTGACGGTAGCATTATAAGATGATCTCTCACTAAATTATCAAGAAGTGTTCTCCCCGAGTATGCACCGTTGCCAAAGTTCGTCGTGCCCAGACACCACGTGATGATCGGGTGTGATAAGCTCTACGTCCATCTACAACGGGTGCAAGCCAGTTTTGCACACGCGGAATACTCGGGTTATACTTGACGAGCCTAGCATATGCAGATATGGCCTCGGAACACGGAGACCGAAAGGTCGAGCGTGAATCATATAGTAGATATGATCAACATGATGATGTTCACCATTGAGAACTAATCCATTTCACGTGATGATCGGTTATGGTTTAGTTTGATTTGGATCACGTGATCACTTAGAAGATTAGAGGGATGTCTATCTAAGTGGGAGTTCTTAAGTAATATGATTAATTGAACTTAAATTTATCATGAACTTAGTCCCTGATAGTATCTTGCTTGTTTGTGTTAATTGTAGATAGATGGCTCGTGCTGTTGTTCCGTTGAATTTTAATACGTTCCTTGAGAAAGCAAAGTTGAAAGATGATGGTAGCAATTACACGGACTGGGTCCGTAACTTGAGGATTATCCTCATTGCTGCACAGAAGAATTACGTCCTGGATGCACCGCTAGGTGCCAGGCCTACTGCTGGAGCAACACCAGATGTTATGAACGTCTGGCAGAGCAAAGCTGATGACTACTCGATAGTTCAGTGTGCCATGCTTTACGGCTTAGAACCGGGACTTCAACGGCGGTTTGAGAACCATGGAGCATATGAGATATTCCAGGAGTTGAAGTTGATATTCAAACAGAATGCCTGGATTGAGAGATATGAGGTCTCCAATAAGTTCTATAGCTGCAAGATGGAAGAGAATGGGTCTGTCAGTGAGCACATACTCAGAATGTCTGGGTATTACAATCACTTGAGTCAACTGGGAGTTAATCTTCTGGATGATTGTGTCATTGACAGAATTCTTCAATCACTGCCACCAAGCTACAAAGGCTTCGTGATGAACTATAATATGCAAGGGATAGATAAGACTATGCCCGAGCTCTTCGCAATGCTAAAGGCTGCGGAGGTAGAAATCAAGAAGGAGCATCAAGTGTTGATGGTCAATAAGACCACCAGTTTCAAGAAGAAGGGCAAAGGGAAGAAGAAGGGGAACTTCAAGAAGAACAGCAAACAAGTTGCTGCTCAAGCGAAGAAACCCAAGTCTGGACCTAAGCCTGAAACTGAGTGCTTCTACTGCAAGCAGACTGGTCACTGGAAGCGGAACTGCCCCAAGTATCTGGCGGACAAGAAGGATGGAAAGGTGAACAAAGGTATATGTGATATACATGTTATTGATGTGTACCTTACTAGAGCTCGCAGTAGCACCTGGGTATTTGATACTGGTTCTGTTGCTAATATTTGCAACTCGAAACAGGGACTACGGATTAAGCGAACACTGGCAAAGGACGAGGTGACGATGCGCGTGGGAAATGGTTCCAAAGTCGATGTGATCGCGGTCGGCACGCTACCTCTACATCTACCTTCGGGATTAGTATTAGACCTAAATAATTGTTATTTGGTGCCAGCGTTGAGCATGAACATTATATCTGGATCTTGTTTGATGCGAGACGGTTATTCATTTAAATCAGAGAATAATGGTTGTTCTATTTATATGAATAATATCTTTTATGGTCATGCACCCTTGAAGAGTGGTCTATTTTTGATGAATCTCGATAGTAGTGGTACACATATTCATAATGTTGAAGCCAAAAGATGCAGAGTTAATAATGATAGTGCAACTTATTTGTGGCACTGCCGTTTAGGTCATATCGGTGTAAAGCGCATGAAGAAACTCCATACTGATGGACTTTTGGAACCACTTGATTATGAATCACTTGGTACTTGCGAACCGTGCCTCATGGGCAAGATGACTAAAACACCGTTCTCCGGTATTATGGAGAGAGCAACAGAGTTATTGGAAATCATACATACAGATGTATGTGGTCCGATGAATATTGAAGCTCGTGGCGGATATCGTTATTTTCTCACCTTCACAGATGATTTAAGCAGATATGGGTATATCTACTTAATGAAACACAAGTCTGAAACATTTGAAAAGTTCAAAGAATTTCAGAGTGAAGTTGAAAATCATCGTAACAAGAAAATAAAGTTTCTATGATCTGATCGTGGAGGAGAATATTTGAGTTACGAGTTTAGTCTACATTTGAAACAATGCGGAATAGTTTCACAACTCACGCCACCCGGAACACCACAGCGCAATGGTGTGTCCGAACGTCGTAATCGCACTTTACTAGATATGGTGCGATCTATGATTTCTATTACAGATTTACCACTATCGTTTTGGGGTTATGCTCTAGAGACGGCCGCATTCACGTTAAATAGGACACCGTCAAAATCTGTTGAGACGACGCCTTATGAGCTATGGTTTGGCAAGAAACCAAAGTTGTCGTTTCTTAAAGTTTGGGGCTGCGATGCTTATGTGAAAAAGCTTCAACCTGATAAGCTCGAACCCAAATCGGAGAAATGTGTCTTCATAGGATACCCAAAGGAAACAGTTGGGTACACCTTCTATCACAGATCCGAAGGCAAGACATTTGTTGCTAAAAATGGATCCTTTCTAGAGAAGGAGTTTCTCTCGAAAGAAGTGAGTGGGAGGAAAGTAGAACTTGATGAGGTAACTGTACCTGCTCCCTTATTGGAAAGTAGTACATCACAGGAACCGGTTTCTGTGACATCTACACCAATCAGAGAAGAAGTTAGTGATGATGATCATGAGACTTCAGATCAAGTAACTGCTGAACCTCGTAGATCAACCAGAGTGAGATCCGCACCAGAGTGGTACGACAGTCCTATTCTGGAAATCATGCTACTAGATCATGACGAACCTACGAACTATGAAGAAGCGATGGTGAGCCTAGATTCCGCAAAATGGCTGGAAGCCATGAAATCTGAGATGGGATCCATGTATGAAAACAAAGTATGGACTTTGGTTGACTTGCCCGAGGGTCGGCAAGCAATAGAGAACAAGTGGATCTTTAAGAAGAAGACTGACGCCGACGGTAATGTTACTGTCTACAAAGCTCGACTTGTCGCAAAGGGTTTTCGACAAGTTCAAGGGATTGACTATGATGAGACCTTCTCACCCGTAGCGATGCTTAAATCTGTCCGAATCATGTTAGCAATTGCCACATTTTATGATTATGGAATTTGGCAAATGGATGTAAAGACTGCATTCCTGAATGGGTTTCTGGAAGAAGAGTTGTATATGATGCAACCAGAAGGTTTTATCGATCCAAAGGGAGCTAACAAAGTATGCAAGCTCCAGCGATCCATCTATGGACTGGTGCAAGCATCTCGGAGTTGGAATAAACGTTTTGATAGTGTGATCAAAGCATTTGGGTTTGTACAGACTTTTGGAGAAGCCTGTATTTACAAGAAAGTGAGTGGGAGCTCTGTAGCATTTCTGATATTATATGTAGATGACATATTACTGATTGGAAATGATATAGAATTTCTGGATAGCATAAAGGGATATTTGAATAAGAGTTTTTCAATGAAAGACCTCGATGAAGCTGCTTACATATTGGGCATTAAGATCTATAGAGATAGATCAAGACGCTTAATTGGACTTTCACAAAGCACATACCTTGACAAGATTTTGAAGAAGTTCAAAATGGATCAAGCAAAGAAAGGGTTCTTGCCTGTATTGCAAGGTGTGAAGTTGAGTAAGACTCAATGCCCGACCACTGCAGAAGATAGAGAGAAGATGAAAGATGTTCCCTATGCTTCAGCCATAGGCTCTATCATGTATGCAATGCTGTGTACCAGACCTGATGTGTGCCTTGCTATAAGTTTAGCAGGGAGGTACCAAAGTAATCTAGGAGTGGATCACTGGACAGCGGTCAAGAATATCCTGAAGTACCTGAAAAGGACTAAGGAAATGTTTCTCGTGTATGGAGGTGATAAAGAGCTCATCGTAAAGGGTTACGTTGATGCAAACTTTGACACTGATCCGGACGATTCGAAATCGCAAACCGGATACGTATTTACATTAAACGGTGGAGCTATCAGTTGGTGCAGTTCTAAACAAATCGTCGTGACGAGATCTACATGTGAAGCGGAGTACATAGCTGCTTCGGAAGCAGCAAATGAAGGAGTCTGGATGAAGGAGTTCATATCCGATCTAGGTGTCATACCTAGTGCATCGGGTCCAATGGAAATCTTTTGTGACAATACTGGAGCAATTGCCTTGGCAAAGGAATCCAGATTTCACAAGAGAACAAAGCACATCAAGAGACGCTTCAATTCCATCCGGGACTTGGTCCAGGTGGGAGACATAGAGATTTGCAAGATACATACGGATCTGAATGTGGCAGACCCGTTGACTAAGCGTCTTCCAAAACATGATCAGCACCAAGACTCCATGGGTGTTAGAATCATTACTGTATAATCTAGATTATTGACTCTAGTGCAAGTGGGAGACTGAAGGAAATATGCCCTAGAGGCAATAATAAAGTTATTATTTATTTCCTTACATATCATGATAAATGTTTATTATTCATGCTAGAATTGTATTAACCGGAAACATAATACATGTGTGGATACATAGACAAACAGAGTGTCACTAGTATGCCTCTACTTGACTAGCTTGTTAATCAAAGATGGTTAAGTTTCCTAACCATAGACAAAAGGAGTTGTCATTTGATTAACAAGGTCACATCATTAGTTGAATGATCTGATTGACATGACCCATTCCATTAGCATAGCACCCGATCGTTTAGTATGTTGCTATTGCTTTTATCCATGACTTGTACATGTTCCTTTGACTATGAGATTATGCAACTCCCGTTTGCCGGAGGAACACTTTGGGTGCTACCAAACGTCACAACGTAACTGGGTGATTATAAAGGAGTACTACAGGTGTCACCAAAGGTAGATGTTGGGTTGGCGTATTTCGAGATTAGGATTTGTCACTCCAATTGTGGGAGAGGTATCTCTGGGCCCTCTCGGTAATGCACATCACTTAAGCCTTGCAAGCATTGCAACTAATGAGTTAGTTGCGGGATGATGTATTACGGAACGAGTAAAGAGACTTGCCGGTAACGAGATTGAATTAGGTATTGGATACCGACGATCGAATCTCGGGCAAGTAACATACCGATGGACAAAGGGAACAACGTATGTTGTTATGCGGTCTGACCGATAAAGATCTTCGTAGAATATGTAGGAGCCAATATGGGCATCCAGGTCCCGCTATTGGTTATTGGCCGGAGACGTGTCTCGGTCATGTCTACATTGTTCTCGAACCGTAGGGTCCGCACGCTTAAGGTTACGATGACAGTTATTATGAGTTTATGCATTTTGATGTACCGAAGGAGTTTGGAGTCCCGGATGTGATCACGGACATGACGACGAGTCTCGGAATGGTCGAGACATAAAGATTGATATATTGGACGGCTATGTTCGGACATCGGAATGGTTCCGAGAGGTTTCGGATATTACCGGAGTGCCGGAGGGGTTACCGGAACCCCCCGGGGGAAGTATGGGCCTTATTGGGCCGCGAGGGGAGAGAGAGGGCCGCGCCAGGAGGTGGCGCGCCCCCCCCCATGAGGAATCCGAATTGGACAAGGAGGGGGGGGGGGGCGGCCCCCCTTTCCCTCTCCCTCTCCCTCTCCTTCCTTCCCCCCTTCCCCCTCCTAGTTGGACTAGGAAAGGGGAGTCCTACTCCTACTAGGAGGAGGACTCCCCCCTCCCTTGGCGCGCCTCTCTAGGCCGGCCGGCCTCCCCCTTGCTCCTTTATATACGGGGGCAGGGGGGCACCCCAAGACACACAAGTTGATCATTGAGATCGTTCCTTAGCCGTGTGCGGTGCCCCCTCCACCATATTCCACCTCGGTCATATTGTAGCGGTGCTTAGGCGAAGCCCTGCGACAGTAGAACATTAAGATCGTCACCACGCCGTCGTGCTGACGGAACTCTTCCCCGAAGCTTTGCTAGATCGGAGCCCGGGGAACGTCATCGAGCCGAACGTGTGCCAAGAACTCGGAGGTGCCGGAGTAACGGTGCTTGGATCAGTCGGATCGTGAAGACGTACAACTACATCAACCGCGTTGATATAACGCTTCCGCTTTCGGTCTACGAGGGTACGTAGACAACACTCTCCCCTCTCGTTGCTATGCATCACCATGATCTTGCGTGTGCGTAGGAATTTTTTTGAAATTACTACGTTCCCCAACACGTGCATGGATAGAAATTTGGAATCAAAGAGACACGCTAGTGCAATCAGAGAATAGACCTCACAATCAGCCCGCATATCAGAAGTATCAAGTGTGGTATGCGGATCGTTACCGGTTAAAGCTGAAGCCAGGTTGGACTCACGACGAGTGGTCGGAGTTGGTGTCTGAAGACCCGAAGACTGCAGAAGGTTATCATACCTTCAACACGGCTGTGAGAGACACCAGAGGGGCTCATGTTGACTATGCACCGATGCATGACGAAATGGTAGCCTGTTTGACCTATTCTAACATACTTGCATCATGTTGTCTTCTTTCAAATACATAAGTTTGGTGTGTTCATGAATTGCAGGGCCGAGAGTTGCTTCTGTGCGTCAACGATGCCAATGTTGCACTGAGTCATCCACTTGGTGGTGGATTATCTGAAAGAACTCTTAGGAGCACGATGGAGGTGTGACCAATATATTAGAAAAGTTTCTTTTCGCGGATTATATATTTCCATCTCATATCATAGCATATTTTGTGTTGTTGCAGAAGTTCAAGAAGCGGTTCCATAAGATGGCAGCAATGCTTTCTTGCCATGGTGCTAAGTCCAGTGAGGTGTACGCACCTGGTACCCGCGCCGCCAGAGCTCATAGACGACGTTTACTCCAGAACGATGATGACATGGAGGAGGAGGCAGCACATCAAGAGGAGCCAATGCATCAAGAGGAGCCAATGCATCAAGAGGAGCCAACACATCATGAGGAGCATGAGTATGATGCAACACAGCAAGAGGATCATGAGTATGATGTTGATGCTCCACAACCATCACAACCGACACAAGGCACTGCTCGTGATAGGAAAGGCAAAGCCATTGCTAAGACACAAGGCAAGAAAGGTAGAAAGAAGACATGGAACACACAATTCCATAGTCCGGAGTATCCTCTTAAGCTTATCCCAACAGGAATGCAAAGATATAAGGCCAACATTGAGGCGGAGGAGGATGCATACAACAAAGAGGAGGAGGAGGCTAGCGAAGAGGAGGAGCCTACACTTGCAACCATTGTGAAGAGAGGAAGGAAGAAGTGAGCTTTTGTTGGGAAGCGCATGAATTTGGTGGCGTTTGTATTCATGAACTTGGTGTCGTGCTAAAAACTTTGTATGCAAGTTTGGTTTGTTTCTTTTTAGGTTCTCTTGAATTTGGTGTGTTATGTATGCACTTGTTGCGTTATGTATGCATGAATTTGTCGTGATCTGTGGACTTGTTGTCGTTTGTATGCAAGAATTTGTTGTGGTGAAAATTCTGTGAAATGTTCATATATGTGCTATCTTCTATGTTGTATGAACCTGTCATATGAATATATATGTGCTATCTTCTTGTGTCAAACAGCAATTTGCAAATAATGTACAGGGGTCCAGACGCCAGGGTCCTTGGCGTCTGGTGTCAAGTCAGGGGACCAGACGCCACGGACCCTGGCGTCTGGGTGTGCACATTTGCAAACCAGAAAAAAGCTCTCTGGATAGGGACCCAGACGCCAGGGTCCCTGGCGTCTGGGTGCGCACATTTGCAAACCAGAAAAAAGCTCTCTGGATAGGGACCCAGACGCCAGGGACCCTGGCGTCTGGGTGCGCACATTTGCAAACCAAAAAAAGCTCTCTGGATAGGGACCCAGACGCCAGGGACCCTGGCGTCTGGACCCTTTGCCACGTCAGCAGGTCAACGGGCAGGCGGGCAGTGCGGGCCAGGGGCCAAACGCGAGGGCCCCTAGCGTCTGCTTCGTAACCCAGACGCCGGGGACCTTGGCGTCACCAAAAAAGGTCAGAAACGATTTTTTTTCGAAACGAGGTCAAAACGGGATTTAGTTAGCCATATGGGTCAGAACAGTAATTTTGTCCTCCACCATGACTTTTCTACCGTCAGGGCACCTCCAGCCGTTCGGCCCCCCAGGGCGCCTAAATAGAGCGGCCTGGGGGCGTGTCGGCGCTAGTTCGGCCCCTGGGGGTGACCTAGCTCCCACTCACGCCCAAGCGCCGGTCCCAAAATGCGGGAAATTTAAAACTTGGTCGTTCCCGCTCTCAAAATACGCCACAAATCCGGCGATTGGGCGTAGTCTGGCGTTACAAAAAACAGAGCGCCGCACGCCGCAAGTTCGCGTGCATGATTCACTCGGCGGGGTCGGCTCCAGGCGTTGGCGGAGTCGGCGTGCGCGGGCTCGGCGGTGTCGGAGCTGCTTCGGTGCTGGGCTGTGTCGGGCGGCTTCGGCACTGCTGGGCGGCAATGTAGAGGCGTCGTTCGGGCTTGGCGTCCGTGTGGTGGTGGCCGCGGGAGCTTGCGTCGTCGGCGTCGTCGGCGTTGCCGTCCGCATCTGATTCAGGACGAGGCCGCGCTCCGCCATGTACCACGCCCTGAGCTCCTCATCGTTGCTCTGGAGCATGTCCACCCCGCCCATCAGAAAAGCCATGTCGGTGTTCCTCTTCTTCGCGGCGACGTTCGTCCGGAGCAGGTCGAGCTTGATGGCGCTGTTCTTCATCAGCGACGACCACCGTGTTGGGGAACGTTGCAGAAAACAAAAATTTTCCTACGGTTTCACCAAGATCTATCTATGAGTTCATCTAGCAACGAGTATTCAGATTAGATAGCATCTACATACCACTTTGTAGATCGCAACGGAAGCGTTCGAGTGAACGTGGATGAGGTAGTCGTACTCGCCGTGATCCAATTCACCGATGATCTAGTACCGAACGGACGGCACCTCCGTGTTCAACACACGTACGGAAAGCGTGACGTCTCCTCCTTCTTGATCCAGCAAGGGGGAAGGAGAGGTTGATGAAGATCCAGCAGCACGACGGCGTGGTGGTGGATGCAGCAGAACTCCGGCAGGGCTTCGCTAAGCAACTACGGGAGGAGGAGGAGGTGTTGCAGGGAGGAGGGAGGCGCCAGGGCTTATGGGTGCGCTGCCCCCCTCCCCTCCCCCCTTTATATAGGCCTCTTGGGGGGGGGGCGCCGGCCCTGGGAGATCTAATCTCCCAAGGGGGGCGGCGGCCAGGGAGGTTTCCCTCCCCCCCAAGCCATCTAGGAGGTGCCTTCCACCATTAGGACTCCTCCTAGATGGAACCCTAGGTGCATGGGACCTTTGGGGCTGGTTCCCCTTGGCCCAAGCAGGCCAAGGCGCACCCCCTAAGGCCCATGTGGCCCACCAGGGCAGGTGGCCCCACCTGGTGGACCCCCGGGACCCCTTCGGTGGTCCCGGTACAATACCGATAACCCCGAAACTTGTCCCGATGGCCGAAACAGCACTTCCTATATATAATTCTTTACCTCCGGACCATTCCGGAACTCCTCGTGACGTCCGGGATCTCATCCGGGACTCCGAACAACATTCGGGTTACTGCATATACATATCTTCACAACCCTAGCGTCACCGAACCTTAAGTGTGTAGACCCTACGGGTTCGGGAGACATGCAGTCATGACCGAGACGGCTCTCGGGCAATAACCAACAGCGGGATCTGGATACCCATGTTGGCTCCCACATGCTCCACGATGATCTCATCGGATGAACCACGATGTCGAGGATTCAATTAATCCCGTATACGATTCCCTTTGTCAATCGGTATTTTACTTGCCCGAGATTCGATCGTCGGTATCCTAGTACCTCGTTCAATCTCATTATCGGCAAGTCACTTTTCTCGTACCGTAATGCATGATCCCGTGATCAAACACTTTGATCACATTGAGCTCATTGTGATGATGCATTACCGAGAGGGCCCGGTGATACCTCTCCGTCAAGCGGAGTGACAAATCCCAGTCTCAATCCATGTCAACCCAACAGACACTTTCAGAGATACCCGTAGTATACCTTTATAGTCACCCAGTTACATTGTGACGTTTGGCACACCCAAAGCACTCCTACGGTATCCGGGAGTTACATGATCTCATGGTCTATGGAAAGGATACTTGACATTGGAAAACTCTAGCAAACGAACTATGCGATCTTATGCTATGTTTAGGATTGGGTCTTGTCCATCACATCATTCTCCTAATGATGTGATCCCGTTATCGATGACATCCAATGTCCATAGTCAGGAAACCATGACTATCTGTCGATCAACGAGCTAGTCAACTAGAGGCTCACTAGGGACATATTGTTGTCTGTTATTCACACATGTATTACGATTTCCGGATAACACAATTATAGCACGAATAAAGACAGTTATCATGAATAAGGAAATATAATAATAATGCTTTTATTATTGCCTCTAGGGCATATTTCCAACAGTCTCCCACTTGCACTAGAGTCAATAATCTAGTTACATTGTGATGAATCGAACACCCATAGAGTTCTGGTGCTGATCATGTTTTGCCTTAGGGAGAGGTTTAGTCAACGAATCTGCGACATTCAGATCCGTGTGCACTTTACAAATTTCTATGTCTCCATCTTGAACATTTTCACGAATGGAGTTGAAGCGACGCTTGATGTGCCTGGTCTTCTTGTGAAACCTGGGCTCCTTTGCAAGTGCAATAGCTCCAGTGTTGTCACAGAAGAGCTTGATTGGCCCCGACGCATTGGGTATGACTCCGAGGTCGGTGATGAACTCCTTCACCCAAATTGCTTCATGTGCTGCCTCCGAGGCTGCCATGTACTCCGCTTGACATGTAGATCCCGCCACGACGCTTTGCTTGCAACTGCACCAGCTTACTGCCCCACCATTCAAAATATACACGTATCCGGTTTGTGACTTAGAGTCATCCAGATCTGTGTCGAAGCTAGCGTCGATGTAACCTTTTACGACGAGCTCTTCATCACCACCATAAACGAGAAACATTTCCTTAGTCCTTTTCAGGTACTTCAGGATATTCTTGACCGCTGTCCAGTGTTCCTTGCCGGGATTACTTTGGTACCTACCTCCCAAACTTACGGCAAGGTTTACATCAGGTCTGGTACACAGCATGGCATACATAATAGAACCTATGGCTGAGGCATAGGGGATGACACTCATCTCTTCTATATCTTCTGCCGTGGTCGGACATTGAGCTGAGCTCAATTTCACACCTTGTAACACATGTAAGAACCCTTTCTTAGATTGATCCATATTGAATTTCTTCAATATCTTATCAAGGTATGTACTTTGTGAAAGACCTATGAGGCGTCTCGATCTATCTCTATAGATCTTGATGCCTAATATATAAGCAGCTTCTCCAAGGTCCTTCATTGAAAAACTTTTATTCAAGTAGGCCTTAATGCTGTCCAAGAGTTCTATATCATTTCCCATCAAAAGTATGTCGTCTACATATAATATGAGAAATGCTACAGAGCTCCCACTCACTTTCTTGTAAACGCAGGCTTCTCCATAAGTCTGTGTAAACCCAAACGCTTTGATCATCCCATCAAAGCGAATGTTCCAACTCCGAGATGCTTGCACCAGCCCATAAATCGAGCGTTGGAGCTTGCACACCTTGTCAGCATTCTTAGGATCGACAAAACCTTCCGGCTGCATCATATACAATTCTTCCTTAAGGAAACCATTAAGGAATGCTGTTTTGACGTCCATTTGCCATATCTCATAATCATAGTATGCGGCAATTGCTAACATGATTCGGACGGACTTCAGCTTCGCTACTGGTGAGAAAGTCTCATCGTAGTCAACCCCTTGAACTTGTCGATAACCCTTAGCGACAAGCCGAGCTTTATAGATGGTCACATTACCATCCGCGTCTGTCTTCTTCTTAAAGATCCATTTATTTTCTATGGCTCGCCGTTCAACGGGCAAGTCAGTCAAAGTCCATACTTCGTTTTCATACATGGATCCTATCTCGGATTTCATGGCTTCCAGCCATTTGTCGGAATCCGGGCCCGCCATTACTTCCTCATAGTTCGAAGGTTCACCGTTGTCTAACAACATGATTTCCAAGACAGGGTTGCCGTACCACTCTGGTGCGGAACGTGTCCTTGTGGACCTTCGAATTTCAGTAGGAGCTTGATTAGAAGTATCTTGATCATCATCATTAATTTCCTCTCTAGTCGGTGCAGGCACCTCAGAAACGTTTTCTTGAGTTTCGCCATTTTCCGGTTCAAGAGGTAACACTTCATCAAGTTCTACTTTCCTCCCACTTACTTCTTTCGAGAGAAACTCTTTCTCTAGAAAGGATCCATTCTTGGCAACAAAGATCTTGCCTTCAGATCTGAGGTAGAAGGTATACCCAACAGTTTCTTTAGGGTATCCTATGAAGACGCATTTTTCCGACTTGGGTTCGAGCTTTTCAGGTTGAAGTTTCTTGACATAAGCATCGCATCCCCAAACTTTTAGAAACGACAGCTTAGGTTTCTTCCCAAACCATAATTCATACGGTGTCGTCTCAACGGATTTCGACGGAGCCCTATTTAAAGTGAATGCAGCAGTCTCTAAAGCATAGCCCCAAAAAGATAGCGGTAAGTCGGTAAGAGACATCATAGATCGCACCATATCTAACAGAGTGCGATTACGACGTTCGGACACACCATTACGCTGAGGTGTTCCAGGCGGCGTGAGTTGTGAAACTATTCCACATTTTTCTAAGTGTGTGCCAAACTCGTGACTCAAGTATTCTCCTCCACGATCTGATCGTAGAAACTTGATCTTTCTTTCATGTTGATTTTCAACCTCACTCTGAAATTCCTTGAACTTTTCAAAGGTCTCAGACTTGTGTTTCATTAAGTAGACATACTCATATCTACTCAAGTCATCAGTGAGGGTGAGAACATAACGATAGCCACCGCGAGCTTCAACACTCATTGGACCGCACACATCGGTATGTATGATTTCCAATAAGTTGGTTGCTCGCTCCATTGTTCCTGAGAACGGAGTCTTGGTCATTTTACCCATGAGGCATGGTTCGCACGTGTCAAATGATTCATAATCAAGAGACTCTAAAAGTCCATCTGCATGGAGCTTTTTCATGCGTTTGACACCTATGTGACCAAGGCGGCAGTGCCACAAATATGTGGGACTATTGTTATCAACTTTAACTCTTTTGGTATTCACACTATGAATATGTGTATCATCACGTACGAGATTCATTAAGAATAAACCATTAACCATCGGAGCATGACCATAAAACATATCTCTCATATAAATAGAACAACCATTATTCTCGGATTTAAATGAGTAGCCATCTCGAATTAAGCGAGATCCAGATACAATGTTCATGCTCAAAGTTGGCACTAAATAACAATTATTGAGGTTTAAAACTAATCCCGTAGGTAAATGTAGAGGCAGCGTGCCGACGGCGATCACATCGACCTTGGAACCATTCCCGACGCGCATCATCACCTTGTCCTTCGCTAGTCTCCGTTTATTCCGCAGCTCCTGTTTTGAGTTACAAATGTGAGCAACTGCACCGGTATCAAATATCCAAGAGCTACTACGAGTACTGGTAAGGTACACATCAATTACATGTATATCACATATACCTTTGGTTTTGCCGGCCTTCTTGTCCGCTAAGTATTTGGGGCAGTTCCGCTTCCAGTGACCACTTCCCTTGCAATAAAAACACTCAGTCTCGGGCTTGGGTCCATTCTTTGGCTTCTTCCCGGCAACTTGCTTACCGGGTGCGGCAACTTCTTTGCCGTCCTTCTTGAAGTTCTTTTTACCCTTGCCCTTCTTGAACTTAGTGGTTTTATTCACCATCAACACTTGATGCTCCTTCTTGATTTCTACCTCTGCTGATTTCAGCATAGCATATACCTCAGGGATGGTCTTTACCATCCCCTGCATATTGTAGTTCATCACAAAGCTCTTGTAGCTAGGTGGAAGCGACTGGAGGATTCTGTCAATGACCGCTTCATCCGGGAGATTAACTTCCAGTTGAGTCAAGCGGTTGTGCAACCCAGACATTTTGAGTATGTGTTCACTGACAGAGCCATTTTCCTCCATCTTACAGCTAAAGAATTTGTCGGGGACTTCATATCTCTCGTCCCGGGCATGAGCTTGGAAAACCATTTTCAGCTCTTTGAACATCTCATATGCTCCATGTCTCTCAAAACGCTTTTGGAGCCCCGGCTCTAAGCTGTAAAGCATGCCGCACTGAACAAGGGAGTAATCATCGCAGCGTGACTGCCAAGCGTTCATAACGTCTTGTTCTACAGGGAGAATAGGTGCGTCACCCAGCGGTGCTCGTAGGACATAATCTTTCTTGGCAGCTATGAGGATGATCCTCAGGTTCCGGACCCAGTCCGTATAGTTGCTACCATCGTCTTTCAGCTTGGTTTTCTCTAGGAACGCGTTGAAGTTGAGGACTACGTTGGCCATTTGATCTACAAGACATATTGTAAAAATTTTTAGACTAAGTTCATGATAATAACGTTCATTTAATCAAATTATTTAATGAACTCCCACTTAGATAGACATCCCTCTACTAGTTATCTAAGTATTACATGATCCGAGTCAACTAGGCCGTGTCCGATCATCACGTGAGACGGACTAGTCAACATCGGTGAACATCATCATGTTGATCGTATCTTCTATACGACTCATGCTCGACCTTTCGGTCTTCTGTGTTCCGAGGCCATGTCTGTACATGCTAGGCTCGTCAAGTCAACCTAAGTGTTTTGCGTGTGTAAATCTGTCTTAGACCCGTTGTATGTGAACGTTAGAATCTATCACACCCGATCATCACGTGGTGCTTCGAAACAACGAACTGTCGCAACGGTGCACAGTTAGGGTGAACACTTTCTTGAAATTATTATGAGGGATCATCTTATTTACTACCGTCGTTCTAAGTAAACAAGATGCAAAACATGATAAACATCACATGCAAACAAATAATAAACGTGACATGATATGGCCAATATCACATAGCTCCTTTGATCTCCATCTTGGGGCTCCATGATCATCTTGTCACCGGCATGACACCATGATCTTCATCATCATGATCTTCATCATCGTGTCTCCATGAAGTTGCTTGCCAACTATTACTTCTACTACTATGGCTAACGCGTTTAGCAATAAAGTAAAGTAATTTACATGGCGTTTCTCAATGACACGCAGGTCATACAAAAAATAAAGACAACTCCTATGGCTCCTGCCGGTTGTCATACTCATTGACATGCAAGTCGTGATTCCTATTACAATAGCATGAACATCTCATACATCACATATAGATCATTCATCATTCATCACAACTTTGGCCATATCATATCACAAAGCACTTGCTGCAAAAACAAGTTAGACGTCCTCTAATTGTTGTTGCAAGTTTTACGTGGCTGAATTAGGGTTCTAGCAAGAACGTTTTCGTACCTACGTGAAAACCACAACGTGATTTGTCAACTTCTATTTACCCTTCATAAGGACCCTTTTCATCGAATCCGCTCCAACTAAAGTGGGAGAGACAGACACCCGCCAGCCACCTTATGCAACTAGTGCATGTTAGTCGGTGGAACCGGTCTCACGTAAGCGTACGTGTAAGGTTGGTCCGGGCCGCTTCATCCCACAATACCGCTAAAGCAAGATAAGACTAGTAGCGGCAAGAAGAGTTGACAACATCTACGCCCACAACAAATTGTGTTCTACTCGCGCAAGAAGAACTACGCATAGACCTAGCTCATGATGCCACTGTTGGGGAACATTGCAGAAAACAAAAATTTTCCTACGGTTTCACCAAGATCTATCTATGAGTTCATCTAGCAACGAGTATTCAGATTAGATAGCATCTACATACCACTTTGTAGATCGCAACGGAAGCGTTCGAGTGAACGTGGATGAGGTAGTCGTACTCGCCGTGATCCAATTCACCGATGATCTAGTACCGAACGGACGGCACCTCCGTGTTCAACACACGTACGGAAAGCGTGACGTCTCCTCCTTATTGATCCAGCAAGGGGGAAGGAGAGGTTGATGAAGATCCAGCAGCACGACGGCGTGGTGGTGGATGCAGCAGAACTCCGGCAGGGCTTCGCTAAGCAACTACGGGAGGAGGAGGAGGTGTTGCAGGGAGGAGGGAGGCGCCAGGGCTTATGGGTGCGCTGCCCCCTCCCCTCCCCCCTTTATATAGGCCTCTTGGGGGGGGGGCGCCGGCCCTGGGAGATCTAATCTCCCAAGGGGGGCGGCGGCCAGGGAGGTTTCCCTCCCCCCCAAGCCATCTAGGAGGTGCCTTCCACCACTAGGACTCCTCCTAGATGGAACCCTAGGCGCATGGGCCCTTTGGGGATGGTTCCCCTTGGCCCAAGCAGGCCAAGGCGCACCACCTAAGGCCCATGTGGCCCACCAGGGCAGGTGGCCCCACCTGGTGGACCCCCGGGACCCCTTCCGTGGTCCCGGTACAATACCGATAACCCCGAAACTTGTCCCGATGGCCGAAACAGCACTTCCTATATATAATTTTTTACCTCCGGACCATTCCGGAACTCCTCGTGACGTCCGGGATCTCATCCGGGACTCCGAACAACATTCGGGTTACTGCATATACATATCTTCACAACCCTAGCATCACCGAACCTTAAGTGTGTAGACCCTACGGGTTCGGGAGACATGTAGTCATGACCGAGACGGCTCTCGGGCAATAACCAACAGCGGGATCTGGATACCCATGTTGGCTCCCACATGCTCCACGATGATCTCATCGGATGAACCACGATGTTGAGGATTCAATTAATCCCGTATACGATTCCCTTTGTCAATCGGTATTTTACTTGCCCAAGATTCGATCGTCGATATCCCAGTACCTCGTTCAATCTCGTTATCGGCAAGTCACTTTTCTCGTACCGTAATGCATGATCCCGTGATCAAACACTTTGATCACATTGAGCTCATTGTGATGATGCATTACCGAGAGGGCCCGGTGATACCTCTCCGTCAAGCGGAGTGACAAATCCCAGTCTCAATCCATGTCAACCCAACAGACACTTTCAGAGATACCCGTAGTATACCTTTATATTCACCCAGTTACGTTGTGATGTTTGGCACACCCAAAGCACTCCTACGGTATCCGGGAGTTACATGATCTCATGGTCTAAGGAAAGGATACTTGACATTGGAAAACTCTAGCAAACGAACTATGCGATCTTATGCTATGTTTAGGATTGGGTCTTGTCCATCACATCATTCTCCTAATGATGTGATCCCGTTATCGATGACATCCAATGTCCATAGTCAGGAAACCATGACTATCTGTCGATCAACGAGCTAGTCAACTAGAGGCTCACTAGGGACATATTGTTGTCTGTTATTCACACATGTATTACGATTTCCAGATAACACAATTATAGCACGAATAAAGACAGTTATCATGAATAAGGAAATATAATAATAATGCTTTTATTATTGCCTCTAGGGCATATTTCCAACACACCGCGCCTCGGTCTTCTCTTCACGTAGGACGGCCCGGGCCTGGGCGTCGGCGAGGCAATGCTCGATGGACTCCTGCACTCTCGCGGTTGCCGCGTCGCCGTTTTTCCCCTTCTTTGCCAATTTGTGGCCGTCCGGCCGCCCCTCACTCGCGCCCGGAGTCGTCGCGTCCGGCTTGTATGTCTCCTTGGCCTTGTCGAGGGCATGTCGGACTTCCGCCCACTTCTCGCACTTGTCAATGCGCTTGTAGACGTGGAGGTGCTTGAAGTCGGCGTCTTGGTTGTCGCCCCGATACATGGTGAACATACGCAGCAGCTGCGCGGAGGAACAAACAGTTGGCGGGCGGCGGGCGTAGACGACGAAGATATGCGGGCGAACGGCGTGCGTACCTGATCCTCAACGCTGGCGCCGCTCTCCGGGCGAGCCGCGACCTCCTCGATGATTCCGTGCCATTTGTTGCACGCCAACTGGATACGCCCCCAATGGTTCGCCATCGCCTTGGAGCCGCGTTGCATGTAGACGCCTTTGAAGTACGGGTCGACGAGCTTCCGCTTGTCGAACTCAGCCTTGATGCGGTCCCAGTACGTCTCCAAGCTCTGGTTCGCGCCGGTGGTCGGGTCGAGGCAGACGACTTTCCATGCTTCGGCGAGGCATTCCTCCTCCTTGGACGTCCACTTGATGCGCGGTTCGCCTGACCTAGCCGCCCGCTTCTTCCTCTTCTGGCGCCCCTTCATCGGAACAGGAGCCGGCTCCTCCTCCTCGTCCTTCTCGGGTTCCTGCGTTTCATGCGCGTCCTTGCCGTAGACGTAGCCGAGCTCGGCCTCCATGTCGCCGTTGAGATCCACTACCTCGTCCTGGGTGGCGAACTCGGGAGACGCGGCGGCCGCGGTCGATCCTGTCGCGATGATGTCATCCATGTCGGCTCCTGTGTCGTCAGCGTCGCTGAGGTGCGAGAAGGGCAGGGGTCCACGTCGGAGATGGGGCGTCGGTGTGGACGCGTAGGCGCCGGGCGGCGAGTAGTTGTATGGAGGGTACTACACACCGACGAAGGTGGGCGAGGGTGTGCGCGTCGCGGGGTGGCCATGGGGGAAGGTCACGTTTGGGTTGAACCCCCCGTGCGCGTCGCCGTCGGCGTAGCCGGGCGACGACGACCCTATGGAGATCCGACGCCTTGCTGTCCCCAGGGCGCGTACTGGGCGTGGCTGACGGCGGGTGGATTCATCATCCCCGCGTGGTCGACCGATGAGGAAGACGCCGCCGCACGCGCCGCATTGTCGCGGGCCTTCTTGGCAATGGCCCTGTTCCACCGGTCGGTGGTGACTGCGTCGCGTCGCTGAACTTCCACCCTCCACTCGGCGCTCGACATGCCCGGTGGCTTCGATGGCGGCGCCCTCGGCTTCCTCTGCTTCGGCTGGGCCACGGTGCCAGTCGTGGTTGCCGCTGCGCGCGGCATGGTGTACTTCTTCAGCGGCATCGCGGCGACTGGAGGGGTTTTGGCGGGAGAAAGGGAGAGAATGGCGGGAGGAAGGCGAGCGAGCGGGAGAGATGCGAGGGAAAAGCGTCAAGAAACGGCGGGAAAAGGCCCTCGGGTCGCCGCCAGGGCGGGCCCACGCGCCTTTTTTGCTTGTGCCGGCTCCCCAAGCGCCCCCCAGGCGCCGGGTTTGGTCTGGGTCTGCCGACACCAGTTTTTGCCCGAGCCGGCGAAAAACGGGCTTCTGGGGGCGCGACTGGGCCGTTTTTTGGCGCTGGCGCGGCAAAATCGCCTGGGGAGGGCCTGTTGGGGGCGCGGCTGGAGATGCCCTCACACCGACCAAATTTGAACTTGTGGCACCGTAGCGTTGCGTGTTGCCATACTATTTTACTCCCTCGTTCCTTTATGCGTGTATTTTCATAATTCCCTTGCTAGCCTTTTAAAAAAAGGAATATCTCTTTTCTGATTGTCTGTATCTCCTTGTAGGAGAAGGAAAATGTCTATCTGTTGATTGTATGTATCTCTTACTTTCTAGGACTAACTGGTTTACTTATCACTAACAAACAAATTTTCCAAGGTAAATTCATCTTAACTTAATTATGTGCCTTGGTCACTGTGCCGAAAATTGTCGTGGAATTGTCACGGCAGATGTCCTCTTGCAAGGACTTAATCATGGAGCCATCGCAACTAGGAAGCTTAAAGGGGTTAATCGGGACAAAGAACACGCGAGGTTATACTAGTTCAGCCCCTTGCGGTGAAGGAAGGCCTACGTCTAGTTGGGTTTGGTATTGCTTGAGGTTTCGATGACCAGGGAGCGAGATACGCTATGCCCGGTTCTCGATTGGTTGTTTCTTGTCCCTAAGCCGCCAGCGGGTTGTCCCCTTATATACACGGGTTGATGCCCTGCAGCCTACAAAGTCCCGGCCGGCTCATAAACAGTGTCCGGCTCGGTGACTAGTCATCTCTACCTTATGTTACAAGTCATGCCATGACGGCGGTTAGTCTCTATGGGCCTTAAGCTGCCCGTGGGCTTTAAACTCTATGAACCGCCATCTTCATGTTGGGTCTTGGGCTTCCTTAACGATGAGTACTCTTTGCATAACCCGGCCCCTCCTGGCCGGCTTACCCGAATAGTCATATCCCCAACATTAGGCCCCAAATTGATTTGGACCGGTTCATGTCAATCTTAAAATACTTTAAGAATCAGTTCTTTTATCTTCTGTCTGTGAAAAGGTCATAACCCGTTGTGACGTCATCTTCTGGGCCCGGGTTAACCCACCGTGACATCATATTTTAATTAAATCCTTATTTTATTTCAACATATCTTCAACGGATCTTTGCCTTAACTGACCATCCCGAAACTCGAGGCGTCGGAATCGTTGGAAAATGATATTTTGTCTCCTCGTTTCTCGCGCCTTCTTGGTCGGCCCCTCCTTATAAATAGATGCGACCTAGGTCTTTTTCATTTCCTTCAGTCGTCTTCCCCCTCGCACCTCCTTCGCTGCTCTAGCTCCGCCGCCGCCGCCGCCGAACTCCTTGTCCTCACCGACTCAGGCCGCTGCATCACCCTGATTCCGACCAGAAAACGACGGCGACCCTCTGCAGCTCTTCCGCTTCTGTGAGTTCCTCTTTTCCCCTTTCTCAGATCTGCATTGAAACTGGTTTGAGTTCGTCGGCGTCCATCGCCGCCCAACGCAAACCTCCATTAGTTCCCACCTCCAATGCCTTGTTCAGATTATAAAAAACGACATAGAACTACTGCGGAAAATGTTTGTGCTTATCCTGTATGAGAACAGATCTCATTTCCCTTGTTTCGGAAGCCCTCCGTGAGTATATGAACTTCTCTGTACTGTTTTAGGTCTAGAAATATTTTCCTTTCCAGAGCATCGTTTGATCCAAAATAATGATTACAACTTGTGAAACCTGTTTGTTCCACACTTAGCCAAAAGAAAACTGCATCTGTTGACTCTGTTTCGGCCATAATAGTTCATATGACCGGTTTAAGAAAATACCGGCTGCTAGCACCACTTGCTTCTGGCGACTTAAGAAAATCTTAATTGCCTTTGATACCTGCATCAGTTTAAACATCATCGCAT
Source organism: Aegilops umbellulata (assembly GCA_032464435.1). Classification (NCBI taxonomy): domain Eukaryota; kingdom Viridiplantae; phylum Streptophyta; class Magnoliopsida; order Poales; family Poaceae; genus Aegilops; species Aegilops umbellulata. The sequence continues at coordinate 182,079,608 of CP136057.1, read as the reverse complement.
AGTCACTTATATGTCATTAGGCCCCTTCTTAAGTCGCCATCTTGAATAAATCAACAATGCTCTCTTCCGGGCTATAATTGAACCGGAAAAATTCTTTTATCTTATTGTAGGCTTCGATTTACGCAATGGCACCCAAAGCTCCCAAACCTCCGGTGACCTGGAACTGGGTCCCGTCCATTGTCCGATTTTGTAAAGTCTGGCCATCTGCCCAAGAAGGATGTTATGTCTTATCGAGCCCCTAACCCGTCTGAGGAGAAACCTCAACCCAAGGAAGGGGAGGTGATCATTTTTACTGATCACATGATCCGGGGATTCGCTCCTCCCGGTTCAAAATTCTTTAGGGATGTTCTGAATTTCTTTGATCTAAGGCCTCAAGATATCATACCCAATTCCGTGTCAAACATATGCAACTTCCAAGTCTTCTATGAAGTTTATCTTGGAGAAGAGCCTAGCCTGCCTTTGTTCCGGGAACTTTTCTATTTGAACCGGCAGAATGAACGTGCCAATGGGCCCAGTCTGGAACTTGGTGGCATATCAATTCAAAGGCGGAGAGACTGCCTGTTTCCTTATGCTGAACTGCCGAGTCACCCCAAAGATTGGAACCAGACATGGTTCTACTGCCAAGATAATTCTCCGGCTGGCGAAAACCCACTGCCCGGCTTTCGCGCATTGCGCCTTGAGTCTACTCACCCGCTGCCGGACAAGTTGACTGCTATTGAACATCTGCCACTCACCCCCATTATCAAGAAAATCAAAGCTCTTCTAGGGAACGGCTTAGATGGCATCGACCTGGTCCGAGTCTGGGTTGCTTGGAGAATGATTCCGTTAAGCCGCCGCCCCAGCTTAATGTGTAACTACTCGGGCGAGAAAGATGATCCTCAGCGTCATAGTCCCGACGACTTACCCGATGACGTAGTGGAGGCTACCACTCAGTCTTTGTTGAAGGAGGGTACAATAACCAGAAACGCCTTTGGCTTACTGCCCTTCTGCAAGAAGAACCCGGCCCCTGCAGTAAGTCCTAGTAATTACTTTTTACTATGTTATACTTCATTCTTATTCATAACCTTCTATAACCCTTTACAGGCCAATGACAACTTCTGGAAAGTCCAGTATGACCATGAAACGGCCAAGCAAGCCAGGGCGGCCAAGAGAGCCGAAAGAAAAACCACCAAGCCTACCACTTCAAGGAAAAGAAAGCCAAGTGCTTCTGAGATGTTCCAACTTGATGATTCTGATGACAATGAGGAAGAGGTAACCTTTCAACTTCCCTTGCTCCTTTATCATTATCTTACTAACATTATCCCCCTTTCAGGAAGACACGGGCAACAGCCAACCCATCGAGGAAGAGGTAACTATAATCTCCTCCAACTCAGAGCTTCGGCCGTGTCAGAAAATTCGAAGAGTAACCCGAAAAGTAAGATTTTCACACGCTTTGGCTTACCAAGATCCTGACTTTCTTTTGAAGCAACATCAATTTGAAAACCGGAGGCAGACCCGGACTAGTAAGGATGCTGAGCTTTCCTCCGGCTTGCCTGACATAACCCGGAAACGTCGGTCTGAGGTTATATCCAACTTATACCCTTTTTCACCTTTGGCGGGTCTAATCCGTCAGCCTCTGAACTTATCTGACTCCAATTACCAGGATACTTCTCCTTCATCCGGCGAATCCATGCAGTCAAACATGCCGGCTTTTAAAACTGCCCCTGGGTAATATCAATTTATTTACCTTATGTTTTCCCTTCTTCATATTTCTGTGCTCATTCTTCTGTTTTGTCCATAGCGTGCAAGTTAAACCCAGGAAGAAAACAAAGAAAGACACACCGGCCCAAGACCCTATTATGACTGAACCAGAGCAGACAGACGCAGCTGCCCCCGGCTCTTCCACACATCAGCCGCCGCCTGAACCGGCTCAAGATATTCCAGCACCAACTTTTGATCCGCCTGCTGAAGATATTCTTGATAGTTTCATTAACCCGGAAGCGCCTAGCCCGGCCAAGACGGCCGACTTAGAGGTGGAAGTACTCAAACCAGTTTGTTGAACCGGCCCGACCCATAGTCCTTGCCAAATGTTCTGCTAAAGAAGAGTTGCTAGAACGCCGTAAGGCCAAGATGGATATCACCAACTATACTCATTTGAGTATTGGAGAGATCATCTCGGGCTATATCAACCAGGTGCAGAGCAGTCGTAACATGGAAATTGACATGGTGAAGCAAATACAGCAAAAATCTGAGGAATGACTTATGCTTCCTTACTTTCAAGCATGCTTACTGTAACAACCCCCAAGTCTATTGTTTATGAGTAAATATGCTGTAGACTTTAGAAAAATTGTTAGAGCTGCTTGCCCCGACTGAAAGAGAAAATATTTAAACCGGCTGTAACACAATACCTTTAACTTGCGATATACATTAGCCCCCAAGTGCCAAGCATCCTTGCTTGCAAAGTGCTTGGGACTTAATATCCAGGCCCGGCTTATGCTTTTAGAAAGCTTCGGTATACATTAGCCCCCAAGTGCCAAGTGCCTTTGCTTGCAAAGTGCTTGGGACTTTAATATTATTTATCATGATCTTGACTATTATTCGGTATCAATGCAGGCCACCATAAGTCAATTTAAGTCGGAGATTGCTGACCTGAAGAGCCGCCTGTCAACCCAGGAGCTTGACATTCAAAACGCCAACTCCAAGTTTGAAGTCAGCGTCTCTGAACAAGAGAAGTTGAAGAAGAATTTTGAAGCGGAGAAGAAAACCTGGGCTGATGAAAAAGCCTTACTGGTGACCCGGGCCGAGACAGCAGAAGCATCACTTGCGGAAGTAAACACCGAGCTGTCCGGCTTAAAGCGCCAGATATCTCTGATGGTCTCAGCCATCTTTGGTAAGTAACGATACATGTGAAAACTTAAATACTGCAAACCTTTCTTTGATGAACACCTTAATTCTTACCTCCGGCTCACTTTATGTTTTTAACAATATAGGCCCCAGGAGCACCAACCTCAAGCAGAATATGTCGATCAAGCTGAAGGCAGTGTATACTCTGGTGGAATAGCTTTACGCCGGGTCACAACGCGCTCTAGCCGTTGTGGCTTTATCTAATGACGTTCCTTATCTCCTTCAAGATGTGCTGAAACGACTTGCTGTGCTCCCTCAGCAGGTTCAAGAGCTAAGACGGGCATCCGCAAGAGTCGGGGCCATAGCCGCGTTGAGCCGGGCTAAAGCATGGATTCCAGAACTAGAGCCGGCCGACATTGCTCTTGGATACCCAAGCCTGAAGGAAGATGGCACCTTATTTAATGAGGCAGACTTTACCGCCTGTGTGAAAGACATACGCCCTGTGGCTACTCTTATTGGGAATGACACTGATTTGACCAAGTATCAGCCGGGTTACGATAGTGAGAACCGGAGGATTCCAACTCCTCATTACCATGAAGTCAGCCTGATTCCTCCAACTCGTAAGCACACTTTCGCCCCTGACGTCGACCCAACTGGTTTAATTGATGATGAAGCTGAGTTTGAAGCCTTGAGTGGCATTGATTGGACCTCATCAACCTTCCAGGACAAGGCAACCGATGGAGAGGCGGAGAAGGATAACCCGGAATCGTCAAGCCCACCAGAAGAGTGAAGACGTCGGGTGTCATATGTTTATGTTCTTGCCAAAACAATGCCTCACTATTTAGACTCGGGGAGTCTCGTAATAAAGTAGAAAAACTCGATTTTTGTCATGCCTTCGCGCATGCTTATGGCACTTGATACTTGCATAAGCCGCCATTACTATGCACTCGCAGTTTATATTAATTTGTTATGCCTTTATGGAGATTTACCTGTATCGCCCTGCATATAAGACAAACAGAAATCCCTTGGCGACTTATCGCATTAGGGGTCATATAATGCTTTGATAACCTAGAGTATATACCAAACAATTTTAGGAAAGACAACTTATGATTAGACTTAGTAGGCATAATCATAATGACATACCTATGATGCTTGCGGTTATCTCTCCGGTTTATATAACCCAACCCCTGAGGGTAAATTTAACTCCGGAAAATTGATATATAAAGGTTCACCTGGTACTGAGTAACCCAAGGTAACTAATATTAACCCGGAGGATTATGATCCAAACTATTGTACTTTGAAGAGGATCTCAATATAACCATATATTGATACTTATAAAACATGATGAATAATAAACAAAATTAAAAGGCTTCTGATTCGAATACGATCAGTGAACTGTTCCAAAGGGGTTAAGCTAAGATTCAGATATGATCATATAGCCCCCAGTGGCTGTGGCGATGCCGATCAAGTGGGTATCGACAACTATGTTCTCTTTGGTTCGAATACGACCTATGTTTGAACAGGAAGCCCCCAAGTGACCATAAGAGTTGTTTAAGGACGCTGATTTGAATACGATCCACGTCAGACCCAAAGGGGTTAAGCTATGATTCAAATATGATCAAGAAGCCCCCAAGTGGGTTTGGTAGTATGCCGATCAAGTGGGTATCGACAGCTATGTTCTCTTTGGTTCGAATACGACCTATGTTTGAACAGGAAGCCCCCAAGTGACCATGGCTAGATTCATATATGATCATAAGCTGGACCAAAGGAAAAGCCGGATTCAGATGTGACCCGCTCCCTCTTGGTTATCTCCACCACATAACAAAGAAGACACATAAACCTTTTTGGGGTGGGAAAAAGGACAGAGGTCCTGCTTTATTGCTTTATGTAATATATACATAGCATAAATATATACATATTAGAGCCGGTGGCTCAAGTATAGTAAGGCCGAAGATGAGCGATATTCCACGACCGGCGGGTCTCCTCCTCTGACTTATGTGAGTCTTTGTGCTCTCGAACATCAATAAGGTAGTATGACCCGTTGTTCAGATTCTTACTGACCACAAAGGGTCCTTCCCAAGGAGGGGATAACTTGTGCATGTCAGATTGATCCTGGATGAGTCGGAGCACTAAGTCGCCTTCTTGAAAGGTCCTGGACCTAACCCGGCGGCTGTGGTAGCGGCGCAGGTCTTGCTGATAAATTGCCGAGCGGGCTATTGCCAAGTCTCGCTCTTCGTCCAACAGGTCAAGTGCATCCTGACGAGCTTTTTCGTTGTCCGTCTCAACATAAGCTACCACACGGGGTGAGTCATGACGGATGTCACTTGGCAGGACCGCCTCTGCTCCATATACCATAAAGAAAGGTGTGTAACCCGTAGATCTGTTAGGTGTAGTATTGATGCTCCAAAGTATCGAAGGTAACTCCTCCACCCAACAACCCGGCGTCCGCTGCAAGGGGACCAAGAGCCGGGGCTTGATACCCTTCAAGATTTCTTGATTAGCTCTTTCTGCTTGACCATTGGATCGAGGATGAGCCACAGCCGAAACGTCAAGCCGGATATGCTCTCGTTGACAGAACTCTTCCATAGCTCCTTTGGAGAGGTTAGTGCCATTATCAGTTATGATGCTGTGTGGAAAACTAAAACGAAAAATCACCTTTTTCATGAACTGGACCGCCGTGGCTGCATCACACTTACTGACTGGCTCTGCCTCAACCCACTTTGTAAACTTTTCAACCGCCACCAAAAGGCGCGTCTTTTTATCTTTAGATCTTTTGAAAGGCCCGACCATATCAAGCCCCCAGACTGCGAACGGCCAAGTAATTGGAATCATCCTCAATTCTTGAGCCGGCACATGGGCCCATCATGAAAACTTCTGACATCCGTCACATTTGCTGACCAGATCTTCTGCATCATCATGAGCCGTCAGCCAATAAAACCCATGACGGAAAGCCTTGGCCACAAGAGATTTTGAGCCGGCATGATGACCACAATCGCCTTCATGAATTTCACGGAGTATCTCCTAACCCTCCGCAGGTGACACGCAACGTTGAAACGCTCCAGTGATGTAACTCGCCATTAATGATTGTCATGGATTTGGATCGCCGGACGATTTGTCTTGCCAAGGTCTCATCTTCAGGTAACTCTCCCCGGGTCATATAAGCCAAATAAGGCACTGTCCAATCCGGGATAACGTGAAGAGCCGCTACCAGCTGTGCCTCCGAGTCTGGCACGGCTATATCTTCTTGTGTAGGTAACTTGACATAAGGATTATGCAAAACGTCAAGAAAGGTGTTAGGTGGTACCGGTTTACGCTGAGATCCCAGCCGACTTAAGGAATCAGCCGCCTCATTCTTCCTTCGATCAATGTGTTCCACCACATAACCTTTGAAGTGCCCAGCTACAACATCAACTTCACGACGGTAAGCCGCCATAAGAGGATCTTTGGAGTCCCACTTGCCTGACACCTGTTGAACCACAAGATCTGAGTCTCCTAAGCACCTTACCCGGCTCAAGTTCATCTCTTTGGCCATCCGGAGACCATGGAGTAAGGCCTCGTACTCAGCTGCATTGTTAGTGCAAGGAAACATAAGCCGGAGCACATAACAGAATTTGTCACCTCGAGGGGAAGTTAACACGACTCCAGCCCCCGAGCCTTCCAACTGCCTGGACCCATCAAAATGAATAGTCCAATATGTGTTATGAGCTTCTCCTCAGGTGCCTGTAGCTCTGTCCAGTCATTGATAAAATCCATCAAGGCTTGGGATTTAATGGTCGTGCATGGCACATACTTCAGACCATGAGGCCCGAGCTCGATGGCCCACTTGGCGACTCATCCTGTGGCCTCTCTGTTCTGGATGATGTCTCCCAATGGGCAAAACTTACCACAGTGATAGGGTGACCTTGGAAGTATTGCCTCAGCTTCTGGCTTGCCATGAACACCCCGTAAACAAGCTTCTGCCAATGAGCGTACCTTTGCTTCGACTCGATGAGCACCTCACTGACATAATAAACCGGTCGTTGAACCGGATGCTCCTTACTAGCCTCCTTGCGCTCCACCACGATTGCAACGCTGACGGCTCGTGAATTAGCAGCCACATATAACAGTAAAGGCTCCTTGTCAATGGGAGCTGCAAGGACCGGCGGCTCAGACAACTGTCTCTTCAAATCCTCAAAAGCAGCATTAGCAGCATCACTCCAGATAAAGCTGTCTGCCTTCTTCATCATCTGATACAGCGGTAGGGCCTTCTCACCTAGCCGGCTTATGAATCGGCTCAAAGCAGCAACACGACCCGCCAATCGCTGAACATCATTGATGCACGCCGGCTTAGCCAAAGAGGTAATTGCCTTGATCTTCTCTGGATTAGCTTCAATTCCCCTGTTCGAGACCAGGAATCCCAAAAGCTTACCTGCAGGTACACCAAATACACACTTCTCCGGGTTAAGCATCATTTTATAAACCCGGAGATTATCAAAGGTTTCCTTTAAGTCAGATATCAAGGTTTCCTTCTATCTGGATTTCACCACAATGTCATCCACATAAGCATGAACATTGCACCCAATCTGATTGTGGAGACAGTTCTGTACACACCGCTGATATGTCGCCTGGGCACTCTTGAGCCCAAAAGGCATAGACACATAGCAGAAAGCTCCAAACGGAGTGATGAAGGCGGTCTTCCCTTGGTCCTTAACTGCCATCTTGATCTGATAATAACTAGAGTAAGCATCCAAAAAACTCAAACGCGCACAACCCGCCGTAGCATCAATGATTTGATCAATACGGGGGAGAGCGAAAGGATTAGCTGGACAAGCCTTATTTAAGTCTGTGTAATCCACACACATCCGCCAGGTGCCATTCTTCTTGAGTACCAGCACCGGGTTAGCCAACCACTCCGGGTGAAAAACTTCAACGATGAATCCGGCCGCCAAGAGTCGTGCGACCTCCTCTCCAATAGCTTTCCGTCTTTCTTTGTTGAATCGCCGAAGAAACTGTCTGACCGGCTTCTACTTTGTATCAATGTTAAGAGTGTGCTCAGCGAGTCCTCTCGGTACACCCAGCATGTCAGAAGGTTTCCATGCAAAGATGTCTCGGTTCTCACGGATGAACTCGATGAGCGTGCTTTCCTATTTAGGATCCAAATTGGCACTGATGCTGAACTGCTTAGATGAATCGCCTGGAGTAAAATCAACAAGCTTGGTCTCAGCAGCCGACTTAAACTTCGTTGCCGGGTCATGCTCTGTTGTTGTCTTCTTAAGGGAAGTCATATCCGCCGGGTCAATGTTATCTTGATAAAATTTGAGTTCCTCCGCTGCGCAGACAGACTCGGCATAAGCCGCGTCACCTTCTTCGCACTCCAGGGCCACCTTTCGACTTCCATGCACAGTGATGGTGCCCTTGTAACCCGGCGTCTTGAGCTGTAAATAAACATAACACGGCCGCGCCATGAACTTGGCATAAGCCGGCCGCCCGAACAAAGCGTGATATGGACTCTTGATTTTGACCACCTCAAAGGTTAATTTCTCAGCCCTAGAATCATGCTCGTCTCCAAAGGCCACCTCCAGCTCAATCTTACCGACGGGATATGCCGACTTACCACGCACCACTCCATGGAAAACCGTGTTGGATGTCCTTAAATTTTTGTCAGTTAAACTCATGCGCCGAAAGGTCTCATAATAGAGGATATTGATGCTGCTTCCTCCATCCATGAGCACCTTAGTGAATTTATATCCACCGACCTGCGGAGCCACCACCAAGGCTAGTTGACCCGGATTATCAACCCGGGGAGGGTGATCCTCCCTACTCCAGACAATGGGCTGTTCTGACCACCTCAAGTAACGAGGGACTGCCGACTCAACAGAATTCACAACCCTCTTATGAACTTTCTGATCACATTTGCACACGCTAGTGGTGAACATGTGATATTGCCCACTATTCAGCTGTTTCGGATGGCTGTGATAACCCGACTGCTGCTGCTGCTGTCCTCCTTGACCAGGTTGCTGTTGACTATAGCCGCCTTGATTTCCCTGAAAACCGGAATTTGAGCCGCCGCCCGGGCTCCTGAACCGCCACTCGGACCATGATTGCCGTCAAACGTATTGGAGTTCTTGAAAGCCTTCATAATCGCACAATCTTTCCGCAAGTGAGTGGCGGGTCGTTCCCGGGTGCCGTGTCTTGGGCAGGGCTCATTGAGTAGCCGCTCAAGGGATGGACCTGATCCGCCAGATCGAGGGGGCGGATTTCCCTTACGTCTCTGATTGTTACCCTGCGCGTTGGCGTTGGCTACAAACTCCGGGTTACCCTCCGCCTTATGCTTATTGCCTCCTTGATTCATCGGGTTATGCTGCTGACCCTTTCCATTACCGTTCTTCTTTCCCTTCCCTGTCTTTTCCTCGTCAGACGCGGGGTCCTTGGTACTATCAGAATCGGCATACTTGACCAAAGCCGCCATCAGCGTGCCCATATCATTGCAATCACGCTTGAGGCGCCCCAGCTTCTGTCTCAGCGGCTCAAAGCGGCAATTCTTTTCCAACATGAGAACTGCAGAGCCGGCATCCATCTTATCAGATGAATGTATAATCTCCTTGACCCGGTGCACCCAATGTGTTGCGGATTCACCCTCCTCTTGCTTACAATTTGTCAAGTCCACAATCGACATAGATTGCTTGCATGTGTCCTTGAAATTTTGGATGAACCGGCCTTTTAGCTCTGCCCATGAACTAATGGAATTGGGAGGTAAACCCTTTAGCCAAGACCGGGCTGTTCCATCTAACATCATGGTGAAATACTTAGCCATTGCTTCGTCACTCACTTCTAACAGCTCCATGGCCATCTCGTAACTTTCAATCCATGCCCCGGGCTGTAAGTCGGCCGTATAATTCGGCACCTTTCGAGGTCCCTTGAAGTCCTTGGGCAGACGTTCATTACGCAGAGCCGGTACTAGACAAGGAACACCGCCGGTTCTAGTGGCTACTCCCGCCTCAACGGAAGTCGTCGGGTAAGCCGGCAAGTCCTATTGGGCGGCCAGCTGAGACTCTAGCTGAGCTGCCCGTTCGTCCTCCTGACGTATCCAATCTTGCACCGGGTTATACCCGCCAGGCTGGTTTCAGCGCTGGGCGTTGCTTGACAAGGCCTCTGACGCCATGTGTTTGCTGTAACTCAGGCTCCGGTTTGGACGAGGCGGAGCTAACCAGGGCGGAGGAGTTGAATGGATCCTGTCCCGGCTGTAAGAATAAGTTTCCTGCTGGGCCAAAGCTGTCTGGACGAGTTCTCTGATCCTCCGGGTCTCCACCGCTGTTGGATCATCGTCGTCCATAGGGAGAGCCGCCAAACATGCTGATGCTGCGATTAAGTTCTCATAGGGTTGGAGAAGTAACCCGGCGGTATTGGCACATAACGGGGCGGTGGCATATTCCCATGAAGCGGCGCCACCTGAGGCTGAACCGCCCCCCCTGCTCCGGACGTCATAAACGGATTTGCGCCTGGCGGGTTACTTGGGCCAGCCCCGGGTGTAGCAAAAAGATTCCGAGGATCATAAGTCGGAGGCAAACGGGACTGAGTTTTCTGATGTCTCCTCCTCATTACCTCGTTAGATGCGTTTAAACTCATTGTGAGCTGGAAAGCCTCTGCCTGAAGTTGCTATGCCCGTGCATCCAAAGCCGCCCGTTTCGTGGCCAATCTGGTATCCTCAACTGCTAAGGCCTCCTTGGCCCGAGCGATCTCTTCACGAACCCGTGCTACCTCCGCCTCATGCTCATCTTGATTTGCAGGGATGACTGTAGCGGTCAATAGGGCCGTGAGTTTATCCATAAGGTCCATCAGTATTTGAGCCGGTGGGCGCATAGGACCACCTGTCCTGGCTGCTCCTAGCCCGAACGTTATCGCTGCCGAAGCCGTAGAGTTTTGGCTGGGTTGGGTGCCAGCCATGAAGACTCCTGCCCAGTTTGGCGACTCAGAGGGGTCCGGAATAGTGCTGCCATCGGAACAACCCCCAAGCACACCGTCTTGAACTTGATACAACGAATCTGTTGAGCCGACGGACAAATCACCGTCAGCGTGGACAGCCGTCTCACCATCATCTTTAGATTCTTCAGAGAGTTCACCTCCGTGGATGCAACCCACGAAGGCACGCTTCACGACGGGTTGAGCTCGGGCGGGTTTCGCACGCTGAGCCGACTCGACGAGGTCGGTGCAGTTGTCCGGCTCAGGGCCCGGCTCACCAATCCGTCCGATGAAGACGTGGATTCCGCCAAAGGGGACCCGGTACCCGTACTCAATTGAGCCGGCGTCGGGGCCCCAGCCTTCGTCGTCGATGTAGATCTTGTCGCGACGACTCTTGGTCATCCGGCCGACTGCGTATCCTTTGAGCCCTTCGAAGCTTCCCTTCAAGAACTCAAATCCACCGTGCACTGGCCCCACGGTGGGCGCCAACTGTCATGGAATTGTCACGGCAGATGTCCTCTTGCAAGGACTTAATCGTGGAGCCATCGCAACTAGGAAGCTTAAAGGGGTTAATCGGGACAAAGAACACGCAAGTTTATACTAGTTCAGCCCCTTGCGGTGAAGGAAGGCCTACGTCTAGTTGGGTTTGGTATTGCTTGAGGTTTCGATGACCAGGGAGCGAGATACGCTATGCCCGGTTCTCGATTGGTTGTTTCTTGTCCCTAAGCCGCCAGCGGGTCGTCCCCTTATATACACGGGTTGACGCCCTGCAGCCTACAAAGTCCCGGCCGGCTCATAAACAGTGTCCGGCTCGGTGACTAGTCATCTCTACCTTATGTTACAAGTCATGCCATGACGGCGGTTTGTCTCTATGGGCCTTAAGCTGCCCATGGGCTTTAAACTCTATGAACCGCCATCTTCATGTTGGGTCTTGGGCTTCCTTAACGATGAGTACTCTTTGCATAACCCGGCCCCTCCTGGCCGGCTTACCCGAATAGTCATATCCCCAACAAAAATAATACATCTTACATAGAGGAGAACGAAGGAAATACAAATCTTTTTCAAAGATTTCAATATGAACTTCACAGATGTATATAGACGTAGTTTAGAATATAGATTCATCCATTTTACTTCTACTTCGTATGTACTCACTCCGTTTCTTTATGTAAGGTGTATTATTTTCGGCACGGTGACCAAGGCAAACAATTATAGACAAGTTAGGACAAAATTACCCTTGATAAATTTATTGGTTAGTGCCAAGTAAAACAGTTAGTCCGAAAAAGTATGAGGTACATGCAATCGACAGAGAGATCATTTCCTTCTTTTGCTACAAAGAGAGATACAAACAATCAGGAGAGAGATACTTTCCCTTTTTTAAGGGCTAGGGAATTATGATGAATTAGAAAAAATACACTTTACATTCTGGAATTTTATCAAAAACAAATACACCTTATATAAAGGAACGTGGGGACTTTATTGAAATCTCTAAAAGGACTTATATTTAGAAAAACGGAGGGAGTATATCAGGTTGCGCCGCAGCGTTGCATGTTGCGGTATTTTTCAAAAAAGGTTGTGCGGCAGTGTTGCATGTTGCGGTATTTTTTTCACGGTACAAACACAAACGCTCATTCAAACACAAATACACTCGCCCTATCCCTATTAGCACCCCCTTGAGACTCAGCGGCACATCATCTTGAGATTGACGAAGTCGTCACAAACGCCTTCGTAGTCGATGGGAACGTCTCCTTTCACTAAAGGCACATCGCCGAAAGGCCTGAAATAAATCTAGAAAAATGTGAACACCAGTGTCAAGTCTAGGACCCTGATAGGCTAGGGATACCACTGTCCTCCTAACTATCAAATTACAAGTTGCTTCGTGCGGTATCTTCTTTATATATATTTTTACAGGAAAGGGCATCTGCCCCGGTTCCATTCCATCATAAACGAAACCAAACATGATACAACTTATTACATCACGCGGGGAAAGATTGGTGTATCAACCCCTGGAACATTCAAGTTAAACAAAATAAAAAGAGTGTTCCTCACAAGGGAAGAAAACAAAGCCCCAACCATACAGGGGTGGAGGCGGAGATATAAGAACTAACAAGAGCACAGGGGAGAACAACACATCTTTTCCACATGAAGTGAGGACCACCATGCTGTCAACACCCATCCATCCCCCCGCCTTCCTCAGAGAGTATTGCAGCCACAACTCACGCTTTCTCAGCCGAGCTCTGGCCAAAGCAGCAGGGGTGGTCTTCTAGCAACCTCTCATAGAGACAATGTGATCATCTTCATGCGCGTTTTTTGCGTTTCCTGTGCATAATATTTTCCAAAGTGAGCAGTAGCCAGCAATTTTCCTCGGGAACACCTGCACTCCATCCCAGGTGGCATTGTTAAAACACATATCATTTTTGCATCCCCGGATAGCCCAGAGAGTGGCAGAATTGATCATGTTATCAGCTTGCAGAGATTTATTCCTGCCCCACAGTTTAGCCAGATTCTCAAATGTGGCTAGGGGTATACACCCAGTGAGGGAGTGAACAATTCTCCAAATCTCTGCAGCAACATCACATTAAAGAAAAGAGGTGACTAGTGGTTTCATATTCACATCAAAATAAATTAGTAACATCATTTAACTTTTGTCTTTTAACTAGGTTCCCCCTCACCAGCAATTTTCTATGAGCCAGCAGCCACAAGAAAATGTGAACATTGGGAGGAACATGAATATGCAAGATATCAGGAATAAAAACAGGGCTAATGCCTCTAAAGTTAACCATGGCATTCATAGATTTAACAGAATATTTACCATTAGATTCAAGCTTCCAAATTAAAGCATCACCCACATCAGAAATTTTGATAGATTGAGAAATACTAACTAGGTCAGCCCATAAAAGCAGTAATCTATTGTCCACATATCTCCTAAAGGTGATCTTAAGATCTACCTCATCCCGCACATCAGTCGTAGGGATGTTATGTTCATTTGCGATACTATACAGCTCCCAAAATTGAATGGCCAAGATGTAGGATCCAAACTAGTGATCTTCCCAAAACTTGATTCTCATGCCACTGCCAATTCTCCATTGGAAACCCACTTTTGCAGCTTTGGCAGCCCACAGAACCCCTTTCCAGAAGGGGAAGGAATTGTTACCAGGACAGGAGAAAATATTGGGTTTTCTTGTTCTATATTTAGAATCAACAATCTGTTTCAACATCTTCTGGTCCCCTAGTTGGTATTTATAAACCCAAGAAGCAAGGAGTCTAAGGTTCATCTAAGCAATGTTAGGAATCCCTAGCCCACCATATTGCTTTTTCTAGGTCAAAAGCCCCCAATTCGATAAATGGTATTTGTGATGCCCCTCATAATTATCCCAGAAGCAGTGAGCCATTTGAGAGTTGATCAGGTTAGTAGCCCATTTTGGGAATTTGATCATACTCACAAGATAGGTAGGGATACTAGCTAAACAAGACTGGACCAAAACTAACTTCTTATCATATCCTAATAGTCTCCCACTACAACCAGCAACTCTTTTAAGGACCTTGTCAACCATAGGTTGCAAGTCTTCTCTTCTGAGCTTGGAGTGATGCAGAGGGAATCTAAATATTCAAGGGGAAAGGACCCTAGGCCACAAGATAGAGCTTGGCGAAAGGATCGAGAAGACGGGTCTAGAGGGGGGGGGGTGATTAGACCCTTAACACACAAAAGTAGCAGTTTTTAATTCCTTCGAGTTAAGGTTGAGTTTAGCACATGTTAAACCACACATAATACATTTCAATCAAGCATGACAAGAGTATAGGTAGCGGAAAGGTAAAGCATGGAATTTGCAAGAATGTAGAGGGATGGGATTGGAGTGTGCAAACGCAATGGAGACACAGAGATTTTTGGCGTGGTTCCGATAGGTGGTGCTATCGTACGTCCACGTTGATGGAGACTTCAACCCACGACGGGTAACGGTTGCACGAGTCCACGGAGGGCTCCACCCACGAATGGTCCACGAAGAAGCAACCTTGTCTATCCCACCATGGCCATCATCCATGAAGGACTTCCCTCACTCGGGTAGATCTTCACAAAGTAGGCAATCTCCTTGCCCTTACAAACTTCTTGGTTCAAATCCACATCACGACGGAGGCTCCCAAACGACACCTAACCAGTCTAGGAGACACCACTCTCCAAAAGGTAATAGATGGTGTGCAGATGATGAACTCCTTGCTCTTGTGCTTCAAATGATAATCTCCCCAACACTCAAGTCTCTCTCTCTCTCTCTCTCTCTCAGATTTTGCTATGGTGGAAGAGGGATTTGAGTGGAAAGCAACTTGGGGAATGCTAGAAATCAAGGTTCAAAAGGTTGGAATGGAATCTCTTGATCTCAACACATGAGTAGGTGGCTCTCTCTCAGGAAATGAATGGTGGAAGTGTAGCATGTTCTGATGGCTCCTCTCAATGAGGAAGTGAAAGTGCGTTATATCGACTAGAGGGGGGGGTGAATAGGCGATTTTTATGAATTCTTCACTGAGGAATTTGCTAGTGAGGAAATTCCTTAGCGAAGAACTACTTGCAGCGGAATAAGTACTCAGAAGTAAACATAACAGAAGACAAGCATAGTCATCATGATGAAATGAAGACAAGCACAGAGTACAAAAAGCGTAATCACAGGATAACACAGGATGAAGACAAACAAGCTGAAGAAATTGAACTGAGGAAATTGGGAAAGTCTTCAGTCAAAGTCTTCAAACATAGATATGACAAGCACGCAACACAATACTGAGGAAATGAAAGAGTTGAGCAAATATAACCAGTTGGCTTGCTGAAGACAATGATTTGGTAGACCAGTTCCAACTGTTGTCTCAGTTGTACATCTGGTGGGAGCGGCTAGGTATTTAAACCTGAGGACACACAGTCCTCACCGTATTCTCCTTGAACTAAGGTCACACAGACCTCGTCCAATCACTGGTGGTAAGTCTTCAGGTGACTTCCGAACCTTCACAAACTCGGTCACTCGGCGATCCACAATTCCTCTTGGATGCTCTGGACCATGACGCCTAACCGTCTGGAAGAAGCACAGTCTTCAAAGGTAACAAGCGTCGGATCCATGCAGGATCAATATCTTCAGTGATGCTCAATCACTTTGGGTTTGTAGGTGTTTGGGGTTTGGGTTTTGGATTTTCCTCACTTGATGATTTTCGCTCAAAGTCCTCGGAGGATGGGATGCTCTCAAATGACAAGTGTCAGTTTCTCGTAGAGCAGACAACCAGCTAGTGGTTGTAGGGGGCGGCTATTTATAGCCTAGGGAGCAGCCGAAAAGATAAGACATAAATGCCCTTCAATGATATGACTGTTAGGTGGATAAGATATTTTGGGACAGCTGGCGCGTAGCACAGCAACGGTCGGAAATTTGAGTTTCAAATTTCTCGGGGCTATCATGTTCCTCACTGTGTAGGCAATCCGCACTGGCGAATTCCTAACTCCTCAGTCAGAACAAATTCCTCAGAGACCAGAAGAACTTCGTCTCTGTCACTGAAGAAATTGACTGAACTATATGAGATTTTCAATGGCTTCACTCGATGGGATTGGTGGGTGTAGGATTTTGAGTTGAGCATCAAATGGAAATTTTTCCTTAGTATTTCCTCGACCCCCTTTAACAGTACGGTGTTTCCTATGACTCAAGAAAGAGATAATGAAACTATGAAAACAAAAGTCTTCACGCTTCATGCTCCTCGAATGAATACCAAGTCTTCAAGGTCACACCAATTTCTTCACTTTCAAAGTCTTCAGAAAGTCTTCAGAATACCAAAGTCTTCAGTTGAAGAACTTCATTTTTAGGGGTCGACTTTCTCTGTAAATATCAAACTCCTCATAGACTTATAGACCTGCGTACACTCATAAACGCATTAGATCCTTAACCTATAAGTCTTCAATACACCAAAATCACTAAGGGGCACTAGATGCACTTACAATCTCCCCCTTTTTGGTGATTGATGACAATATAGGTTAATTTTTCAACGGGGATAAACATATGAAGTGTAAATACTGATATTGAGGAATTTGATTGCAAGATATAGAAGAACTCCCCCTGAAGATGTGCATAGTGAGGAATTTTCTTTTGAAGCAATGCACACTTGAAGAGTAGAATCATGGAGATCTCCCCCTATATCCTGTAATTCATACACGCATTTGACATATAATATGAAGAGTTTGAAATGCATGATGAAATATGGTGACTGACGAATTTCAGCATGTGTTCAATGATATTAACGAGGAATAATCATGCAGAAAAACGTAGCAGAAGTATCAGACCACCATCGGATTTAAGTTTACAACTCGATCCAATAAAAGTTTCAGAAGAACAAGAGTTGTAACTTAGCAAAAAACGCCCATATAATAGACCCGCTTGAAGACTAACTCAAATTTCTCCCCCTTTGTCATTGAATGACCAAAAGGATCAAAATTGAGGACTAACGCCCCTGAAGATAATCAAGTTGACGAAGGAGCGCCAGCGTTGTCGGGGTTGGTTGTTGTAGTAGGGCCTGCCGCAGTGTCGTCCAAGTCTTCATGTTCATCAGTCTCGCGCGATGAAGAAAAGGAGATGGCCACCAAAGAAGGAACCTTGACCTTCTTGTATTTCTTCGGAGGAGGTGCAGACTAGTCAAATTCTTCCGTGAGACCCATTTTCTTCAGATCTTCAGCGTTGTAGACATGAGACAAAACAGCCCAGGTGCGGTTGAAGGTTTCATGGAGGTAGTATTGGTTTTTCTTCACTGCATTGTGTGTTGAGGTCATGTTGTGAAGAACTGAACCAAACTGACGCTTGACCCATTTATGATTGCAATCAACCTTCTGATGAAGACTGAGGAGTAACTCACGATCAGTCATCACCCTGGGTGATGTGGCTTGAGGATTTTGATTGGCAGAGTTGTTGGCGGCAGAGTCATGGGTGGCAGAGTCATCATTCGTGGAATAGGAAGCAGCTTTGCGAAATTGACCATCCAATGGACGAATGCCTTCATCTATCACAGCAGCTGCCTTGCCTTTGTCATCAGCTGAGGAAAATGTCCGTTTGAGGACTTCAATTGGAGGCAAGTAGCTGCAGTGGTTCTGAGTGTCAGCCTTGTAATTGAGTGAAGACCTTGTCCTGATGAATCTCATAATCCACGGCGCATAAGGCTTCAGCTCTAATGGTGACATGACAATATTTGCTAGAGTCCTCATGAAGAATCATGGAAGTTGACGGGAACGCCATGAATGATGTTGAAAAGCAGATTCTCCATGATGCCAACGACTTCTTCATCATTTGAGTTGTGGCCTTTGATAGGACTCATTGTCTTCGACAGAATACGATAGACAGTCCGAGCCACATACTGTAATTCCTTGACAAGGAATTTGGTTCGGGTGGCTTGCCCTGGCTTCAAAGGCTTCATCAAAACTTGCATGTAGTGATCAGTAAGCTCAGGGTCACTGTAGACACAACGCACACATTCAAGGGGAGGACTGAGTGGTAGGGCACGAAGCAATTCAGTTGCTGGTGCCTTGTAGTGAGTATTTTCCATCATCTAGTCCAACACCCATGAGTTCACATCTTCAGAATTTCCTGTGATGTGCAGCGTTGCATAGAACTGAAGGATGAGTTCTTCATTCCAATCACAGATGTCGGTGCAGAAGTTCAGCAGCCCAGCGTCGTGAAGAACACTGAGGACTGGCTCGAAGCACGACAGAGACTCCATGTCCACGTGAGGAATATGTGCATGATCGAAGACTTTGTCTTTGTTGTATAGCACTGAGGAATAGAAATTGGCTTGACTAGCAGTCCAGAAACGCCTCTTCCTTATGCAAGCAGAATCATATGGGTTGTAATCAGTGAAGAACACATTCTCGCCAAAGAAGTCTTCAGCCTTGAACTTTTGTTTCCTTGAGAACGGATCCTTTGGCTTTGGTAGAGGAGTGTCGGTGAGTTGCATCACAACCTCAGGAATCGCGATCTCAGGTTCATCAGGCTGAGGAATTTCTGGTTCCTCTTCAGTTGTAGTCTGCGTTGTCTTATGATCAGCAACAGTTTCTTCAGCACTAGTGGCTGGAATTTCTTCATGCACACACGAGGTGGGATGAGTTTCTTCAGAGCCCATTTGAACTGTTGGTGCAGGGGACTGAGGAATTTGTTGTAGCGGGGTGAAGAGTGAAGAATTGGGGTGCTGACTTTCCCAAAAGTCATCATTCATTACAGGCGTTGTACTTCCAATATCCACGTCTTCATCTTCCAACTCTTCAACACCAGCCTCTTCAGCTGTGAACTGAGGCATTGGTGAGGATACAACAAGTGTAGAAGGGATCGCATCCACTTCAATTTCTTCATCAATCTGCTCTGACGAAGTAGTAGATTGAGTTTCTTCATCAGATCCGCCCGGGATCTCATATTATTCACCAAAAGGAATAAGGTCCTTTGATGGCATGGTAGAAATCGGAACAACATCAATCGGATTGGCAAACGAGCTGGTCATAGGCTTCATCTTCTTTGGAGCTGAAGATTCTGAAGCACCTGATGCTTTCCTTTTCTTCACTGCAGCTCGCTCTACAGCCTTGGTCTTCTTCACATCTGATGCAGATGGAAGGATAGGTGTTGGTGTAGGCGTGGGAGGAGCTGAGGAATCTGTTTGAATTTCTTCAGGCGCAGCTGATGCAGTTGTCCTGACTTCTTCAGTTTCTTCAGGCGCACCACTAGTGGATGCCCTGGCAATTTCTTCAGCAGTTGGAATGCAGTCATCAGCCCTGGAACTCACATTTTCTTCAGCAGCCTGAATGTCATCAGCGGTGCTGGCATGTTCTTCAGTAGGCTGAGCAGACGCTGCAGCCTGAGGAATTTCTGGTTGCGATGGAGCTGCAACCTTGGTGAACTCTTCAGTCAATTTAACAAACCTGACTTTGGCGCCCTTCCAATCAGCGTAATAAGCATCAAATTCATCGCTGAGGGTTTTGGTGTCAGCCTGCATCTTGACGAGTTCTTCAGTTGTCATCTTGACAACATTTTTCTTCAGCAGTTTCTCTTTTCTGTACTACGACTTCTTGATCTGTCTGGCCCTCTCGTACTTCCATTTCTCCTCTTGGATGAAATGAGTCAGCATGTGATTTTGACCAGGTGTCAACTTGAAGTATGGCATAGGAGTGTTTGGGTCCTTGTGCCAGAGATCAATGTAATCGAGGATCACCCTTGGATCCAAAGGCAGTGGCACAGGTGTGCCTTTGGCACTAGCGGCCTTGGCTTGCCTATCTCTGATGATTTCGGCAAGTTCTTCTTCATCAGCTTCATCATCATCAGAGGGCACTTGGAAGGCCACGTGCTTCTTCTTCAGACTAGGACGAGGACCTCGTCCAGTAGTAGCCTTTGTCTTCAGCAAGGAGGGGCCAGCTGAGGAACTTGGTGTAGCTGAGGAACTTGGTGAGACACCAGATGCAATGGAGATGCCTGTAGTCCTTTGGCACGTGGCAAGATGCACAGGTGCTGAGGAATTTGTCGGAACAGCTGAGGACTTTTTGAGGAGCTGAGGATTTGGGAGGAGCAACAGCAGTATGAGGAATTGGTCTTGAGGAGTTAGAAGATTCTGGCTGTGAGGGCACAACTAAGGAACTTGGCTGTGAGGGCACTGTTGGTGAAGCACTTGGCTTACGCGCAGGCTTCTTTGCCATAGATCTCTTTGGCTTGACAGAGGCCTCAGTGGCAGCAGCAGCAGCAGAGTCTTCATTGAATTTCCTTACTGCTTCTTTTGCTTGCCTCGCCAACTTGGCTTGGCGCTTGGCCCATTCTTCAGGAAAGTCCTCACCGCGTTTGATGCTGGTGGGATCTGCCACTTGGCCAGGTGCCAATGGGGCTCTTGGGCATGGAGGATTTAGTGCGAATTTCTTCATATACTTTGGAGTTACATATCTATATTCCCTCCATTCGCGTGCCCATCTCCTTTCAATACTCTGTATGCGCACCTTGCGCTTATTTTTTGTTCTCTTTGCCAAACTTGGCCTCATCAGGTGTGTAGTATTCTTTGTAAATGTCCTCAGGGATTTCAAAAGCAGTCATGACCTCAGGCCTCTTCCCTCCTTTCTGTGGCTTCTTTCCATCAGCCATTTTCTTCAGTTGAGGAATTTGAACAATCGAATTCTCTGAAGAAGTATGCAACTTTTCTTCGAGGAACGCTGCAAATGAGTTAAGTTGATGAGAACCTAGTGATTCAGCAGCGGACATGAGTACCTGTGAACAGAGTATAGTTGCGAGGAATTTGGAGAGGTCATATGCGTTCTCAGAGGTTTTTTTTAAGAACAAGTTTGAGGAATTTGACCAGATGAGTCTTGAAGAATTTCACTAAGCGTTTTGTCTTAGGTTCCAGAGTTGTATAGACCGAAGATCCACACAATTGAGGAATCTTGAAGAAAATGATGCTTAGAGAAATGAATCAAGAGCAGATGACTTGTGAGGTGTTTTGTGTGTGAGGATTTGAAGAATCAAACACCTTTGAAGATTTTGTAGAAAATTTCGAATCAAAAGAGGGCAGTAAAAGTAACTTTTAATTACCCTGAATGAAGAACATGACGAACACAGAGATGGAGAAGTGAAGTTCGCCGGTGTAGATCTTCCACACCCTAACTTGGCGGAGGAAGACGTCTACGGCGGTGACGGAGTGAAGATTTCCGCGGTTGGCGCGAGTACGACGGCAACGAAGTCGAGGCAGTGAAGCTCTTCCTCACCGGCGACAATGGTGTAGCGGCAGCGCTAGGGTTTGGGGAGTTCGAGCGGGAGAGAGAGTTCGAGCGGAGTAAAGGAAGTGAGGAAGGGGACGGGGGTATTTATAGCCACGGTGAAAAATTGTTCGCCCGAAGATTTGGGACGAACGTGTCCCTGACCCTTCTCCTTCGCACGACATGTGTCACCCACGTACTGTGAAGTGGAGATCGTGTAAAATCGTGGGTGAATAGAATAATGTATCGTGGGATGCGGAACGGTTTGAGTGGCAAAACCGAAAATTTGGATAAGATTAATTTTAACGTTCCGTTCTTAATTTCTTCAGCTGACAAGGACACAGTGAATATTTTGAACGAGTTTCAAATAGAACGCACATGAAGAATTTGTGAATAGATTGGGTTGAGTATAACATAGAGGGGAAAGGGTCCGATCACATTCACTTAGCAGAAAAACCAACTTGAAGAAGTAACCATAAGTGAATGTTGTAGAGGACAAAAACTCATATATAAATATATAGCCAATGAAGAAAAACGACGGAACAAGAGAGGATTTTGCAAAGTTGAAGAATTTGAAAAACTGAGGAAAACCTCAAATTGAAGATTTTCAACTTTGGTGGTGGCGTGACCCACCGTATAAGAATGATGATTTTAGACACCGCGTACAATTGTCGTAGGGTTCTGACAATCAAATTCTTCGTTAATTTCTTCACACTTAGAGTGTTATTCTTCATTGATTGAAGAAAAACGTTTCTTCATGTGTTGCACATCTAAGTCATCAATTTTGCATAAGTATTAGGATGAGTGCCTTTTTTCAAAGTACATTCGAAGATTCTAAGATATTTAGCTCACACCACAACTTGCTAAATCTCTTCTCATCCAAGGGCTTTGTGAAGATATCGGCTAGCTGGTCTTCAGTCTTCACATGCTCAATAGAAATGTCGCCCTTCAACACATGATCACGGAGAAAATGATGATGAATCTGAATGTGCTTTGTCTTCGAGTGCTGAACTGGGTTGTGAGCAATCTTGGTGGCACTCTCATTGTCACAGAGGAAAGGCACACTCTTCACGTTTACGCCATAGTCCTTGAGTGTTTGCTTCATCCATAGCAGTTGTGCACAGCAAGAACCAGCAGCAATGTACTCAGCTTCAGCAGTAGACAGTGATACGTGAAAGTGCGTTATATCGACTAGAGGGGGGGGGGTGAATAGGCGACTTTTATGAAATTCTTCACTGAGGAATTTGCTCGTGAGGAAATTCCTTAGCGAAGAACTACTAGCAGCGGAATAAGTACTCAGAAGTAAAAATAGCAGATTACATGCATGGTCATCATGATGAAATGAAGACAAACACAGAGTACAGAAAGCGTAAACACAGGATAGCACAAGATGAAGACAAACAGACTGAAGAAATTGAACTGAGGAAATTGAGGAAGTCTTCAGTCAAAGTCTTCAAACACAGATATGAACAAACACACAACACCGTAATGAGGAAATGAAAGTGTTGAGGAAATAGAACTAGTAAGCTTGGTGAAGACAATGATTTGGTAGACCAGTTCCAACTGTTGTCTCAGTTGTACATCTGGTTGGAGCGGCTGAGTATTTAAACTCGAGGACACCTAGTCCCGGACACACAGTCCTCACCATATTCTCCTTGAGCTAAGGACACACAGTCCTCGCCCAATCACTTGTGGTAAGTCTTCAGGTGACTTCCAAACCTTCACAGACAAGGTCACTCGGAGATCCACAATTCCTCTTGGATGCTCTAGACCTTGACGCCTAACCGTCTGGAAGAAGCACAATCTACAAAGGTAACAAGCGTCGGATCCACGCAGGATCAATCTCTTCAGTGATGCTCAATCACTTTGGGTTTGTAGGTGTTCTGGGTTTGGGTTTGGATTTTCCTCACTTGATGATTTTCGCTCAAAGTCCTCGGAGGATGGTTGCTCTCAAATGACAAGTGTCAAGTTCTCGCGGAGCAGCCAATCAGCTAGTGGTTGTAGGGGGCGGCTATTTATAGTCTAGGGAGCAGCCGGACATGATAATACATAAATGCCCTTCAATGATATGACCTTTATGTGGACAAGATATTTTGGGACAGCTGGCGCGCGACACAGCAACGGTCGGAAATTTGAGGCACAAATTCCTCAGGGCTATCATGTTCCTCACAGTGTAGGCAATTCGCATTGGCGAATTCCTAACTCCTCAGTCAGAGCAAAGTCCTCAGTGACCAAAAGAACTTCGTCTCTGTCACTGAAGAAATTGACTGAACTGTATGAGATTTCCAATGGCTTCACTCGAAGGGATTGGTAGGTGTAGGATTTGAGATGAGCATCACTTGGAAATTTTCTCCTTAGTATTTCCTCGACCCCATTTAACAGTATGGTGTTTCCTATGACTCAAGAAAGAGAAAATGAAACTACGAAAAACAGAAGTCTTCACGCTTCATGTTCCTCGAATGATAACCAAGTCTTCAAGGTCACACCAATTTCTTCACTTTCAAAGTCTTCAGAAAGTCTTCAAAATATCAAAGTCTTCAGTCGAAGAACTTCATTTTTAGGGGTTGACTTTCTCTGTAAATATCAAACTCCTCATAGACTTATAGACCTATGTACTCTCATAAACGCATTAGATACTTAACCTATAAGTCTTCAATACACCAAAATCACTAAGGGGCACTAGATGCACTTACAATCTCCCCCTTTTTGGTGATTGATGACTACATAGGTTAAGTTTTCAACGGGGATAAATATATGAATTGTAAATAGTGATATTGAGGAAATTGATTGCAAGATATAGAAGAACTCCCCCTGAAGATGTGCATAGTGAGGAATTTGCTTTTGAAGCAATGCACACTTGAAGAGTTGAATCATGGAGATCTCCCCCTATATCTTGTAATTCATACACGCATTTTATATATAATATGAAGAATTTGAAATGCATGATGAAATATGGTGCCTGATGTAATTCAGCATGCGTGCGATAATATTACTGAGGAATAAGCATGCAGAATAGTGCATCAAAAGTATCAGAGCATAGTGCAACAAAAGTAGCAGCGCACCATCGGGTTTAAGATTACAACTCGATCCAATAAAAGTTTCGGAAGAACGAGAGTTGTAACTTAAAAAAAGTGCCCTTATTATCGACCCGATTGGAGACTAACTCAGATTTCTCCCCCTTTGTCATCAAATGACCAAAAGGATCGAAACTGAGGACTAACGCCCCTGAAGATATTCAAGTTGATGAAGGAGCGCCAGCGTTGTTGGGGTCGGTTGTTGTAGTAGGGCCTACCGCAGTATCGTCCAAGTCTTCATTTTCATCAGTGTCGCGTGATGAAGAATATGAACTGACCACCAAAGAAGGAACTGGGACCTTCTTGTATTTCTTTGGAGGAGGTGCAGACCAGGCAAATTCTTCATTGAGACCCATGCTCTTCAAATCATCAGCACTGTAAACTTGAGACAGAATAGCCCAGGTGCGGTTGAGGGTTTCATGAAGGTAGTAGTGGTTTTTCTTCACTGCATTATGTGTCGCAGTCATGTTGTGAAGAATTGAACCAAACTGACGCTTGACCCATTTGTGATTGCGATCAACCTTTTGATGAAGACTGAGGAGTAACTCACGGTCAGTCATCACCCTGGGTGCTGTGGCTAGAGGATTTGGCTTGGCAGTGTTGGCGGCAGTGTCATGTGTGGCAGAGTCATCATTGGTGGAATAAGATGCGGCCTTGCGAAATTGACCATCCAATGGACGAATTCCTTCATCTATCACCGCAGTAGCTTTGCCTTTTTCTTCAGCTGAGGAAAATGTCCTTTTGAGGACTTCAATGGGAGGCAAGTAGCTGCAGTGGTTCAGAGTTTCAGCTTTGTAGTTGAGTGAAGACCTTGTCCTGATGAATCTCATAATCCAAGGTGCATAAGGCTTCAACTCAAATGGTGACATAGCAATGTTGGCCAGAGTCCTCATGAAGAAATCATGGAAGTTGATGGGAACGCCATGAATGATGTTGAAAAGCATATTCTTCATGATGCCAATGACTTCTTCATCAGTTGAATCGTGGCCTTTGATGGGACTCATTGTCTTCATCAGAATGCGATAGACAATCCTTGGCACATACAACAATTCCGTGACGAGGAATGTGGTTCGAGGGGCCTGCCCTGGCTTCAAAGGCTTCATGAGCACTTGCATATAGTGATTTGAAAGCTCAGGTTCGTTGTAAATACAACGTGCATCTTCAGTGGGTGGACTCAGAGGAATGGCACGAAGCAATTCAGATGTTGGGGCCTTATGATGTGTGTTCTCAGTCATCCAGTCCAGAACCCATGAATTCACATCTTCATAGTTGCCGGTGATGTGCAGTGTTGCATAGAACTGAAGAATGAGTTCTTCATTCCAATCGCATATGTCAGTGCAGAAGTTGAGCAGCCCAGCGTCGTGAAGAACACTGAGGACTGGCGTGAAGCACGGCATAGACTCCATATCCACATGAGGAATATGTGCATGGTCGAAGACTTTGTCCTTGTTGAAAAGCACTGAGGAATAGAAATTTGCTTGGCTTGTTGTCCAGAAACGCCTCTTCCTTATGCGAGCAGAGTCATAGGGGTTGTATTCAGTGAAGAACACGTGCTCACCAAAGAAGTCTTCAGCCCTGAATTTTTGCTTCTTTGAGAACGGATCCTTTGGCTTTGGCAGAGGAGTGTCAGTGAGTTGCATCACTACCTCAGGAATCACGATCTCAGGTTCTTCAGGCTGAGGAATTTCTGGTTCCTCCTCAGGTGCAGTCACCTTTTCAGCTTCAGCAGCAGTTTCTTCAGCACTAGTGGCTGGAATTTCTTCATTCACAGATGCAGTGGGATGAGTTTCTTCAGAGCCCAATGGTACTGTTGGTGAAGGAGATTGAGGAATTTGTTGCAGGGGAGTGAAGAGTGGGGAATTTGGATGCTGACTTTCCCAAAAGTCGTCATTCATCAACGGAGTTGTGCTTCCAATATCCACATCTTCATCATAAATTTCTTCAACACCAGCCTCTTCAGCATCAAACTGAGGCATTGGTGATGAGACCAGTGGGGTTGAAGGGATTGCATCCACTTCAATTTCTTCATCAATCTGCTCTGAGGAAGCAGCAGATTGAGTTTCTTCATCTGATCCACTTGGGATCACATAATCTTCACTAAAAGGAACAAGGTCCTTTGATGGAATGGATGAGATAGGAATAGCATCAATGGGATTTGCAAACGAGCTAGTCATCGGCTTCATCTTCTTGGGAGCTGAAGATTCTGAAGCATTTGATGCCTTCCTTTTCTTCACTGCAGCTCGCTCTGCAGCCTTGGTCTTCTTCACATCTAGTGCAGAAGGAAGAATAGGAGTTGGCGTAGGCGCAGGTGGAGCTGAGGAATCTGGTTGATTTTCCTCAGGCGCAACTGATGGAGTTGCCCTGATTTCTTCAGTTTCTTCAGGCGCACCACTAGTGGATGCCCTGGCAATATCTTCAGTGGCTGGTGTAGAGTCATCAGCCCTGGAACTGGCATTTTCTTCAGCAGTCTAAACTTCATCAGCGGTGCTGGCATGTTCTTCAGTTTGCTGAACAGATGCTTCAGCGTGAGGAACTTCTTGTTGAGTTGGGGCTGCACCCTTGGTGAAAGTATCAGTCAGCTTCACAAATCTGACCTTGGCTCCTTGCCAATCAGCATAGTAAGCATCAAAGTTGTCGCTGAGGGCTTTGATTTCAGCCTGCATCTTGACGAGTTCGTTAGGTGTCATCTTGACAACATTGTTCTTCAGCAGCTTCTCTTTGCGATACTGTGATTTCTTGATCTCTCTGGCCCTATCATATTTCCACTTTTCCTCTTGGATGAAGTGAGTCAGCATGTGACTTTGGCCAGGTGTCAGCTTGAAGTCAGGCATAGGTGTGTTGGGATCCTTATGCCAGAGATCAATGTAATCGAGGATCGCCCTTGGATCCAACAGCAGTGGCACAGGTGTGCCTTTGGCTTTAGCAGCCCTTTCTTGGCGGTCCCTGATGATTTCAGCAAGTTCTTCTTCATCAGCTTCATCATCATCATATGGTACAGTGAAGACTACCTGCTTCTTCTTAGGACTTGGGCGAGTGCCGCGTCTAGCAGTAGCCTTTTTCTTCAGCAGAGAGAGTCCAGCTGAGGAACTTGGTGCAGCTGAGGAACTAGCTGAGACACCAGAGGCAATTGAGATGCCAGTAGTCCTTTGGCATGAGGCCAGATGCACAGGTGCTGAGGACTTTCTTGGGACAGCTGAGGACTGTGGAGGAGGTGCTGAGGACTTTGGTGGAGCAGGAGCAGCATGAGGAATTTGCTTTGAAGATTTTGAAGTTTCTGGCCGTGAGGGCATAGCAGAGGAACTTGGCCGTGAGGGCATTGCTGGTGAAGCACTTGGCTTGCGAGCGGGCTTCTTGAGCATAGCTTTCCTCGGCTTGGTAGAAGCCTCAATGGCAGCAGCAGCAGCAGCAGAGTCTTCATTAAATTTCCTCACTGCTTCTCTGGCTTGCCTTGCCAATTTAGCTTGGCGCTTGGCCCATTCCTTAGGAAAATCCTCACCGCGTTTGATGCTAGTGGGATCAGCCACTTGGCCAGGTGCCAATGGGCTCTTGGACATGGAGGGTTTAGTGCAAATTTCTTCATGTACTTTGGAGTGACGTATCTGTACTCCCTCCATTCACGTGCCCATCTCCGTTCAATCCTCTGGATTCGCACCTTGCGCTGATTTTTATCTTCTTTGCCAAACTTGGCTTCATCAAGCGTGCAGTAATCTTTATAAATATCCTCAGGGATTTCAAAAGCAGTCATGACCTCAGGCTTCTTTCCTCCTTTCTGTGGCCTTTTACCTTCAGCCATTTTCTTCAGTTGAGGAATTTGAACAATTGAATTCTCTGAAGAAGTATGCAACTTTTCTTCGAGGAGCGCTGCAAATGAGTTAAGTTGATGAGAACCTAATGATTCAGCAGCGGACATGTGTACCTGTGAAAAGAGTATAGTTGCGAGGAATTGGAAGAGGTCATATGCGTTCTCGGAAGGTTTTTCATAAAGAACAAGTTTGAGGAATTTGACCAGATGCGTCTTGAGGAATTTCACTAAGCGCGCTTTATCTTAGGTTCCAGAGTTGTATAGATCGAGGATCCACACAATTGAGGAATCTTGAAGAATATGATGCTTAGGGAAATGAGTCAAGAACAGATAACTTGTGAGGTGTTTTGTGTGTGAGGATTTGAAGAATAAAACACCTTTGAAGATTTTGTAGAAAAGTTTTGAATCAAAGAGGGCAGTAAAAGTAGCTTTTAATTACCATGAACGAAGAACACGACGAACTGTGAGTTGAAACAGGGAAGTTCGTCGATGCAGATCTTCCACGCCCTAACTTGGCGGAGGAAGACGTCTACGGCGGCGTCGGAGGTGAAGATTTCCACGGTCGGCGTGAGTACGACGGCGACGAGGTCGAGGCAGTGAAGCTCTTC
Organism: Aegilops umbellulata; assembly: GCA_032464435.1. Lineage (NCBI taxonomy): Eukaryota > Viridiplantae > Streptophyta > Magnoliopsida > Poales > Poaceae > Aegilops > Aegilops umbellulata. The sequence continues at coordinate 182,050,649 of CP136057.1, read as the reverse complement.
CTCACCGGCGACGATGGAGTAGCGGCGGCGCTAGGGTTTGGAAGCTCGAGCGGGAGAATGAGATCGAGCGGGGTAAACGAAGTGAGGAAGGGGACAGGGGTATTTATAGCCACGGTGAAAAAACTGCTCGCCCGAAGATTTGGGACGAACGTGCCCCTGGTCGTCCTCCTTCTCACGACATGTGTCACCCACGTACTGTGTAGTGGAGATCGTGTAAGATCGTGGGTGGATAAAATAATGCATCGTGGGATGCGGAACGGTTTGAGCGACAAAACCGAAAGTTTGGATAAGATTAGTTTTAACGTTCCGTTCGCAATTTCTTCAGCTGACAAGGACACAGTGAAGAACTTGAACGAGTTTCAAATAGAATGCACATGAAGAATTTGTGAACAGATTGGATTGAGTATAGCATAGAGGGGAAGGGTCCGATCACATTCACTTAGCAGAAAGACCAACTTGAAGAAATAGTTATAAGTGAATGCTGTAGAGGACATAAACTCATATATATATATATATATATATATATATATATATATATATATATATATATATATATAGCCAATGAAGAAAAACGATGGCACAAGTGAAGACTTTGCAAAGTTGAAGAATTTGAAAAACTGAGGAATTTCAAAAGTTCAGGAAAAACTCAAACTGAAGATTTTCAACTTTTGTGGTGGCGTGACCCACCGTATAAGAATGATGATTGCAGACACCGCGTACAATTGTCGTAGGGTTCTGAGAATCAAATTCTTCATTAATTTATTCACACTTAGAGTGTTATTCTTCATTGATTGAAGAAAAACGTTTCTTCATGTGTTGCACATCTAAGTCATCAATTTTGCATAAGTGTTAGGATGAGTGCCTTTTTCAAAGTACATTCGAAGACTCTGAGATATTTAGCTCACACCGCAATTTGCTAAATCTCTTCTCATCCAAGGGCTTAGTGAAGATATCGGCTAGCTGTTCTTCAGTCTTCACATGCTCAATAGAAATGTCGCCCTTCAACACATGATCACAAAGAAAATGATGACGAATATGAATATGCTTTGTCTTCGAGTGCTGAACTGGGTTGTGAGCAATCTTGATGGCACTCTCATTGTCACAGAGGAGAGGCACATTCTTCACGTTGACGCCATAGTCCTTGAGTGTTTGCTTCATCCATAGCAGTTGAGCACAGCAAGAACCAGCAGGAATGTACTCAGCTTCAGCAGTAGACAGTGATACGCAGTTCTGTTTCTTCGAGGACCAACAAACCAAGGATCGTCCGAGGAAATGACAAGTACCAGAAGTTGACTTGCGGTCCACACGGTCACCAGCATAGTCAGAGTCTGAATATCCAATGAGATCAAAATCTGAGCCCTTGGGATACCATAATCCTAGTGTTGGTGTGTGAGCTAGATATCGAAGAATATGCTTCACAGCCTTATGGTGTGATTCCTTTGGTGCAGCTTGAAATCATGCACACATGCAAACACTAAGCATTATATCTGGCCTAGATGCACATAAGTACAATAAAGAGCCAATCATGGAGCGGTATACCTTATGATCGAAGTCAGTACCATTTTCATCAGTGCATAGATGACCATTTGTGGGCATAGGAATTTTGATGCCTTTGCAATCTTGCATGCCGAATTTCTTCAGGACATCCTTGAGGTATTTCTCCTGAGATATGAATATTCCAGTGCGTTGTTGATGAATTTGAAGGCCTAAGAAGAATTTCAACTCTCCCATCATAGACATTTGATATTCTTCACTCATCATATAGGCAAATTCATCACTATAACGTTGGTCAGTACAGCCAAAGATGATATCATCAACATATATTTGGCACACAAACAGTTCACCATCATAAGATTTAGTAAAGAGAGTGGGATCGAGTGAACCGGGTGTGAAGCCTTTCTTCATGAAGAATTCCTTCAATGTATCATACCACGCCCGTGGGGCTTGCTTGAGGCCATAGTGGGCCTTGTTAAGTCTGAAGACTTTGTCAGGATGTTTTGGATCTTCAAAACCTTGGTGTTGAGCAACATATACTTCTTCCTCAAGCTTACCATTGAGGAATGCACTTTTCACATCCATTTGGTATAAGATGATATCATGATGGTTAGCGTAAGAAAGTAATATGCGAATAGCCTCAAGTCTAGCAACAGGTGCAAAAGTTTCATCGAAATCAATTCCTTCAACCTGTGTGTAGCCTTGAGCTACTAGTCGTGCCTTCTTCCTCACCACAACACCATTTTCATCTTGCTTGTTGCGGTAGATCCACTTTGTGCCAATGATGTTATGCTTGCGAGGATCGGGACGATTGACTAGTTCGCATACGTTGTTGAGCTTGAACTGATGTAATTCTTCTTGCATGGCCTGAATCCACTCAGGCTCCAGAAATGCTTCATCTACCTTAGTGAGCTCTGTGATAGAGACAAAAGCAAAGTGCCCACAAAAGTTAGATAGATGTGAAGCTTTTGAGCGTGTGAGAGGACCTGGTGCTCTAATGTCATCGATGATCTTCTCCATTTGCACTTCTTTCGCAACGCGAGGGTGAGCTGGTTGTCGTTGAGGAATTTGATCAGCATTTTCTTCAGCATCAATTTCCTTAGCATTTTCTTCATTTGCATCAGCTCGACGTTCTTCATGTTCTGGAATGAATTCTTCAGCAGATTCTTCAGTAGGAATGACATCTTCAGTAGCCTTGTGCTTGATAGAATCCTCAGGTGCTAGTTCATCTAACAGAAGGTAGGTGCTCTCTTTGCGAGCCATTAGTTTCATCGAACCGCACATCTACAGTTTCAACAATCTTGTGAAGAACATTGTTGAAGACTCTGTAGGTGTGCGAGTCCTTTCCGTAACCAAGCATAAAACCTTAATGTGCTTTCGGTGCAAATTTAGAGTTGTGATGAGGATCTCTAATCCAGCATTTAGCACCGAAGACTTTGAAATAACTCACATTGGGTTTCTTGTCAGTGAGGAGTTCATAGGAAGTCTTCTTGAAGAATTTGTGAAGATATACTCTGTTGATGATATGGCACGCAGTATCAATTGCATCAACCCAGAAACGACGAGGGGTTTTGTACTCATCGAGCATGGTGCGAGCCATCTCAGCAAGAGTCCTGTTCTTGCGCTCCACGACGCCATTCTGTTGAGGAGTATAAGGAGCAGATAACTCATGAGTAATACCAAGTTCATCAAGATAGTCATCGAGACCCGAATTCTTGAACTCAGTGCCATTGTCACTTCTGATGTGCTTGATCTTCACGCCAAATTTGGTTGAAGCCCTCGAGGAAAATCGTTTGAAGACTTCCTGCACTTCAGTTTTGTAATAGACAAGGTGTACCCATGTGTAACGAGAGTAATCATCAACAATAACAAAGCCGTATTGAGATGCTTCATTTGAAACAGAGGAATAATGATTAGGACCGAAGAGATCCATGTGAAGCAATTCAAATGGACGAGTGGTGGTCATGATAGTCTTCGCTGGATGCTTGGCCTTTGTCATCTTTCTAGCTTCACAGGCACCGCACAAGTGATCCTTGAGGAATTTGACATTCTCAATGCCAATGACATGCTTCTTCTTCGCAAGCGTGTTCAAATTCCTCATGCCTGCATGACCAAGTCGTCGATGCCATAGCCATCCTTCTGAAGCTTTTGCAAGTAGGCACACGGCTGGTTGTGAATCTGCGGAGAAATAAAAAATATACAAGTCTCCTATCCTAAAGCCTTCGAAGACTTTTGATTTGTCAGCTTCCATAATCACAACACAACGATACTTGCCAAAGACAACAACATATCAAGATCACAAAGCATTGAGACAGACATAAGGTTGTATCCTAAGGACTCAACAAGCATGACTTTGTCCATGTGTCGATCCTTTGTGATAGCAACTTTACCTAGACCCAATACCTGACTTTTGCTTTTATCAGCGAAGATGATATGCTTCATATGTGACGATGATAAGGGAGCATCCGTCAAAAGATTCTTGTCACCAGTCATGTGATTTGTACACCCACTATCAAGTACCCACTCAGTGGCTTTGGGTTGATCATCCTGCAGATGAATTAGTGCAACTTACGACCTCATATACTTCAGCAGTGAAGAATATGATATCACAATTCATCAAATCAATTTCATCACATAATAAGACAGTTAAAACAGATGGAGGACGTGTGAAATGAAAGTTCATTTTATCATGGTTAGCCTGCGTCCTTTCAGGCAATTTGTCAGGTCCCCAGCAAATTCTTCAGACATTACAATGCGTCTGGAGACCTGACCCTGCATAAGAGATTAGTTCATTTTCTTCACCACCCACATCTGAAGGGGTGGCAAAGAGTTCATCATTCTGCGAGCTCCATATGAGAATGGTGGCATAGCGGCCAAACCATTTCGTTTCACATAAGAGGGGTTAGGGTAAGCATATGAATAAGCAGAGAAATTCTTCGAGGACTTATGAACATAATAATTTGAAGAATAATGCTCATATTCACAGCCCTTGGCTCTTCCCTGCGAAAAAGAGTTGTTAGCACGATGATGTTCATATGAGGACTTTGATCCATGTGAGGAATTTGATCCCCTTGAGGAACTTGGTCCGTATGAAGAATTTGATCTGGGGTTCCTTTTCTTCACAGGTGGTGTCATGAGGACATTCACCTGAAGACTTTTAAGGCACCTTTTGGGAACCCAGATTTTCTTCATAGGGGAACCGTTCCTGCAGTTAGTGCCAACATATCGAGCAAATACTTCACCATTCTGATTTTTGAATAGTTTATAGTCGGAGTCAAATGACTCATCAGAAGAATGAGAAGATTCACACGTATAGCCAGATAAATTAGATGGATCAACTGGAGGTCCCTTTGCAGCAACCCATGAGGTTTTGGGGTACTGCTCAGGCTTCCAATATGTACCATCAGCATTGAGTTTCCTCTCAAAGGCAATACCCTCTTTCCTAGGGTTCCTGTTGAGGATCTGCTTTTTAAGCACATCACAAAGAGTCTGATGCCCTTTGAGGCTTTTGTAGATGCCTGTCATGTACAGTTCCTTCAGCCCTGCATCGTCAGTAATACTAGCAATGTCCTCAGATGAGGAATTAGTGATAGCAGAGACAAGTGAAGAATTTGTAACATTAGAAGCATTTGAACATTCAGGTGAAGAATTAGCAGATTCTCGTTCAATGCATTTTAAACATGGAGGAATAAATTCTTCCTGAGCAGCGCTGATTTGTTGAGCAAGTAATGAATCACGCTCCTTCTGAAGATCTTCATAACTCACTCTTAGCTTCTCAAGATCTGACAAGAGAGAGTTATGCTGATCTTGAAGGGAGTCATACTTAGAATGAAGTCTCTGAAGACTTTCAGCCAAAGCTTGTGACTGATCCATTTCTTCACCCAACATTTCATTGCTCTTACTAAGCATATTGTTAGCCCTTTCCAAAGCTCTTTGTTGTTTAGCAGCAAGTGAGGCAAGTTTGACATAGCTGGGTCCAAATTCATCACTAGATTCATCATCACTGGATTCAGACAGATAACATTCAGTTACCTATTCACCATCTGCCATGAGACATGGTGAGGAGGATGATGATTCTGGTTCAAATGTCATTGACTTGAGAGATTCCTTGAAGTCCTCGAACCAAGGATCATGACAGGTTCGATGGCCTTCATAGACATCAGAGAGACGGTCCCAGATAAGCTTCGCCTGATCGAGATGCATGATGTTTCTGAACTGGTTTCGAGACAGACTGGAGCAGATGACGGCCTTCGCAGTGAGGTTGAGTTGAGTGTACTTGCAAATGTCATCAGCTTCCGCCATCTTGCACAGATCGGTCAGACCAATCTCAGTGACGGTCCATAGCTTGCTGTCCATCACCATGAGACGCTTCTTCATCATAGCCTTCCATTTGGGATACTCGTGACCGTCAAAGATGGGGCATGGCACTTTCTTCATATCTGCGGTCGACATAACTAAAACTCCAAGCGGTTAAACCAAAATCACACAGAACAAGGGAGTACCTTGCTCTGATACCAATTGAAAGTGCATTATATCGACTAGAGGGGGGGTGAATAGGCGATTTTTATGAAATTCTTCACTGAGGAATTTGCTCGTGAGGAAATTCCTTAGCGAAGAACTACTAGCAGCGGAATAAGTACTCAGAAGTAAACATAGCAGATTACATGCATGGTCATCATGACGAAATGAAGACAAACACAGAGTACAGAAAGCGTAAACACAGGATAGCACAAGATGAAGACAAACAGACTGAAGAAATTGAACTGAGAAAATTGAGAAAGTCTTCAGTCAAAGTCTTCAAACACAAATATGAACAAACACACAACACAGTAATGAGGAAATGAAAGTGTTGAGGAAATAGAACTAGTAAGCTTGGTGAAGACAATGATTTGGTAGACCAGTTCCAACTGCTATCTCAGTTGTACATCTGGTTGGAGCGGCTGAGTATTTAAACTCGAGGACACCTAGTCCCAGACACACAGTCCTCACCATATTCTCCTTGAGCTAAGGACACACAGTCCTCGCCCAATCACTTGTGGTAAGTCTTCAGGTGACTTCCAAACCTTCACAGACTAGGTCACTCGGCGATCCACAATTCCTCTTGGATGCTCTAGACCTTGACGCCTAACCGTCTGGAAGAAGCACAATCTTCAAAGGTAACAAGCATCGGATCCACGCAGGATCAATCTCTTCAGTGATGCTCAATCACTTTGGGTTTGTAGGTGTTCTGGGTTTGGGTTTGGATTTCCCTCACTTGATGATTTTCGCTCAAAGTCCTCGGAGGATGGGTTGCTCTCAAATGACAAGTGTCAAGTTCTCGCGGAGCAACCAACCAGCTAGTAGTTGTAGGGGGCGGCTATTTATAGCCTAGGGAGCAGCCCGACATGATAAGACATAAATGCCCTTCAATGATATGACCGTTATGTGGACAAGATATTTTGGGACAGCTGGCGCGCAGCTCAGCAACGGTCGGAAATTTGAGGCACAAATTCCTCAGGGCTATCATGTTCCTCACAGTGTAGGCAATTCGCACTGGCGAATTCCTAACTCCTCAGTCAGAGCAAAGTCCTCAGTGACCAAAAGAACTGCATCTCTGTCACTGAATAAATTGACTGAACTGTATGAGATTTCCAATGGCTTCACTCGAAGGGATTGGTAGGTGTAGGATTTGAGATGAGCATCACTTGGAATTTTTCTCCTTAGTATTTCCTCGACCCCCTTTAACAGTACGGTGTTTCCTATGACTCAAGAAAGAGAAAATGAAACTACGAAAAACAGAAGTCTTCACGCTTCATGTTCCTCGAATGATAACCAAGTCTTTAAGGTCACACCAATTTCTTCACTTTCAAAGTCTTCAGAAAGTCTTCAAAATATCAAAGTCTTCAGTTGAAGAACTTCATTTTTAGGGGTCGACTTTCTCTGTAAATATCAAACTCCTCATAGACTTATAGACCTGTGTACACTCATAAACGCATTAGATACTTAACCTATAAGTCTTCAATACACCAAAATCACTAAGGGGCACTAGATGCACTCACAATACGCAGTTCTGTTTCTTCGAGGACCAACAAACCAAGGATCGCCCGAGGAAATGACATGTACCAGATGTTGACTTGCGGTCCACACGATCACCAGCATAGTCAGAGTCAGAATATCCAATGAGATCAAAATCCGAGCCCTTGGGATACCATAATCCTAGTGTTGGTGTGTGAGCTAGATATCGAAGAATATGCTTCACAGCCTTATGGTGTGATTCCTTCGGTGCAGCTTGAAATCGGGCACACATGCAAACACTAAGCATTATATCTGGCCTAGATGCACATAAGTACAATAAAGAACCAATCATGGAGCGGTATACCTTATGATCGAAGTCAATCCCATTTTCATCAGTGCACATATGGCCATTTGTGGGCATAGAAATTTTGATGCCTTTGCAATCTTGCATGCCGAATTTCCTCAGTACATCCTTGAGGTATTTCTCCTGAGATATGAATATGCCATTGCGTTGTTGATGAATTTCAAGACCTAAAAAGAATTTCAACTCTCCCATCATAGACATTTGATATTCTTCACTCATCATATAGGCAAATTCATCACTATAACGTTGGTTAGTACAGCCAAAGATAATATCGTCAACATATATTTGGCACACAAAAAATTCACCATCATAAGATTTAGTAAAGAGAGTAGGATCGAGTGAACCGGGTGTGAAGCCATTCTTCATGAGGAATTCCTTCAAAGTATCATACCATGCCCGAGGGGCCTGCTTGAGGCCATAGAGGTCCTTATTGAGTCTGAAGACTTTGTCAGGATTATTTGGATCTTCAAAACCTGGGGGTTGAGCAACATATACTTCTTCCTCAAGCTTACCATTGAGGAATGCACTTTTCACATCCATTTGATACAATATGATATCATGATGGTTATCATAAACAAGTAATATGCAAATAGCCTCAAGTCTAGCAACGGGTGCAAAAGTTTCATCAAAATCAATTCCTTCAACCTGTGTGTAGCCTTGAGCTACTAGTCGTGCCTTATTCCTCACCACAAGGACATTTTTCATCTTGCTTGTTGCGGTGGATCCACTTTGTGCCAATGATATTGTGCTTGCGGGGATCTGGACGATTGACCAGTTCCCAAACGTTGTTGAGCTTGAATGGATGTAATTCTTCTTGCATGGCCTGAATCCACTCAGGCTCCAGAAATGCTTCGTCTACCTTAGCGGGATCTGTGATAGAGACAAAAGCATAGTGCCCACAAAAGTTAGATAGATGCGAAGCTTGTGAGCATGTGAGAGGACCTGGTGCTCTAATGTCATCGATGATCTTCTCCACTTGCACTTCTTTTGCAACGCGAGGATGAGCTAGTTGTCGTTGAGGAATTTGATCAGCATTTTCTTCAGCATCAATTTCCTTAGCATTTTCTTCATTTGCATCAGCTCGACGTTCTTCATGTTCTGGAATGAATTCTTCAGCAGATTCTTCAGTAGGAATGACATCTTCAGTAGCCTTGTGCTTGATAGAATCCTCAGGTGCTAGTTCATCTAACAGAAGGTAGGTGCTCTCTTTGCGAGCCATTAGTTTCATCGAACCGCACATCTACAGTTTCAACAATCTTGTGAAGAACATTGTTGAAGACTCTGTAGGTGTGCGAGTCCTTTCCGTAACCAAGCATAAAACCTTAATGTGCTTTCGGTGCAAATTTAGAGTTGTGATGAGGATCTCTAATCCAGCATTTAGCACCGAAGACTTTGAAATAACTCACATTGGGTTTCTTGTCAGTGAGGAGTTCATAGGCAGTCTTCTTGAAGAATTTGTGAAGATATACTCTGTTGATGACGTGGCATGCAGTATCAATTGCATCAACCCAGAAACGACGAGGCGTTTTGTACTCATCGAGCATAGTGCGAGCCATCTCAGCAAGAGTCATGTTCTTGCGCTCCACGACGCCATTCTGTTGAGGAGTATAAGGAGCAGATAACTCATGAGTAATACCAAGTTCATCAAGATAGTCATCGAGACCCGAATTCTTGAACTCAGTGCCATTGTCACTTCTGATGTGCTTGATCTTCACACCAGAGTTGGTTGAAGCCCTCGAGGAAAATCGTTTGAAGACTTCCTGCACTTCATGTTTGTAAGTAACAAGGTGTACCCATGTGTAACGAGAGTAATCATCAACAATAACAAAGCCATATTGAGATGCTTCATTTGAAACGGCAAAATAATGATTAGGACCGAAGAGATCCATGTGAAGAAATTCAAATGGACGAGTAGTGGTCATGATAGTCTTAGTTGGATGCTTAGCCTTTGTCATCTTTCCAGCTTCACAGGCACCGCATAAGTGATCCTTGAGGAATTTGACATTTTCAATGCCAATGACATGCTTCTTCTTTGCAAGCGTGTGCAAATTCGTCCTGCCTGCATGACCAAGTCGTCGATCCCATAGCCATCCTTATGAAGCTTTTGCAAGTAGGCGCACTTGTGAATCTGTAGAGAAATCAACAATATACAAGTCTCCTCTCCTAAAGCCTTCGAAGACTTTGGAATTTTCAGCTTCCATAATCACAACACAAGGATACTTTCCAAAGACAACAACCATATCAAGATCACAAAGCATTGAGACAGACATAAGGTTGTATCCTAAGGACTCAACAAGCATGACTTTCTCCATGTGCCGATCCTTTGTGATCGCAACCTTACCTAGACCCAATACCTGACTTTTGCCTTTGTCAGCAAAGATGATATGCTTCAGATGCGATGGTGATAAGGGAGCATCCACCAATAGATTCTTGTCACCAGTCATGTGATTTGTACATCCACTATCGAGGACCCACTCAGTGGCTTTGGGTTGATCATCCTGCAGATGAATTAGTGCAGCTTACGAACTTCATATACTTCATCAGTGAAGAATATGACATCACAATTCATCATATCAATTTCATCAAGCAGTAAGACAAATAACAGTAGGAGGACATGTGAAATGAAAGTTCATTTCTTCATGATTAGCCTGCGTCCTTTCAGGCACTTTTCAGGTCTCCAGCAAATTCTTCATACGTTCATGTACGTCTGGAGACCTGACCCTGCAGAAGAAATTAGTTCTTTTTCTTCACCACCCACATCTGAAGGGGTGGCAATGAGTTCATCACTCTACGAGCGCCATATGAGAATGGTGGCATAGAGGACAAACCATTTCGTTTCACATAAGAGGGGTTAGGGTAAGCATATCAATAAGCAGAGAAATTCTTCGAGGACTTATGAACATAGTAATTAGAAGAATAATGCTCATATTCATAGCCCTTGGCTCTTCCCTGCGAAACAGAGTTGTTAGCACAATGATGTTCATATGAGGACTTTGATCCTTTTGAGGAATTTGATCCACGTGAGGAATTTGGTCCGTATGAGGACTTCGATCCATATGAAGAATTTGGTCCATATGAAGAATTTGATCCGGGGTTCCTATTCTTCGCAGGTGGTGTCATGAGGACATTCACATGAAGACTTTCAAGGCACCTTTTGGGAACCCAGATTTTTCTTCGGAGGGGAATCGTTCCTGCAGTTAGTGCCAACATATCTAGCAAATACTTCACCATTCTGATTTTTGAACAGTTTATAGTTGGAGTCAAATGACTCATCAGAAGAATGAGAAGATTCGCATGTATAGCCAGATAAATTAGATGGATCAACTGGAGGTCCCTTTGCAGCAACCCATGAGGTTTTGGGGTACTGCTCAGGCTTCCAATATGTACCATCAGCATTGAGTTTCCTCTCAAAGGCAATACCCTCTTTCCTAGGGTTCCTGTTGAGGATCTGCTTTTTAAACAATCACAAAGAGTCTGATGCCCTTTGAGGCTTTTGTACATGCCTGTCATGTACAATTCCTTCAGCCCTGCATCGTGAGTGATACTAGCAATGTCCTCAGATGAGGAATTAGTGATAGCAGAGGCAGGTGAAGAATGTGTAACATTAGAAGCATTTGAACATTCAGGTGAAGAATTAGCAGATTCACGTTCAATGCATTTCAAACATGGTGGAACAAATTCTTCCCGAGCAGCGCTGATTTGTTGAGCAAGTAATGAATCGCGCTCCTTCTGAAGATCTTCATAACTCACTCTTAGCTTCTCAAGATCTTGCTTTCTTTGAAGAAATTCATATGAAAGTTTCTCATGATCAGATAAGAGAGTGTTATGATGACAGAGAAGGTTGTCAAACCTGGTCTGAAGTCTCTGAAGATTTCCAGTCAAGGTTTTAGTGCGATCCATTTCTTCACCCAACATATCATCACTTTTGTCTAGCATGTTTTGAACCTTTTCAAAAGCCCTTTGTTGTTTCACAGCAATCTTAGCAAGTTTATAGTAGCTGGGCATAAGATTTTCATCAGATTCATCCTCACTAGATTCAGAGGAGGCATATTTGACTACCTTGGCACCCTTTGCCATGAAGCAATAGGTGGGAGCGTAGTCATCACTGTCTTCATCAGCCTTGTTGGTGAGGTCATTTTCTGCAGAGTCGAAGATAGACTTGCTGACGAAAGCAGTAGCGAGGGCTAGGCTTGCCACACCAGACTCGGAGTCCTCAGATGCCTCTTCTTCCCCTTGTTACTCAGATTCTGCTTCAGAGTCCATTTCCTTGCCAATGAATGCCCGAGCCTTTTTGGAGCTGCTCTTCTTCTGAGATGAAGACTTTGAGGATTTTGATGATGAAGATTTTGAGGATTTCTTCTTTTTCTTCGCATCATCAGAACTGTAATCCTTGTATTTCTTCTTTTTGATTCCTTTTCCCACTAAGGACAATCTTGAATGTAGTGTCCAGGTTTCTTGCACTTGTGACACATCCTCTTCTTGTAGTCACTGGATGAGGAATAATTGCTCCTTGAGGGTGTTCCAAAACGGCCATGTCTTGAGAACTTCTGGAATTTCTTCACGAGCAGTGCTAGATCATGACTCAGTTCTTCAGGGTCACCAAGGCTGCTACCAAAGTCTTCATCATCGGACTCAGATACCGCCTTGGCCTTCAGTGCAAGTGATCTGCCATAGCTCGAACCATAGAGATCTCTCTTTTCAGCATGCTGGAACTCATGAGTATTTAGCCTCTCGAGGATATCAGCGGGATCAAGTGACTTGTAATCAGCATGCTCTTGTATCATCAATGCCAGAGTATCAAATGAGGAGTCAAGCGATCTCAGCAATTTCTTCACCACCTCATGGTCGGTGATGTCAGTGGCACCAAGCGCTTGAAGCTCATTTGAGATGTCAGTGAGGCGATCGAAGGTTTGCTGAACATTTTCATTGTTGAGTCTTTTGAAGCGGTTGAAGAGATTGCGAAGAACATCAACTCGAGAGTCATGCTGAGTTGAAACTCCTTCATTGACTTTGGACAGCCTATCCCAGATAAGCTTAGCAGTTTCCAAAGCACTCACTCTTCCATATTGTCCTTTGCTCATAGAGACAATGTGATCATCTTCATACGCGCTTTTTGCGTTTCCTGTGCATAATATTTTCCAAAGTGAGCAGTAACCAGCAATTTTCCTCGGGATCACCTGCACTCCATCCCAGGTGGCATTGTTAAAACACATATCATTTCTGCATCCCCGGATAGCCCAGGGAGTGGCTGAATTGATCATGTTATCAGCTTGCAGAGATTTATTCCTGCCCCACAGTTTAGCCAGATTCTCAAATGTGGCCAGGGGTATACACCCAGTGAGGGAGTGAACAATTCTCCAAATCTCTGCAGCAACATCACATTAAAAAAAGAGGTGACTAGTGGTTTCATATTCACAGCAAAATAAATAAGTAACATCATTTAACTTTTGTCTTTTAACTAGGTTCCCCCTCACCAGCAATTTTCTATGAGCCAGCAGCCACAAGAAAAATGTGAACATTGGGAGGAACATGAATATGCCAGATATCAGGAATAAAAACAGGGCTAATGCCTCTAAAGTTAACCATGGCATTGATAGATCTAACAGAATATTTACCATTAGATTCAAGCTTCCAAATTAAAGCATCATCCACATCAGAAATTTTGATAGATTGAGAAATACTAACTAGGTCAACCCATAAAAGCCGTAATCTATTGTCCACACATCTCCTAAAGGTGATCTTAAGATCTACCTCATCCCGCACATCGGCCGTAGGGATGTTATGTTCATTTGCGATACTATACAGCTCCCAAAATTGAATGGCCAAGCTGCATGATCCAAACCAGTGATCTTCCGAAAACTTGATTCTCATGCCATTGCCAATTCTCCATTGGAAACCCACTTTTGCAGCTTTGGCAGCCCACAGAACCCCTTTCCAGAAGGGGAAGGAATTGTTACCAGGACAGGAGAAAATATTGTGTTTTCTTGTTCTATATTTAGAATCAACAATCTGTTTCAACATCTTCTGGTCCCCTAGTTGGTATTTATAAACCCAAGAAGCAAGGAGGCTAAGGTTCATCTCAGCAATGTTCGGAATCCCTAGCGCACCATATTGCTTTTTCTGGGTCAAAAGCCCCCAATTAGATAAATGGTATTTGTGATGCCCCTCATAATTATCCCAGAAGCAGTGAGACATTTGAGAGTTGATCAGGTTAGTATCCCATTTTGGGAATTTGATCATACTCATAATATAGGTAGGGATACTAGCTAAACAAGACTGGACCAAAACTAACTTCTTATCATATCCTAATAGTCTCCCTCTGCAACCAGCAACTCTTTTAAGGACCTTGTCAACCATAGGTTGCAAGTCTTCTCTCCTAAGCTTGGAGTGATGTAGAGGGAATCTAAATATTTAAGGGGAAAGGACCCTAGGCCACAAGATAGAGCTTGGTGAAAGGATCGAGAAGACGGGTCTAGAGGGGGGGTGATTAGACCCTTAACACACAAAAGTAACAGTTTTTAATTCCTTCAAGTTAAGGTTGAGTTTAGCACATGTTAAACCACACATAATACATTTCAATCAAGCATGAAAAGAGTATAGGTAGCAGAAAGGTAAAGCATGCAATTTGCAAGAATGTAGAGGGATGGGATTGCAGTGTGCAAATGCAACGGAGACACAGAGATTTTTGGCGTGGTTCCGATAGGTGGTGCTATCGTACGTCCACGTTGATGGAGACTTCAACCCACGAAGGGTAACGGTTGCACGAGTCCACGCAGGGCTCCACCCACGAAGGGTCCACGAAGAAGCAACCTTGTCTATCCCACCATGGCCATCATCCATGAAGGACTTCCCTCACTCGGGTAGATCTTCACAAAGTAGGCAATCTCCTTGCCCTTACAAACTTCTTGGTTCAAATCCACATCACGACGGAGGCTCCCAAGCGACACCTAACCAATCTAGGAGACACCACTCTCCAAAAGGTAATAGATGGTGTGCAGATGATGAACTCCTTGCTCTTGTGCTTAAAATGATAATCTACCCAACACTCAACTCTCTCTCTCTCTCTCTCTCTCTCTCTCAGATTTTGCTATGGTGGAAGAGGGATTTGAGTGGAAAGCAACTTGGGGAATGCTAGAAATCAAGGTTCAAAAGGTTGGAATGGAATCTCTTGATCTCAACACATGAGTAGGTGGCTCTCTCTCAGAAAATGAATGGTGGAAGTGTAGCATGTTCTGATGGCTCTTCTCAATGAGGAAGTGAAAGTGCGTTATATCGACTAGTGGGGGATGAATAGGCGATTTTTATGAATTCTTCACTAAGGAATTTGCTAGTGAGGAAATTCCTTAGCGAAGAACTACTTGCAGTGGAATAAGTACTCAAAAGTAAACATAACAGAAGACAAGCATAGTCATCATGATGAAATGAAGACAAACACAGAGTACAAAAAGCGTAATCACATGATAACACAGGATGAAGACAAACAGACTGAAGAAATTGAACTGAGGAAATTGAGAAAGTCTTCAGTCAAAGTCTTCAAACACAGATATGACAAGCACACAACACAATACTGAGGAAATGAAAGAGTTGAGGAAATAGAACCAGTTGGCTTGGTGAAGACAATGATTTGGTAGACCTGTTCCAACTGTTGTATCAGTTGTACATCTGGTTGGAGCGGCTAGGTATTTAAACCTGAGGACACACAGTCCCGGACACACAGTCCTCACCGTATTCTCCTCGAACTAAGGTCACACAGACCTCGTCCAGTCACTCGTGGTAAGTCTTCAGGTGACTTCCGGACCTTCACAAACTTGGTCACTCGGTGATCCACAATTCCTCTTGGATGTTCTAGACCATGACGCCTAACCGTCTGGAAGAAGCACCGTCTTCAAAGCTAACAAGTGTCGAATCCATGCATGATCAATCTCTTAAGTGATGCTCAATCACTTTGGGTTTGTAGGTGTTTGGGTTTGGGTTTTGGATTTTCCTCACTTGATGATTTTCGCTCAAATTCCTCTGAGGATGGGATGCTCTCAAATGAAAAGTGTCAGTTTCTCGAAGAGCAGCCAACCAGCTAGTGGTTGTAGGGGGCGGCTATTTATATCCTAGGGAGCAACCGACATGATAAGACATAAATGCCCTTCAATGATATGACCGTTAGGTGGATAAGATATTTTGGGACAGCTGGCGCGTAGCACAGCAACGGTCGGAAATTTGAGTTTCAAATTTCTCGGGGCTATCATGTTCCTCACTGTTTAGGCAATCCGCACTGGCGAATTCCTAACTCCTCAGTCAGAACAAATTCCTTAGAGACCAGAAGAACTTCGTCTCTGTCACTGAAGAAATTGACTGAACTGTATGAGATTTCCAATGGCTTCACTCGAAGGGATTGGTAGGTGTAGGATTTTGAGTTGAGCATCACATGGAAATTTTTCCTTAGTATTTCCTCGACCCCCTTTAACAGTACGGTGTTTCCTATGACTCAAGAAAGAGAAAATGAAACTATGAAAACAAAAGTCTTCACGCTTCATGTTCGTCGAATGAATACCAAGTCTTCAAGGTCACACCAATTTCTTCACTTTCAAAGTCTTCAGAAAGTCTTCAGTCGAAGAACTTCATTTTTAGGGGTCGACTTTCTCTGTAGATATCAAACTTGTCATAGACTTATAGACCTGTGTACGCTCATAAACACATTAGATCATTAACCTATAAGTCTTCAATACACCAAAATCACTAAGGGGCACTAGATGCACTTACAGGAAAAAGGGTGGAGGGATATATATATAGCCTCCACACAAAAACCCAACCGTTACACACTTTTGACTCATCTCGGTGGCACCGATTAGGAAACTCGGTGGCACCGATCTGTTAAAAAATATGAACATAAGTAATCTCGGTGGGACCGACTGAAACAACTCGGTGGGACCGATGTGCTAGGGCTTAGGGCAAACATCATCTCGGTGGCGCCGATTGCATTAACTCAGTGGGCCGGAAATGAAGCAATAAGCAACAGAGAATCTGTCAAGCCAACTCGGTTAGACCGATTGCATAAACTAGGTGGGACCGAAGCGAATGCAATAGATCACAGAGCGCTGGCAAGGCTATCTTGGTGGGACCGAGATCCTTATCGGTGTGACCGAATCATTCGGGTTTCTGGCAGTGGCTATGCCAAATGAACTCGGTGGCTCATGAAGGAAATATGCCCTAGAGGCAATAATAAAGTTGTTATTTTATATTTCTTTATATCGTGATAAATGTTTATTATTCATGCTAGAATTGTATTAACCGGAAACTTGATACATGTGTGGATACATAGACAAAACACCGTGTCCCTAGTAGGCCTCTACTAGACTAGCTCGTTAATAAAAGATGGTTAAGTTTCCTAACCATAGACATGTGTTGTCATTTGATGAATGGGATCACATCACCCATCTGTTAGCTTAGCATATTGATCGTTCAGTTTTATTGCTATTGCTTTCTTCATGTCAAATACATATTCCTTCAACTATGAGATTATGCAACTCCCGAATACCGGAGGAATACCTTTTGTGCTATCAAACATCACAACGTAACTGGGTGATTATAAAGATGCTCTACAGGTATCTCCGAAGGTGTTTGTTGGGTTGGCATAGATCGAGATTAGGATTTGTCACTCCGAGTATCGGAGAGGTATCTCTGGGCCCTCTCGGTAATGCACATCATAAGAAGCCTTGCAAGCGATGTGACTAATGAGTTAATTGCGGGATGATGTATTACGAAATGAGTAAAGAGACTTGTCGGTAACGAGATTGAACTAGGTATGAAGATACCGACGATCGAATCTCAGGCAAGTAACATACTGATGACAAAGGGAATAACGTATGTTGTCATAACGGTTTGACCGATAAAAATCTTCGTAGAATATGTAGGAGACAATATGAGCATCCAGGTTCCGTTGTTGGTTATTGACTGGAGAGGTGTCTCGGTCATGTCTACATAGTTCTCGAACCCATAGGGTCCGCACGCTTAACGTTCGATGACGATTTTGTGTTATATGAGTTATATGATTTGGTGACCGAATGTTGTTCCCAGATGAGACCGCGGACATGACGAGGAGTCTCACAATGGTCGAGAGGTAAAGATTGATATATGGGATGATAGTATTCGGACACCAGAAGTGTTTCCGAAGTGTATCGGGTATTTATCAGACTACCGGGGGGGGGGGGGGTTACCGGAACCCCAAGGGAGAATAATGGGCCTTATGGGCCATAAGAGGGGAGCACACCAGCCCATAAGGGGTGCCCCCCCTAAGGCAGGAGGCCGAATAGGATAAGGAGGAGAGGGTTCGACCCCCACTTTCCTTCCTCCCTTCCCTCTTCCCTTTTCCCCTCCGGTAAAATGGAAAGGGGGGGGGGGGGCGAATTGGGTTAGGTCCCCAAGTAGGATTCCTCCTACTTGGGGCGCCCCAAGGCTGCTCCCCTCCCCCTCCCACCTATATATACATGGGGAGGGGGCGCCTAGAACACACAACAACAATTGTTAGCCTTGTGCTGCGCCCTCCTCCACAGTTTACGCCTCCGATCATATATTCGTAGTGCTTAGGCGAAGCCCTACGCGGATCACTTCACCATCACAATCACCACGCCGTCGTGCTGGCGAAACTCATCTACTTCCTCGACACTTTGCTGGATCAAGAGTTCGAGGGACATCATCGAGTTGAACGTGTGTAGAACTCGGAGGTGCCATATGTTCGATACTTGATCGGTCGGAACAAGAAGGAGTTCGACTACATCAACCGCGTTGTCAAACGCTTCCGCTTTCGGTCTAGGAGGGTACGTAGACACACTCTTCCCCTCTCGTTTCTATGCATTTCCTAGATAGATCTTGCATGAGCGTAGGATTTTTTTTTTGAAATTGCATGCTACGTTACCAAACAGCTTCGAGTTAAGAGTATCGGTGGGGACGAGTTTGGAATTAGGGTTTGGACATATTTGGATGGAGAAAGTGGCTGAGGGTTTTGGAGCAATATCACTAAGCACTTGAGCAACTAGACCATTAAGCAACACCTCACCCCTTTTAATAGTATTTGCTTTCCTATGGACTCAATGTGATCTTGGATCGCTTAAATAGAATTGAAGAGTCTTGAGCTTTTGCCAATCTTTATCCTTAGCATTTTGAAGGGGTTCCACATCCTCTTGTCCTTGCCACTCCACTGTTGAGCTTATCTGAAATATGCTAGATAAAACTATTAGTCCAACAAAAGATATGTTGACATTAATTACCAAAATCACCCAGGGAGCACTTGTGCTTTCGATCTCCCCATTTTTGGTAATTGATGACAACATACATCAAAGCTTTGAGTGAATGATATGAAGAGTAGTAAGTAAAGCTTTGGAAGAGCATGTAACATGCATAAGCTCCCCCTACATGTGTGCAATCATGTAATGATGAAATTGAACAACATGTGAATGCACATCATGACAAGGCAACAAATGAGTTACATGTATCTTGGCTATATGCATCAAAGCAAAGAATTAAATGAGATGTACCTTCATGTTTATGAATCCCTCTTGCAAACAATATGTGCAGAAGCAAGAGATCTCATACACATGAGTATGATGCATCTACTTACCTTGTGGTTCTTGAGCTGATTCTTGAAGAAGCAATATTGAGAAAACAAGGTTAAATAACACAAGAAAACTCCAAACAAGAAAGATTCCAAGATCCACAAGAATACCAAGACCGGGGTGACATGTTATAGGTGAGTACCACAGAGTGAGTACTTCATTCAAATATAGACATGTCCCCAAGGACTTAAGGATTTGCAATAAATTCTAAGGATTTTCTCCACTTAAACATGGACTCTTTCTCCCCCTGAATCTAACATTGGATAATGGGAGAAGGTAGGGTGAGACAAAATCAGAGCAGAAATATAGAAATCAGAGCAGAAAAGAATGAGATAAAAAAATATCTCAAAACAAATACTAGCATGTCTTTCCCCTCTTGAATACATGTGAATTCTCTCCTCTTATGATATTGCACCTCTCTTCCTTTCTTAGAAGAGTTTTGTAAGAGTAAGCTTTGATGTGCTCTCTCCCCCCCTTGACATCAATTTCCAAGAAGGGTAGTGTTCATGGATCTGAGTCAAGTGAGTATGATCCTTGAGAGACACAAGCAAGCATAATATAGCTCAAGATGCAGATAGAGGAAAAGAATCATTTAGTGGAGCTGAAGAAAATAGGCAATAAAATATGGCAAAAAGTTTTCTCAGCAGTGAAAATGGTGGCGCCGATCTGTTCCAATCGATGACTCCGAGATAGGAGAGCCATTGAAGGTGATCATTGGTGAGACCGAGTTAGTCTGTGTCGGTAGAACCGCTGAACTATGTACAAGTAAACCTTGGGATTCGTTCTGGCCGATGGGCTTGGATCGGTGGAACCGAGTTTATCAAGAATGTAGCACTTTGAGCCAAATACTTGAAAGTATCCAACTTGGGGTTTGTTACCGGTGAGTAGCTCGTATGTCTTTTTGCCAAGAAGCTTGTGAAGATATAGTCGATTTGTAGCATGACAAGCTGTCTCAACCGCTTCCGCCCAAAAATGTCTTGGCGTCTTGTGTTCGTCAAACATCGTTCTCGCCATCTTGATAAGTGTCCAGTTCTTCATCTCAACAACTCCATTTTGTTGAGGTGTGTACGTAGCCGAGAAATCATGTGAAATCCCTTCTTCGTCAAGAAAGGCGTCCACATTTGCGTTCTTGAACTCCATTTCGTTATCACTTCGGACCTTCTTGATCTTCACTTCAAATTGGTTTTGGGCCTTCTTGGCAAAGTTCTTGAAGATCTTTTGGACCTGCGATTTGTCATCAAGAAAGAACAGCAATGTAAATCTTGAAAAATCATCAACAATGACCAAAGTGAAAGAGTTACCGCCAAGGCTCTTATATGCACTACAAAAAAAGACACATCCGTGACATTTTGGGCTGAACGAATTTTTTTTCCTGTCATACATATGACACTTCTATGACGATAATTGTGACAAAACCCGGTATCATCATAGATGTGGTGGGCTCCTACTTCTATGACAAAAAATCATGACAGAAAATGTGCTTTTCGTCCTGGGCGGGCCGGAGACGTAGCTGCATGACATTCTTTGGGCCGTCCATGACGGAAAAAACATGGTAGAAGCGAGGGGGAGGAAAATTTTCGGGGAGTTCCCGGTTACGGTGGGAGGTCGGGGGCCGAGCGATGCACGTTTCTCTCGTACATGTACGCGCATGTGTGCGAGGCGTTGGCTCTAACTGAACCCGAGCGAGGCGTTGGGCTCTAACTGAACCCGAGCGATTGCATTGCAGGCTACGCGTTACTGAACCCGAGCGATCGATCGATGGCTGTTAACTGAACCCGATTGAGCGATTCCTTCGCTACTGCTGCTAACTTAAGCCGATTGATGGGATGAACAGTGAGCGTTGCGGGGGGTGGGGGGGGGGTTGGATGAACAGTGAGCGGTGGCGTTGCCTCTGGATGAACAGGACCCCGTGGTGTGGTGGAGGGCTGGATGAACAGTAGACGGTGGAGGGGTGCCTGTGGAGGGGTGGATGAACAGGACCCCATGGTGTGGAGGGCTGGATGAACAGTAGACGGTGGAGGGGTGGTTTAATAGGACCCCGTGGAGTGGAGGGCTGGATGAACAGTAGACGGTGGAGGGGTGCCCGTCGAGGGGTGGTTGAACAGGACCCCGTGGTGTGGAGGGCTGGATGAACAGTAGACGATGGAGGGGTGCCCATGGAGGGGTGGTTGAACAGGACCCCGTGGTGTGGAGGGCTGGATGAACAGTAGACGGTGGAGGGGTGGTTGAACAGTAGCCGGTGGAGTAACGCACGGTGGAGGCTGGATGAACAGGAGCCCGTGGAGGCTGGAGGAGGTCGACGGTGGATGAACAGTAGCTCGTGGAGGCTGGAGGGGGTCGACGGTGGAGATGAACAGTATCCCGTGGAGTCCCGTTTTGCGGTACACCACACCCCTCCCGATGAACAGGACCCCCGTTTCGACCGTAGCGCTCCAACACAAGTCTGTTTCCTCTGTTTTGCGGTACGCCACACCCCTCCCAATCAACAGGACCCCCGTTTCGACCGTAGGAGGTCCGTTTCCTCCGTTTTGTGGTACGCCAGACCCCTCCCGATCAACAGGACCCTGTTCCGAACATAGGAGGTCTGTTTCCTTCGTTCTGCGGTACGCCAAGCCTCGTTTCCATCGCCTGTTCCGTCCAAGCCCTCCCGATGAACACGACCACGCATTCCGTTCCGACCCAGCCGGTTGGCTCCCACGCGTTCCGTTGCCTCCCCATGAACACGATGCATTCCGTTGCCTCCCCATGAACACGACGCATTCTGTTGCCTCCCCATGAACACGACGACGACGCTGTTTCTCCATTCTGACCCAGCCATGTCAACGAGCCCTCGCCGTACGTATGCGCGAGTAGGCGTTCGAGACCCTGCCCGTATGTACACATACGTGGCCGTATTTTCTTTCTTGCACCCTGGACGCCTCTACTAAGACACGTGCGCGCCTCTACATCCACCAGTATATATGTACGTACATGTTCGCAACCAGAATGACAATGCTACGTACGCTTCGACTAGGTGGGTCTCGACTGTCAGGCACTTCCTTGCCTGCGAAGATGTAGCTGGTGGGTCCCAGCAGTCAGGGGGGCGAAATACGGTGGCCCGTCCGGTGGGTCCCCGCTGTCAGGTGGAGGAATAACTATTTTGCACGTAATAAGGAGGCACTTCCTTGCTGCGGCCATGGACCCAGCTGTCAGCCTCTCCACGTACACTCCACGTCCGATGGAAGTCGTTCCTTGACCACGTTGACCATGCCGCGCCGAGAGCCCCAGGGCGGTGGACGATGGCGAGGCCTAGGAAGGGGACGGCGGTGAGCCGAGGAAGACGCCGCAGTGGAAGCCCACGCAGAGAGGAGTACGAGGGTTCACTGGTTCGGCTGCGGTGTGAGGCTGCCATCGCCGCAGGGCCTGGCCAGCGGTGGGAATAGTAGGGGGCCATGAGGCCTCCGCGGCAACACAGCCGGCCACGAGAGGCAGGAGCATGCGGCACGACCGGCGCTGCTTTGGGCGGCTGGAGCAAGAAGACCAGAGGTTGAAGAAGCACTGCGGCCGTTGGATGGACATCGTACGGTCACTGGAGCTAGAATCGTTCATAT
This sequence comes from Aegilops umbellulata, assembly GCA_032464435.1. Classification (NCBI taxonomy): domain Eukaryota; kingdom Viridiplantae; phylum Streptophyta; class Magnoliopsida; order Poales; family Poaceae; genus Aegilops; species Aegilops umbellulata. The sequence continues at coordinate 182,027,604 of CP136057.1, read as the reverse complement.
TGACTAAAGTTGACAAAGGCCCCCGTCCCAGTCAACTTAGTAGGCCCACAAGTCAGCCTCCCACCATGGTGGGTCCCAGCTAGCAGGGGGAGTATTCATTTTTTTGTGCGTAATAAGGAGGCACTTCCGGTGGGTCCGAGCTGACAGCGGGGAGAACGTTTTTTTTCGCGAAATACGCTGGCCCGTCCGGTGGGTCCGAGCAGTTAGGGGGGAAACATTTTTTTCGCGAAATAAGGTGGCCCGTCCGGTGGGTCCCTGCTGTAAGGTGGAGGAATAATTATTTTGCGCGTAATAAGGAGGCACTTCCTTGCGGCCGCCTGGACCCAGCTGTCAGCCTCTCCATGTACAGTACTCTTCCGATGGAAGTCGGTCGTTAACCACGTTGACCATGCCGCGCCGAGAGCACCAGGGCGGTGGTTTGGACGACGGCGAGGCCTAGGAAGGGGACGACGCGGAGCCGGGGAAGACGCAGCAGGGGAATCCCGCGCAGAGAGGAGTACGAGGGTTCACTGGTTCGACTGCGGTGTGAGGCTGCTGTCGCCACAGAATAACAGGGGGTGTGGGTGAGTGGAGGGATGGCCTGGCCACAGTGGGAGTAGTATGGGGGCGGTGAGGCCTCCGCGGCAGCACAGCCGGCAACGGGAGGCAGGAGCAGGCGGCACGACCGGCGCTGCTTTGGGCGGCTGGACCAAGAAGACCAAAGGTTGAAGAAGCACTAAGGTCGTTGGATGGACATCGTATAGGTCACTGAAGCTAGAAACGTTTATTATTGACTAAGTTGACAAAGCCCTTGGTACGCTCCAATTTATTAGGCCCACAGGCCAGCCTCCGAAACGGTGCGCCCCAGATGTCAGGGGGAGGAATCATTTTTTGGGCGGCCGAAGCTAAGAATATCTGAGATTGAAGAAGAAGCACGACATCCGTTGGATAGACATCCAACGGCCACTGCTGCTAGAACCGTGTGTTGACTATAATAAGTTGGCAAAGCCTTGCATACGCGTCAGCTTATTTTTTTAGGGGACGCGTCACTTAGTAGGCCCACAAGTGTGTGGCAGAGAACTTATAGCCCATTTACATTTTGTAAGAATGTACAACCCATTTTGGAATTCTAATGCAATTTACAACAGCCCATTTACAGTTTGTTAAAAGTATAGCCCATTTTCTAACTAGGACAATGATTAATAATTTCAACCAACCGTTGAAGACAGAATTCAATAAAATTCCCCACAATTTGATGGGTTCCGAAATATTTTTATCCCGAAATTTCTAGTCAGATTAAATATAAATTTGTATTACGTAAAAATCCAACGAAACATTGCGCGCGCAACAATGAAAATTTATGATTTTCAAAATCCATAAATAATATTTTATAAAGTAATTTCATGTTTGGTGCATTTTTTATAGTTACTGCCCAGTTTTTATAATTACATCCCATTTATTATTTTTTAAAGCCCATTTTCCGGTTAAGCCTAATGCATCCCTCCTAGGAAAGATTTGGAGCCCAGCGGGGCGAAGAATAACAAGTTGACCTTGCCTGGGTATTCCTCAAAAAGACGTATAGCTGGGCTAGCCATTTTCATGTTGGAAAAAATAGTATCTGGGCTGGATATCTGGCCTGGGCTAGACGGGCCACAGCCCGCACAGTTAATACCCTGCTCAACAACGAAATCATCGCCAAGAAAAACTCTGCAGTTCTCACGCCTCAAAAACACAAATACTGCTCGAGTTGCTTGGTCCCAGCTGTCGGCCGCACCTTGTGCAATTCTCTCGTTTATATTGACTACATAGGTTGACAATGGTGTGGGACCGTGATGTCAGGAAACCAGGAGAAAGCAAAAAAAATATAGTTGTACATAATAAGGAGGCACTTGCGTACGTACGGCTATGGCCCTAGTGGGTCCCTAGTGTCTTCCAGTCAAAATAAAGTCATCTCCTGAATCCTCATGTTCGTTGACGATGTTAACAATGCTCGGCGCCACGGCGAGCGCAACAACTCGAAGGACAACGCAGAGGGCATCACGGGCCCTACGGATGGTCTAATACAGCGCCCGCTACTCATTCAGGAAGCCAGGATCATCGGACCTATGAGCACCTTCGAGAAACTGAGACGGCATGAAACGGTAAGGCCGCGCTTGGGAGCTCTGGTTTATTTCAAACCTGTATTAACATACAAGTGTAATTTACTCATCATCGAAAACAACGCGTAAACTACAGGCGTAATGAAACCATGGGCCCGAGGTCTGTAAGTAAAACCGGCGGGTTACACGTGTAATTTGAGAGACCAGTGTATATTTTACGAGCACTGCTATATGGACGGCATTACCAGACGATACATGCACGACGTGCGCATCATGCCATCCATGGGCAAGGCTGAAACAACAGCTAACAGCTGGATTAGCAATCGTCCGAGTATCGTTCAGCGTTTTTATCGTGTGTCAAGTACTTTCGGTATTTTACTAGTCGAAATCGACCAACCAAGCCCCTTCGCCCGATACCATCTGCTTTAATTTACAAGCGTCAGTTTTACAAGCGGTTTTGGTTGGAAAACGACGATCCAATCATGGCCTAATATCATGAGTTGGTCGGAAGATCACATGGTTTCACGTCTAACCTACCCGACTTGTCGTATAGGCTATGAATGAACCATCAGACGATGAACTTTTTAAGCACGGAAACAACAGAAGAGGATGATCTTCTTAACAAGCAAATCACTGGCATTAGATCTGCATGCAAAACAATACGAAGCATTATTCTCGGGAGGCACGGTGAACAGCCCATGATGCCGCATGCCACAACATTCGAAGCTCAAAACACAAGGCCTGGCATTACATAGACAATATTCAGAACAAACTCTTAACACAGGAATATCTCAGCAGAGTAACTATTTACTTCTAAACTGAACACAGTAAAAGGAAAAAACACTCAACGCTGCTCACAGCAAGGGCGTCCCACTCAAAAATATCAAATGCATATCTTCTGGCTAACATCAATGAGCAAATTTTGACAAGGTTTTACAATTCCAATATATTAAACTAACGTCTTCTTGCTAACATCAATGATTAAACTTTGACAAGCTTTTCCCATTCAAAATATGTAATGCCTATGATCGTGGAGTCCTGTCGCTTCTTCCTAACATCAATGATTAAACTTTGACAAGCTTTTCCCATTCAAAATATGTAATGCCTATGATCATGGAGTCCTGTCGCTTCTTGTACTTGTTTGGGCACTTCTTGCCCAGGGCACTCCACGTGTTGTTAAATTGTCAATGGTCTCTGCAGACTAGTCATGTCATCGGTGTCTAATATTTATGGCACCGGCTGTAGCAATGGAGGGATTCGGTGCCAAACTAAGAAAATGTGAAATTGGCACCTCTTTTGGCCTACATAGTGGAAGGCCTAATACTCTGTAAAGCTTCTCGGTCATTCCTTCTGTAATGTAGCGCAAACAATGACTGCTTCTTTCTGCAAAGTGGAACGACCAACTGGACCGAGTAATGCAGCAGTTTGCCTTGGACACATTGGCTCCTTTTGTGCAGTTGAATTAAAATCGAAGTCGGAATAAAACCGAGATTTAATTTTGATATCCCTGTAAGCAACAAAAGGTATAAGGGAAACAATTACTGAGAAATAACGGTTGATGACTTGTACTCCCAGAAGAAAAACACCTACTGATCTACCTTATCTTAAAGGGAAACAAAGCAGGAGAGTAGCAATTCTCAGTTAGTGTGATTCGTTCATATTAACTGAGACATTATCTTAACAATGCCTTGTTTCAAGATGTATAAAGAACGAAAAAGCAGAAAAGTATCATTCCTAAAACAATGCGACTGATTCATTTTAACAGAGACATTATCTTAACAATACCTTGGTTAAACATGTAGAAAGAACTACAAAGCAGGATAGTACCATTTGTAAAACACTGTAAGTCTGTAACTGATATATAATAACAGATACATTATCTGAACAATGCATTTCTTAAACATGTACTCCGGCCGATCCCTAACAGAAATGGTACTCCTGTTGATCCCTAACAAGTGTTTGCAGTTTTGAACTAAGATTCAGTAGTTAATTCGGAGGAAGGTCGGTACTGACCATTCAAGACCAAGATTTGAAACAACTCGTGAGGAAGATCTAAAAGAGATCTCAACACATATATGGAAATCTGGTCTCATTTTGTGCAGTTCCACCAAAATTAAGCAAAGCAAAATGTCGCAATAGCAACAAGTTGAAAAGATATCCCTGTTTTAACAGAGGCAAAAAAGGAATCAATTACTGGCCAATAAAGGAGGATGAAACATGCGACCACAAAAATGGTAATCCCGCCAATCCCTAACAAGTGCTGCAGTTTTGAACTAAGATTCAGTAGTTAATTAATTTTGAGAGTGGCATTGCTTAATTTTACCAGCAGCATTAGATTAACGAAAAGCATAAACAGTTGCAGGGTAGAGTGGGCGCAACAACAGTATGTGCTTCCGTCTACTTATAAAGGGGGTGATGCAGAGTTTGTTGTAACAAAGCAACAAGCATCATGTCTGGGTTGGTTCCATTTTTGTTCACTACTTAATGGGAAAAGACAGCAATACAATAGCTTCAATTCAACATTTATTTAAAACAGTACCAATACAAGTAGCACAACATCTCAAAGCACACTGCACAATCATGTGGATGATGCCTGTACTGACCTATCATGAGACCAACAAAGATAAAATACGAATATGCCAACACGAATAGGAAATCCAATCTCGTTTTGTGCAGTTGCACTAAAATCAAGCAAAGTGTTTCGCATAGCGAAGCAAAATGTCGCAATAGCAACAAGTTGAATAGATATCCCTGTATAAACAGAGGAAAAAAGGAATCAATTACTGGCTAATAAAGGAGGATGAAACATGCGGCCACAAAAATGGTAATCCCGCCAATCCCTAACAAGTGTTGCAGTTTTGAAATAAGATTCAGTAGTTAATTCTGGGAGTGGCATCAATTACTGGCTTATAAAGGGGGTGATGCTGAATTTGTTGTAACAAAGCAACAAGCATCATGTTTGGGTTGGTCCCATTTTTGTTCACTACTTAATGGGAAAAGACAGCAATACAATAGCTTCAATTCATCATTTATTTAAAACAGTACCAATACAAGTAGCACAGCATCTCAAAGCACACTGCACAATCATGTGGATGAAGGCCTGTACTGACCTTTCATGAGACGACCAACATAAAATACGAATCTACCAACACGAATAGGAAATCAAATCAAGTTTTGTGCAGTTGCACTGAAATCAAGCAAAGTTGCCGGTGTGACATTTAAGTTTTCTATAGCAACAAGTTGAATAGATATCCCTATTTTAAGAGGCAAAAAAGAAAACAATTACTAGCCAATAAAGGAGGATGAAACACGCGGCCACAAAAAGAAGCATCTACCTTATCTTGATGGAAGAAAAGTATAGGACAATAGCATTTCTAAAACGGTTGCATTGATTCATATTAACAGAGAAATTCTTTTAAAACATATCAATAGTTAATTCTGAGATTAACAACAGCAAAATAGCTGCATGGGACATGCCAGCACCATGTGCGTCCACACGTATAAATGGGTGACGCAGAGTATGCAGCCAAGCAGCATATATGCGCTGGTCCCATATTTGTTCTCTTTGAACCTTCTTCCTATGTGAGGGCAGCAAATCTAGTCGTGCACAAACTACTCGACCCCCCAGTTTCTTTCCCTTTTCAACAAAGAGATCAGTTCCTTACAGATGTGTGTACTGGGTTACCCCCTTTTTCCCTTTTCGACCTACAAAGCGGCTGGATAGCCAGTTTGTACTACTTTCCGCCCCTCCTTTCCTCATTGAACCACGTCCTGGATTCTTGTTCCAGCCCACCGCACCCTTCTTTCCACTTTGAACCAAGACCTAGATTCGACTACAGATCGAAAAAGATCCACATGCAGCTAGAGCAACGACGGTTTCAAAGAAACTTATACCTTAGGGTCGTCGGGATGTGGCAAGGCGTGCGGCGGGAGGCCGGATCTGCCCACACTACGTACGGCAGCGAGGAAGAAGGGGTCAGTGGCCCTCCTGCACATGCGCTGGGTGAAAGAGAACAGCACAGCCGGCAGTGGATTGCCTCCCTCGATGAAGGCAATAGAGTGAGCACTGCACCTCCTCCCCTTCCCGGTGCGACGGGATACGGACGCCTCCTTCAACAGCTGTGAGGGGGGAGAGAGAGAAGAGGACAACACAGTCTTGTTTAGATTTGGTGAAGAGAGGGTGAGAGACTGTGAATATAGCAAACCCTAGCAAATGAACGCCGAGCCTCCAGCGTGTAACATATATGTAGTGCGGCGAGCGTGTGGAGAGTGCAAACCCTAGCGAACAAGCGTTGAGGCTCCCTCTTATATATACTACTATAGTACGGACTGAGCTCCAGTGCCTTTACTGCACCTACTTTTGGCTGTATGACAGGTGAGCCAGCCACATTTTGGGCCCACCTGCCATAAATCCAAAGGCAGGTGCACTAAGTCAATGAAGCTGCGTCCATATAGTACTCTCGTGTATACGACTAATATATACTCCCTCCTTTCCGGTTTATAGGGCTTATATCAAAATTTTAGTTTTTCCATTTTATAAGGCTCAATTTGGTTGTTTCCCATCACATGTTCAGATTCCAAGGTGCATTAAATCATTCAATGCAAGTATTAAGAGAAAATTGACCAATGCATGTAATTTATGCATGCATGCATTGCAATTAATGCATTGGTAAACATACTTTTTTGAGGAAAACAAGAGTATTAATTGGGTGCTTTTGCAAACTACAAAAAGTATTCCACCACTCACGATCTACCTTGGTTGGTGAGATTTTTGAATTGAGCCTTATAAACTGGAAAAACAGCTTTGTGCGTAACAAGCAAAGAGCATTGATGGAAGACAACTTGTTTTTCGTCGAAAATTGATTAGCTTCACCAGCCGACGCAACCATGAGTCGCAACCATGAGCATCGATAGGTCATCGTGGTGATGCATCATCCATTTGGCATCAAGTTTGGGTGAGGCACCTAAGAAGTTTGACAAATCCTCACTGTGGTCTGTTTCTTCTCAGTAATCAAGCTCGAGGAGGGAAGAACCACGTGGCAGAGGACAGTGAGGCGGAACAACAATGGCCATCCAATTTTGTGCAGTTCCACTAAAATTGAGGAAGACATGCCCGGGTATGGAGACACGCATAGCTGTTTCCAAAAATATAAAAAAGGGTTAGCAACGACATCTCAATTGTCAATAAGAATTAATGAAAAGTACACCAACAAACAGAAGCATCATAATTATCTTGATGAGAACTAAACCAGGATACCCGAGAAAAAAAACATTTCTTCATTTAACCAGTGATACTAGTACTACCACCATATGGACAATGACCGCACAACCACCATGTACTTTTTGTCGAAACAACATGTATACCTCCACCGAGGCATAGATCAGGACAACTTTTTGAGTGGCATTTCCTCTATAATAGTAGTACTAGTAGGTGATGTTGGACCAGCCGACGAACCCTAGCTACTATGCATGGGGAGCTGAGGAGTAGTCGCATAGAAGAAAACCCGCACGCAGCGACCTGGGGAGCTGGACCAGTACAAGAAGTTATACCTCAGGTGGGCGAGATGTCGTTTAGGCGGGCGTGCGGGATCTGCCCACACGACGACAGCGAATAAGGGCGCGGAGGATCTTCGTCCGTGCCAGTGCCGGCTCCGAGAGGACGGTGCGCATCGGCTTCCTCCGTCGCCGACGGCGACAACGTCAACGCTGCACCTCCTCACCTCCCGCAGCGGACGGGATTCGGCCGGATCTGTGACCACCGGTGAGGAGAGAGATAGAGTGGACACTGTCATCTTGCTTTGATATGGAGAGGGTGAGAGAGCAAGACGCGAGAAACTCTACCAAACAAGAGGCTATAATGGAGTAAAAAAATCTCTCCATAGTAGTGGTTTTAAATAGAATACGCGCGTTCCCGGAAAAAATAAACGAAAACTGGCGGACAATTTTTTAAGGGTCTGTCTAGGACACATGTAGATGTGACATAGTTATGTCACATATAAGTTGATGTCCACTCTGTTTGTGGTCTTTTCCTAGTTTTTTTTTGTTTCTTGTTGCTACATTATATACTTGTGGGGAGCTTAGATGTGATATCCTTAAATAACATCTAGATGTGAATTAGACAAACTAATTTTCTAACACACCAAGAAAGAAAACTCGATAAAAAACACGCCCCCGCTTCCAGGTCACGAGAGTCGTCGCGCACACACACATAGACATAGACATGCATATCCGTGTTTACGTAAAATTCCATTTCCATCTCCATCTCCAATCATATTTGTCCAACTGGCACATTATTTACGTTGTTAATTATATACGCAGCAATATTAACGTACTGCATCTCTTGTTTGCGCATGTCCGGACCGCTGCCACGGCCGGTCCTGACCAACCCGAACCCTCTCCATCACCCGCGCATGCTTCCTGCCCGAAACGGTCAGTGCCGCATTCATGCCCGGCCAGAGCGGACGCGACCTCTCACTGGCGCCGGCATTGAAGCGGCGCGCCGGCCGAGTGAGCATCGCCCGCGCCGCTTCCGGGTGCACGCGGCTGCTCCGCATTCAAAGGTCGCAATAGCCGGCTACAACATGCATGTAAAAATTTCTTGGGAGTCCGTGCTACACCTAGCTGTCCTCCCCCAACTCGTCAATCTCTTCAAGTAGTGCTAGTACTCCATGGCGCGATCCATCGACAAGCAGGCGGGAAAGTTATGGTATACTACCTGGTTTGCGGTGAGTGGCATGTCGAGCGACCGTGTGGGGTCGAGCCGTGGAGGAGGGTGAGACACGAACACGACAAACGTGATTTAAACGTTGGTTTTGCTCGATGGCGTGATCCAACGAAACAAAACGTTGGTTTCTCTCCGTTTCCATTTTTTCTCCGGAAAAATGGAAACTTTTCCACTCCATCTTCATTCCTATTCCAAGGTTGCCCCATTACAACATTCCATCAAATACAAAGGAAAACTAACACGCATTCTGATGCATCTCAATGATTCACAGATCATAGCCAATATTTACTTCACAACTAAAGAAAAAAGTTGTGAGAGCGTGTACGATAGAAAAACTACTGATGGGGTCACTACGACTTAAACCCTAAACCCTAAACATGATTTAATTTCCTGGCCAGGTAGAACCTGTCGAAGGAAAGACGGCTGGCACCCTCGGATCATACGATGCTTTTGTGCAGTTCCACTAAAATCGACCTGAGCATCCCTGATGGCAAAGACATTGAAGAAGTGTGATTAGAATAATAGTACTGGCACTAGTTCATGAGACATAAACTCATCACAAGTAGAAGTCGGTAGAAGTAGAGAAAGATCGACATGGAGATGGAGCTACGGCAGTGGAGCAAGCCGGCTCCAAAAGGAAGATGGACTACCTGGGACGTCGGGCTGTAGCTAGAAGGGCGGTTGGGACGCGGCATCGGCCCATACCCCGGTGACCCCCGATTGGGATGCACCGACTGTGGGTTTTCTCCCTCGCCGATGTCGACCGCGTCTACGCAGAACATTGTTCCCTTCCCCCAGCTGCGGGATCAGGCCCGTCATTCTATGCTTGTGAAGAGAGCAACCTAAGCAAGCAGGCTTGTAGCTTAGGCTCCTGCTAGTGTATATATAGTGGTTTTATTTTTCTCTCCATATCAACCATTTTATATTGCGTACGTGTCATTCAAGAGTGCAATGATGGTTGCTTCTTCCTACTAACTTACTGTGTGATTTGACTGCTCCTTAGTGGCCCCTACACGTACTCCCCCTACGTGTATGCAATAGTCACACATACACATGGACGCAAAAACGCGCGCGACGCCCTAATGCATGCATGTCCGAGCACACGACGGGACACACACAGTCACGCTCAAGTGCTCAACCTACACGTTGATACGTCCATTTTGCATCATGCTTTTATATCGATATTTATTGCATTATGGGCTGTTATTTCACATCATGTCACAATACTTACGGCTATTCTCTCTTATTTTACAAGGTTTACATAAGGAGGGAGAATGCCGGCAGCTGGAATTTTGGACTGGAAAAGGAGCAAATATTAGAGACCTATTCTGTGCAACTCCAAAAGTCCTGAAACTCCACGGAATATCTTAGAATAAATAAAGAAAAATCCTCGCCAAAGATGAAGTCTAGGGGGCCCACACCCTGCTCATGAGGGTGGGGGGCGCGCCCCCCCTACTAGGGCACGCCCCCTACCTCGTGGGCCCCCTGGTGGGTCTCCGACGTCCATCTTATGCTATATGAAGTCTTTCGATGAGAAAAAAATAGGAAGCAACCTTTCGGGACGAGACTCCGCCGCCACGAGGCGGAACCAATCTAGAGCTCCGGCAGGGCTGTTCTGCCGGGGATACTTCCCTCCGGGAGGGGGAAATCATCACTATCGTCATCACCAACGCTCCTCTCATCGGGAGAGGGAAATCTCCATCAACATCTTCACCAGCACCATCTCATCTCCAAACCCTAGTTCATCTCTTGTATCCAATTCTTGTCTCAAAGTCCGGGATTGGTGCTATTAGGTTGCTAGTAGTGTTGATTACTCCTTGTAGTTGATGCTAGTTGGCTTATTTGGTGGAAGATCATATGTTCAGGTCCTATATGCATATTATTACCCCTCTGATTATGAACATGAATATGCTTTGTGAGTAGTTACGTTTGTTCCTGAGGACAAGGGAGAAGTCTTGCTATTAGTAGTCATGTGAATTTGGTATTCGTTTGATATTTTGATAAAATGTATGTTGTCTAGCCTCTAGTGGTGTTATGTGAACGTTGACTACATAACACTTCACCATTATTTGGGCCTAGAGGAAGGCATTGGGAAGTAATAAGTAGATGATGGGTTGCTAGAGTGACAGAAGCTTAAACCCTAGTTTATGCGTTGCTTCGTAAGGGGCTGATTTGGATCCATATGTTTCATGCTATGGTTAGGTTTACCTTAATACTTTTGTTGTAGTTGCAGATACTTGCAATAGAGGCTAATCATAAGTGGGATGCTTGTTCAAATAAGAACAGCACCCAAGCACCGGTCCACCCACATATCAAATTATCAAAGTACCGAACGCGAATCATATGAACGTGATGAAAACTAGCATGACGATATTCCCATGTGTCCTCGGGAGCGCTTTTCCTATTATAAGAGTTTGTTCCTCCTTGTCCTTTGCTACAAAAAGGATTGGCCTACCTTGCTTCACTTTATTTACTTTTGTTACTTGTTGCTCGTTACAATTTATCTTGTCACAAAACTATCTGTTATCACTTATTTCAGTACTTGCAGAGAATACCTTGCTGAAAACCGCTTATCATTTCCTTCTGCTCCTCGTTGGGTTCGACGCTCTTACTTATCGAAAGGACTACGATAGATCCCCTATACTTGTGGGTCATCAAGACTCTTTTCTGGCGCCGTTGCCGGGGAGTGTAGCGCCTTTGGTAGGTGGAATTTGGTAAGGAAAAATTTATATAGTGTGCTGAAATTTACTGTCACTTGTTACTATGGAAAGTAATTCTCTGAGGGGCTTGTTCGGGGTATATTCGCCCCGTCCAGTGGAGCAAAGAGTTGCTCCTCAACCTACTGAACCTATTGAAAATGAAAATCCTTTTGAATTTCCTTCGGGTATGATGGAAATACTACTGGCTAACTCTTTTGCAGGAGATGGAACAAAGCATCCTAATGAGCACTTATTATATGTGGATGAAGTTTGTGGATTATTTAAGCTTGCAGGTGTACCCGATGATGTTGCTAAGAAGAAGGTCTTTCCTTTATATTTGAAGGAAGATGCATTGATATGGTATAGGCTATGTGATACGAGATCGTGGGACTATAAAAGATTGAAATTGAAATTTCATCAAAAGTATTACCCTATGCATCTTGTTCATCGTGATCGCAATTATATATATAATTTCTGGCCTCGCGAAGGAGAAAGCATCGCTCAAGCTTGGGGGAGGCTTAAATCCATGTTATATTCATGCCCCAATCATGAGCTCCCGAGAGAAATAATTATGCAAAGTTTTTATGCTCGGCTTTCTGAAAACAATCGCACCATGCTCGATACTTCTTGTGCTGGCTCTTTTATGATGAAGACTATTGAATTTAGATGGAACTTATTGGATAGAGTTAAATGCAACTCTGAAGATTGGGACCTCGACGAAGGTAAGGTGTTAGGTATGACACCTAAGTTTGATTGTGTTAAATCTTTTATGGATACCGACATTTTCCGTAAGTTTAGCACTAAATATGGACTTGACTCTGAGATAGTAGCTTCTTTCTGCGAATCTTTTGCTACTTATGTTGATCTCCCTAAGGAGAAGTGGTTTAAATATCATCCTCCTATAGAAGTAAAAGTAGTTGCACCTATTGAAGTTGAAGAAAAGACTGTCACTTATAATTATCCTATTGTTCCTACTGTTTATGCTGAGAAACCACCTTTCCCTGTTAGAGTAAAGGATCATGCTAAAGCTTCAACTGTTGTTCGTAAAAGCAATATTAGAACTTATACACCTCCTGAGCAAGTTAAAGTAGAACCTAATATTGCTATTGTTAAAGATCTCTTGTCTGATAATATTGATGGGCATGTTATTCAATTTTGCGGTGAAGCTGCTAGAGTTGCTAAGCCTTGTGATAAAGATAAACATAGACCTGTGGTAGGTGTGCCTGTTATTTCTATTAAAATAGGAGATCATTGTTATCATGGCTTATGTGATATGGGTGACTTATATAAAGAGATTATGCATGGCATTGCACCTGTTGAGTTAGAAGAAATTGATGTTACAATTAAACATGCTAATAGGGATACTATATCACCAGTGGGAATTGTTAGAGATGTCGAAGTCTTGTGTGGGAAAATTAAATATCCTGCTGATTTTCTTGTTCTCGGTTCCCCACAAGACAGCTTTTGTCCCATTATATTTGGTAGACCCTTCTTGAACACTGTTAATGCTAAGATAGATTGTGAAAAGAATGTTGTTACTATTGTCTTGGATGATATGGTTCATGAGTTTAATTTCTCTAAATTTAGTAAACAACATCGTGAGGAAGAATTACCTAGTAAGGATGAAATTATTGGTCTTGCTTCTATTGCCGTACCTCCTAGTGATCCTTTAGAACACTATTTGCTAGACCATGAAAATGATATGTTTATGAATGAAAGAAGGGAAATAGATGAAGTATTCTTTAAACAGGAACCTATTCTGCAACACAACTTGCCTGTTGAAATTTTAGGGGATCCTCCTCCACCCAAAGGTGATCCCGTGTTTGAGCTTAAACCGTTGCCTGATAATCTCAAATATGCTTATCTCGATGAAAGAAGATATATCCTGTTATTATTAGTGCTAACCTTTCAGAACATGAAGAAGAAAGATTATTGAAAACTCTGAAGAAGCACCGTGCTACTATTGGATATACTCTTGATGATCTTAAGGGCATTAGTCCCACTCTATGTCAACATAAAATAAATTTGGGAGCAGATGCTAAACCCGTTCGTGATCCTCAACGACGTCTGAATCCTAAAATGAAGGAAGTAGTAAGAAAAGAAATACTCAAGCTTCTGGAGGCAGGTATAATTTATCCCATTGCTGACAGTCAGTGGGTAAGTCCTGTCCATTGTGTCCCTAAGAAGGGAGGTATTACTGTTGTTCCTAATGATAAAGATGAATTGATTCCACAAAGAATTATTATAGGATATAGGATGGTAATTGATTTCCGCAAATTAAATAAAGCTACTAAGAAAGATCATTACCCCTTACCTTTTATTGATCAAATGCTAGAAAGATTATGCAAACACACACATTACTGCTTCCTAGATGGTTATTCTCGTTTCTCTCAAATACCTGTGTCAGCTAGAGATCAATCAAAGACTACTTTTACATGCCCTTTTGGTACTTTTGCTTATAGACGTATGCCTTTTGGTTTATGTAATGCACCTGCTACCTTTCAAATATGCATGATGGCTATATTCTCTGACTTTAGTGAAAAGATTTGTGAGGTTTTCATGGACGACTTTTCCGTCTATGGTTCCTCTTTTGATGATTGCTTGAGCAATCTTGATCGAGTTTTGCAGAGATGTGAAGAAACTAATCTTGTATTGAATTGGGAAAAGTGCCACTTTATGGTTAATGAAGGTATTGTCTTGGAGCATAAACTTTCTGAAAGAGGAATTGAAGTTGATAAAGCCAAAGTTGATGCTATTGAAAAGATGCCATGTCCCAAGGACGTCAAAGGTATAAGAAGTTTCCTTGGTCATGCTGGATTTTATAGGAGGTTCATTAAGGACTTCTCAAAAATTTCTCGGCCTCTGACTAATTTATTGCAAAAAGATATACCATTTGTCTTTGATGATGATTGTGTAGAAGCATTTGAAATACTTAAGAAATCATTAGTCTCTGCACCTGTTGTTCAACCACCTGATTGGAATTTACCCTTTGAAATTATGTGTGATGCTAGTGATTATGTTGTAGGTGCTGTTTTAGGGCAAAGAGTTGATAAGAAATTAAATGTTATCCATTATGCTAGTAAGACCCTAGACAATGCTCAAAGAAATTATGCTACTGCTGAAAAAGAACTTTTAGCAGTTGTATTTGCTTGTGATAAGTTCAGGCCTTATATAGTTGATTCTAAAGTAACTATTCACACTGATCATGTTGCTATTAAATATATTATGGAAAAGAAAGATGCTAAACCTAGACTTATTAGATGGGTTCTCTTGCTACAAGAATTTGATTTGCATATTGTTGATAGAAAGGGAGCTGAGAACCCCGTTGCAGACAACTTATCTAGGTTAGAAAATGTTCTTGATGACCCACTACCTATTAATGATAGCTTTCCTGATGAACAATTAAATGTTATAAGTACTTCTCGTAGTACTCCATGGTATGCTGATTATGCTAATTATATTGTTGCTAAGTTTATACCACCTAGATTCACATACCAACAAAATAAAAAGTTTTTCTATGAGTTGAGGCATTACTTTTGGGATGACCCACATCTTTATAAAGAAGGAGTAGATGGTGTTATTAGACGTTGTGTACCTGAGCATGAACAGGAACAGATCCTACGCAAGTGCCACTCCGAAGCTTATGGAGGACACCACGCTGGAGATAGAACTGCACATAAGGTATTGCAATCCGGTTTTTATTGGCCTACTCTCTTCAAGGATGACCGTAAGTTTGTCTTGTCTTGTGATGAATGCCAAAGAATTGGTAATATTAGTAGACGTCAAGAAATGCCTATGAATTATTCACTTGTTATTGAACCATTTGATGTTTGCGGCTTTGATTATATGGGACCTTTTCCTGCCTCTAATGGATACACTCATATTTTGGTTGTTGTTGATTACGTCACTAAGTGGGTAGAGGCTATTCCAACTAGTAGTGCTGATCATAACACCTCTATTAAAATGCTTAAGGAAGTTATTTTTTCGAGGTTTGGAGTCCCTAGATATTTAATGACTGATGGTGGTTCACACTTTATTCATGGTGCTTTCCATAAAATGCTTGCTAAATATGACATTAATCACAGAATTGCATCTCCTTATCACCCGCAGTCTAGTGGTCAAGTAGAATTGAGTAATAGAGAGCTCAAATTAATTTTGCAGAAGACTGTTAATAGGTCTAGGAAGAATTGGTCCAAGAAACTTGATGATGCATTATGGGCATATAGAACTGCATATAAAAATCCTATGGGTATGTCTCCGTATAAAATGGTTTATGGAAAAGCATGTCACCTACCTCTCAAACTAGAACATAAGGCATATTGGGCTATTAAAGAGCTCAACTATGATTTCAAACTTGCCGGTGAGGAGAGATTATTTGATATTAGCTCACCTGATGAATGGAGAACTCAAGCATATGAAAATGCCAAGTTGTTTAAAGAAAAAGTTAAAAGATGGCATGACAAAAGGATACAAAAGCGTGAGTTTAATGTAGGTGACTATGTATTGCTATACAACTCTCGTTTAAGATTTTTTGCAGGAAAACTTCTCTCTAAATGGGAAGGCCCCTATGTTATCTTGGAGGTCTATCGTTCCGGTGCAATAAAAATCAACAACTTCGAAGGCACAAATCCGAAGGTGGTAAACGGTCAAAGAATCAAACATTATATCTCAGGTAATCCCATAAATATTGAAACCAATATTATTGAAACCGTAACCCCGGAGGAATACATAAGAGACACTTTCCGGAACGTTTCAGACTCCGAAAAGGAATAGGTATGTGGTACGGTAAGTAAACCGACTCCAAAACAATTTTTAAGGCAATATCTCTTTGTTTCGGAATATTTAGAAAAATAGAAAAATAAGCACCAGTCCGGGAAGGACACGAGGGCCCCACGAGGGTGCTGGGCGCGCCCCCTACCTCGTGAGCACCTCGTGTGCCCTCCGGACTCTGTTTTCTTGCACGATACGTATTTTGGTCGGTAAAAATTCACTATATATTCTCCCGAAGGTTTTGACTCCCGTATCACACAAATATCCTCTATTTTCGTTTCGAGCTGTCCCGCTGCAGATTGGATCAGCATGTCTTCCCAGGATTCGGAAGGAGAAAGCTATGTGGAGGATTATTTTGCAAATCCCAAGATCTATGGAGATGTAGAACACGACGGCTGCACCACGGAGGAAGAAGAAGACTATGAACCCAAGGGGAAGGAGGAGACGAGCTCAGATGAGGATGAAGCCCCATTGCCTCAACCTGGGGACATGCACGTGGAGTTCAAAAAGTCGAGTCTCCCTGATAGGGTAAAGAAACCAAAGTTCGAGTTTATCCCTTTTCGTCTCTTGCAGGAAAATAAGCAAGGCCTATGCAAAAAGATAATAACCCTGGAGTGGGAGATTGATGACCTGAGGAATCAAAACGCCGTCCTCAAGCGTAAATTAAGGGAGAAGTCTACGCCACCAATTAAGTCAACAACACCACCATCTTCTCCACCAACAAAGGAGACATAATCACTTGGGTATGGGCACTCCCCTTGGCAACTGCCAAGCTTGGGGGAGGTGCCCGGGTATCGTATCACAATCACTACTCATATCTTTACCTTTTTCTTAGTTCGATCCTATTAGTAGTATCTTGATCTAGTAGAATAAAGTTTATGGCATGATCTAGTTTTGAGTTTTGCTTTATGATCTCTGTCGGATTTCGGGTTCCGGTAGACCCTTGAGGTTCGAACACTGGGGTGCGCGCCGAGATCTCTCCCCTACCGATCTACGTCTGATCTTCTCATGCAAACTGAGATGAAAACGATTAACAACACAAGGGACACGGGGTTTATACTGGTTCGGGCCACCGTTGTGGTGTAATACCCTACTCCAGTGTGTGGTGTGGTGGATTGCCTCTGGGGCTGATGATGAACAGTACAAGGGAAGAATAGCCTCGCGAGAGGTGTTCTTGAGCTGGTGCAGTTGTTCTACTTCGTCTCTACCAGATTTCTAGATGGATCAATCGATGCCCCTATTCTGTGGTGGCTAGCCCTATTTATAGAGGCCCTGGGCCTCTCCCCGAAATAATGAGCGGGAAGGGCGCCAACAATTGGCCATTTTGAAGGGGAACATCTAGTACAAGTTATCCTGACCAAAGGTGGTCTTCGGCTGCCAAAAGCTCTGGTGGTGACGCCATCTTGGGCTCCATGGTGACCTCCGCCCGGCCGCCTGGCTGGTCTTGGTCTCGTTGCACTGGAATGATAACCTTTGCCTGATACCTTGGCCTGTGCTTGCCCCCTTTGCACCAAAGGGGAAACAAGCACTCTGCCCAGGCTGGCGCCTGCCTGGAGCCTGCCTGGCCTTGATCGTCATGGCTTGCGTCACGGGATCCTCGCGAGGTACCCTTGCATTGATCTCTCCGCCTCCTCGCGAGCCCTGCCTGATGAGGACATACTTGAAGAGGCTTCTTGTCGTCCGCCCCGCGAGGCTTGGCCCCTCGCGAGGGTCTTGAGCTCGTGTTGATGAAGATGGGCCACGCTGGGCCCCCACTTGAGCCACGCCGCAGGCCGCAGGTAGGCAAGTCTGGGGACCCCCGTTTCTAGAACGCCAACAATCTCTCTTTGTAATCGAGTTAGTGAGCTATATATATAATAAAGATTAGTGTTGAGTCAAGGGCCTGATTATTTTGCCATGATCTTGGGTGAATAAAAGAAAAGAAGAAAAAGAATAAAAGGGGGGAGAACAAAGAGTTCGTATTGATCTTATTGAGAGTAATGACTTCACATAGAAAGAGTATGATGATTAAAAGTTGTTGGGAATTGGCAGACATAGCTTTGGTCATCGTTGCAATTAATAGGAAGTAATAAGGAAAGAGAGGTTTCACATATAGATATATTATCATTGACATCTTTTATGATTGGAAGCACTCATTAAAATATGACATGCTAAAGAGTTGATGTTGGACAAGGAAGACAACGTAATGAGTTATGTCTTTCTTATATCTGAGATAAAGTATGTTGTCATGGATCCTCTAACTTGTTGAGCTTGCCTTTCCCCCTCATGCTAGCCAAATTCTCAACACTAAGTAGAGATACTACTTGTGTTTCCAAAACACCCTTAAACCAGTTTTGCCATGAGAGTCCACCATATCTACCTATGGATTGAGAAAGATCCTTTAAGTAAGTTGTCATCGGTGCAAAGCAATAAAAATTGCTCTAAATATGTATGATTGATTGGTGTGGGAGGAATAAGCTTTATATGATCTTTTGATGTGGAAGTAATAAAAGCGACGGACTGCATAATAAAGGTTCACATCACAAGGGGCAATATAAAGTGACGTTCTTTCGCATTGAGATTTTTTGCATCCAACCATAAAAGCGCATGGCAACCTCTGCTTCCCTCTGCGAAGGGCCTATCTTTTATTATTATCTTCTACCTTATGCAAGAGTCATGGTGATCTTCACCTTTTCTTTTTCATTTTATCCTTTGGCAAGCTCAGCATGTTGGAAAGAACATGATATATATATCTAATTGGATGTAGGGGAGCATGAACCATTATGGTTGACATTACCCTTGAGGTAAAAGGTTGTGGGGCAAAACTATAAGCCCCTATCTTTCTCTGTGTCCGATTAAAACTCTGTAACCACAAGTATCGCGTGAGTGTTAGCAATTATGAAAGACTAGATGATAGTTGAGTATGTGGGCTTGATCTTGAGCTCTGACATAGACTCTTTCCAATGTTATGATAAATTGCAATTATTTCAATGACTGAGATTATAGTTTGTTGGAGCCCAATAAGGTTTATGATTTATACTTTGAATTGTGAATAGATCATCGCTTGAACATAAGTAATCATATGAAAAAATTTATATATGTTGTTGTTATGAGAATAATCATGATGCCTTCATGTCCGTATTTTATTTTTATCGACGCCTCTACCTCTAAGCATGAGGACATATTTATTGTTATCGGCTTTTCGCTTGAGGACGAGCGAGGTCTAAGCTTGGGGGAGTCGATACGTCCATTTAGCATCATGCTTTTATATCGATATTTATTGCATTATGGGCTGTTATTTCACATCATGTCAGAATACGCATGGCTATTCGCTCTTATTTTACAAGGTTTACATAAGGAGGGAGAATGCCGGCAGCTGGAATTCTGGGCTGGAAAAGGAGCAAATATTAGAGACCTATTCTGCGCAACTCCAAAAGTCCTGAAACTCCATGGAATATCTTAGAATAAATAAAGAAAAATCCTCGCCAAAGATGAAGTCCAGGGGGCCCACACCCTGCTCACGAGGGTGGGGGGGGCGCCCCCCCTACTAGGGCACGCCCCCTACCTCGTGGGCTCCCTGGTGGGTCTCCGACGTCCATCTTCTGCTATATGAAGTCTTTCGATGAGAAAAAAATAGGAAGCAACCTTTCGGGACGAGACTCCGCCGCCACGAGGCGGAACCAATCTAGAGCTCCGGTAGGGCTGTTCTGCCGGGGATACTTCCCTCCAGGAGGGGGAAATCATCACCATCGTCATCACCAACGCTCCTCTCATCGGGAGAGGGAAATCTCCATCAACATCTTCACCAGCACCATCTCATCTCCAAACCCTAGTTCATCTCTTGTATCCAATTCTTGTCTCAAAGTCCGGGATTGGTGCTAGTAGGTTGCTAGTAGTGTTGATTACTCCTTGTAGTTGATGCTAGTTGGCTTATTTGGTGGAAGATCATATGTTCAGATCCTATACGCATATTATTACCCCTCTGATTATGAACATGAATATGCTTTGTGAGTAGTTACGTTTGTTCCTGAGGACAAGGGAGAAGTCTTGCTATTAGTAGTCATGTGAATTTGGTATTCGTTTGATATTTTGATAAGATGTATGTTATCTAGCCTCTAGTGGTGTTATGTGAACGTCGACTACATAACACTTCACCATTATTTGGGCCTAGAGGAAGGCATTGGGAAGTAATAAGTAGATGATTGGTTGCTAGAGTGATAGAATCTTAAACCCTAGTTTATGTGTTGCTTTGTAAGGGGCTGATTTGGATCCATATGTTTCATGCTATGGTTAGGTTTACCTTAATACTTTTATTGTAGTTGCGGATGCTTGCAATAGAGGTTAATCATAAGTGGGATGCTTGTTCAAGTAAGAACAGCACCCAAGCACCGGTCCACCCACATATCAAATTATCAAAGTACTGAACGCGAATCATATGAACGTGATGAAAACTAGCATGACGATATTCCCATGTGTCCTCGGGAGCGCTTTTCCTATTATAAGAGTTTCTTCCTGCTTGTCCTTTGCTACAAAAAGGATTGGGCTACCTTGCTGCACTTTATTTACTTTTGTTACTTGTTGCTCGTTACAATTTATCTTGTCACAAAACTATTTGTTATCACTTATTTCAGTACTTGCAGAGAATACCTTGCTGAAAACCGCTTATCGTTTCCTTCTGCTCCTCGTTGGGTTCGACACTCTTACTTATCGAAAGGACTACGATAGATCCCCTATACTTGTGGGTCATCAGACGTGCATGCACACACATACTCAGTCAGGGTGAGCTAGTGACCGTATGAACACCGGAAAATATATATATTGAGCGCAATGAGCGTATTATGAAGTCCACTGACCGTATTTTACAAATATACAATGACAGACATTGTATTTATCTCGTTTGGAATTAAGCCATGTTAACCGGAGAGGAGGCAGCATGGACTAGCATTACTTTGTTGTGTCCCATCAACTTGATGAACGAGGAGAAGCTTGCTCGCAGGACAAGGAGAAACTTTTGACTAATGCAAGCTCTCCCTCGCTCAGGCGGTGGACGTGCAACAGTTAATTCGGTGTCAGATTGCCAGAAGCATACACTATACTACTAGTGCTATTATTGTTCGACTTCCCGAACAGCCAAGCGCAAAGTTTACTAGTACTACTACTATAGTCCATAAAGGTACGTACTATACTAGTACTAGGAACCTGATGGAGGAGCGTCTGCACTCTTATTATAATTTTAAAATGTGATAGAGAAATCTTCAACACATTTGGTTCTCTTCGAGGGTTCTCACATGTGATAATGGAAGTTGATTGCATGGAACACTCGCCACAATTCTCGCTTAATTCTGGTTCATATCCTGTTACAATTAGTAGCGCTCAGTAATATTTCCTCTTTTTTTGTTATTCAGCATGTAAACAGGTCAGCAAACCTTGCAGCGCATCTTCGTGCGAACCGTGCTTGCTGCACTTTGAATGTGGCCGAGAGCTGGCTTGATGAAACACCTCGCTTCCTACTTCTTTTTTTGCGGGGTACCTCGCTTCCTAGTGACCAGTGTCTTGGCTGATCGTCCTAAGAATGATTATATATGAATAAATCTCTCTCATTTACCCGCAAAAAAGATTAAGCCATATTAACCGGAAAGGAGGGAGTATAGACTAGCACTACTTTTTGGTGTGTCCCATCAACTCGCAGAACGAGGAGAAGCTTGCAGGACAAGGTGAAGCTCGCTTACGCCTTTTGACTAATGCAACCTACCCTTGATGGACATGCATCAGTCCATTCAGTGTCAGATTGTCAGAA
Source organism: Aegilops umbellulata (assembly GCA_032464435.1). NCBI lineage: Eukaryota > Viridiplantae > Streptophyta > Magnoliopsida > Poales > Poaceae > Aegilops > Aegilops umbellulata. The sequence continues at coordinate 182,005,557 of CP136057.1, read as the reverse complement.
GCATACACTGTAGTACCCAACATGCGGAGTACCATCATTGTTCGACTTCACGAAGGGGCGAAGAGCCAAGCGCAGTAGTACGCGTACTCTAGTACTTGGTTTTGCACCTTCATACTACTCCACCCTCCGTCACAGTTTATAGGGCGCGCTTCGTTATGATGCATTTCTCTCAATGCATTTCCACCACCAGAGAGACTTTAGACACGTTTGGTTTAATGCTCAATTATTTAGGGCGTGGTAACCGCAATCAAGTCCACAATTTTCTCTCCATGTACTGTACTACTACGGAGTGCATGCATGTGTGTACCTGGGGTGGAAGCACTGCATGCATGTGTGTACGCATTATTCCCTCTAGTAATAGACGCCGTGCTATAACTACCAATGCTATTTGTCAGGACGATCGCTAGTCGCCTTGGTCCCACAGATTTTTTTCTTTTTTCTGAAGTGCGCTGTATAAACAGTGACAGATGGAGTAGTATGAGCGGATTCAAAGAAGAGCGTATTGATGGTTGCTTCTTCAGAGCAACTTACAGTGGGAAAGGTTGGGCTTATGATTTGACTGCTCATTACTCACTATTAATGCGGCGCAACGACCAGGCTGAGTCTCCCATGCGGTTGTGCACTACCCCCTTGGTTCTTAAATATACCCCGGAGTATTTTTCTTTCTAGAGATTTCAACGAGTGAATACTCAAATATTTGTCTTTTTAGAGATTTCAAATGGACTGGCACATACGGATGTATATAGACATATTTTCTCATTTTGCTCCGTATGTAGTCACTTGTTGAAATCTCTGTTAAGACGAATAGAGTATTTAGGAACGGAGGGAGTACACATACGAAGCAAAATGAGTGAATCTACACTCTAAAATATGCCCGTTTGAAATTTGTAAAAAGACGAATATTTAGGAACGAAATAGTATAATTTTGTGCATGGCACATGGACCCGGATGATGAAGAGGCTTCTGGAAATGCTATCAAGCTTCCATCATTTGTTTACATAATTGACATACTATACAAATAATTTTCCAGCGACATGAAATTGTACAATGGTGTGAGCTTTCAGCTTTTGTTTCGCGTGTCTTGCCATTGATGCTCTTTCGGAAACCATAAAAAAACTAACTTCCTTGCTAATGCATGTCAATTATTAGCAGATCAGAGCTAATAATTACATCACAACTGAAGACAAAGTTGTGAGAAGGTGTTAAATTAAAATTGATCCATGCTTTCATTGGCAGCAACGTCCTCCCAGCTCTGTCTAAATCAACAAGGCATGTTGGGAAAAAAGTAGCTGTCTGGAGCATGCAACATTCTGATCATTTTGTGCAATTCCACTAAAATAGAGCTGAGCGTCCCTGTTCCAAAGATATCAAGTGTGATTACGATAATAGAGGACTGCTGATGAAACAATAAACACACAAATAGAAGCCGGTCACCTTTGCGGTCTCTCTTAAGACTAACTAGTTGGAGAAGATTAGGCTCGGAGTTGGATGAGGAGGATAGAGCAAAACCAATCTCCCTTTGTGCAGTCGCACTGAAATGTAGAGACGTTGCCCGTGTGACATTTTAGTACAACTGCACAAAACACTTAAGAAAAAAGTGATTTGTGCAGTTCACCAAAAGGTCGCAATAGCAACGAGGTGAAATGGATAGCACTGTTTGCAAAAAAGAGGTAGAAAGGAAACAATTACTGGCCAATAACAGTTGATGACACATGCGACGAAAAAAAAGAAGCATATTCCTTGTCCTTAGGGAAGATAACAACACGGTTGTGTTTGTCTAAAACGGTGCGAGGACGAGAATGCAATATGGAAAGTACACCGGACGAGCTACGTTTTGGGCAAAGAACTATGGAAGATCCACATGCAGCGACGTGGGAAAACGTGTAGTGGAGCAAGGCCGGAGGGGATACCTGGAGGTCGTCGGGATGTAACTAGGTGAGCGGCGGCGGGCGGAATCTGCGACCAGGTGGCGTAGGCCCTGCTGCGCTGGAGCTTGGTCAGAGAGAACGGCGTGTACCGCAGATCGGGACGTGCTGCCTCGGCGCCGTCGAACGGAGAAACGATGCACTTCCTCCCTTTCCCCCGGCGGACGGGATGCGGCCGGATCAGTGACCAACGGTGAGAGAGAGAGAGGCCACCGCACTCCCTTTCCCCCGGCGGACGGGATGCGGCCGGATCAGTGACCAACGGTGAGAGAGAGAGAGGCCACCGCACTCCCTTTCCCCCGGCAGACGGGATGCGACCGGATCAATGACCAACATTGAGAGAGAGAGGCCACCGGAGCCTTGTGTGAGATACTCTGAAGAGCGGACTACCTTTTCCTCCATAAAAATCGTTTTATATTCTGTGTATGTGCCATTGAGCACTATAACTTTATTTAATAATAACGCGGCAACGCGTCAAGTCAAACTTTGTTTCGTGCACGCGTGGTACACAACCTCCCTAGGTAAACAACCGCTACAGGCGTTCAAATTAGCACGTGGGCTGCCATTTCGTAAAGAAATGAGCTCCACCGTGTACCCGCGCGGGTGTGGCTGGGCACAAAGCGCGAGTACGTGCATGGTGCACCTATTCTCTTCTTGTATACGTACACCACCTACGTGGGGTTGTGTGAGAGACATACAAACCTAGAGAGATATAGTCTGTGGGTTCTTGAGAGTTTTTTTTGTGGGGGGGGGCGGTGAATCAAAAAATTTAACATATGCAATGTGTGTGAAATAGAGTCCTGGATATAACATATATATAGAGGGGGCGATCCACGAGAAGAGAGTGGAGGTATCATCGGCTTGAGGTGTCCATAGAATCGAAGAGAGGGATGATGTGTGTGTGTGTGTGCGCGCGATCGATAAAGAGTGCCATCAAATTTGTGTGTGCCCACGTCAAAGATATAGAGTGGCTGGCCTACTGGATGGGACATGTGCAGTTTGTCTCTGTGGCATGGATACCTACCTGCAGCGCTTGACTATCGGTGTGTAGTGGGGGAAGAGGGAGGCCCAATTTACTATAGAGGTATAATGGCAGGTATATGTGTGGAGGAGGAGAGAGGCCTACCTCATGTATTAAGGAGATCGATCTGCCTCATGTATTAAGGGAGATCGATCGGCATCCATGCATATATGCAGGAGATGAATAAGGTTGGGAGAGAGACAGAGCTAGAGTGTTGGAGGGGGTGGTAGTGGAGTTGCTTCTAACAAATGGTGGGATTGGCTTGCTAGACAAACAGAGGGCACGCCCGCAATATCAATAAGAGAGGAGATGGATGCTTGTTGTCTGTGCACGTGCCTGTGAGAGACGGGTCAGGAGGCATGCACGAATGATGAGGGGGGACGATGTGGCTGTGGTAAGCAGACATAACTACATAGGAAGATCAATCGCCCTTTGTAAGAGAAAGGAGAGACATAACTTGTGAGGTACGTCGATCGATGGGGGGGTAGTTAAAGTCGATCTAGGTATATGTTGGGAGATCGATCGGTATACATGCATGCGTGTGTTATAAGCAAATGAGGCACGAGGAGAAGGATAGAGAGAGAGGGATGCATGTAGGAGGTGGTACGAGAGGCATACTATATAGAGGGGGAGGAGTGTGCGAGTACGAGAACGATGAAAAGAGTGGTGGGAGTGAGGCATGGATGGTGACAAGAGAAGAGGGGAAGCTTGTGTTTGTGCTAGGCACACCTGGCTAGAGAGGCATATCGACCGATGTGTGCCGGAAAGAAGGAGCTGGGGGGCCTACACACACCGTGGGTGAACGACCTAAAGTGAAAAGATGAATTTGCGCGATGGAGCTAGAGAATGCCGAGGGAGGGTGAGAGGGATGCGGGCGTGTGCATGCACAAGAGAAAGTTAGCGCTAGCTACAAAGATAAGAGGGTTGTGTGGGTGTAAAAGACGAATAGAGATCATATATACTTCATTATAAAAAGCAAATTCGGATATTTGAAGAATTTATCATAGTGTTTCAAACCGACGGGTGTGTGAATATATATAACGGTGATACACATGGTGTGGTTATGAACATGGTATACTACATTTAATATATTTTATCTCTACTCTTATAAAAAATGGAGTTGTTGATGATGGTGTGCGTGCCATCCTGCATTATAGGCCGTCTGATTTATATCTGGCGGATAGCAAGGAAACTATGATGGTTGAAGTTGGCAACAATCATGATTGTAGATTCTTATTGAAATAGAGAAACGAATTCAAATTTAGTTCGAATTGCAGCGGTAGTATAGACATTTGGAATGCACTAAAATGTTGGTATGAGTAGGTTACATGCATTATACAGCAAGCGAAAAAATTTAATCGGACATAACATGGATTCATACTCCCTCCTTCCATCTATATAGGGCGTAATGAGATTTTTAAGACCGCCTTTGACTATTGACAAGATTAATAGTACATGACATGCACAATGTGAAAATTATATCATTGAAAGAACCTTTCACAGACGAATTTAACGGTGTGCTTTGTGTAAGTTGCATGTCATATAGCATTGCTCTAATATTTGGTTAAAGTTAGCATCGAAAAACACATTAGGCCCTATATAGATGGAAGGAGGGAGTAGCTTTGAATAGCATTTGTATAGTAAAACATGGCAAGACTCTCTCTTTGTGTGGTGTGAATAGTTTTATTTTTTTCGTTTTATTTTTGGTTGAGGGAAGTGCGAATTGATTTGGTACGTACAAGTACAATATTACGACACGTTAGGCTTGTCCCTAAAATTCAACCCGCGTCTTGTTATATCCCGAAAATTCAGATATCGTGCTCCCAAAACTGGCGCCTTCACAACCCGCGCCTTGCTATCCCGAAACTACAACGCGCGCGAAAACTCCCTCCAGCTGCCAAATCCCGACACGCGAAATCCCCCTTCTAACCCTGAGCCGAAAGCGCCGCTAGTTCAAATTGGTGGGGGGTACTTTTGTAACACACCCTACATTTTGGACAAGCGCGTTCCTAAGTCATGCTTCACCCCCTCCCATCACCCCCTTTTCGACATTCGAAATCCCAGGCCGCCATAACCTCTCCGCTCCAGCCGCGAAACCCCACCCTCCTCCGTCTGCCACGTCACCGCTGCCCAGCCGGAGCCTCTTACCCGACGACATCGTCCACCGCAAAAGCTCGACGTCCCTCGTCCACCTCCCCGGATGAGGATCCGTCGTCCATCTCACCGTCCTGCTGGTTCAGCCGCCCCGTCCTCCACCTCCAAGGAGCTGCTCCGATGATCGCCTCGTCTATCGCGGCTGCTCCATCCCCACAGCGCCGCCTTAACCTGCTCCACCTGAACCGCAACATCCTCACCGACTCCTCGGACGAAGCCGAGGCCTACTCGGCGCCACCAAAGAGGTTGTACACTCATTGCATCGCACCTTCTCCTTAACTCGACCTCCCGGCACCGATGGTGCTCCATCCCGCACCCCCATGGAGCGGCTACCTTGAAGCCGGCGCCGCGGGCGACATCTGCACGGCGGCTCTCCCCTAGTGCGAGGCCCCTTCGGCGATGGCGTCCATACCAGCCGGATCTGCTGCTGCTGCTCCGGATCTCGCTCGATCGCTCGCTCGCCCAACTGCTGCTGCTGCTCTCCCCCTCGCTCGTGCTGCTGCTCTGCTCTGATTAAGCCACACTTCAGTCAACTGAATCGACTTTTGGGTCAGTCGATTTTCAGGGGTTGGGGGGCTCGCTGGAGTTAAGGAAGAACCACCCGCAGCGGGGACGGGGGCTCACCGGAGAGGTACCCCACTATCTATCTTAGGGTTCAGGGGGGCGGGGGGCGGGGGGCCTAGAGGGCTGGCCGGGGCGGCGATGGCGAGTTGTTTCGGGGCGGCGAGGCGGTGCTGGGGCTAGCGGTTCGGCCGGTGGTGGCTGGCGGCTCAGGGGGGTGCAGGTTGAAGATGAATTGCAGGCCCTCCCTAAACTACATGTCAAGTGCCTCTCTGCTACCATTGCGTTCAGTTTCGACAGTAGCATTCAGATTCCACAGTAAATTTCAGTTTCGACAGTTAAGTTCAGAGTGAACAGTTTTTACCTCATCTGTTGTAGTCAGGTGGTTTTTGGTGATGTTAATTTTACATCCATTTTACATCATCTATTGGAGATGCTATTAGGATCCCACTTGAGATTGACAATGTTTGTCTTGTGCTGCTTCAGCCTTGACGTCTTACGGCTCACCGGAGCTGCTCCAACGACAGAACGATCCATCACAACAGAGCAGTGCCCTGGACGCCGTCTACAGATTCCTCAGATCTTCCTCCACACCTCCGACAGCCACCTCTGCCTCAACTGCTTCAGCGACCAACCCAATGATGCTGAGGTCGACACAGCTACGGCAAAGAGGTTATGCACTTGTTGCATCACTTATTACTATACATTCACGTCGATCCATTAGCGCTATTTTGGTTCAATGGAAAAACATCGATCACTGGTTGTTAACATAACTCTAAATTTCTGCATGCTCTCCTTACATAATCTCACCATATTTTTTTCGTATGCATGTCAGATATTGTACACAGTCATGCTGAACATGTAGAGAAAAAGAGAAGAGTTTTGCGCGGCAATACAATGTCATGCAGACATCGCTCCATGGTGGGTTCAATGGAAAACCCTCCCCACCCCTCTCCAGATTGTAATCCAGAGGAAGATATCTGTTCTGAGGCGGATTCGGACGCCGCTGACCACTCCTATTTACCCCCAAGGTGTTTGCTCTACCTTGGCATGATGATGTTAGTCATATCATGCATATGTTGCCTTGCAGTGCCTACTTTTGACATCATATATGTCATCTGCTTAGTTTAGACATGTTCTGTAATGCCACCTGTTTAGTTTCTATATCATATATGGGAATTATGCAGTCTCATGTCTTTTAGCCAGCCATAATATATGTGAAATGTGCAATGCCATCTTGTTTAACCAGGCATCATATATTTGAATGATATCTTGCCCATCCTTTTCTTCATTACATTTCCATTTGTCGACAATGTTTGTACATTAAACTACTCTTCCTGTGAATTAGTCATTTGGGTGGGAGATGGAAAAATCTGGAGTGAAAACAAGGCCTTCAGAGCAGACAGTGCTACCTGTCGAAGCAGATCTCTTGTTGGGTCCCGATAGCTCCTCAGAGATGGATTCAGAGACAGATGACCAGTCCTATTCCCCCACTGAGGTGTATGCTCTAACTTGGCACGGTTATACTTCTCATATCATGCATACGGTGTCTTGCATTGCATAGTTTAGATATCATATACACAATATTCAACACCATGTTCTTAGTTCAGACATCATATCGGATGCCCTCTGTTTAGCATATAAATCACATATGTGAATTAAATGATGTGATCCTGATTACTTAGATAACATGTAGGTGAATTATGTCATGAGATCCTGTTTAGTTATTCATCTTATCTTTGAATTATGTTATGCTATACTATCCAGCTCAGATAGACATCATATATGTGAAATTATGTCATGCTATCCGTTTTAGTTAAACAATATACATGTCAACTATTTCATGCCCTCTTTTTTCCACACTATCTATTGCATCTGTCTCTCATACAATGTCTGTACATTCAACTATGTTTCCTGTTTATCAGCCATTTGAATTGGAGCGGGTGATGCCAGTATCTAGCGGACTAAAAACACGGTCTTCAAATAAAATAGTGCTACCTCTTGGTGGAGATAGCACCCCGGTTGTACATGCACAAGAACCAGCCCTACCACACATAACCCAAACTCTCGCAGATTGTACCCCTACTACGATGGACAGAGAACCAGCTTCACCCAATCTAACCCCAACCCCAGCCGATAGTAACCCAGTTCTTGTTGACACAACACCATCTCCACCACAGAGCTCCCAAACAAGAGCAGTTAGTAAGGCAGCTCCAGTGCCCAAAGGGCCAGTACTATCACAGTGAACCCCAACTCCACCAGTTAGTACGCCTATTCCTGTGGAGGAAGCACAACCAGCTAGTCGTAGTTTAGCATCTATCACATTTGATGTTGTTAAATCGTATGCGCGTATCTTCCCATCTTGGAAATATTATACTGAAGATGAAGGAAAATGCCAGTTGCAGGTGTTTGTCCAGGAGTTATGTGTAAGTAATGTTATTCATGGCAATTACTTTGCTTCGTCCCATACATCCTACCTCCATGATGGTTATAATACAGCAAATTTTCCCATTTTTCTCTATAGAGAAGGACCGATTTGGAAACTCAGGATGAGGTAACCTGTGCTAATACCTCTGCTATCTTCAAGAATGCTTGGTGGCAGTATCGGAATTACCTGAAGAAAACGTACTTCACCGGCAAAGAAACTCATCAAATTCCCTTATGTTCTCCTGAGACACATTTACTGGACAATGACTGGGAACGCCTTGTTCTGTACTGGTCCCGAACCAAGAATGTGGTAAGGTCTATGAGCTCATTTCTATTTTTATGTATTATATTCTTGTGTCTTACTGTACTCTGTTCATGTAGAACAAGTGCCTAAACCTGAAGAACAATTGTTCTAATTTAAGATTCCATTGCTACCATAGGACATAGATATATGTTTGTTTGATGCTTTTATTATGTACTAGTACTTGGCAATAGAAGACTTGGTAGTTTAATCCTGTCCACCTTACTAATGAATTGGTTCACCGAAATGAGTTTCATATACTAGTACATGCTAAACTTGTTATGTGTCTGCTTGTTTCTTCTTTTAGAATGCTGACAGAATATTGGGGAAGAGTGCCTTATTAAGCAACGGTAAAGGAAGTAATGCAGATAAGGTTCAGGATAGTGACACATGCTGTCTTGGTTTAGTATTGGAGTTACTGTCCACTACCGCTTGCACAAGCCATTCAAACTCACTGTCTGAATCAGTTCGGTTTCTTGAGTCTCAACTACAAGCTGAAAGACATCGATCAGCTGTGCTGCGACAAGAAGCGAAAGGACTGCAAAAGTCCCTGGAGCATTCAGATGCATACTTTCTAGTGCAACAACAAGCGTTGGAGGATTTTAGCGCCAAACAGGACAAAGCTAATCAGCTTGCTAAGCTTATTGCCAGCATGGTGGATACCTAGGATAACGTTTCTTGAGCTCTTGTGAAGTTGTTTCAGTTATGCTCTTGTTTTGCTGCCGCATTTATTTGCACTGGTGGCAATTTTGACGGCCAGTGTATATGATATGCTGCTTTGTTCCCTATATTTGCACTGGTGGCGAACTTTGATGCCCAGTGGATGTAATATGTGTAATAGTCGTGATAGCCTAGCGTTAGTTGCTTGCTTATTTATTTCCTTGTTGTCTTATTTATTTGTTTGCTTGTAGTCATTGCAGTTCTTTTTCCACGGTTAACTAGTGACCGCAATTACCTATTTTTTAAAACTAGGCCACAATAACCATGGGCTAATATTTATTGTAGTGACACTGGGCCTCCTACGGGCCGTAGAAATAGTGGGCCTTCTACGGGCCATAGAAACAGTAGGCCTTCTACGGGTCGTAGAAACAATGGGCCTTCTACGGGTTGTATCATCAATGGGCCTTATACGGGCCGTATGAATGATTGGCCAAACATGGGCCAATAATAGGCCGCATTATGGCCGTAAACGGGCTAGAGTTGGAATCGTCCGTTCATGGGCCGACCATAACGGGCCATCTTTAATAGGCCGTATTTGATGACGCTATGAAAACGGCCCAACGAATTAACGGACAACAAACGGGCCGACTGTAACCGCGGGCTGAATTTGGCCCACAAGCAGAAAATGACAATAACGGGTCGTAAGTAAACGAATGCTGCAAATGAGCCCAAGAATAAATGGGCTCTGAGAAGGACGAAAGATAACATGGGCTAGAAACGTCCCAACGGAACAATGGGCCGTTAATGGGTATAAAGTGATACACTGTTCATTATGGGCCAGTTTCACCATGGGTCGTTAATGGGTGTAAAGTGATACACTGTTCATTACGGGCCAGTTTCACCACGGGCCGTTAGTAGGCCAAGAGTTACATAGGGCCTCATATGGGCCAAAAGACGTCATGGGCCAGAAGTGAAAACGGGCTAGAATCATATTGGATGGCCCAGATGACGCTACTGGGCCTAATTCGGATAGGGCGTAACGGGCCTTGGGTTAGCGGGCTGTAAATGGGCTATATGCGAACAGGTCGTTAATAGGCTTTCCAAGGGCCAGCCCGCCACCTTTTGACCAAGTCAAACGGGCCGGCCTTTTCACAGGAATGGGCCTCTGTTGGGCCGTGCCACGTGTCGACGTATCATAGGCGCCTATCTGACCCACTGACGAGCTGACACGTGTTTCGTCCGGCCAATAAGAATTTTACACGTGGAAATTTCCCATTGGTCGGGGCTGTTAACGGGTTATCGGATCCAAAACCCGACCCGATAGCTTAACGGTGTTCCGTTACGATGGATGCCACGTGTCGGTCACCCTTGACGAAAGCACTTCTGTGACGCGCGATTTATTGTCATGGAAGTGGACACTTCCGTGATGATAATTTTGGTAATGTCATGGAACACTTCTACGACAGCACAGGTATGACTATCTTGATTCTGTCATAAATTTGTCATGGATGTACATGCATGACAAAAAAAGCGACCTACTGTGACAAACACGTATCATCACGGAAGTGTATTTTTTGGTAGTGATGCATTGGGACCGAAGAGATCCATGTGAAGTAGCTCAAGTGGTCTTCTCGTGGTCATGATGTTCTTTACAGGATGACTTCCTCCAACTTGTTTTCCTTCTTGACAAGCACTACAAAGTCTATCATTATCAAGTATAACATATTTAACACCAAGGATATGATCACCTTTAATAAGCTTATCAAGATTTCGCATGCCCACATGACCTAACCTTCTATGCCATAACCACCCTTTAGAAGATTTAGGAATTAAGCAAGTACGAGGTTGGACTCTCTTAGTGAAATCAACAATGTATAGATTACCACTACGAATGTCGGTAAAGACCATATTATGATTATCTTTACGAAACACTTGGCAATCTACTTCGGTAAATAGAACGTTGAAACCAAAGTCGGATAGTCTAGATACGGAAAGAAGATTGTAGCCAAGAGATTCAGTGAGCATAACATTTTGAATAGATCTATCATTGGATATGGCCACCTTACCAAGGCCAAGTACCTTACCCTTGGAGTTGTCTCCAAAAGTGACATACTTGCGTGGACCATCATCTTTAGCAAGCTCACGGAACATGTATTTATCTGCGGTCATGTGATCGGTACATCCACTATCAATAATCCATTATTTTCCTCTGTCCATGTAGTCACGGAAGTTTGCCATGAGACTAAGATTTATCATAGTATCCTCAAAGTCAATATCACTTTCTTCGTCTTCATCATAATATCCATGCTCAATGTCATCATCATGTATGTGATCATCACCTAGAGCAAGTGATTCATTAGATTTCCGAATATTAATTGTCTGTGAGATGATGCTATTAATGATTCCAAGATTTCCCTTAGCACACATGGTTGCTTGTTGATATGCTTGAGTATTAAATCTTCATGTCAAAACTAGACTATTGGTTTGACCCATATAAAAGTCCAAATGTCCATGCTACAAAAGAAAAGAACATGTGATGAACATGTTAGGCAACATTCCACATCAAATTTTTTGTTTTTATCATTTACATACTCGAGGACGAGCAGGAATTAAGCTTGGGGATGCTGATACATCTCCAAGGTATCTATAATTTTTAATTGTTTCATGCTGTTATATTATCATTCTTGGATGTTTTACAATCATTTTATAGCAACTTTATATCATTTTTTGGGACTAACCTATTGACATAGTGCCCAGTGCCAGTTGCTGTTTTTGCTTGTTTTTACTACGCAGAAAATCAATATCAAACGGAGCCCAAATGCAGCAAAACTTTTTGGAGATGTTTTTGGACCAGAAGGCATCCAGTGGGCCAAAGAAGTACCAAAGGGGTGCCCCAAGTGGGGCACAACCCACCTGGGCGCACCTGGGGTCCCAGGCGCACCCTGGTGGGTTGTGCCCACCTCGGTGGCCTCCCTCACCGCCTCTTCGCCCTATAAATTCCCAAATATTCAAAAAACCCCGAAGATAACCCTAGATCAGAAGTTCCGCCGCCGCAAGCCTCTGTAGCCACGAAAAACCAATCTAGACCCCGTTTTGGCACCCTGCCGGAGTGGGAAATCATCACCGGTGGCTATCTTCATCATCCCGGGGGCCACCATGACGAGGAGGGAGTAGTCCACCCTCGGGGATGAGGGTCTGTACCAGTAGCTATGTGTTTAATCTCTCTCTCTCTCTCTCTCTCTCTCTCTCTCTCTCTCTCTCTCGTGTTCTTGAGATGTCACGATCTTGATGTATTGCGGGCTTTGTTAATATAGTTGGATCATATGGTGTTTTCCCCTCTGTATCTTGTTGTGATGAATTGAGTTTTCCCTTTGAGATTTCATTTTATCGGATTGAATACCTTTATGGATTTGACAGAACTTGATGTATGTCTTGCTATGAATACCCGTGGTGACAATGGGGTATTATACTGATTCACTTGATGTATGTTTTGGCACTCAACTCGCGGATTCCTGAGGCGACATTGGGGTAATCTATGCATAGGGGTAGATGCACGTTTTCGTCCTTGTTTCTCTATAGAAATCTTGGGGCACTCTTTGAGGTTCTTTGTGTTGGATCGAGTATTATGAAACTGAAATTGTTTGATGCGTATCATATAATTAACTCATGGATACTTGTGGTGACATTGGAGTATCTAGGTGACATTAGAGTTGGTTGATGCGTATCATATGGTGTTATTTTAGTACCAACTCTTGGATATATCAAACGAAAAGAATAACTTTGTGTTATTTTAGTACGAACTCTTGAATAGATCAAACGGAAAGAATAGCTTTGAGGTGGTTTCGTACCCTACAAACAATTTCTTCTTATGTTCTCAGCTAGATAAGAACTTTGGAGTGATTCTTCATTGCACATTGAGGGATGGTCATATGATCCAAATAGATTAGCATTGTTGAGAGATTGGACTAGCGAAAGTATGGACCTTAGGCCTCATTTTCAAGCATTGCAATACCGTTTGTGCTCCATTTTATCAATTGCTACCTTGCTATTTTTTATTGTTGCTATAAAAAAAATCAATATCTACTATCATTACTACGCTTGTATCACCATCTCTTCGCCGAACTAGTGCACCTATACAAATTACCATTGTATTTGGTGTGTTGGGGACACAAGAGACTTTTTATTATTTGGTTGAAGGGTTGTTTGAGAGAGACCATCTTCATCCTACACCTCCCACGGATTGATAAACCTTAGGTCATCCACTTGAGGGAAAATTGCTACTGTTCTACAAAACTCTGCGCTTGGAGGCCCAACCCGAGTCTACAAGAATAAAGTTGCGTAGTAGACATCAGATCACAGAGCTCAAATAGACATTCATCAAACTTGGGATCACTAGGCTCCATTTTTTGAAAAGTGATAATCCCCAAGTGCAAGGAATCATCGTAGCAATTTCCAAAGGTGGAAGTGATAAGTATGGAGTGTCGAACCCACAAGGAGCTAAAGGTAAGATCAATATTCTCTCAAGCCCTATCTGCCACTGATACGACTCTACGTACACCGAACGTTTGCTTCCAACTAGCAACGAGAAATAAAACTACGTTGTGGGTATGAAGAGGATAACTTTGCATGGTATCGGAGAGCTAAAATATAAAAGTAGGTACTGTTATCATAAAGTTAGAATATATTACTAAATATTATAAATAGCGAGTGTGGAATAATGGTGGATCGGTGTGCGGAATTGTCCTAGGCAATTGTTAACAAGACCGATAGTCGTCATTGCAATTTCATATGAGGGAGAGGCATAAGCTAACATAATTTCTCTACTTGGATCATATGCACTTATGATTGGAACTCTAGCAAGCATCCGCAACTACTAAAGATCATTAAGGTAAAACCCAACCATAGCATTAAAGCATCAAGTCCCCTTTTATCCCATACGCAACAACCCCCTTACTCGGGTTTATGCTTCTGTCACTCAAGCAACCCACTATAAGCGAATCATGAACGTATTGCAACACCCTACAACGAGAATCCCTCACGCTTGCGCGACACGGAGGGCACCATAGGACAGAACCAAAACAAAACATACAACTCGTACCAATCTAGATCATCAATCAACCCAAGGACAAAAGTTATCTACTCAAAACATCATAAGATGGCAACACATCATTGGATTATAATATGTGGCATAAAGCACCATGTTCAAGTAGGGATTACAACGGGGTGCGGGAGAGTGGACCGTGTAAAAGAGATGAGGATGGTGATGATGATGGTGATGTTGATGAAGATGATCACCGTGGCGATGATTCCCCTCTCGTTGGCACTCCGGCGCCACCGGAAGAGAGGAGGAGAGGTTCTCCCCCTTGTGCTTCCTCCTCCATGGCCTCTACCTTCTGGTCCTTGGCCTTCATGGTGATGATGGCCCCTACGGGATACTCCTCCATGGCCACCGTGATGATGGCCCCCTTCGACAGGGTGCCGGAGAGGGCCTAGATTGACGTCTCATGGCTACATAGGCTTGCGGCGGTGGAACTTCCGATCTAGATTTCTTTCTGGAAGTTTGGGTATATATAGAAGAGTTTTGCGTTGATTTCATGTCAGCGGGGTCTCCGGGCTGTCCATGAGGTAGGGGGGCGGGCGCGCCCCCCACCCTCGTGGGCATCCCGGGACTCTTCTGGCCTACTTCTGGTACTCCGTGGGCTTCTTTTGGTCCAAAAATGATCTCCGTCAAGTGGCACGTCAATTGGACTCCGTTTAGTTTTCCTTTTCTGCGATACTCTAAAACAAGAAGAAAACAGAAACTGGCACTGGGCTCTAGGTTAATAGGTTAGTCCCAAAAATCATATAAATGCATATAAAACATCCTAGAAGGATAGTATAATAGCATGAATACTTCATAAATTATAGATACGTTGGAGACGTATCAACATCCCCAAGCTTAATTCCTGCTCGTCCTCGAGTAGGTAAATGATAAAAGAAATAATTTATGAAGTGTGAATGCTAGCAAGTGCATAAGTTTGATCAATGATAATTCCAATCACTTTTTCTAGCATCATTATATGTCATAGCAATAGCTCATCTCATAAAACTTTTCATGATCAAGTAACAAGTAAATCACATGTTTAAAGTATATATCATAAACTTTCTTGAGAACTAACAAACAATATTCTCACTCATCAAACAATTGCAATCCATCTTATTTTCAGGAAGAGTCTATGTCAGAGCTTTGATTTAGCAAACTCCACATACTCAACTATCATTTAATCTTTCACAATTGCTAACACTCACGCAATACTTGTGGTTATGGAGTTTTAATCGGGCACAGAGAAAGATAGGGGCTTATAGTTTCGCCTCCCAACCTTTTACCTCAAGGGTAATGTCAACAATAATAGCTCATGCTAACTTACATCCAATTAGATATGTGTATCAGGATCCTTCCAACACCCTATGCCTGCCAAAGGATAAAATGTAAAAAGGAAAGGTGAAGATCACCAAGACTCTTGCATAAGGTAGAAGATAAAAGTAAAAGATAGGCCCTTCGCAGAGGGAAGCAGAGGTTGCCATGCGCTTTCAGGATTTGATGCACAAAATCTTAGTGCGAAAGAACGTCACTTTATATTGCCACTTGTGATATGGACCTTTATTATGCAGTCCGTCGCTTTTATTTCTTCCACATCACAAGATCATACAAAGCTTATTTCCTCCACACTAATCAATTAGACATATTTAGAGAGCAATTTTTATTGCTTTGCACCGATGACAACTTACTTGAAGGATCTTACTCAATCCATAGGTAGATATGGTGGACTCTCATGGCAAAACTTGGTTTAAGGATATTTGGAAGCACAAGTAGTATCTCTACTTAGTGCAAAGAATTTGGCTAGCATGAGGTGGAAAGGCAAGCTCAACATGTTGGATGATCCATGACAATATACTTTATTTAAGATATAAGAAAACATAACCCATTACGTTGTCTTCCTTGTCCAACATCAAGTCTTTAGCATGTCATATTTTAATGAGTGCTCCCAATCACAAAAGATGTCCAAGATAGTGTATTTATATGTGAAACCTCTCTTCCTTCAATATTCTTTCATGAATTGTTCAAGTGACCAATTCTACGTTTGCTAACTATCAATAAGTTTACTACCTATACTTATTATGTGTGAAGTCATTACTCCTCATGTTATAAGCATATGAAACATATATAAATTCAGGTTTATGATACTCAATTTTTTCAACCATTTACTCATAGGATATATGTGAAGCACATGAGTGAATGACAAACTACTCCAAAAGATATGAGTGAAGAACACTGAGTAGTCAAATAATTAACTAGCCATGGGAGGATTCTTTTCATTCAATAATTCAGATCCAATGATTTTATTCAAGTAAAATTAAAAATACGCTCCAAGCAAAACACATATCATGTGACGAATAAAAATATAGCTCTGAGTAAGGTATACCGATAGTTTTGAAGACGAAAGAGGGGATGCCTTCCGGGGCATCCCCAAGCTTAGGAGCTTGAGTCTTCCTTGAATATTACCTTGGGGTGCCTTGGGAATCCCCAAGCTTAGGGTCTTTCCACTCCTTATTCTCCTCATATCGATATCTCACCCAAAACTTGAAAACTTCAATCACACAAAACTTAACCAAACTTCGTGAGATAGGTTAGTATGATAAAGAGTAAACCATTCACTTTTATACTGTTAAGGACAACTTTCATAATTGTTCTCACACAATTCCTACTGTACCATATCATTTCTACAATTTATATTGAGGAATATAAGTCATAGAAACTAGAAAACAAGCAAACTATGTAATGAAAACAGAATCTGTCAGAAACAGAATAGTCTGTAATGATCTGAACATAAACCATACTTCTGCTACTCCAAAAATTATGAAATAAATTGGTGGATGTGAGGAATTTGTCTATTAATCTTATGGAAAAAGAATAAACTCAAAATCCCTCTTCTGTAAAAAATGACATCTATTCTCATGAGCGCAAAGTTTCTGTTTTTTACAGCAAGATCACATTAACTTTCACCCAAGTCTTCCCAAAGGTCTTACTTGGCACTTTATTGAAACAAAAGCTATAAAACATGATTACTGCAGTATCTTAATCATGTAAACACACAAAAACAGTAGGGGTAAGTATTGGGTTGTCTCCCAACAAGCGCTTTTCTTTAATGCCTTTTAGCTAGGCATGATGATTTCAATGATGCTCACATAAAAGATAAGAATTGAAACACAAAGAGAGCATCTTGAAGAATATGACTAGCACATTCAAATCTAACCCACTTCCTATGCCTAGGGATTTTGTGAGCACACAACTTATGGGAACAAGAATCAACTAGCATAGGAAGGCAAAACAAGTATAACTTCAAAACTTTAAGCACATAGGGAGGAAACTTGATATTATCACAACTCCTACAAACATGTCTTCCTCCCTCATAATAATTTTCAGTAGCAACATGGATAGCAACTTTGTTCTCATACTCAATTGGAACCTCTTCCGAAATAGTGGAATCATTACTAGCTAAAGTTGACACTCTTCCAAATCCACTTTCATGAATATCACACTAAGATTCAGCACCCTCCAAAATAGTGGGATCACTAATTCCTAAAGTTGTCACTCTTCCAAACCCACCTTAAATTATAGTATCATTCATACTTCAAAAGATATAAGTGAAGTTCATGGAGCATTCTACAAATTATATTGACTAACCAATATCCAAGCTCAAAATGTATAAGTGAAGCACATGAAGCATTCTATAAAACCATACTCAAAAGATTTAAGTGAAGCACAAAGAGCAATTCTATAAGATCATACTTAAAAGATATAAGTGAAGCACATGAAGTATTCTATAAATTGATGAAGGGATATCTCATACTAGCATGGTTCTTAAAGAAAAAGAAAAACACAAAGGACACAAATCATGTGAACACAACAAAAACCGAGGTATATCGATATTTGTTGAAGAAGAAAGATGGGATGCCAACCGGGGCATCCCCAAGCTTAGATGTTTGAGTATACTTTGAAATATTTACTTTGGGTGCCTTGGGCATCCCCAAGCTTGAACTCTTGCCTCTCTTTACTCTTCTCATATTGATAGCTCCTCGACCTTTGGACACTTCATCCACACAAAACTTTAACAAAAACTTGTGAGATCCGTTAGTGTAATAAAGCAAATCACTACTATAAGTACTGTTGTAAACCAATTCATATTTTGTTTTGCATCATAGCTACTGTAATATAACTTTTCTATGGCTTAATCCACTGATCGGAATCAATAGTTTCATCAAAACAAGCCAGCAATGCATCAAAAACTGAATCTGTCTTAAACAGGACAGACTGTAGTAATCTGGAAGTTTGGCAAACTTCTGTAACTCCTAAAATTATGAACTAAATTTGAAAATTTGAAATTTTTTTACATAAGTAATGTTCAAAAAGTTTCAGACCCATTTGACTTTCCACTTAAAAATTTAAAAGCATGCACTACATCCAAAGTTTCTGTTTTTGTTCTGCACATAGAAAACAAGCAGTTTAATCATCCTAAAACCAAAGCTTGGCACATTATTTTTATAATACAATGGATATGTACAAGGGGATAATTATTTTCAGATAAACTTCCATGAAAAGTTCTACATTGTTTCCGTGAGCATGAACACAAGTGCTCAAGGTCGACCCTCACTTCTTCAATGCATAACTTTCCAATCACTTCTCTTTTTGAAAAACTTTTTAGGCATGAGAGACAAGTAATTTTTTTGATATTTTCATTCTTTTCAAAAAATTGTATGCTTCACCCACAACTAAATAGAAACAAAAAGGAAAAACAAAATCTACTTAGCGAAGAAAGCAAACAAGCACACACACGAGAATATCAACCCCACGCTATTGCTCCCCGGCAACGGCGCCAGAAAAGAGCTTGATAATCCCCAAGTGCAAGGAATCATCGTAGCAATTTCCAAAGGTGGAAGTGATAAGTATGGAGTGTCGAACCCACAAGGAGCTAAAGGTAAGATCAATATTCTCTCAAGCCCTATCTGCCACTGATACGACTCTACGTACACTGAACGTTTACTTCCAACTAGCAACGAGAAATAAAACTACATTGTGGGTATGAAGAGGATAACTTTGCATGGTATTGGAGAGTTAAAATATAAAAGTAGGTGTTGTTGTCATAAACTTAGAATATATTACTAAATATTATAAATAGCGAGTGTGGAATAATGGTGGATCGGTGTGCGGAATTGTCCTAGGCAATTGTTAACAAGACCGATAGTCGTCATTGCAATTTCATATGAGGGAGAGGCATAAGCTAACATACTTTCTCTACTTGGATCATATGCACTTATGATTGGAACTCTAGCAAGCATCCGCAACTACTAAAGATCATTAACGTAAAACCCAACCATAGCATTAAAGCATCAAGTCCCCTTTATCCCATACGCAACAACCCCCTTACTCGGGTTTATGCTTCTGTCACTCAAGCAACCCACTATAAGCGAATCATGAACATATTGCAACACCCTACAGCAGGAATCCCTCACGCTTGCGCGACACGGAGGGCACCATAGGACAGCACCAAAACAAAACATACAACTCGTACCAATCTAGACCATCAATCAACCCAAGGACAAGAGATATCTACTCAAAACATCATAAGATGGCAACACATCATTGGATCATAATATGTGGCATAAAGCACCATGTTCAAGTAGGGATTACAGCGGGGTGCGGGAGAGTGGACCGCATAAAAGAGATGAGGATGGTGATGATGATGGTGATGTTGATGAAGACGATCACCGTGGCGATGATTCCCCTCCCGATGGCACTCCGGCGCCATCGGAAGAGAGGAGGAGAGGTTCTCCCCCTTGTGCTTCCTCCTCCATGGCCTCCACCTTCTGGTCCTTGGCCTTCATGGTGATGATGGCCCCTACGGGATACTCCTCCATGGCCACCGGTGATGATGGCCCCCTCCGGTAGGGTGCCGGAGAGGGCCTAGATTGACTTCTCATGGCTACAGAGGCTTGCGGCGGCGGAACTTCCGATCTAGGTTTATTACTGGAAGTTTGGGTATATATAGAAGAGTTTTGCATTGATTTCACGTCAGGGGGGTCTTCGGGCTGTCCACGAGGTAGGGGGCGTGCCCTAGGGGTGTGGGCGCGCCCCCACCCTCGTGGGCAGCCCGGGACTCATCTGGCCTGCTTCTGGTACTCTGTGGGCTTCTTTTGGTCCAAAAATGATCTCCGTCAGTGGCACGTCAATTTGACTCCGTTTAGTTTTCCTTTTCTGCGATACTCTAAAACAAGAAGAAAACAGAAACTGGCACTGGGCTTTAGGTTAATAGGCTAGTCCCAAAAATCATATAAAATATCATATAAATGCATATAAAACATCCTAGAAGGATAGTATAATAGCATGAATACTTCATAAATTATAGATACGTTGAAGACGTATCAAAAAGCAATATACTTTTGGGGAATCTCATGTAGATTTTTCAACGAGTAATTTGGAAAGCGTTCCTCAAGATAATTCCATATATTATATGTGCATTCAAAAGTAGGCAAGCACACAAGCAAATTTCTAGGCAATCCTATAATGATAAGTTCATTAGTCCTAAGATTGTGAACCATGTAAAGATACTCATCGGGGGTGGGATGCAAAGGGTCAATAGGAGGTACATAAGGGCTAAGAATATACTTGTTCAAATTATATTCATTGAAAATCTCAAGCATCTCATTTTTCCATGAACCATAGAACTCTAAGTCTAAGACTCCCAAACATAGACTCATCCATCTTCCTCTAATGGTGATTAAACCAAAGCAATGGAGACCAATGCTCTGATTCCAATTGAAAGGATCGAGAAGACGGGTCTAGAGGGGGGTGATTAGACCATTAACACACAAAATTAGCAGTTATTAATTTCTTCAAGTTAAGGTTGAGTTTAGCACATGTTAAACCAGACACAATACATTTCAAGCAAGCATGCAGGAGTATAGGCAGCGGAAAGGTAAAGCATGCAATTTGCAAGAATGTAGAGGGATGGATTTGGAGTGTGCAAATGCAATGGAGACACAGAGATTTTTGGCGTGGTTCCGATAGGTGGTGCTATCGTACGTCCACGTTGATGGAGACTTCAAACCACGAAGGGTAACGATTGCGTGAGTCCATGGAGGGCTCCACCCATGAAGGGTCCATGAAGAAGCAACCTTGTCTATACCAGCATGGCCATCGTCCACGAAGGACTTGCCTCACTCGGGTAAATCTTCATGAAGTAGGCAATCTCCTTGCCCTTACAAACTTCTTGGTTCAACTCCACATTACGACGGAGGCTCCCAAGCAACACCTAACCAATCTAGGAGACACCACTCTCCAAAAGGTAGTAGATGGTGTGTAGATGATGAACTCCTTGCTCTTGTGCTTCAAATGATAGTCTCCCCAACACTCAACTCTCTCTCTTAGATTTGGCTATGGTGGTAGAGGTATTTGAGTGGAAAGCAACTTAAGGAAGGCTAGAAATCAAGGTTCAAAAGGTTGGAATGGAATCTCTTGATCTCAACACATGAGTAGGTGGCGCTCTCTCAGAAATTGAATGGTGGAGTGTAGGCACGTTATGTGGCTCTCCTCAATGAGGAAAAAGGGGTGGAGGGGATATATAGCCTCCACACAAAAATCCAACCGTTACACAGTTTTGACTCACCTCGATGGCACCGATTAGGAAACTCGGTGGCACCGATCTATTAAAAAATATGAACATTAGGAATCTCAGTTGGACCGACTGGAACAACTCGGTGGGACCGATGTGCTAGGGCTTAGGGCAAACATCATCTCGGTGGCGCCAATTGCATCAACACCGAAATGAAGCAATAAGCAACAGAGAATTTATCAAGCTGATAACCCACAGGTATAGGGGATCGCAACAGTTTTCGAGGGTAGAGTATTCAACCCAAATTTATTGATTCGACCCAAGGGGAGCCAAAGAATATTCTCAAGTATTAGTAGTTGAGTTGTCAATTCAACCACACCTGGATAACTTAGTATCTGCAGCAAAGTATTTAGTAGCAAAGTAGTATGGAAGTAACGTTAACGGTAGCAAAAGTAATATTTTTGGGTTCTGTAATGATTGTAAGAGTAGCAACGGAAAAGTAAATAAGCGAAGAACAATATTCGAAAAGTTCGTGGGCATTGGATCGGTGATGGAGAATTATGTCGGATGCGGTTCATCATGTAACAATAATAACATAGGGTGACACAGAACTAGCTCCAATTCATCAATGTAATGTAGGCATGTATTCCAAATATAGTCATACGTGCTTATGGAAAAGAACTTGCATGGCATCTTTTGTCCTACCCTCCCGTGGCAGCGGGGTCCTAATGGAAACTAAGGGATATTAAGGCCTCCTTTTAATAGAGTACCGGACCAAAGCATTAACACATAGTAAATACATGAACTCCTCAAACTACGGTCATCACCGGGAGTGGTCCCGATTATTGTCACTTCGGGGTTGCCGGATCATAACACATAGTAGGTGACTATAGACTTGCAAGATAGGATCAAGAACTCACATATATTCATGAAAACATAATAGGTTCAGATCTGAAATCATGGCACTCGGGCCCTAGTGACAAGCATTAAGCATAGCAAAGTCATAGCAACATCAATCTCAGAACATAGTGGATACTAGAGATCAAACCCTAACAAAACTAACTCGATTACATGATAAATCTCATCCAACCCATCACCGTCCAGCAAGCCTACGATGGAATTACTCACGCACGGCGGTGAGCATCATGAAATTGGTGATGGAGGATGGTTGATTATGACGACGGCGAAGGATTCCCCTCTCCGGAGCCCCGAACGGACTCCAGATCAGCCCTCCCGAGAGAGTTTAGGGCTTGGCGTCGGCTCTGTATCGTAAAACGTGATGAATCTTTCTCTCTGATTTTTCTCCCCGAACACGAATATCTAGAGTTGGAGTTGAGGTCGGTAGAGCTCCAGGGGGCCCACGAGGCAGGGGGCGCGCCCAGGGGGGTAGGCGCGCCCCCACCCTCGTGGAAAGGGTGTGGTCCCCCTAGCCTTGATTCTTTCGCCAGTATTTTTTTATTATTTCTAAAAATAATCTCCGTGAAGTTTCAGGTCATTCCGAGAACTTTTGTTTCTGCACATAAATAACACCATGGCAATTCTGCTGGAAACAGCGTCAGCCAGGGTTAGTTCCATTCAAATCATGCAAGTTAGAGTCCAAAACAAGGGCAAAAGTGTTTGGAAAAGTAGATACGACGGAGACGTATCACAAGCCAACTCAGTGAGACTGATTGCATAAACTCGATGGGACCTAAGCGAATGCAATAGATCACAGAGCGGTAGCAAGGCCATCTCGGTGGGACCGAGATCCATATCGGTGTGACCGTATTGTTAGGGTTTCTGGCAGTGGCTATGTCAAATGAACTAGGTGGCTCCGGGTTGAGAGTATAGGTGGGGCCGAGTTTGGAATTAGAGTTTGGACGTATTTGGATGGAGAAATTGGCTGAGGGTTTTGGAGCAATATCACTAAGCACTTGAGCAAGTAGACCATTAAGCAACATCTCATCCCCTTTTAATAGTATTGGCTTTCCTATGGACTCATTATGATCTTGGATCACTTAAATAGAAATGGAGAGTCTTGAGCTTTTGCCAATATTTGTCCTAAGAATTTTGAAGGGGTTCCACATCCTCTTGTCCGTGCCACTCCACTATTGAACTTATCTGTAATATGCTAGATAAAACTATTAGTCCAACAAAAGGTATGTTGACATTAATTACCAAAATCACCCAGGGAGCACTTGTGCTTTCACTTGGGCCACAAGTTGGAAATCTTCCTCCTTAACATTGATTGGAACTAGATCACACTTATGAAAGTTGATCCTCAACCCAGACATTTGGTCAAAGCAAGAAAGCAACCATTTCAAGTTTTTAGTAGATTCAAGGTTGTTTTTCAAGAAAAGAAGGGTGCCATCTGATACGTCTCCAACGTATCAATAATCGATGAAGTATTCATGCTGTTATATTATCACTCTTGGATGTTTTACAATCATTCCATAGCAAATCTATATCATTTTTTGGGACTAACCTATTGACCCAGTGCCTAGTGCCAGTTGATGTTTTTGCTTGTTCTTTACATCGCAGGAAATCAATATCAAACGGAGTCCAAACACCGCGAAACTTTTTGTGGATTTTTTATGGACCAGAAGACATCAAGTGGGCCAGAGAAGCACCTGAGGGTGCCCCGAGGGGGGCACAACCCACCAGGGCGTGCCTGGGGGCCCAGGCGCGCCCAGGTGGGTTGTGCCCACCTCGGTGGCCTCCCGCACCCCCTCTTTACCCTATAAATTCCCTAATATTCCAAAACCCCCCCGAGGTTAACCTAGATCAGAAGTTCTGTCGCTTTAAGGCTCTGTAGCCACTGAAAACCAATCTAGACCCCAATCCGGCACTCTACCGGAGGGGGGAATCATCACCGGTGGCCATCTTCACCATCCCGGCGGCCATCACGATGAGGAGGGAGTAGTCCACCCTCGGGGCTGAGGGTTTGTACCAGTATCTATGTGTTTAATCTCTCTCTCGTGCTCTTGAGATGTCATGATCTTGATGTATCGCGAGCTTTGTTAATATAGTCAGATCATATGGTGTTTTCCCCTCTCTATCTTGTTGTGATGAATTGAGTTTTCCCTTTGAGATTCCGTTTTATCAGATTGAATATTTTTATGTATTTGAGAGCACTGGATATATGTCTTGCATATGAATACTCGTGGTGACAATGGTATATCATATTGATTCACTTGATATGTGTTTTGGCACTCAACTCGCGGATTCCCGAGGTGACATTAGGGTAATCTATGCATAGGGGTTGATACACGTTCTTGTCTTTGTTTCTCTGGTAGAAATCTTGGGGCACTCTTTGACGTTCTTTGTGTTGGATTGAGTATTATGAATCTGAAATTATTCAGTGTTATTTTAGTATGAACTCTTGGATAGATCGATCAGAAAGAATAGCTTCGAGGTGGTTTCGTACCCTACAAACGATTTCTTCTCATGTTCTCTGCTAGATAGGAACTTTGGAGTGATTCTTCATTGCACTTTGAGGGATGGTTATATGATCCAATTATATTAGCATTGTTGAGGGATTGCACTAGCGAAAGTACGGACCCTAGGCCTAATTTTCAAGCATTGAAATACCGTTTGTGCTCCATTTTATCAATTGCGACCTTGCTGTTCTTTATTGTTCCTATTACAAAAATCAATATCTACTAGCATTACTACACTTGTATCACCATCTCTTCACCGAACTAGTGCACCTATACAAATTACCATTGTATTTGGTGTGTTGGGGACACAAGAGACTTTTTATTTTTTCGTTGCAGGGTTGTTTGAGAGAGACCATCTTCATCCTATGCCTCCCACGGATTGATAAACCTTAGGTCATACACCTGAGGGAAAATTGCTACTGTCCTACAAAACTCTGCGTTTGGAGGCCCAACACGTGTCTACAAGAATAAAGTTGCGCAGTGGACATCACCATCTGCATATTGCAGACTAATGACTCCTTGAGGAAAAATGTTAGACATCAACCCTGTTAGCATCTTCTTTTTAGTAGCTTTAATCATCACTTTTCTAAAGACATTAGCAACTAAGTTGAAAAGGATAGGGGAGGTAGGATCACCCTGTCTCACCCGTTTAGAAGTCTCGAAAAACTCACTACTATAATCATTCATCCTAACACCTACAGAACCTTTATAAGGAAGAGATTCAATCTTCTTCATCCACTTGGGGCTAAACCCTCTATGGTACATCATATCTAAGAGGAACTCTTTACTAATTCTATCATAAGCCTTCTCATAATCAAGCTTAAAAACAAACCATTCTTTATTATTGACAACAGCATCATGAATAATTTCATGTGCTGTCACTACACTCTTCACTATGAACCAACCTTTGATAAAGGCAGTTTGGTTCTGGGAGATAAGCTCATCATCTACTTCTTCCAACTACTTAGTAACACACTTAGCAAAAAATTGAATGCTACAATTGGTCAGGGCAGTTGGCCTAAATTTTTGAATGGTACTGGCATCAGGTTCCTTAGAGATCAAGGTTAATAAAGAAAAGTTCAGCCTACAAAAATCCAAATTATCATTATTCCAGGCATCGACCATCAACATGAGATCCTTTTTTATAGTAGACCAAAAGTGTTGGTAAAAGAGGAATGGGAGGCCATTAGGGCCAGGAGCTCCTTTAGCATAGGACCCAAACACAGCTTTTTTTCACATCCTCTTCTGAAATGTCAGTGTCAAGCTTCATATTATGATTAATGGATACTCTTTCAGAAGGATCCCAAAACTTATCCTCCAAAGAGATATCAAGAGTACTCTCTTTACAAAATATTTCTTTGTAATAATCTACAACAATCTTAATAATACCCTCAGTATCTTCAACAAGACGATTTGGTCCAATCAACATGGGGATTTGCTTCTTTCTTCTTCTTTGGTTGGCCAAAGCATGGAAATAACCAATGTTTCTCCCTCCTAGAATATTTTTCTCTCCGGATCTCTGTTTAGATTTGATCTCCTCCAATCTCCAAATATTTTGGAGGTCTAGAGATATTTTATCCATATGAGCTTTGGAAGGTGGAGATAATGTCTTAGTCTCAGAAGCAACATCTAAAAGTTCAAATTCAACAACTACTTGTTGCTTGGTTCTATGTTGGGCAGCCTCATAATTGGCATTCCAACCCCTACACATTTGTCTAAGTTTCCTAATCTTGAATTGCCACCTCTCTAAAGGGTCCTTGATAGAATAGGGGCATTCCAGCATTTTTTTAATCAGCTCCTCAAAGCCTTCAACCTCCAGCCACCATTTTTCAAACCTAAATTGTTTGTTTTTTTTGGTTGGATAGCCCCAGTATCAAACACTAGAGGAGTGTGGTTACTACCCACCCTAGGGAGGGCTTTAAGTTGGACAGAAGGGAGCTTAGTTTCCCAGTGAAAGTAGTTATTAAAACTTTTTCAGTATTTTCCATAACCAGATTATCCTGGTTGTTGGCCAAACTAAACTTTCTATCAGAGTTTTCTAGTTCAATGAGGCCATATTTATTAACCCAATCATTGAGCATATTAACCCAGTGAAAGTTAACTAACCCAGTATTCTTATCTTCTCTACTCCTAACCAAGTTAAAGTCACCCCCAACAATGGTTGGACCAAACCAAGCATCCATAGTGTTGTGGATCTCATTAATAAATTCAAGCTCGAAATTATCATAAGGTGAACCATACACAGCCAAAAATCTCCAAGTGATTTTACTTTTCTTGTCCTTAAGGAGACAAGCAACAGAAAATTCTAAAGCATCAAAAGAAATAACCTTAAGCATCTCATGTTTAATACCCAAAAAGATACCTCAAGCAGTCCCAATAGATGGTAACCAATGCCAGGTGAATTTTTCTTGAGGGTCAATGTTAGCAAGCTGGAAGCTACTAAATGAATCTTTCTTAGATTCAAACAAACTAACCAAGTCATGTAAGTGCATCTAGTGCCCCTTAGTGATTTTGGTGTATTGAAGACTTATAGGTTAAGTATCTAATGCGTTTATGAGTGTACACAGGTCTATAAGTCTATGAGGAGTTTGATATTTACAGAGAAACTCGACCCCTAAAAATGAAGTTCTTCGACCGAAGACTTTGATATTTTGAAGACTTTCTGAAGACTTTGAAAGTGAAGAAATTGGTGTAACCCTGAAGACTTGGTATTCATTCGAGGAACATGAAGCGTGGAGACTTTTATTTTCGTAGTTTCATTTTCTCTTTCTTGAGTCATAGGAAACACCGTACTGTTAAAGGGGGTCGAGGAAATACTAAGGAGAAAATTTCCAAGTGATGCTCAACTCAAATCCTACACCTACCAATCCCTTCGAGTGAAGCCATTGGAAATCTCATACAGTTTAGTCAATTTCTTCAGTGACAGGGACGCAGTTCTTCTGGTCACTGAGGACTTTGCTCTGACTGAGGAGTTAGGAATTCGCCAGTGCAAATTGCATACACAGTGAGGAACATGATAGCCCTGAGGAATTTGAGCCTCAAATTTCCGACCGTTGTTGTGTTGCGCGCCAGCTGTTCCAAAATATCTTGTCCACATAACGGTCATATCATTGAAGGGCATTTATGTCTTATCATGTCGGGCTGCTCCCTAGGCTATAAATAGCCGCCCCCTACAACCACTAGCTGGTTGGCTGCTCCGTGTGAACTTGACACTTGTCATTTGAGAGCAACCCATCCTCCGAGGACTTTGAGCAAAAATCATCAAGTGAGGAAAATCCAAACCCAAGCCCAAAACACCTACAAACCCAAAGTGATTGAGCATCACTGAAGAGATTGATCCTGTGTGGATGTGACGCTTGTTACCTTTGAAGACTGTGCTTCTTCCAGACGGTTAGGCGTCAAGGTCTAGAGCATCCAAGAGGAATTGTGGATCACCGAGTGACCAAGTCTGTGAAGGTTTGGAAGTCACCTGAAGACTTACCATGAGTGATTGGGCGAGGACTGTGTGTCCTTAGCTCAAGGAGAATACGGTGAGGACTGTGTGTCCGGGACTAGGTGTCCTCGAGTTTAAATACTCAGTCGCTCCAACCAGATGTACAACTGAGACAACAGTTGGAACTGGTCTACCAAATCATTGTCTTCACCAAGCTTACTGGTTCTATTTCCTCAACACTTTCATTTCCTCATTACTGTGTTGTGTGTTTGTTCATATCTGTGTTTGAAGACTTTGACTGAAGACTTTCTCAATTTCCTCAGTTCAATTTCTTCAGTCTGTTTGTCTTCATCTTGTGCTATCCTATGTTTACGCTTTCTGTACTCTGAGTTTGTCTTCATTTCATCATGATGACCATGCATGTATTCTGCTATGTTTACTTCTGAGTACTTATTCCGCTGCTAGTAGTTCTTCGCTAAGGAATTTCCTCACAAGCAAATTCCTCAGTGAAGAATTTCATAAAAATCGCCTATTCACCCCCCCTCTAGTCGATATAACGCACTTTTAATTGGTATCAGAGCGAGGTACTCCCTTGTTCTGTGTGATTTTGGTTTAACCGCCTGGAGTTTTAGTTATGTCGACCGCTGGTATGATCAAGGTCTCTGCTGGGTGTCCTACCTTCAATGGGACGGACTACCCTACTGGAAGAATAAGATGCGAATGCATCTTGAGGCAATTGATAACGATCTCTGGTACGTTGTGGAAAATGGTGTTCCCTCCGTCTCACCCTCACTGAACGCTACCGATGTGAAGAGATTCAAGCAACTCGATTCCCAAGCGAAGAATATCATATCTGGCCATCTGAGTAAAGGACAGTATGGTAGAGTGAGTGCTTTGGAAACTGCTAAGCTTATCTAGGATAGGCTGTCCAAGGTCAACGAAGGAGTTTCAACCAGCGTGACTCTCGGGTTGATGTTCTTCGCAATCTCTTCAACCGCTTCAAAAGACTCGACAATGAAAATGTTCAGCAAACCTTCGATCGCCTCACTGACATCTCAAATGAGCTTCAAGCACTTGGTGCCACTGACATCACCGACCATGAGGTGGTGAAGAAATTGCTGAGATCGCTTGATTCCTCATTTGATACTCTGGCACTGATGATACAAGAGCGTGTTGATTACAAGTCACTTGACCCCGCTGATATCCTCGAGAGGCTAAACACTCATGAGTTCCAGCTTGCTGAAAAGAGAGATCTCTATGGTTCGAGCTATGGCAGATCACGTGCACTGAAGGCCAAGGCAGTATCAGAATCCGAAGATGAAGACTCTGGTAGCAGCCTTGGTGATCCTGAAGAACTGAGTCATGATCTAGCACTGCTTGTGAAGAAATTCCAGAAGTTCTCAAGACGTGGTCGCTTTGGAAAACCCTCAAGGAGCAATGATTCCTCATCCAGTGACTATAAGAAGAGGCTTTGTCACAAGTGCAAGAAACCGGGACATTACATTCAAGATTGTCCTCAGTGGGAAAAGGAATCAAAGAAGAAGAAATACCAGGATTACAGTTCTGATGATGCGAAGAAAAAGAAGAAGTCCTCAAAATCTTCATCATCAAAATCCTCTAAGTCTTCGTCTCACAAGAAGAGCAGCTCCAAGAAGCCTCGGGCATTCATTGGCAAGGAAATGGACTCTGAGGCTGAATCTGAAGAAAATGAAGCAGAAGAGGAATCTGATGATTCTGAGTCTGGTGTGGCGAGCCTAGCCCTCGCTACTGCATTCGTCGGCAAGCCCATCTTCACCTCTGAAGAAAGTGATCTCACCAACAAGGCTGATGAAGGCAGTGATGACTTCGCTCCCACCTATTGCTTCATGGCAAAAGGTGCCAAGGTACTCAAATACGCCTCCTCTGAATCTAGTGAGGATGAATCTGATGAAAATCTTAAGCCTAGCTACTCTAAACTTGCCAAGATTGTTGTGCAACAACAAAAGGCTTTTGAAAAGGTTCGAAACATGCTAGATAAAAGTGATGATATGTTGGGTGAAGAAATGGATTGCACTAAAGCCTTAACTGAATATCTTTAGAGACTTCAGATCACGTTTGTCGGGGAAGCTGATCCGCGAGCACCTATGGGGACGGAGCCCCTTTTCGGTTCGGCAGGGGGCGGAGGTCGCACGAAGAGCAGATCGAGGCGAGGCACACGAGCGGTTTACCCAGCTTCGGAGCTCTCCGGAGAGATAATACTCCTACTGCTGCTTTGTGGATTGTATTGAGTTCTTGCTCGGGAGCGCTGAGTGCTACAGTACGCACCAGCAGCTAACGAGACCGAGCGTGAGTGTTCTAATGTTTGTCCCTTTTCCCTCCCTCCCCCCCCCCCCTACGTTGCGCATGGGCCTCCTTTTATATGCTCAAGGGGTCACCGACAGGTGGCAACGTATGCGAGGGCAAAAATGGAAAAGGTGATGCGGTTGGTACAGCTACCTTCACAGTGTATCATACCTAACCCTGACGGCAGGGGACAAAGGCATTAAATGCCTATCTACATCGCCCAAACAGTGCAGAAAAGGGACCGTCAGGGACGCCACCGCTCGCCACGATGGCGATCTTGTCAGCGCCGCTTGCCATAGTGTACCCCTGGCTGCACAGCCTCCCGCCACGTACGGCTGGAAGGGTCCCAGAGCGACACGTTGGTGGATGCGCTGGAGCGTGGGTACAGAGTGGTTGCTCGCCGCGGCAAGCGCCTTGCAGCGGCCGTTGTCTTGTCGCGTCCGGAAGCTTGTCGCTCACCGGACCCTGCCGGGACGCGTGGCGCGTCGCGGCAAGTTGCTTGAGATGCCCTGGTTGGCCTTCCCGGCAAGCTCCTCTTGCCGGGGTCTTGTGCCTTGAGTGGCCTTCCCGGCAAGCTCCTCTTGCCGGGGTCTTGTGCCTTGAGTGGCCTTCCCGGCAAGCTCCTCTTGCCGGGGACTTGTCTCCTTGACTTAAATACTTTGTTCTTGAATGGCTCCAAAGGAACCACGGAGGACCTTGGCGGTCACCCGGCAAGCCGTGCCGCGGGACGCTGCGACTGCCCGTGCACAAGTTCGGGATACTAGGGTACCCCTACTCTAGTACACCGACAGGAGCCCCCGGGCCTCGGCCATACACGGTGCCGAGCGTTGTTGGGCCAGGCCCAAAACAGGGCACGGGCACGCGCGGCCTGGATCACGCCGTATCTTACTCCGTATCCACCGCGCCCTCCCCGAATGGCACGCGTCGATTGCGGCGTCGTGGGAGAGATCATGGGTGGTTCTTTATTCGGAAAGGCGGACCGTCCGCCCCTCCCTCCTTATAAGCAGGGGAAACAGGGGCAGAGGCGTGGTTTTTGAGGCGTCCACTCCCCACGATCACGAGGTGAGGAGAGGTCGCCTCATCCGTCGCCTCGGTTCTGCACGCCTGCCACGCGGCTTCCATGCGCTTGGGGTGGCGAACGGTGGAGGCGGGGAACCGGGCCGTCGTGGGTCGAGGCAGCGGGCCGGTCCCAGTTCTCTGCTCCTTCTGTGTCTTGATTAGCTGAGCGGGACGGCCGAGCCCCCACCCTGCTCCTTTATAGGGAGCGGGGGGGGGAGGGGGGACGGAGGTCCGCATTCTTTCATCTCCTCTTTCCTTCAGCTTCTGCTCCCCTCTCTCTCATTCGCCATGGAGAAAGGGAACCCTGGTCCTTCAACGGTGGCGGCGAGGGTCGCCGCTAGACAACGCGTCCTCCCTTCTCCCGCACCCGTGGTGGCAGAGCCAGCCGTAAGGAGAAGAGGGAGGGGGCGAGGCCGTGGGCGAGGTCGAGGGCGAGGCCGAGGCGCTCGGGGAAGAGGTGGACGGGGCGGCTCGCCGGCCTCGCCTCCGCCAGCGGTTCCTCTTCCCATGGCGGACCATATTGGGGACGACCCTTGCGAGTTCTTCGTCAGGCTGCGTCGGCCGCCTTGTCGTCTCCTTCATCTCCCGACTCCATTTGCGAGCGAGATGGAGTTGGATCCGCCCGAGACACTGAGGCTGCACATGAGGGGCTGTGGAATCAGTGGTACGCGAGTCCGTGTTGACTTCCCGGCCCCTAATGTGATATATCTTGGTCGAGGGTAGAAGACGTTCGCCCGTATCCACCGCCTGACGGAGGGGCTCACCCTCCATTTTAAGCTGATGGAGGGCGGTCTCCTCTCCGTCAAGGTCTTCGGGTGCTTCGGGACTCGGGCAAGGTGCTGCGTGGAGAGCTCCTCAGATAGCGAAGACTCCTCCTCGAGCGGGAGTGACGAGCAGGACAGCGGCAGCGACGACGAGGGTAGCGGGCGGCAGGATGACGGGTCCGACTAGGTGTCGGGCGCCGCTCCGTGCGGCACCGGCGACCCCATCATCCGTGTCGCCGGCTCCTTGAACTCCTCGGGGCCGTCTCCTTGGGCGGCTGGCGTTGGGAGGTTGCGGAAGAGGAAGAGAGCGGGCGGCGAGGCCGTCAAGTCGGAGTACGTGGGCGTGACGCCCTCGACAGCGTGCTGATGTCCTGCCACCTCATCTTCGAGCCCTGCTTCCGGCGCCGCCATCACCATCCAGCCTTTGGACGGCCACCGAGATGTTCTCTTGGTGTCTTCTGCCACCTGTAGCTCGTCTAGGCGCCCCTTTTGCCCTTTTCGCCTCCTTGACCTGCCTCGTGAAGAGAGGGACAAGAAAGGGATTACGGGCACCTTATCTCTTTTTAACTTGTAAGCCCTCGGTCCTTAGCTGCATTTAAAACTTGCAATCCCATCATTCATGTTTTTCATTCTCTATGAACTGTACCTGAGTGGAATGCTTTTTTTAGTGAAAAGGGGATGCTTGCCGGGTCACTTGTCTTGCGGGTGGAACCCACGTCAAGGAGCAAATCCTTGATATCTTTAAGATAGACACTTTTTTTCCCGGCAGCAGGCCCTGCCGTCTTCCCACGTCGCTCGACCTTTCTCACGCTTTTGGCGGAGGCAGGGATGAGGCGGGTTCAGGCTCCTCGTTTCGTCCCTTTGCTGCCGCGACTATGACCAAACCTGGCCCCAGGAACGAGCCCTAGGGCCTAGAGTTAGGGGAGCACGGTAGCTTTTAGGAAGAAACGAGGTTTCGCATTCCTCAGTCCATAAGAGAATGCATGATAAGGGATGAAAAACTTATCTGAGATTGCAGCCCCCGGCAACTCTGGTTCGTCGTGGGTGAGTATTTGTACTTGCAGCCCCCGGCAATACTGGCTTGCCGGGGTCCAGATACTGGTCCGTCCTTCTTCTCCTTTTCGTCCTCAAGTGGTCCAGTCAGGATATGCGAGCCCTGCGAACCAAGGGAAACGAAAGAACGACAAAGGGACGCAAACTCGACCTCTAAGTTAGGGGTTAGCCGCTGCTAAGCACTGTCAATCCTAACCAAGGACGAGACTCGATCTAGCATGCATGCTATAACTTAGGGCGCCAGCGCTTCACTTATGCTCAGGGTCTGCGCCTGGCTTTGTACAAAGGATTACATGCAACAGCGGCAAGACTTGTACAAAAAGGTGGTTGCCGGAGCAGGGTCCGACAACCGCGCCTTATGGGTAAAACTTACGAAGATGCTCAATGTTCCAGGAGTTGCTCACCGGAATGCCACCTTCGGTCTCAAGGCGGACAGCGCCAGGCCTAGTGACTCGTTTCACCTGATAAGGGCATTCCCACTTCGGCGTCAACTTGTTGGAATTCTTGGCGGACTGAACGCGCCGAAGAACAAGGTCGCCTTCCTCGAGACTTCTGGCGTTAACTTTGCGGCTATGGTAGCGGCGCAAAGCTTGCTGGTAGCGAGCATCTCGTATAGCAGCCTGAAGACGGTCTTCCTCAAGGAGCAGCGCGTCATCTTGTCGCAGCTGCTCTTACTCAAGCTCATCATAAGCGAGCACTCGAGGTGACCCGTATACGAGTTCCGTGGGGAGAACTGCCTCTGCTCCATAGACTAGAGCGAAAGGTGTCTGGCCAGTGGCTCGATTTGGCGTCGTCCTGATCGACCAAAGAACCACCCGCAACTCCTCAATCCAGTTTCTTCCGCACCCGTGCAGCCTGTCAAAAGTCCTGGTCTTGAGTCCATGCAGCACTTCAGCATTTGCCCTCTCCGCTTGACCGTTGCTCCTGCGGTGAGCAACAGAAGCTCCTCTTGCCGGGGTCTTGTGCCTTGAGTGGCCTTCCCGGCAAGCTCCTCTTGCCGGGGACTTGTCTCCTTGGCTTAAATACTTTGTTCTTGAATGGCTCCAAAGGAACCACGGAGGACCTTGGCGGTCACCTGGCAAGCCTTGCCGCGGGACGCTGCGACTGTCCGTGCACAAGTTCGGGATACTAGGGTACCCCTACAGTACACCGACAAGGTTTGATAACCTTCAAGGTCATCATAACACTCTCTTATCTGATCATGAGAAGCTTTCTTATGAATATCTTCAAAAGAAGCAAGATCTTGAAAAGCTAAGAGTGAGTTATGAAGATCTTCAGAAGGAGCGCAATTCATTGCTTGCTCAACAAATCAGTGCTGCTCAGGAAGAATTTATTCCTCCATGTTTAAAATGCCTTGAACGAGAATCTGCTAATTCCTCACATGAATGTTCAAATGCTTCTAATGTTACAAATTCTTCACCTGCCTCTGCTATCACTAATTCCTCATCTGAGGACATTGCTAGTATCACTAACGATGCAGGGCTGAAGGAATTGTACATGACAGGCATGTACAAAAGCCTCAAAGGGCATCAGACTCTTTGTGATGTGCTTAAAAAGCAGATCCTCAACAGAAACCCTAGGAAAGAGGGTATTGCCTTTGAGAGGAAACTCAATGCTGATGGTACATATTGCAAGCCTGAGCAGTACCCCAAAACCTCATGGGTTGCTGCAAAGGGACCTCCAGTTGACCCATCTAATTTATCTGGCTATACATGTGAATCTTCTCATTCTTCTGATGAGTCATTGGACTCCAACTATAAACTGTTCAAAAATCAGAATGGTGAAGTATTTGCTAGATATGTTGGCACTAACTGCAGGAACGGTTCCCCTATGAAGAAAATCTGGGTTCCCAAAAAGTGCCTTGAAAGTCTTCAGGTGAATAAACTCATGACACCACCTGTGAAGAAAAGGAACCTCACATCAAATTCTTCATATGGACCAAATTCTTCATATGGATCCAAGTCCTCATACGGACCAAATTCCTCAAGAGGATCAAATTCCTCACATGGATCAAAGTCCTCATATGAACATCATCGTGCTAACAACTCTGTTTCGCAGGGAAGAGCCGAGGGCTATGAATATGAGCATTATTCTTCAAATTATTATGTTCATAAGTCCTCGAAGAATTTCTCTGCTTATTCATATGCTTACCCTAACCCCTCTTATGTGAAACGTAATGGTTTGGCCGCTATGCCACCATTCTCATATGGAGCTCGCAGAGTGATGAACTCTTTGCCACCCCTTCAGATGTGGGTGGTGAAGAAAAAGAACTAATCTCTTATGCAGGCTCAGGTCTCCAGACGTACTGTAACGTCTGAAGAATTTGCTGGGGACCTGACAAATTGCCTGAAAGGACGCAGGCTAACCATGATGAAATGAACTTTCATTTCACACGTCCTCCCTCTGTTTTATCTGTCTTACCGCTTGATGAAATTGATCTGATGAATTGTGATATCATATTCTTCACTGCTGAAGTATATGAGGTTCATAAGTTGCACTAATTCATCTGCAGGATGATCAACCCAAAGCCACTGAATGGGTACTTGATAGTGGATGTACAAATCACATGACTGGTGACAGAAATATGTTGATGGATGCTCCCTTATCGTCATCACATCTGAAGCATATCATCTTCGCTGACAAGAGCAAAAGTCAGGTATTGGGTCTAGGTAAAGTTGCTATCACAAAGGATCGACACATGGACAAAGTCATGCTTGTTGAGTCCTTAGGATACAACCTTATGTCAGTCTCAATGCTTTGTGATCTTGATATGGTTGTTGTCTTTGGCAAGTACCGTTGTGTTGTGATTATGGAAGCTGACAAATGCAAAGTCTTCGAAGGCTTTAGGAAAGGAGACTTGTATATTGTTGATTTCTCTGCAGATTCACAACCAGCCGTGTGCCTACTTGCAAAAGCTTCAGAAGGATGGCTATGGCATCGACGAGTTGGTCATGCAGGCATGAGGAATTTGCACACGCTTGCGAAGAAGAAGCATGTCATTGGCATTGAGAATGTCAAATTCCTCAAGGATCACTTATGTGGTGCCTGTGAAGCTGGAAAGATGACCAAGGCCAAGCATCCAGCAAAGACCATCATGACCACTACTCGACCATTTGAATTGCTTCACATGGATCTCTTCGGTCCTAACCATTATTCCTCTGTTTCAAATGAAGCATCTCAATATGGCTTTGTTATTGTTGATGATTACTCTCGTTACACATGGGTACACCTTGTCTCTTACAAAACTGAAGTGCAGGAAGTCTTCAAACGATTTTCCTCGAGGGCTTCAACCAACTTTGGTGTGAAGATCAAGCACATCAGAAGTGACAATGGCACTGAGTTCAAGAATTCGGGTCTCGATGACTATCTTGATGAACTTGGTATTACTCATGAGTTATCTACTCCTTATACTCCTCAACATAATGGCGTCGTGGAGCGCAAGAACAGGACTCTCACTGAGATGGCTCGCACTATGCTTGACGAATACAAAACCCCTCGTCGTTTCTGGGTTGAAGCAATTGATACTGCGTGCCATATCATCAGTAGAGTATATATTCACAAATTGTTCAAAAAGACTGCCTATGAAATCCTCACTGACAAGAAACCCAATGTGAGTTATTTCAAAGTCTTCGGTGCTAAATGCTGGATTAGAGATCCTCATCACAACTCTAAGTTTGCACCGAAAGCACATGAAGGTTTTATGCTTGGTTACGGAAAGGACTCGCACACCTACAGAGTCTTCAACAATGTTCTTCACAAGATTGTTGAAACTGTAGATGTGCAGTTCGATGAAACTAATGGCTCGCAGAGAGAGCACCTACCTTCTGTGTTAGATGAACCAGCACCTGAGGATTCTATCAAACACAAGGCTACTGAAGATGTCATTCCTACTGAAGAATCTGCTGAAGAATTCATTCCAGAACGTGAAGAACCTCGAGCTGATGCACCTGAAGAAAATGCTGAGGAAATTGATGCTGAAGAAAATACTGATCAAATTCCTCAACGACAACCAGCTCACCCTCGCGTTGCAAAAGAAGTGCAAGTGGAGAAGATCATCGATGACATTAGGGCACCAGGTCCTCTCACACGCTCAAAAGCTTCACACTTATCTAACTTTTGTGGGCACTTTGCTTTTGTCTCTATCACAGAGCCCGCTAAGGTAGATGAAGCATTTCTGGAGCCTGAGTGGATTCAGGCCATGCAAGAAGAATTACATCAGTTCAAGCTCAACAATGTCTGGGAACTAGTCAATCGTCCCGATCCTCGCAAGCATAACATCATTGGCACAAAGTGGATCTACCGCAACAAGCAAGATGAAAATGGTGTTGTGGTGAGGAATAAGGCACGACTAGTAGCTCAAGGCTACACACAGGTTGAAGGAGTTGACTTCGATGAAACTTCTGCACCTGTTGCTAGACTTGAGGCTATTCGCATATTACTTGCTTATGCTAACCATCATGATATCATCTTATACCAAATGGATGTGAAAAGTGCATTCCTCAATGGTAAGCTGGAGGAAGAAGTATATGTTGCTCAACCCCCAGGTTTTGAAGATCCAAAACATCCTGACAAAGTCTTCAGACTTAACAAGGCCCTCTATGGCCTCAAGCAGGCCCCACGGGCGTGGTATGATACATTGAAGGAATTCTTCATGAAGAAAGGCTTCACACCCGGTTCACTCGATCCCACTCTCTTTACTAAATCTTATGATGGTGAACTGTTTGTGTGCCAAATATATGTTGATGATATCATCTTTGGCTGTACTGACCAACGTTATAGTGAAGAATTTGCCTATACGATGAGTGAAGAATATCAAATGTCTATGATGGGAGAGTTGAAATTCTTCTTAGGTCTTCAAATTCGTCAACAGAGCAATGACATATTCATATCTCAGGAGAAATACCTCAAGGATGTCCTGAAGAAATTCGGCATGCAAGATTGCAAAGGCATCAAATTCCTATGCCCACAAATGGTCATCTATGTATTGATGAAAATGGTACTGACTTCGATCATAAGGTATACCGCTCCATGATTGGCTCTTTATTGTACTTATGTGCATCTAGGCCAGATATAATGCTTAGTGTTTGCATGTGTGCCTGATTTCAAGCTGCACCGAAGGACTCACACCATAAGGTTGTGAAGCATATTCTTTGATATCTAGCTCACACACCAACACTAGGATTATGGTATCCCAAGGGCTCGGATTTTGATCTCATTGGATATTCTGACTCTGACTATGCTGGTGACCGTGTGGACCGCAAGTCAACATCTGGTACTTGTCATTTCCTCGGACGATCCTTGGTCTGTTGGTCCTCGAAGAAACAAAACTGTGTATCACTGTCTACTGCTGAAGCTGAGTACATTGTTGCTGGTTCTTGCTGTGCTCAACTGCTATGGATGAAGCAAACACTCAAGGACTATGGCGTCAACGTGAAGAATGTGCCTCTCCTCTATGACAATGAGAGTGCCATCAAGATTGCTCACAACCCAGTTCAGCACTCGAAGACAAAGCACATTCAGATTCGTCATCATTTTCTTTGTGATCATGTGTTGAAGGGCGACATTTCTATTGAGCATGTGAGGACTGAAGAACAGCTAGCCGATATCTTCACTAAGCCCTTGGATGAGAAGAGATTTAGCAAGTTGCGGTGTGAGCTAAATATCTTAGAATCTTCGAATGTAGTTTGAAAAGGCACTCATCCTAACACTTATGCAAATTGATGACTTAGATGTGCAACACATGAAGAAACGTTTTTCTTCAATCAATGAAGAATAACACTCTAAGTGTGAAGAAATTAATGAAGAATTTGATTCTCAGAACCCTACGACAATTGTACGCGGTGTCTGAAATCATCATTCTTATACAGTGGGTCACGCCACCACAAAAGTTGAAAATCTTCAGTTTGAGTCTTCCCTCAACTTTTGAAATTCCTCGGTTTTTCAAATTCTTCAACTTTGCAAAATCTTCACTTGTGTCGTCGTTTTTCTTCATTGGCTATATATATATATATATATATATATATATATATATATATATATATATATATATATATATATATATATATATATATATATATATATATATATATATATATATATATATATATATACACATACATACATACATATATATATATATGAGTTTATGTCCTCTACAGCATTCACTTATAGTTATTTCTTCACGTTGGATCTTCTGCTAAGTGAATGTGATCGGACCCTTCCCCTCTATGCTATACTCAATCCAATCTGTTCACAAATTCTTCATGTGCGTTCTATTTGAAACTCGTTCAAATTCTTCACTGTGTCCTTGTCAGCTGAAGAAATTGCGAACGGAACGTTAAAACTGATCTTATCCGAACTTTCGGTTTTGCCGCTCAAACCGGTCCGCATCCCACGATGCATTATTCTATTCACCCACGATCTAACATGATCTCCACTACACAGTACGTGGGTGACACATGTCGTGAGAAGGAGAACGGCCAGGGGCACGTTCGTCCTAAATCTTCGGGTGAGCTGTTTTTCACCGTGGCTATAAATACCCCTGTCGCCTTCCTCACTTCTTTTACCCCGCTCGTTCTCACTCCCCCCGCTCGAGCTTCCGAACCCTAGCGCCGCTGCTACTCCATCGTCGCCGGTGAGGAAGAGCTTCACTGCCTCGACCTCGTTGCCGTCGTACTCGCGCCGACTACGGAAATCTTCACCTCCGCCGCCGCCGTAGACGTCTTCCTCCGCCAAGTTAGGGTGTGGAAGATCTGCATCGACGAACTTCCCTGTTTCAACTCACAGTTCGTCGTGTTCTTTGTTCAGGGTAATTAAAAGCTACTTTTACTACCCTCTTTGATTCGAAACTTTTCTACAAAATCTTCAAAGGTGTTTTATTCTTCAAACCCTCACACACAAAACACCTCACATGTTATTTGTTCTTGATTCATTCCCCTAAGCATCATTTTCTTCAAGATTCCTCAATTGTGTGGATCTTCGATCTATACAACTCTGGAACCTAAGATACAAAGCGCTTAGTGAAATTCCTCAAGACGCATCTGGTCAAATTCCTCAAACTTGTTCTTTATGAAAAACCCTCTGAGAACGCATATGACCTCTCCAAATTCCTCGCAACTATACTCTGTTCATAGGTACACATGTCCGCTGCTGAATCATTAGGTTCTCATCAACTTAACTCATTTGCAGCGTTCCTCGAAGAAAAGTTGCATACTTCTTCAGAGAACTCAATTGTTCAAGTTCCTCAACTGAAGAAAATGGCTGAAGGAAAAAGGCCTCAGAAAAGAGGAAAGAAGCCTGAGGTTATGACTCTGTTTGAAATCCCTGAGGATATTTATAAAGATTACTGCACGCCTGATGAAGCCAAGTTTGGCAAAGAAGATAAAAATCAGTGCAAGGTGCGCATTCAAAGAATTGAACGGAGATGGGCACGCGAATGGAGGGAGTACAGATATGTCACTCCAAAGTACATGAAGAAATTCGCACTGAACCCTCCATGCCCAAGAGCCCCATTGGCACCTGGCCAAGTGGCTGATCCCACTAGCGTCAAACGCGGTGAGGACTTTCCTGAGAAATGGGCCAAGCGCCAAGCTAAATTGGCAAGGCAAGACAGAGAAGCAGTGAGGAAATTTAATGAAGACTCTGTTGTTGCTGCTGCCACTGAGGCTTCTAAAGGAAATATGCCCTAGAGGCAATAATAAAGTTATTATTTATTTCCTTATATCATGATAAATGTTTATTATTCATGCTAGAATTGTATTAACTGGAAACATAATACATGTGTGAATACATAGACAAACAGAGTGTCACTAGTATGCCTCTACTTGACTAGCTCATTAATCAAAGATGGTTATGTTTCCTAACCATGAACAAAGAGTTGTTATTTGATTAACGAGATCACATCATTAGTTGAATGATCTGATTGACATGACCCATTCCATTAGCATAGCACCCGATCGTTTAGTATGTTGCTATTGCTTTTATCCATGACTTATACATGTTCCTTTAACTATGAGATTATGCAAACTCCCGTTTACCGTAGGAACACTTTGTGTGCTACCAAACGTCACAACGTAACTGGGTGATTATAAAGGTGCTCTACAGGTGTCTCCGAAGGTACATGTTGGGT
The DNA here is from genome assembly GCA_032464435.1 of Aegilops umbellulata. NCBI lineage: Eukaryota > Viridiplantae > Streptophyta > Magnoliopsida > Poales > Poaceae > Aegilops > Aegilops umbellulata. Next base: position 181,963,680 of record CP136057.1, on the reverse strand, counting down.
TGGCGTATTTCGAGATTAGGATTTGTCACTCCGATTGTCGGAGAGGTATCTCTGGGCCCTCTCGGTAATGCACATCACATAAGCCTTGCAAGCATTGCAACTAATGTGTTAGTTGTGAGATGATGTATTACGGAACGAGTAAAGAGACTTGCCGGTAACGAGATTGAACTAGGTATTGGATACCGACGATCGAATCTCGGGCAAGTAACATACCGATGACAAAGGGAACGACGTATGTTGTTATGCGGTCTGACCGATAAAGATCTTCGTAGAATATGTAGGAGCCAATATGGGCATCCAGGTCCCGCTATTGGTTATTGACCGGAGACGTGTCTCGGTCATGTCTACATTGTTCTCGAACCGTAGGGTCCGCACGCTTAACGTTACGATGACAGTTATTATGAGTTTATGCATTTTGATGTACCGAAGGAGTTCGGAGTCCCGGATGTGATCACGGACGTGACGAGGAGTCTCGAAATGGTCGAGACATAAAGAATTATATATTGGAAGCCTGGACATCGGATGCATTCCAGGTGAAATCAGGATTTTACCGGAATACCGGGAGGGTTACCGGAACCCCCCGGGAGCATAATGGGCCAACATGGGCCTTGGAGGAGAGGTGAGAGGGATGCCCCATGGGCTGCGCACCTCCCCCCCTTCCCCTAGTCCTATTAGGACTAGGAGAGGTGGGCGCCCCCCTCTCTCTCTCTCTCCCCCTTGGAGAATCCTAGTCCAACTAGGATTGGGGGGGATCCTACTCCCAGAGGGAGTAGGACTCTCCTGGTGCACCAAGAGTTGGCCGGCCAGCCCCTCCCCCTTGGCTCCTTTATATACGGGGGCAGGGGGCACCCCATAGACACACAAGTTGATCTACGGATCGTTCCTTAGCCGTGTGCGGTGCCCCCTTCCACCAAATTCCACCTCGATCATATCGTTGCAGTGCTTAGGCGAAGCCCTGCGCCGGTAACACATCAAGATCGTCACCACGCCGTCGTGCTGACGGAACTCTTCCTCGACGCTTTGCTGGATCGGAGCCCGGGGATCGTCATCGAGCTGAACGTGTGCCAAGAACTCGGAGGTGCCGGAGTAACGGTACTGTGATCGGTTGGATCGCGAGGAGAACGTACGACTACTTCCTCTACGTTGTGCCAACGCTTCCGCTTCGGTCTACGAGGGTACGTAGACAACACTCTCCCCTCTCGTTGCTATGCATCACCATGATCTTGCGTGTGCGTAGGAAATTTTTTGAAATTACTACGTTCCCCAACAGTGGCATCCGAGCCTAGGTTTTTATGGTTTGATGTTATTTGCACGAGTAGAACACAAGTGAGTTGTGGACGATACAAGTCATACTGCCTACCAGCATGTCATACTTTGGTTCAGCGGTATTGTTGGACGAGACGATCCGGACCAACCTTACGCGTACGCTTACGCGAGACCGGTTCCCTCGATGTGCTTTGCACATAGGTGGCTTGCGGAAGACTGTCTCTCCAACTTTAGTTGAACCGAGTGTGGCTACGCCCGGTCCTTGAGAAGGTTAAAATGGAGTCTATTTGACAAACTATCGTTGTGGTTTTGATGCGTAGGTAAGATGAGTTCTTACTTAAAGCCCGTAGCAGCCACGTAAAACTTGCAACAACAAAGTAGAGGACGTCTAACTTGTTTTTGCAGGGCATGTTGTGATGTGATATGGTCAAGACGTGATGCTAAATTTTATTGTATGAGATGATCATGTTTTGTAACCGAGTTATCGGCAACTGGCAGGAGCCATATGGTTGTCGCTTTATTGTATGCAATGCAATCGCGATGTAATGCTTTACTTTATTGCTAAGCGGTAGTGATAGTCGTAGAAGCATAAGATTGGCGAGACGACAACGATGCTGCGATGAAGATCAAGGTGTCGCGCCGGTGACGATGGTGATCATGACGGTGCTTCGAAGATGGAGATCACAAGCACAAGATGATGATGGCCATATCATATCACTTATATTGATTGCATGTGATGTTTATCCTTTTATGCATCTTATCTTGCTTTGATTGACGGTAGCATTATAAGATGATCTCTCACTAAATTATCAAGAAGTGTTCTCCCTGAGTATGCACCGTTGCGAAAGTTCTTCGTGCTGAGACACCACGTGATGATCGGGTGTGATAGGCTCTACGTTCAAATACAACGGGTGCAAAACAGTTGCACACGCGGAATACTCAGGTTTAACTTGACGAGCCTAGCATATAACAGATATGGCCTCGGAACACAGAGACCGAAAGGTCGAGCGTGAATCATATAGTAGATATGATCAACATAGTGATGTTCACCATTGAAACTACTCCATCTCACGTGATGATCGGACATGGTTTAGTTGATTTGGATCACGTGATCACTTAGAAGATCAGAGGGATGTCTATCTAAGTGGGAGTTCTTAAGTAATATGATTAATTGAACTTTAATTTATCATGAACTTAGTCCTGGTAGTATTAGCATATCTATGTTGTAGATCAATAGCTCGCATTGTTGCTTCCCTGTGTTTATTTTGATATGTTCCTAGAGAAAATTGTGTTGAAAAATGTTAGTAGTAATGATGCGGATTGGATCCGTGATCTGAGGTTTATCCTCATTGCTGCACAGAAGAATTATGTCCTTGATGCATCGCTAGGTGACGGACCTATTGCAGGAGCAGATGCAGACATTATGAACGTTTTGCTAGCTCAATATGATGACTACTTAATAGTTTAGTGCACCATGCTTAACTGCTTAGAATCGGGACTTCAAAGACGTTTTGAACGTCATGGAGCATATGAGATGTTCTAGGAGTTGAAGTTAATATTTCAAGCAAATACCCGAGTTGAGAGATATGAAGTCTCCAACAAGTTCTATAGCTAAAAGATGGAGGAGAATCGCTCAACTAGTGAGCATGTGCTCAGATTGTCTGGGTACTACAATCGCTTGAATCAAGTGGGAGTTAATCTTCTAGATAAGATAGTGATTGACAGAATTCTCTAGTCACCATCACCAAGTTAGTAGAACTTCGTGATGAACTATAATATGCAAGGGATAACGGAAAATATTCCCAAGCTCTTCGCAATGCTAAAATCAGCGAAGGTAGAAATCAAAGAAAAACATCAAGTGTTGATGGTTGACAAGATCACTAGTTTCAAGAAAAGGGCAAAAGGAAAGAAGGGGAACTTCAAGAAGAACGGCAAGCAAGTTGCTGCTCAAGTGAAAAAGCCCAAGTCTGGTCCTAAGCCTGGGACTAAGTGCTTCTACTGCAAAGGGACTGATCACTGGAAGCGGAACTACCCCAAGTGATTGGCGGATAAGAAGGATGGCAAAGTGAACATAAGTATATTTGATATACATGTTATTGATGTGTACTTTACTAGTGTTCATAGCAACCCCTCAGTATTTGGTACTAGTTCAAGTTGCTAAGATTAGTAACTCGAAACGGGAGTTGCAGAATGAACAGAGACTAGTTAAAGGGTGAAGTGACGATGTGTGTTGGAAGAGGTTCCAAGATTGATATGATCATCATCGCACACTCCCTATACTTTCGGGATTAGTGTTAAACCTAAATAAGTGTTATTTGGTGTTTGCGTTGAGCATGAATATGATTTGATCATGTTAAATGCAATACAGTTATTCATTTAAGTTAGAGAACAATTGTTGTTCTGTTTACATGAATAAAACCTTCTATGGTCATACACACCAATGAAAATAGTTCATTGGATCTCGATCGTAGTGATACACATATTCATAATATTGAAACCAAAAGATGCGAAGTTAATAATGATAGTGCAACCTATTTGTGGCATTGCCGTTTAGGTCATATTGGTGTAAAGCGCATGAAGAAACTCCATGCTGATGGGATTTTGGAATCACTTGATTATGAATCACTTGATGCTTGCGAACCATGCCTCTTGGGCAAGATGACTAAAACGCCGTTCTCCGGAACAATGGAGCAAGCAACAGATTTGTTGGAAATCATACATACTGATGTATATGGTCCGATGAATATTAAGGCTCGCGACAAGTATCATTATTTTCTAACCTTCACAGATGATTTGAGCAGATATGGGTATATCTACTTAATGAAACACAAGTCTGAAACATTTGAAAAGTTCAAAGAATTTCAGAGTGAAGTGGAAAATCATCGTAACAAGAAAATAAAGTTTCTACGATCTGATCGTGGAGGAGAATATTTGAGTTACGAGTTTGGTCTACATTTGAAACAATGCGGAATAGTTTCGCAACTCACGCCACCCGGAACACCACAACGTAATGGTGTGTCCGAACGTCGTAATCGTACTTTACTAGATATGGTGCAATCTATGATGTATCTTACCGATTTACCGCTATCGTTTTGGGGTTATGCTCTAGAGACAGCCGCATTCACGTTAAATAGGGCACCATCGAAATCCGTTGAGACGACGCCTTATGAACTATGGTTTGGCAAGAAACCAAAGTTGTCGTTTCTTAAAGTTTGGAGTTGCGATGCTTATGTGAAAAAGTTTCATCCTGATAAGCTCGAACCCAAATCGGATAAATGCGTCTTCATAGAATACCCAAAGGAAATTGTTGGGTACACCTTCTATCACAGATCCAAAAGCAAAAATCGTTGCTAAAGAATGGATCCTTTCTAGAGAAGGAGTTTCTCTCGAAAGAAGTGAGTAGGAGGAAAGTAGAAAACTTGATAAGGTAATTGTACCTTCTCCCTTATTGGAAAGTAGTTCATCACAGAAATCTGTTCTTGTGACTACTACACCAATTAGTGAGGAAGCTAATGATGATGATCATGTAACTTCAGATCAAGTTACTACCGAATCTCGTAGGCAAATCAGAGTGAGATCCGCACCAGAGTGGTACGGTAATCCTGTTCTGGAAGTCATGTTACTAGACCATGACGAACTTGCGAACTATGAGGAAGCGATGATGAGCCCAGATTCCGCGAAATGGTTAGAGGCCATGAAATCTGAGATATGATCCATGTATGAGAACAAAGTATGGACTTTGATGGATTTGCCCGATGATCGGCAAGCCATAGAATATAAATGGATCTTCAAGAGGAAGACGGACGCTGATAGTAGCGTTACTATCTACAAAGCTAGAATTGTCGCAAAAGGTTTTCGACAAGTTCAAGGTGTTGACTACGATGAGAGTTTCTCACTCGTATCTATGCTTAAGTCTGTCTGATCATGTTAGCAATTGCCGCATTTTTTTAAATCTGGCAAATGGATAAACAAAACTGCATTGGATTTATTAAAGAAAAGTTGTATATGATGCAACCAGAAGGTTTTGTCAATCCTAAAGGTGCTAACAAAATATGCAAGCTCCAGCAATCCATCTATGGACTGGTGCAAGCATCTCGGAGTTGGAATATACGCTTTGATAAGTTGATCAAAGCACATTGTTTTATACAGACTTGCGGTGAAGCCTGTATTTACAAGAAAGTGAGTGGGAGCACTACAGCATTTCTGATAAGTATATGTAAATGACATATTATTGATCAGAAATAATGTAGAATTATTCTGTGAAGCATAAAGGAGTATTTGAAAGGAGTTTTTCAAAGAAAGACCTCGGGGAAGCTACTTACATATCGAGCATCAAGATCTATAGAGATAGATCGAGACGCTTGATAAGTTTTTTCAATGAGTACATACCTTGACAAGATTTTGAAGTAGTTCAAAATGGAACAGTCAAAGAAAGAGTTCTTGCCTGTGTTACAAAGTGTGAAATTGAGTAAGACTCAAAGCCCGACCACGGCAGAAGATAGAAAGAGAATGAAAGTCATTCACTATGCTTTGGCCATAGGTTCTATAAAGTATGCCATGCTGTGTACCAGACCTATTGTATACCCTACCCTGAGATTGGCACGGGAGTACAATAGTGATCTAAGAGTAGATCACTGGACGGCGGTCAAAATTATCCTTAGTGGAATAAGGATATGTTTCTCGATTATGGAGGTGACAAAAAGGTTCGTCGTAAAAGGTTACGTCGATGCAAGTTTTGACACTAATCTAGATGACTCTAAAGTCTCAATCTAGATACATATTGAAAGTGGGAGCAATTAGCTAAAGTAGCTCCGTGCAGAGCATTGTAGACATAGAAAATTGCAAAATACATAACGGATCTGAATGTGGCAGACCCGTTGACTAAATTTCTCTCACAAGCAAAACATGATCACACCGTAGTACTCTTTGGGTGTTAATCACATAGCGATGTGAACTAGATTACTGAATCTAGTAAACCCTTTGGGTGTTGGTCACATATCGATGTGAACTATGGGTGTTAATCACATGATGATGTGAACTATTGATGTTAATCACATGGTGATGTGATCTAGATTATTGACTCTAGTGCAAGTGGGAGACTGAAGGAAATATGCCCTAGAGGCAATAATAAAGTTATTATTTATTTCCTTATATCATGATAAATGTTTATTATTCATGCTAGAATTGTATTAACTGGAAACATAATACATGTGTGAATACATAGACAAACAGAGTGTCACTAGTATGCCTCTACTTGACTAGCTCATTAATCAAAGATGGTTATGTTTCCTAACCATGAACAAAGAGTTGTTATTTGATTAACGAGATCACATCATTAGTTGAATGATCTGATTGACATGACCCATTCCATTAGCATAGCACCCGATCGTTTAGTATGTTGCTATTGCTTTTATCCATGACTTATACATGTTCCTTTAACTATGAGATTATGCAAACTCCCGTTTACCGTAGGAACACTTTGTGTGCTACCAAACGTCACAACGTAACTGGGTGATTATAAAGGTGCTCTACAGGTGTCTCCGAAGGTACATGTTGGGTTGGCGTATTTCGAGATTAGGATTTGTCACTCCGATTGTCGGAGAGGTATCTCTGGGCCCTCTCGGTAATGCACATCACATAAGCCTTGCAAGCATTGCAACTAATGTGTTAGTTGTGAGATGATGTATTACGGAACGAGTAAAGAGACTTGCCGGTAACGAGATTGAACTAGGTATTGGATACCGACGATCGAATCTCGGGCAAGTAACATACCGATGACAAAGGGAACGACGTATGTTGTTATGCGGTCTGACCGATAAAGATCTTCGTAGAATATGTAGGAGCCAATATGGGCATCCAGGTCCCGCTATTGGTTATTGACCGGAGACGTGTCTCGGTCATGTCTACATTGTTCTCGAACCGTAGGGTCCGCACGCTTAACGTTACGATGACAGTTATTATGAGTTTATGCATTTTGATGTACCGAAGGAGTTCGGAGTCCCGGATGTGATCACGGACGTGACGAGGAGTCTCGAAATGGTCGAGACATAAAGAATTATATATTGGAAGCCTATGTTTGGACATCGGATGCATTCCAGGTGAAATCAGGATTTTACCGGAATACCGGGAGGGTTACCGGAACCCCCCGGGAGCATAATGGGCCAACATGGGCCTTGGAGGAGAGGTGAGAGGGATGCCCCATGGGCTGCGCGCCTCCCCCCCTTCCCCTAGTCCTATTAGGACTAGGAGAGGTGGGCGCCCCCCTCTCTCTCTCTCTCTCCCCCTTGGAGAATCCTAGTCCAACTAGGATTGGGGGGGGGAATCCTACTCCCAGAGGGAGTAGGACTCTCCTGGCGCACCAAGAGTTGGCCGGCCAGCCCCTCCCCCTTGGCTCCTTTATATACGGGGGCAGGGGGCACCCCATAGACACACAAGTTGATCTACGGATCGTTCCTTAGCCGTGTGCGGTGCCCCCTTCCACCAAATTCCACCTCGATCATATCGTTGCAGTGCTTAGGCGAAGCCCTGCGCCGGTAACACATCAAGATCGTCACCACGCCGTCGTGCTGACGGAACTCTTCCTCGACGCTTTGCTGGATCGGAGCCCGGGGATCGTCATTGAGCTGAACGTGTGCCAAGAACTCGGAGGTGCCGGAGTAACGGTACTGTGATCGGTTGGATCGCGAGGAGAACGTACGACTACTTCCTCTACGTTGTGTCAACGCTTCCGCTTTGGTCTACGAGGGTACGTAGACAACACTCTCCCCTCTCGTTGCTATGCATCACCATGATCTTGCGTGTGCGTAGGAAAATTTTTGAAATTACTACGTTCCCCAACAGCTTCTGCCAAGCCGAGGAAAGCGATGCTCAAGAAGCCCGCTCGCAAGCCAAGTGCTTCACCAGCAATGCCCTCACGGCCAAGTTCCTCTGCAATGCCCTCACGGCCAGACACTTTAAAATCTTCAAAGCAAATTCCTCATGCTGCTCCTGCTCCACCAAAATCCTCAGCACCTCCTCCACAATCCTTAGCTGTCCCGACAAAGTCCTCAGCACCTGTGCATCTGGCCTTGTGCCAAAGGACTACTGGCATCTCAATTGCCTCTGGTGTCTCAGCTAGTTCCTCAGCTGCACCAAGTTCCTCAGCTGGACCCTCTCTGCTGAAGAAAAAGGCTACTGCTGGACGCGGCACTCACCCAAGTCCTAAGAAGAAGCAAGTAGTCTTCACTGTACCATCTGATGATGATGAAGCTGATGAAGAAGAACTTGCTGAAATCATCAGAGACCGCCAAGAAAGGGCTGCTAAAGCCAAAGGCACACCTGTGCCACTGCTGTTGGATCCAAGGGCGATCCTCGATTACATCAATATCTGGCATAAGGATCCCAACACACCTATGCCTGACTTCAAGCTGACACCTGGCCAAAGTCACATGCTGACTCACTTCATCCAAGAGGAGAAGTGGAAATATGATAGGGCCAGGCAGATCAAGAAATCGCAGTACAGGAAAGAAAAACTGCTGAGGAAAAATATTCTCACGATGAAGCCTGAAGAACTCATTAAGATGCAAGCAGACATCAAAGCCCTCAGCGATGACTTTGATGCATACTATGTTGACTGGAAAGGAGCAAAAGTCAGGTTTGTACAACTGACTGAGAAATTCACTAATGTTGCAGCCCCATCACAACAAGAAGTTCCTCAAGCTGAAGCATCTGTTCAGCAAACTGAAGAACATGCCAGCACCGCTGATGACTTTCAGGATGCTGAAGAAAATGTTAGTTCCAGGGCTGATGACTCCATTCCAGCCACTGAAGAAATTTCCAGGGCATCCACTAGTGGTGCGCCTGAAGAAGCTGAAGAAGAAAGGACAACTGCATCAGTTGGTCTTGAGGAAAATCAACCAGATTCCTCAGCTCCACCTGCGCCTACACCAACTCCTATCCTTCCATCTGCATTGGATGTGAAGAAGACCAAGGCTGCAGAGCGAGCTGCAGTAAAGAAAAGGAAAGCATCAAATGCTTCAGAATCTTCAGCTCTCAAGAAGATGAAGCCGATGACCAGGTCGTTTGCAAATCCCATTGATGTTGTTCCTATCTCATCCATGCCATCAAAGGACCTTGTTCCTTTTGGTGAAGATTATGAGATCCCAAGTGGATCAGATGAAGAAACTCAATCTACTGCTTCGTCAGAGCAGAATGATGAAGAAATTGAAGTGGATGCAATCCCTTCAACCCCAGTAGTCTCATCACCAATGCCTCAGTTTGATGCTGAAGAGGCTGGTGTTGAAGAAATTGATGATGAAGATGTGGATATTGGAAGCACAACTCCGTTGATGAATGACGACTTTTGGGAAAGTCAGCACCCCAATTCCCCACTCTTCACCCCACTGCAACAAATTCCTCACTCCCCTGCACAAACTGTTCAAATGGGCTCTAAAGAAACTCATCCCACTGCATCTGTGAATGAAGAAATTCCAGCCACTAGTGCTGAAGAAACTGCTGCTGAAGCTGAAAAGGTGACTGCACCTGAGGAGGAACCAAAAATTCCTCAGCCTGAAGAACTTGAGATTGTGATTCCTGAGGTAGTGATGCAACTCACTGACACTCCTCTGCCCAAGCCAAAGGATCCGTTCTCAAGGAAACAAAAGTTCAAGGCTGAAGACTTCTTTGGCGAGCACGTGTTCTTCACTGAATACAACCCTTATGACTCTGCTCGCATAAGGAAGAGGCGTTTCTGGACAGCAAGTCAAGCAAATTTCTATTCCTCAGTGCTTTTCAACAAGGACAAAGTCTTCGACCATGCACATATTCCTCACGTGGATATGGAGTCCATGTCGTGCTTCACGCCAGTCCTCAGTGTTCTTCACCACGCTGGACTGCTCAATTTCTGCACTGACATATGCGATTGGAATGAAGAACTCATTCTTCAGTTCTATGCAACACTGCACATCACCGGCAACTCTGAAGATGTCAATTCGTGGGTTCTGGACTGGATGACTGAGAACACTCATTATAAGGCCCCAGCATCTGAATTGCTTCGTGCCCTTCCTCTGAGTCCACCCACTAAAGATGCACGTTGTGTTTACAACGAACCTGAGCTTTCAAATCACTATATGCAAGTGCTGATGAAACCTTTGAAGCCAGGGCAGGCCCCTCGAACCACATTCCTCGTCATGGAATTGTTGTATGTGCCTAGGACTGTCTATCGGATTCTGATGAAGAAAATGAGTCCCATCAAAGGCCACGACTCAACTGATGAAGAAGTCATTGGCATCATGAAGAACATGCTTTTCAACATCTGTCACGGCGTTCCCGTCAACTTCCATGATTTCTTCATGAGGACTTTGGCAAATATTGCTATGTCACCATTTGAGCTGAAACCTTATGCACCTTGGATTATGAGATTCATCAGGACAAGGTCTTCACTCAATTACAAAGCTGAAACTCTCAACCACTGCAGCTACTTGCCTCCCATTGAAGTCCTCAAAAGGACATTTTCCTCAGCTAAAGAAAAGGGCAAAGCTACAGCTGTGATAGATGAAGGCATTCGTCCATTGGATGGTCAATTTCGCAAGGCCGCATCTTACTCCACCAATGATGACTCTGCCACACATGACACTGCCGCCAACACTGCCAAGCTAAATCCTCAAGCCACAGCACCCAGGGTGATGACTGATCGTGAGTTACTCCTCAGTCTTCATCAAAAGGTTGATCGCAATCACAAATGGGTCAAGCGTCAGTTTGGTTCTATTCTTCACAACATGACTGCAACACATAATGCAGTGAAGAAAAACCACTACTACCTTCATGAAACCCTCAACCGCACCTGGGCTGTTTTGTCTCAAGTCTACAGCGCTGATGATTTGAAGAACATGGGTCTCAATGAAGAATTTTCCTGGTCTGCACCTCCCCCGAAGAAATACAAGAAGGTCCCAGTTCCTTCTTTGGTGGCCAGTTCATATTCTTCATCACGCGACACTGATGAACATGAAGACCTGGACGACACTGCGGCAGGCCCTACTTCAACAACCGACCCCAACAACGTTGTCGCTCCTTCATCAACTTGAATTTCTTCAGGGGCGTTAGGCCTCAGTTTCGATCCTTTTGGTCATTTGATGACAAAGGGGGAGAATTCTGAGTTAGTCTTCAAACGGGTCTATAATAAGGGCATTTTTTTTTCTAAGTTACAACTCTCGTTCTTCCGAAACTTTTATTGGATCGAGTTGTAATCTTAAACCCGATGGTGCGCTGATACTTTTGTTGCACTATGCTCTGATACTTTTGATGCGCTATTCTGCATGCTTATTCCTCATTAATATTATCGCACGCATGCTGAATTTCATTAGGCACCATATTTCATCATGCATTTCAAATTCTTCATATTATATATCAAATGCGTGTATGAATTACAAGATATAGGGGGAGATCTCCATGATTCAACTCTTCAAGTGTGCATTGCTTCAAAAGCAAATTCCTCACTATGCACATCTTCAGGGGGAGTTCTTCTATATCTTGCAATCAAATTCCTCAATATCAGTATTTACACTTCATATATTTATCCCCGTTGAAAACTTAACCTATGTTGTCATCAATCACCAAAAAGGGGGAGATTGTAAGTGCATCTAGTGCCCCTTAGTGATTTTGGTGTATTGAAGACTTATAGGTTAAGTATCTAATGCGTTTATGAGTGTACACATGCCTATAAGTCTATGAGGAGTTTGATATTTACAGAGAAAGTCGACCCCTAAAAATGAAGTTCTTCGACTGAAGACTTTGATATTTTGAAGACTTTCTGAAGACTTTGAAAGTGAAGAAATTGGTGTAACCCTGAAGACTTGGTATTCATTCGAGGAACATGAAGCGTGGAGACTTTTGTTTTCGCAGTTTCATTTTCTCTTTCTTGAGTAATAGGAAACACCGTACGGTTAAAGGGGGTCGAGGAAATACTAAGGAGAAAATTTCCAAGTGATGCTCAACTCAAATCCTACACCTACCAATCCCTTCGAGTGAAGCCATTGGAAATCTCATACAGTTTAGTCAATTTCTTCAGTGACAGAGACGCAGTTCTTCTGGTCACTGAGGACTTTGCTCTGACTGAGGAGTTAGGAATTCGCCAGTGCGAATTGCCTACACAGTGAGGAACATGATAGCCCTGAGGAATTTGAACCTCAAATTTCCGACCGTTGCTGTGCTGCGCGCCAGCTGTTCCAAAATATCTTGTCCACATAATGGTCATATCATTGAAGGGCATTTATGTCTTATCATGTCGAGCTGCTCCCTAGGCTATAAATAGCCGCCCCCTACAACCACTAGCTGGTTGGCTGCTCCGTGTGAACTTGACACTTGTCATTTGAGAGCAACCCATCCTCCGAGGACTTTGAGCGAAAATCATCAAGTGAGGAAAATCCAAACCCAAACCCAAAACACCTACAAACCCAAAGTGATTGAGCATCACTGAAGAGATTGATCCTGTATGGATCTGATGCTTGTTACCTTTGAAGACTGTGCTTCTTCCAGACGGTTAGGCGTCAAGGTCTAGAGCATCCAAGAGGAATTGTGGATCGCCAAGTGACCAAGTCTGTGAAGGTTTGGAAGTCACCTGAAGACTTACCACGAGTGATTGGGCGAGGACTGTGTGTCCTTAGCTCAAGGAGAATACAGTGAGGACTGTGTGTCCGGGACTAGGTGTCCTCGAGTTTAAATACTCGGCCGCTCCAAACAGATGTACAACTGAGACAGCAGTTGGAACTGGTCTACCAAATTTGTCTTCACCAAGCTCACTGGTTCTATTTCCTCAACACTTTCATTTCCTCATTACTGTGTTGTGTGTTTGTTCATATCTGTGTTTGAAGACTTTGACTGAAGACTTTCTCAATTTCCTCAGTTCAATTTCTTCGGTCTGTTTGTCTTCATCTTGTGCTATCCTGTGTTTACGCTTTCTGTACTCTGAGTTTGTCTTCATTTCATCATGATGACCATGCATGTATTCTGCTATGTTTACTTCTGAGTACTTATTCCGCTGCTAGTAGTTCTTCGCTAAGGAATTTCCTCACGAGCAAATTCCTCAGTGAAGAATTTCATAAAAATCGCCTATTCACCCCCCCCCCCCGTCTAGTCGATATAACGCACTTTCAAGTCAACATGGGTATATCTTCTTTATATTGTATCATGTAAACCTACAAGTTTAGGGAGTGCCTATTTTCATGCAAAAAAGAAAGAGCACCTATTCATCAGGTTCCTGATAACTTTTTGTATCTGATTTCCTAGAGCTTATTAATTTTGTTTACTGCCCAAAAGAGGCAAACAGGGTTGCACACTCTTTAGCAAGAAAGTCTCTTGATTCCCAATTTTTTTTATTTCTTAGGATGATGAACCTCCTGGTTTTTTCTTAGCCAAACTAATTAAAGATGTACTCCCTCAGCCCCACAAAGTGTAGCTTGCAAAAACGTCTTACATTGTGGAACAAAGAGAGTAACTATTATTTGAGTTTTAATAAAGTGTGCCAATATTTACAAAAGTAACCGGGTGAAAGCCATGCTCGGCGGTGTCGGTGCCGGTGATGGCGATGTCCGCGAGCACCGTTTCCCTCTTGGGATGTCATGTGGATTATGCCCCTTCCACCTTTGCCTCCGAGTGAAAACCCTTGGTTTGATCTTCTGAATCTGGCAATGGTGGCGTTTTGGTGTCGCCGTCTTGGGAGTCATGGTCTTTTTCAACAGTTCGTCATGGGTGCGGTTCATGGACGGAGGCAGTGGTGCCCATGGTGTGAATGGATAACATCGATGGTCATGATCGGGTCTCTTCTTTCTTGGTAGACTAGTTTCCCGTTGTCATTCGGGTTGGTGAACTTTTTGGTATCCGGCGACTCAGTTCTCTTCGTGCAAGGGCGAGGCGGCAAGTGGTACTCTTCAACGATTGATGAACGGTATTGTGACAAGGTTAGCCCTTGTCGAAGTGGATGATGGCTTCTTCCCCTGTGTTGGTTTTCGCTCGTCTATTTGCACTATCTTGCCTCGGCCTTTGTCAACGAGCGTTTCAATGGGTGGGGCTCCGGTAGGTCAATTGGTCGTTTCCTTTTACCCTTGCTGTGCTTGCTTTACTCTAGTCTTTGTTAGTTGTGCTCCCAAGCACCATGTATGTGTTCAATCGTTTGAGGTTTTTCCTCGGATCCTCTATTATGTGTTGGTTTCTCTTTGTATATAAAGGGAGGCAAAAACTCATTTCCTGATATCTAAAGCAAGAGCTAAACAATCAACATATATCATCAAGGTCTCAGGTGATATCTATGATACAAGAAGGGAGGTCTTCCTCAGTGACACGTGCTGTTTTTTACTACTGCTATCAATGTCCTTGAACTTCATGCATGTTATTTATGAGTTTTGTAATAGAGAGAGTAATCAGATTGCACATGAGGTAGCAAAGCTGGCTAGATACTCTCCTTCAAATGTTTTGATGGATGATGCCCCTGGGAAGTAATCCCTCTCATTGTAAATGATGTCACGATTCTTAGAGCATCTCTATCAGACCCCTTATATCGCGCCGAATAGTACAATAACCGCCAGTTTATGGTTTTGTACGAAAAATGTGTCCCGAACAGACACCATATCGGACCGCGACCTATAATTTTTTTTTGCGAGGCACGACAAATCTTTGCCCTCAATCTTTAGATACATAGAGTGGGAGGCCGACCCAAGCTTGACTCCTATCGGCGGTGATATTTGGCGGGAGGGATATTTTCACGTGGCAGTTCCCGCTTCCCCTTCCCTCTGCATCCGTTGATCTCATTCCGCCCGCTCCAGACCACCTTTCCCGGCTTTGTATCGCCGCCATGGAAGCCTCCCACCCGTCGCCCGTCATCCTCGGTGTCATCCACGCGCCAACCCCTCTAGCAGATCTCGTCGCCAGCCATGACGCGCCCGTCGTTGTTCAAGGTTCCACCATGCAACCCCACAAGCGGCAGGTCAACGTCGTTGTGCAGGGCAGTGCAACCGCAGCCCCCGCTAGGAAGGCATGCATGCTTGCCGCTGCCGCCGCCGCTATGAATCCGGTTCGGCCCGTGTCGGCGAAGAAAGGGAAGGTTTCAATTGTGAAATGCAAGAAGCCCATCGCAAGAGCTACCCCGCCAAAACCTCCCCCCATTTCCTCGACAAGAGATACCCCGAGGATGCTCGCCAACGCCGATGTCGCCGCCTCCCCCAAGGTGTTCGCTGAAATGGGCGCAAGGTATGATACTTCGATTTGTTCTAGTTGTTTCACTTTTTGCCATTGCGCTTGTTTGTGACTTGTTGAGAGAAATTTTAGCACCGGCTTGCATGATGCGACTGCCAAGTTTGTGCACTTGTTGGAAGACAACACCGTCGACATCGATCAAGCTCCGATCGGTGATTACGGTTACAATGAGATGGATGGTGGCGTGCACAGTCACGGTGAGGAAGAAGATGAGGTAGAGGAGGTTGAGGAGGGGGTGTTCGACCAAGCGCAAGCAAAATTGCACGCAAGATCGAAGAACTACACACAATTGGAAGATCAAATCTTGATCAAGGCTTGGGAATCAGTGTCTCTTGATGCGTGCACCAAGCGCAAGCAAAAGTGCGGCATTGGCAAAGGATAGAGGATCAGTTCTTCCGCATGATGGCAAAGTATCCCAATAGGACGCCACACACCTTTAGGTCACTCCAAGGTCGCTGGGACGTGATCAAGCCAATTTATAGCCGTTGGGCTACTTGCTTGGAGCAAGTCCGAAATGCACCTCCAAGTGGTACTGTTGAATCCGATTATGTGAGTTAGTTTTCATGTCCCAAGTTGTGCAGATCATTTGTAGCCATCGGATTGGTTGCATAATTTGACATTGTTTTCATTTTGTAGGACATAATTGCGCAAGAAAGGTACAAGGACATGGAAGCTTCTGGTGGCAAGTCATTTCAACCAGAGCATTGTTGGAAATTTCTTCGAAATAGCGAGAAGTGGAAGTTGATTGAGAAATAATCCCCACCAAAGAGAGGTGCACTCACCAAGATGGATGATGATGGCCCAAGAAACAAGAACAAGCCCGATGGAAACAAGAAGGCCAAGGACAAGATCAAGAGGGAAGCATAGGCATCAAGCTTGCGGGACAAGCTAGATCACATGGTCAAGTCCAATGAGGCATTGGTGATCAAGACATTGGAGGCAAAGAAGGAGTTGGACGAGAAGAAGGTTCAAGAGAAGCAAGAGAAGTGGCAACTACTCAAGGAGGAGACCATGCGTAAGGACGCCATTAAGGAGACAAGAGCCATGGCCAAGCTCCTTCAAGAGGAGAAGAAGATCATGATGATAAACTAAAATGACATGCATGAGCTCACCAAAGAATGGCATGACATAGCAAGGTTGGAGATTGTGACGCCCCCGATTCAATCGTACACTAATCATGCACGCAAATGTGTACGATCAAGATCAGGGACTCACGGGAAGATATCACAACACAACTCTACAAATAAAATAAGTCATACAAGCATCATAATACAAGCCAGGGGCCTCGAGGGCTCGAATACAAGTGCTCGATCATAGACGAGTCAGCGGAAGCAACAATATATGAGTATAGACATAAGTTAAACAAGTTTGCCTTAAGAAGGCTAGCACAAACTGGGATACAGATCGAAAGAGGCGCAGGCCTCCTGCCTGGGATCCTCCTAAATTACTCCTGGTCATCGTCAGCGGCCTGCACGTAGTAGTAGGCACCTCCAGGGTAGTAGGAGTCATCGTCGACGGTGGCGTCTGGATCCTGGGCTCCAGCATCTGGTTGCGGCAACCGGGTAGAAGGGAAAGGGGGAAAGGGGGAGAAAAGCAACCGTGAGTACTCATCCAAAGTACTCGCAAGCAAGGAGCTACACTACATATGCATGGATATATGTGTAAAGGGGCCATATCAGTGGACTGAACTGCAGAATGCCAGAATAAGAGGGGAATATCTAATCCTGTCGAAGACTACGCTTCTGGCAGCCTCTGTCTTGCAGCATATAGAAGAGAGTAGACTGAAGTCCTCCAAGTAGCATCGCATAGCATAATCCTACCCGGCGATCCCCTCCTCGATGCCCTGTTAGAGAGCGATCACCGGGTTATATCTGGCACTTGGAAGGGTGTGTTTTATTAAGTATCCGGTTCTAGTTGTCATAAGGTCAACGTACAACTCCGGGTCGTCCTTTTACCAACGGACACGGCTATTCGAATAGATTAACTTCCCTGCAGGGGTGCACCACATAGCCCAACACGCTTGATCCCATTTGGCCGGACACACTTTCCTGGGTCATGCCCGGCCTCGGAAGATCAACACGTCGCAGCCCCACCTAGGCACAACAGAGCGGCCAGCACGCCGGTCTAAACCTAAGCGCGCAGGGGTCTGGGCCCATCGCCCTGAGCACACCTGCACGTTGCGAACGCGGCCGGAAGCAGGCCTAGCCTAGTGGCGTTCCAGTCCAATACGGCGCGCGCCACTCAGTCGCTGACGTCAAGAAGTGCTTCGGCTGATACCACGACGCCGAGTGCCCATATCTTTCCCGCGTGTTTGGTTAGTGCGTATAGACCAAATGGCCAGACTCAGATCAAATACCCAGATCTCGTTAAGCATGTTAAGTATCCGCGAACGCGGGCCAGGCTCACCTCTCACCCAGGTAGCCTCGAACTGCCCTGCCGCTCCGCCACAAAGATCCACATAGAGGGCCGTCGGGACAAAGGTCCTTTCAGCCCCCAATCCGTGAATCACTTGCGGGTACTCCTCGAGCCAACCCGACTTTGGTCACCACATGTATCATGTTTAAAGTATAGTATATACCCGTGATCACCTCCCAAGTGATCACGGCCCGATAGTATAGCACAGCAGACGGACAAGAATGTAGGGCCACTGATGGTAAACTAGCATCCTAAACTAAGCAGATAGGATTGCAGGTAAAGGTATCAACAGTAGTAACAAGGACAGGCTATGCATCAGGATAGGAATAACGAAAGCAGTAACATGCTACACTACTCTAATGCAAGTAGTATAGAGGAGAGTAGGCGATATCTGGTGATCAAGGGGGGGCTTGCCTGGTTGCTCTGGCAAGAGAGAGGGATCGTCAACTCCGTAGTCGAACGGGGCAGCAGCAGCGTCGGTCTCGGTGTCTATCGAGAGAAGAGGGGGGAGAAACAATAAATATTTAAGCAAGAAGATGCATAGTGATGCATGACATGACAAGTAGCGGTGTTAGAGGTGCCCTATCGCGGTATGGGATGATACCGATGAAGGGGGGAAACATCCGGGAAAGTATTCCCGGTGTTTCGCGTTTTTGGACAGCTGAACCGGAGGGGGAAAGTTGCGAGTTCGATAGGTTAGGGATGTGTGGCAGATGAACGGGTTGCGTATCCGGATTCGTCTTGTCGTTCTGAGCAACTTTCGTGTACAAGGTTTTTCCATCCGAGCTACGGTTTATTTTATATGATTTTTCAAAGTTTTATTCATTTTCTAAAATTATTATTAATTTGAGATTAATAGACAAAATGCTATGGGTACCCAGCCCTGTGTACACAGAATGTACATAGAGGCTAACATGTGGGCCAAGGGGACCCAGTTGACCAGTCAAAGTTTGACTGGTCAACAAGGGTGGGGCCCCGTGTCATTGGCTGCCTAGTTAACTAATAGTTTTAGTTAAACTAATTAGGTAGTTAACATGTCAATTAAATGGACTAATTAGATTAATTAATTTATTTAGTTAATTAATTAACTAATTATTTTTATTATTATATATTTTTATTTTTTTATTTAGTTCATTTTTGGGTGGACCCCGCGTGTCATTGGCCAGGGACTTAACGGGCGCGCGGTTACGGGCTACCGGGATCCGGGCGTCGCCCGTTTGGTGAAACCGCGCGGGGCAGGGGGTTTCAGCACGCGCCAGCAAGCGCCGGGAGCGGTGGCGAGGCGCCAGCGACACTGCCGATGAGAGGCATGACAGCGGCAGCGGGACGAAGCAGTGCGGGGGCGTGCAGCGCAGGGCAGTGGCTGGAGCGCGCGCGACGGAGCAAGGCCACGGTAGATCGAGGCGAGGGGAGCTGGGGGCATGGCCATGCGCGGGGCGAGGGGAGCTCGGCCAGCCATGGCTGCGGCAGCTAGGAGCAGGGGCGCACGGGAGCAGCAGGCGAAGCAGTGCAGCAGCGGGCGGGGGCGCGTGGACAGGCTCCGGGCGCGGCCGGGCTAGCGGGGCGGCGATGGCGAGCGCGGGCCGTGGAGCCGTGGCCCTGGGCAGACAAGGCCTAGGCGGGCGCATAGGCGGTCTGGAGAGGGCGGAGGAGGCCACGGCGACCGGCGCGCGTGGAGGATCTCGTCGGGGCGGTCGGGAGCGGCGACGTGCAACAGAGGGGGAGAGGGAGGGAGCTCACAACGGGGCGCAGGGACTAAGGCAGTATGCTCGAGGTGGTCCGGCGAGGCGACGGCGAGGCGACGGCGGGGTGGACGTAGGCGATCGGGGCGACGGCGACGTCGAGCACCGAGGCGCAGTCATGGGCGCGCCGGGTGCGGGATGACGCGGGCGCGCGGTGATGGGGAGTCCGGCGACGGGGTGGTCTTCGGGCGGCGTCGAATGGCTCCGGGCGGGCGCCGGCGCGGCGTCGAGGCGACGGGGTCGGGGGCGGTTCGAGCCCCCGATCCAATCGGGAGGGAGAGTGGGAGGAGTGGGGGGCGTGGGGATTAGGGTTGCGGGGGTGTGGGGATAAGGCGCGGCCGGCAGGGCCAGTTGGGCCGGCCCGTTCGGACGGCGGAGGCCAGCTGGGCCACTTGGCCCAGCGGGGGGGGGCTTTCTCTTTGTTTTTTTAGTTTAGTTTTTCTCTTTTGTATTTCTTTTCTTTTGAATTTGAATTTGAATCGGTTTCGAACTAACGCGAGATTAGCAACCGAATTGAGGTGACGTGGCATTATTAGCAGAGGTTACTGTAGCTTAATTATCCGGGCATCACAATTATCCTCCACTACAAGAAATCTCGTCCCGAGATTTAAGAGGTGTAATAAGGGGGAAACGTCTGGTTATGAAATCCTAACGAATCTTCTCGGTCTTGGTTACTCTTCTCGAAGAGGTCGATCCATTAAGTTGATGCCTTCATTCCTCTTCTCCAGGTCATCATGATGAAGTCGTCCTCCTTTCTTCGAAAATTCTGTCGTACTTACGAATAGGTAAGGGGATGCTCTACAACAATAGAATGATATAAGGGGAAATTCATTTGGGGTTATCCCAGGAATGAACACATGAGTATCTCTTGAGTTGAACGAATGAAACATATTGAGAGCCAAGTAAGAAGGTACCATAAGAAGTTTCAATCGGATAGACAATCGTTCGTTGCCTAAAACAGAGTGCGAAAGGGGTTCAAGGCGACGGGAATAAGTATTATGTCTGATACCAGAATTGATGATCTCTCGGAAGGTGGCTCGTGAATTACATACGAGGCCAAGTGCGAGGAACAACCTTAAGAACAGGGGGTGTATAGGAGAGTCAGGTTTCGATCCTGTGGAACTGTGGGTTATGGGCCCACCATGTGGCAAAAAGTAGGAAGGGCGTTGACATCTTGCACGGGCATGATAGCAAGACATGTCAGAGGGTAGCCTATCAGTTATGTCGGCAACAATGTCGGTACCAAGGGCGAGGGACGAAGAGAACCATTTTCCTGCTCGTTGAACGAGGCGGACCAATAGGCAAAGCTTTCGTCCATCGGTGGTTACCGGGATGCTATCAATAATGGTAACAGGGTCTTACTGACAGAGTTGTACAACGAGGTGCTTACTAAGCAGGGAATTATCACTACTCGGTTAAGTCAGATTACAAGAAAGCTTAAACAAGACAATGGAAAGGAAAATGTGATTATCAGGTTTAACCCGAACAATGGAAATGAAAATGTGTATACACACATATTTTGGGGGTATATCTTTCCCAAGGACAAGCGGAGCATGATATCCATGACAGGATAGAATGTAGAAAGCCATTAAGGTAAGGGGAAGGGATTTCATGTTATTACCCATACAACGGTGTTTCGATAATTGAGCAAGAAAACTTTTAGCATTGCGCTTCCAATGTTCTTATTGAAGATCAGAGTACCACAAACAAGCTTCGAGATAGCCTTGACATGGTCAACAGGTGAAGATCAGACTTAGGAAACAAAAAGGATCCATCAGGAACGACTTATAGAATAAGTCTTATAATTTCCTCATGGAAGCATGGATAACCTTGCAAAAAGGGAACTATAACAATAGGGCCTCCGGCCAGGTGTGCTAGGCACGACATCACCTTAACGGGTCACATAAAGACCATTGTTATAACTCTTGGAAATATGTTCCAACCATCATATCTGACCGAGATTCAGATCTGATTGGAGTCAGGATAACTCAGACTCGGGATGCCTGAGAAGAAAGGTGCAACACAAATTGTCGAGAGGACATTATAAGATTCTCAGGAATTGAACTATGGAAGCGAGTTCCGAAACAAGAGTTCATCATTAAATCAAGGAGAGGTGAGGAGGTGGCTTATTGACTCAGCGACAATTCATTGAGATTTTCAAAAGATGGATTTCCACAATTATGTGAACAAGGAGATAGCTTTTGTCGGATCAAATGATATAATGAGGTATACTCGACGAAAACATACACAATTAAACATTGATTGAAAGGTGCACCCGAAATATGGGCTTAGTTGCACGATCAGTGTTAGAATGGTGACTTAATGAACAAAGTATTAGAATGAAACTCGACCATTAAATTCAAAGCAATAGGGTTGCTAGGAGTTTTGAATTCGCACAACATAGTTCAATTGTCAGTATTCCGGTTAGAAAGAACATGGGTACCAAGACAGAATGGTGAGGGTGAGAAGTATCACTATAACAAGAATTCTTAAGGGGTGGTGAAATTATCACGACATTCTTGACACAACGAATGGTAATACTCCAAGGTAAAGAAGAACAATTGCTGGATAGCAAGGAACTCAAGGTATAACACAGAACACGAACAAGTTTAAGTTGAACGAAAGGCAATAAAGTGGTCGATGATAACACAAATCATCGAGAGCAAAGGGTGGTATTTCTTGTCAAGAATTCGATGGATATCTTGGAAGAGCAACAGAACGTTGATGATGTTCATGACACATTTGTCGCAAGATTTCATGACGATGTAATCGATCGGCGACGACATCAAGTCAAAGGAATGATGAGGCGAAAGGTTATTGGAACCAAGGGTATGACACAAACTCGAAATCAAGCTTGTTGTTCAAGGCGAAATGATATGACAAGGAAGATCGACGTAAGATTAGCTCACCGTCGAAATTTTTGCTCCGGGAAGAAAGACCAGGTAGCCCAGTTAAAACCGACACGACAAGGATATAGCCAAGCAGGCTAGGAATGACGTGATTGAGTTCAAACTCATAAGTAATGAAGGTTACCAAGAGTTGCTTAATCGCGGTGCGATCTCGATTCAGTTATCGGTGTCTTTGAGTGTCTAATAACTCAGAGCCCGGGGAAAAAAATGGAATCAGTGAGAATGTAGTACTTGATGAAGAACTCATAAGAAGTTTTACAGTTCTGTGATAATCTCGAGATACCAGGGGGTATACTCAAGGGTAGAGCGGGATAGGGGTTGGACAAGTGAAATCATTTGCAGAAGGCAAGCACTTAAACTTGTCCAAGAAATGGGATCAAAGGAGAACAATATGGTCGAAACCACGGTCGCAAAAGACCAAGCATAGTTAAGAGAAGAAGTTATAACAAGGGGATTATTATTACTACGAGAAGCTTCCATGATAAGTTCCACCTCGGGTCCATGGGCATGAACACAAAGTTCAAGGTCGACTCCCACTTCTCCAAAGCAAAACCTTACATTCACTTCTCGTTTCGATAATGGCATTAGTGTTGAAAGTTTTACCTGGTGAAATACCAGATGAGTATGACCGGTGAAAACTTCCGAGTTCACACATATTAAGGAAGGCATAGGTTCAACCCATCAGGGCATCTTAGGAACATATACCACATACTTCGGGGTAATTAACACAAGCTCGAAAGTAGAGCATTGTTCAAAGCAGATGATACAATTTACCAAAGGCATTATGTATAAGGGAAAGAACTTCTCAAGGTTTTTGTATACGAAGGACACTGTCGGATGATATTTCAACAAAGGATCCGACGGTCCATAGCGGATCTGATGTGAGTAACAGTACTCAACCAGAAGAGGAAAGAATGCAAATGCAACATGTTATGGAATCATCTGAATAATTCGGAGCTTAAAGTAGAGGAATTATGATTCCAAATCGAAGGATCGGAAGCAGACGCTCTGATCAAGGATGGATAAGTTGAATAGACTTAGGGGCACAATCGACAGCAATTTGATTGGTCAAGAACCAGCTCATGTTCAAAAATGACATCTAAGCCGGAAGGAGGAATTCTAATTGCGACTGATGATTGCGAGCATCCGCTTTCATGTTGAATCAATAGGATCAAAATGACAGTGTCTAGGGCCACAAACGAATATTGCCAGACATATGGAAAGCATCCACAATGCAAGCAGACAAGTATTGTAGAGCAATAAGCTACTGAGGATTCTTGAAGGATCAAATAGTATTTCAAAGACTTTTGTGAAACACATGAACAACTGGGAATGAGCAAATGCTCGATAAGTGCGAGGAATTATACGTAGCGGTATTTATGCGGCAAGGAACTACAAGGTAGTAGCACAAAGTATCCTGGGGGTATATTGTAATAACAAGATCGACAGGTGTAAGCATTTATCCATAGGGATATTTCAGTGGTAGGGAATTGCAAAAGCAACGGGCACAAGGTCTCGAGACAATATCGGAGAGTATTGTCAGAATCTTCTGTTGAAGCAGTCGATCATCCGTAATGAAAGGGCTCTCCGGCAGGAAGTGGTAACGAGAACCTAGAGTTAGATTTTAGCAAAATCATTTAACCCGAATAGAAGAGAGATCAGAGTCCCAGAGTAAAGGTCGAGGAGTAAAAGATCCTAGTACCACCCGATGGCGACGTGGGCCCGTAAGGCACACAGCCAAGTTAGTAAAAGTTTTTTGTAATGTCTAGACTCGACTTCGGCCAAGGAGTGTGGAAGGGGGATTCCTACAGGCAGTCGGCTCTGATACCAACTTGTGACGCCCCCGATTCAATCATACACTAATCATGCACGCAAATGTGTACGATCAAGATCAGGGACTCACGGGAAGATATCACAACACAACTCTACAAATAAAATAAGTCATACAAGCATCATAATACAAGCCAGGGGCCTCAAGGGCTCGAATACAAGTGCTCGATCATAGACGAGTCAGCGGAAGCAACAATATCTGAGTACAGACATAAGTTAAACAAGTTGCCTTAAGAAGGCTAGCACAAACTGGGATACAGATCGAAAGAGGCGCAGGCCTCATGCCTGGGATCCTCCTAACTACTCCTGGTCGTCATCAGCGGGATGCACGTAGTAGTAGGCACCTCCGGTGTAGTAGGAGCCGTCGTCGAAGGTGGCGTCTGGCTCCTGGACTCCAGCAACTGGTTGCGGCAACCGGGTAGAAGGGAAAGGGGGAAAAGGGGGAGAAAAGCAACCGTGAGTACTCATCCAAAGTACTCGCAAGCAAGGAGCTACACTACATATGCATGGATATATGTGTAAAGGGGCCATATCAGTGGACTGAACTGCAGAATGCTAGAATAAGAGGGGGATATCTAATCCTGTCGAAGACTACGCTTCTGGCAGCCTCTGTCTTGCAGCATATAGAAGAGAGTAGACTGAAGTCCTCCAAGTAGCATCGCATAGCATAATCCTACCCGGCAATCCCCTCCTCGATGCCCTGTTAGAGAGCGATCACCGGGTTATATCTGGCACTTGGAAGGGTGTGTTTTATTAAGTATCCGGTTCTAGTTGTCATAAGGTCAAGGTACAACTCCGGGTCGTCCTTTTACCGAGGGACACGGCTATTCGAATAGATTAACTTCCCTGCAGGGGTGCACCACATAGCCCAACACGCTTGATCCCATTTGGCCGGACACACTTTCCTGGGTCATGCCCGGCCTCGGAAGATCAACACGTCGCAGCCCCACCTAGGCACAACAGAGCGGTCAGCACGCCGGTCTAAACCTAAGCGCGCAGGGGTCTGGGCCCATCGCCCTGAGCACACCTGCACGTTGCGAACGCGGCCGGAAGCAGACCTAGCCTAGTGGTGTTCCAGTCCAATACGGCACGCGCCACTCAGTCGCTGACGTCAAGAAGTGCTTCGGCTGATACCACGACGCCGTGTGCCCATATCTTTCCCACGTAGTTGGTTAGTGCGTATAGACCAAATGGCCAGACTCAGATCAAATACCCAGATCTTGTTAAGCGTGTTAAGTATCCGCGAACGCCAACAGGGCCAGGCTCACCTCTCACCCAGGTAGCCTTGAACTGCCCTGCCACTCCGCCACAAAGATCCACATAGAGGGCCGTTGGGACAAAGGTCCTTTCAGCCCCCAATCCGTGAATCAGTCGCGGGTACTCCTCGAGCCAATCCGACTTTGGTCACCACATGTATCATGTTTAAAGTATAGTATATACCCGTGATCACCACCCAAGTGATCACGGCCCGATAGTATAGCACAGCAGACGGACAAGAATGTAGGGCCACTGATGGTAAACTAGCATCCTAAACTAAGCAGATAGGATTGCATGTAAAGGTATCAACAGTAGTAACAAGGACAGGCTATGCATCAGGATAGGAATAACGAAAGCAGTAACATGCTACACTACTCTAATGCAAGCAGTATAGAGGAGAGTAGGCGATATCTGGTGATCAAGGGGGGGGGGCTTTCCTGGTTGCTCTGGCAAGAGAGAGGGATCGTCAACTCCGTAGTCGAACGGGGCAGCAGCAGCGTCGGTCTCGGTGTCTATCGAGAGAAGAGGGGGGAGAAACAATAAATATTTAAGTAAGCAGATGCATAGTGATGCATGACATGACAAGTAACGGTGTTAGAGGTGCCCTAACGCGGTATGGGATGATACCGGTGAAGGGGGGAAACATCCGGGAAAGTATTCCCGGTGTTTCGCGTTTTCGGACAGCTGAACCGGAGGGGGAAAGTTGCAAGTTCAATAGGTTAGGGATGTGTGGCGGATGAACGGGCTGTGTATCCGGATTCGTCTCGTCGTTCTGAGCAACTTTCGTGTACAAGGTTTTTCCATCCGAGCTACGGTTTATTTTATATGATTTTTCAAAGTTTTATTCATTTTCTAAAATTATTATTAATTTGAGATTAATAGACAAAATGCTATGGGTACCCAGCCCTGTGTACACAGAATGTACATAGAGGCTGACATGTGGGCCAAGGGGACCCAGTTGACCAGTCAAAGTTTGACTGGTCAACAAGGGTGAGGCCCCGTGTCATTGGCTGCCTAGTTAACTAATAGTTTTAGTTAAAATAATTAGGTAGTTAACATGTCAATTAAATGGACTAATTAGATTAATTAATTTATTTAGTTAATTAATTAACTAATTATTTTAATTATTATATATTTTCATTTATTTATTTAGTTCATTTTCGGGTGGACCCCGCGTGTCATTGGCCAGGGACTTAACGGGCGCGCGGTTACGGGCTACCGGGATCCGAGCGTCGCCCGTTTGGTGAAACCGCGCGGGGCAGGGGGTTTCAGCGCGCGCCAGCCGGCGCCGGGCGCGGCGGTGAGGCGCCAGCGGCACTGCCGATGAGAGGCATGACAGCGGCAGCGGGACGAAGCAGCGCGGGGGCGTGCAGCGCAGGGCAGTGGCTGGAGCGCGCGCGACGGAGCAAGGCCACGGTAGATCGGGGCGAGGGGAGCTGGGGGCATGGCCATGCGCGGGGCGAGGGGAGCTCGGCCAGCCATGGCTGCGGCAGCTAGGAGCAGGGGCGCACGGGAGCAGCAGGCGAAGCAGTGCAGCAGCGGGCGGGGGCGCGTGGACAGGCGCCGGGCGCGGCGGGGCTAGCGGGGCGGCGATGGCGAGCGCGGGCCGTGGAGCCATGGCCCTGGGCAGACGAGGCCCAGGAGGGCGCGTAGGCGGTCTGGAGAGGGCGGAGGAGGCCACGGCGACAGGCGCGCGCGGAGGATCTCGTCGGGGCGGTCGGGAGCGGCGACGTGCAACAGAGGGGGAGAGGGAGGGAGCTCACAACGGGGCGCAGGGACTAAGGCAGTATGCTCGAGGTGGTCCGGCGAGGCGACGGCGAGGCGACGGCGGGGTGGACGTAGGCGATCGGGGCGACGGCGACGTCGAGCACCGAGGCGCAGTCATGGGCGCGTCGGGTGCGGGATGACGCGGGCGCGCGGTGATGGGGAGTCCGGCGACGGGGTGGTCTTCGGGCGGCGTCGAATGGCTCCGGGCGGGCGCCGGCGCGGCGTCGAGGCGACGGGGTCGGGGCGGTTCGAGCCCCCGATCCAATCGGGGGGAGAGTGGGAGGATTGGGGGGCGTGGGGATTAGTGTTGCGGGGGTGTGGGGATAAGGCGCGGCCGGCAGGGCCAGTTGGGCCGGCCCGTTCGGACGGCGGAGGCCAGCTGGGCCACTTGGCCCATCGGGGGGAGGGGGGCTTTCTCTTTGTTTTTTTTAGTTTAGTTTTTCTCTTTTGTATTTTCTTTTCTTTTGAATTTGAATTTGAATCGGTTTCGAACTAACGCGAGATTAGCAACCGAATCGAGGTGATGTGGCATTATTAGCAGAGGTTACTGTAGCTTAATTATCCGGGCGTCACAGAGATCTTGGAGAGGAAGAGGCTAGCCGAAAGAGGCCATGCGGTGCCAAGGTTCGGTGAGCATGGTGGTTCGGCAAGTGGTGGTGGCAATGGTGGTGGTGAAGATTTCATCTTGTGATGATGATGGATGAGTGAAGATGGGTGTGATGTCTTTTGGGTTGTGGCGCGAAAACTATGTTCAAATGTTGCCAGAACTGTGTTTGAATTCTTGGAATTTGTATTTTGTTTGTCAAAATCACAGTTAATTGCTTTGTGTGGTTTTACGGTTTGAGGGCTGAAATCGGCAGCGCGCGGAACAGAGACCGCGAACTCGAGTGGTAAAGGAGAATATCAGGGGATATTCTCTTTTACCGCTCAAGTTTGCGGGCTCTGTTCAGCTGCAGCAGATTTGGGCCTTTAAACCGCATTTTTCTTAACCCTTATCTGTGGTTTAAGGGTCGCGGCTTTAAGAGGTCTGCTAGAGATGCTCTTACAAATGAACAAATGGGGAGTTGAATTAATAAAACATACATCATCAAGGGGGGTAGCCTTTAGTTCGCAAAAAGATGATAGCCTTTAGAGGAAGAACTGAAATCAAGATCTTATTTTTTCCCAGGAACAAAGTATTGTACATCTTAGTCCTATATCATTATTTTTACACAGCGATTCGCATGGATATTTTCTTTGTTCTTTTTTTCTTTTCTTTTCCTTTTATGTTTGATCGAGTCACTTTTTTTTTCATCAGAGCCGTCGTCGGACCGTCTCGTCTCCGGTTGCCTTAGGGTCGTGATGGTGCGGTGGATCCCTGACCCTTGCGGGCAGAATGGTTATGTTTTTAGATGTTCCTTCAAGTTTTGTTAGGCTTTATGTCCTGCTCAGGAAGATGAGACGATGATTATTGCCTGAAAATGGAATAAGGTTCTTCCCGTCCAGCCCCCGTCTCGGTGGTGGGTCTAACATCGTCGGTAGGCCTTTGGAGGTGTGCCTCTGGCGAATCTGTCCTCGGTGGATTTGCTTGGATCTGGTCGAAGTTCTTCTATGTTCGTGTGTCTTCAGATAGGATTCTTCAGATCTACGCTAACTCTTTAACGAGACGGTTGCTGTTCTCGTGCGCTGGTCCTATGAGGCCTTAGCACGAGGACTTCCCGACTGTCTATTAGTGTAGCCCTGGTGAGGGAAGGGCGATGACGGCGGCGCGCCTTCGACTTGTTTCAGTGCTTGTAGTCGTCGCTAAGTGGTCTACAAATCTGATGTAATTATTATTATTATTATTGATGTCTATTGTATTGCCATGATTGAAAATGAATAGATTGAAAGTATTGCTGTAAAAAATTACGAGGGTCACTTATATGTGCAATACTTGCACAATCTAGATATACTAGCTGAGTGCCCGTGCGTTGCCACGGAATATAAATTTGAACGTCACTCACCATAGTTATTCGCTGCCAACGCTGATCCAACCTTGCTAGTGGCTCCCACGATAAGCCCTCTTGTAGCCCCGCTCACCCCACAGAATAGTATGACACCGTCTTCCATATATAATGTACTCCCTCCGTTACAAATTTCTCTCTAAAATGTACCAAAGTAGCTTGATAGACAAGTAAGAAGCAAGAAAATGTTAAAAAAAGAGCACATATCCACAACAAAGGAAGCATCACTACATCTACATAACTAAATAAGCATCCTATCAAGCAGGCACATGAGATATGTCCATCTTCAATCTATGTTTTCTTCCAACTAAACAGCTACTATGACAAGCTAATGGGCCTGGGATGGCGGTATAGCCCATTAGTCTTAGGGTTAATTAGAGATAAGCGTCGCTTGCTTGGGAATCAAGTAAACCTCTCTACATAAAGAGAGGAGATGTATCAATCTAATCAAGCAACAATTAAGAAGGAAATCCCTTCCATCTTGCCCGGCCGTGGGCAAAAGGCCCCCGGCCGGCCCTCTCGCGCCCTCCTTCTAGTAGCGCCATAACAGCAGGTCTCTCATATTTTCTTAAATTTATCAATCACGGGTATATCAACATTATGTTTATCTCTAATATAGTTACAGTGGAACAACCAATATAGTTACAGTGGAACAATCGGATGTACTCAATTGATAGTGAAAGAGCCAAGATTGCAAGGTGAGATGTATTCCATTCCCTCCGTCCCAAAATAAGTGTCTCAACGTTTGTACTAACTTAAGTTGAGACACTTAATTTGGGACAGAGGGAGTATATATATAATGAATATAAATAAAATTACTATGATGTAGCACTAAGACCTTTGTAGTATTTTCCTTCTTGTGAAAAGCTTATGTGAACACAAGGTACATCTCATACTTGCATGTGTCACTACCTCACTATAAAATGCTACAAATAGACATACATCTATATGCAGTGATTTACTGAACAAAATCTAAAGATACTTAATGTTATTACTTTCAACACATACTTTTTATTTGAAAAACATTAAAATACTCTGTAGAAATTGTTATTATCATGTAAAGTACACTTTATAAAACAATTATAGAACTAACTTTTTATATAAATTCGAGAGCAACATCTTAAGGCTGGAATTAACAAAAAGGCATGTACTACATCCAGCATCATCTTAAGTAGCAACACACAGATATCAGGTAGGTGTGTGTACAGAAAGCTCTTGATTGAGCAGCATTTTAGTACAACATATATAGTAGCTAATTTTCAGGACATATTGGTCATTGAATAGTCGAAGAAGTAAACAGATGGTTACTGAAAGTTTCGCCATTGTGGAGCTTACACAGTCTTCCACCTTATCCTGACCTTGGTATTGAATCATTGTTACAACACACGCAAATACGGATATCAAATAAAAATCAGAAAACAAGTTGCATTCTCTGCCAAAACCATATGCAATACCTCCTGTAGTAGGAGTATTTTCAGTAACTACTCTGATGTACTACTGCTCCTAGTTTCAGTAAACAAATAAAATACATGCAGAACTAACACATGGGATACTGAGAAAAACCAAAACATAAAGAAGAAATTATTGTCAGCCCGAAATATGAAGCTAAGTCTGATGTACTGCTATAGCCGTCCGTGTAACCTCGTCGGTTATCCACCCCATCCGCCAAACTCTCCTCCGATTGCTGTCATCGTGGCCTATCCATCACAACAAGAAGACTATATGTAGAGAATGGCGTAACAAAATAAACAAGGCTATCAAATTTCTACTACAAAGAACGCAAACTCTGTCAGTAGTTACAAAACTGAAAAAATATAATTTCTCCTACATCTACATATTAGCAATGATGGATTTAGTTTCTTTTTTGGGAAAGAATCAAATTGTCAAATGTATAGAGAAATATTAGAGGTCCATGCTCATACCTTTTCTCTATCCCGAAAAACATGACAGTTAGCAGGGGCACATGAACCTGCACCGCATTTGGCACAAAAATTCACAGTAAGTCGTGAAATAGAAGAACAATATAACTATTATTCCATCTCCATTAGAAGTTTTTCGATGAATTTGTATCAACAATAACAGTGCAGGTCATAACCAAGAAATCAAGATCGGGCTGGAGTTCTGTATTAGGATTTAGGAATCAGATCAAGAAGAGAACTAAACAAAATTTCAGAGAGGAGAAGGAAGAAAGAGAGCTTACTGGTAGTTGTACTTGGACCCCTGATCCAGCCGACGCAGGTGGCCCAGGCAAGAGGGCCGTTGACGTGCTCCACGCGCAGGCCCGGGACGAACTCCTCGAACACCTCCGCCACTGGTTAACGACGGGTCAACCGGGTCAGCGGGTGCCTGGGCGAAGGGAAGTGGCAGATAGGACCTTCGGTGACACCTCTTTATCAAAGGACTGGCCGGCTTCCCATCTACCGGCGGCTCGTCTAAGATGAAGGCACGGCGGACCCATGGCATGGGGTAGGGCGGCAGAGTTACGTACTTGCGTAGGGATGTTTGTCGCCTGAATTGCTGGTGAGGGGACGAAGGCACGCGGGTGGTCGCGGGAGGGGGTGTCGCTGCTCCAGGCCGGATGGTTCTCCTTCGTGAGCAGGTTTGGAGACGAGAACTTCTGGTTTCGTGAGATCGCTGCTACGGGAGTGTGAGGCCGATGGGGTGGTTTCGGGTTCGAGGAGATCGTGGTTGTGTGGAGACGTGCAGGATTTTCTCTTTTTTTTCCGCTGGTTTATAGGGTGGGTTCGTGCGTGGGGGCCTGGGGGGTGGGGGATCGAACGAGGTGGAACCATCACGACGTTCGATCCCCCTTTAATAGCAGAGACATTGGTCAACCCCAACTCAATTTCTGAAAGTAAAGCAAGAGCGAAAGAAGACAAGCAAACTGCGGGTGTCAAGCAAGAGCGCATATGATGGTTGTTGATACATTTCTTTTCTACTTCAGTATTTATAACGAGGTTTTCTTCTGAGATCGCATACAAGGATTATATCATAAGTATGTAGCAGTAGAATTTATTCAATTATCCGACGAACCAAACAGAAGACATCTCGCCGTCGCCGAAGGGTGCCCCGCCGTGCGAATGCCATCTCCGCCGCCTTCACTCTCATCGCTATGCCGCCGCCTGTGCTTCCTCCTGACCATCCTCTTCCTGCTCTCCTCCGCGCGCAGGTGCGCTTCTTTCGCTGCCTCCATCCGCTGCTCTTCCTGGTACTGTGCGTCAACGCCTCCCCCTTCTGTTCCCCGCAGCAGCCTGGAGGAGGACGCCAGGGCCCTTAGCGTCGGCGATGAGCTGGTGGGCGAGACCATTCCGCTTCGCTACGGCCGGAGGCTCTACAGGCTCGCCGGGCTACGGCCGCCAGCGTGGTACGAAATCAAGATCTCGTACCCGACCTCCGTACGATCCTGCCCTTCCCATCGACTAAAAAAGAAGAAGATAAGGAACCTTTTTCACCAGTCAGTTGCAGCTTCTGGCTGCTGAAGGCTCTGCTTGTGTTTATAGATACCGTCCAGCTTCTCGATTCGCCTCGTGAACGATCCTAATGCCGTTGAGGATTTGGGGAGTAAGAACAGGAGGTTGCTCAACACGGAGAAGATAATTTTCAGGGCTGAGAGCACCAGGCCGGTTGGTATTCAGCAACTCTTTAACCAGATCTGTTGTTAGGCTGCAATGATGATTTTACAATGTCTGTTTGTGACCGACAATTTAGGTTTATGTTCTTGTCATGGTGGAGCCTGAGGGTGTGGTTGCAGAGCTGAATGTGCCAGAGCGAGAGCTTGCCCTGTTCAACATTGGTGTGCTAGTGCTGTTTCATTGCTTTTCATTTTCCCTAGTATATTCAGAACTGAATAGTCATTGGTATGCTAATAGTAGTGTTTATATATGTTTCCTCTTTCCGCTGATATTCATTCATATCCAGTTAGTCTAACTAGGACAGAAATGGTCATTGTTGTAGTTTTGACGATCATGGATCTGATTGCTTTGGGACTTTTTCTTTTTTCCTCGCCTATGCATGCTTTGGTCTTATGACTTTGCTAGTTGCCGGCGTGTTTGTGTGTGTTGGTGTTGGCTGTGTGCATCTTAGCTATGCAGAGGCCGGGTGCAGGCTCATTGTGTTTTGTATCTTCTTGATGCTTCATTTTGAGTCAATAAAATCCACCCTTTGTCGAAAAGGACAGAAATTTTAGTAACTGTACTGACCATGCTGAGCAAGCTTACCATTAGGTTGGTCTGATATGTAGTTTGGCCATTTTTGTGCAATCCCATATAATGAATCTTAGTTTTCAGCAACATCATTTATTTGAAATCTTGGCTGACCCTACTCATTGCTCAATGTTTGTTACCCGGTTTAACTAGGAAGAAAAGGTCAATCCTAACAGGCTTAATAAGTGCTTGAAATTTGGATAACACCTTTCACACAACAAAATAATTTACCGATTTTGTACCTTTTCTTCTTCGAATAGGAGGTTGCACCCCTGGCCTCGGCATCGAGCAATGCACATTGTCTCTTTATTTATTGGTTGAGTTTAATACAAAATTATCTCATCATAAAGACTGAAGCAATACACCCATGCTACAACTCATGCATCAAAAGTCTACTGCTAAGCCGCCATCCATATTGGGGAAATAAACCCTGTGCTTAGCTAAACTCGTCCATATTCACTAACAATGAGCACACACAACCACAAGAACTTGCGTCTTAAGCGGTCTATCAATACCCAAAAGTCAATTCCCGAACATATTAGAAATGCTTCTATGCGGCACAAGGTTCAAAGCCACAAAAATCTCTCACCACACTAATTGAGCAAAGGGGCATGTGAAGAATAGATGTGGCATCAGTTCTTTTTTACAAAAGCAATATGCTTGCCTCCCTTCCAAGTGTGTTTCGCCAAATTATCATTTCTTATAATCACTCCGAGCACAGACTTTTTGTGAGGATAGCCTGACATACTAATTTATACTACTACTAGTTAACCTGTAATACTAATGTGTATGATTAATTGTAGGGGTGAAGGAGATGATCTGCAGCCTGAAAATTTAAATGATATAGACATAAGCCACCAAAAGTAACCAAATGATATAGACATTCATAGGTCACTGGCTTTAATGGATAAAAATTCGAGAGTGGTCTTGAGAAGTTGGCCCTGGTAGAGATCTTGGGTTTATACATTATGAATTCCGACAGAAGCAATTCTCAGTTGGAAATATCTAAAACGGGCTCTTGCACATTGGTTCTATACACAGACCTTGGAATCTTCGATTTAGGTTCACGATTCCTCGTTTTTGTCCTGGCGATTAAATTTTTTATACAGGTAAGCTTGGTTACTCCAAGGACATGTGAATTAGCATAAATGAGTTGGTGCAGTGATACTGTACACATAAGCAACAATAACTATAAGTAGTAAGTTTCCGTATTCACAAAGCAGAAATGTGCAGCTTATTTACTCTGAGACCATCTGATGACATCAATAAGTAGGCCCAAACCTGTCTGGTAAACTGTGGCTTGCGCATATTCAGTGGTTTCTATTATAAATCATTCACCGTCCTCATCTCACGAAAGGAATTTAGAAAATTGCATAGCATGAGCTTCACTGAAAATAGTTCCAGTCATTCTCTTTGAATTTGCCAAATTATTTAGATCTGGTTATCCATTTCTTTGCTCTTGGCCATCATTGTCTGGCCCTTGTATAGATTAGATTGATAGTTTGATGCAAGCACCTAAACAGCATGTCTAATACAATGTGTGTGATTTCCATTGTTGTGCAGTTTGCGACGAACTTTTGCTCGGGATCCCACATTTTGCCTGGTGGGTGGGAACTGCAGCATTAATTTGCATTGTGCTGGCATCAATAGCACCATATTTCCTCCCGCTGCACAAGCTACTTAACTATGAAGCTGCAGAATTGAGCAGCGTTGATGCAGCTAAGCTTTCCTGATAAGGCCGAAACGTGAACTATGAATGTTCAGTTTTGTATAGCAGGCTAGTAATATACATCGGTACATGTACAGATGTGGAGTTTTTAAGCTCGAGCTCAAATGCTCCCGGGTGAACAGTAAATTTGAAATAAAATAGAAAAAATTCAAAAAATTCAGAATTTTTTTTGTGGCAAACTTTAAAGAATGTTTGAAGTGAATGTGAAAATTCATCACAAAATCACATTGGTGCAAGGCGTGGTAGAAAACAAAATCGATACTATGAAAATGTTACTTTCAAACGCATTTTGAGCGCTGAATTTTTTTTTTGCCACGACTTGCTCCAATGTGATTTCGTGATGAAAATTTGCATGCCTTCGAACATTTCTTAAAGAAAATCAGATTCTTTTTTGCTTTTATTTTATTTTATTGTTCATGGTAGGAGAATTTGAGCTCGAGATTAGAAGGATCCTTTGGCCAACCTTCTTCTTTCTA
This sequence comes from Aegilops umbellulata, assembly GCA_032464435.1. Lineage (NCBI taxonomy): Eukaryota > Viridiplantae > Streptophyta > Magnoliopsida > Poales > Poaceae > Aegilops > Aegilops umbellulata. The sequence goes on along the minus strand of CP136057.1, from coordinate 181,927,882 downwards.
TATTTTTGCTTTCTATTAGTCGCAGCTGTACACAAATCTGATGGCGACTGCACCCTAGAGTTCAGCACTAGATAATTATTGGCTGTTTTAGATATCTATCACTCCATGTGGCAAACCTCCAAATTTCCCGTGAATTTTAGATGTCATTTTCCATCTTCATTTTATTATCGTGACTCATAATCAAGATATCATCTTGATTGAAGATCTTTTATGCCCTAATGATATGGAAACATGATTTGACGTTGACGCTACAAGTTTTGAGTACTTCTTGTTACTGTCTTTTCAGCCATACCTTCCTGCACTTTACAGCCTCTTACTCTACCATGCCATTAAACACATTTTCAGGGTTAAACTTTGCCATACAAGTGTGACTACTGTCTATGGCTATTGTTTGTGTCATAGCCACAACTATGGCATGTCACACTTTCTTAAGTCGCTTCACATGCCATAGACTCAAATCTTGCCACGGTTACAGCCACCAGTTTCACCGAGCCATTTGTGTCTTTTGACAACTTAGTAGACAAGGTGTGGCAAGGTTCTTTTTTTTTAGCATCAGTACAGATACAAACGCTCATATACACGCGCATATACTCACCCCTATGAACGCACACACGCACACCCTACCCCTATGAGCACCTCCGAGAGACTGAGCCGGCATATCATCTTGAGATTTACGAAGTCACCGTAGGCGCCTCGTCGTCGACAGAAACGTCTCCTCCCACTGAAAGCGCATCGCCGGAAATCCTGAAATAAATCTAGAAATAATGCGAGCACCAGGATTTGAACCCTGGTGGGTTGGGGATACCACTGTCCACCTAACCAACTCAACCACAGGTTGATTCGCGGTGTGGCAAGGTTCTGCTAATTTTGTTTACCCAAAAACAGTAAAGAGTTTGCTACTGCAATTTTGTATCAAGTAAAAAAAAAAAGCTTCATGCACATCTGGAAAAAGCTAAGAAGCTACAAGGAAATACTTGTGGTAAAAAGGGAGCATTATGGAGTGCTGAAGCCATTTGGAAAGAGGTAATTTGCTCAGAGGACCATGGTAATATCTACTTCTACCCTGTGCTTCCAACCATCCAAAGAAGGTTTTTCATTCTGAAAAATGAGACCGTTTCTAGTTTTCCAGATCCTCCAGATTGCAAGAATGATGATTTCCATTGGAAAAGGGGGCTTGAGAAAGTTGAGATTGTAATTTTCATCAATATGAGAGATGCCTCTGTTTATTAAGGGTCAGAAAATATTCCACATTGTTCTGCAGAAGGGCAGTCCCAGAGATGGAGAATGGGGTCGTCCCAAAGGAGATGCAGAAGCTGCATGTTTTTTCCCCTTTGCAGAGGACTACTCGTATTGATTTTGTCATGTAGAACTAGCCAAAACTAAACTTTCTGCTTCAGTTTTTTAGCCGATTTGTGCTTAGCAAAGTACTATAAAAAAACAAAGTATCAAAAACTACAGTAACGCAAATATGCCCGTGCGTTGCAACAGGAGAAAAATATTACATTATGCAAAAAAAAAGTCAGGATCAAATGCTAGGGAGATAAGGACTTTTAAAATGTCATTTCGCAAACTATGTTCAAGTCATGTCATGACGAGGTAAGACACTTTTAAAAAGTCACTTCAGAAACAAAAAATGTGATGGTCTCATCACGACTTGATTTCCTAACGCGACATAACGAAATATTTTTTTTGGCTGAGCAAAATGCATTGATGGACCCTGCCTGAACTATACTGATGAATAATGTGTCTCACCTTGACCTAGCGTAGCCATGTTTATTATAAATAGTACTGTGGTACCAGAATAAACGTAGCTGTGTATGGAGGCAAAATAGTAATTTAGTCAACCCATAGAAAGTTGTGTCAATTCTTTGTGGGCTCAAAGTTGTACAAGACACGGAAACCTTTTTTACCCTATTCGAGGGACTAAACAAAGTCATAAAACGACATCTACAGATCCCTTAATGAAACATCTACGTAAGCGATGGTTCGTTTTGTTCGTTATTTACGGATCTGTTTTAATTTTTGTAAACATATTCTAAAAATCATGAACATTTTCTATTTCATGAACATTTATGTGAAATTGTGAAAAAAATTATAATGTGCGAACAATTTTTTGAAATCATGATCATTTATAATTTTCCGAATGTTTTTGAATTCACAAACAATTTATGATTTCTCAATATTTTTTTAAATTCGCTTTGAAATTTGATTCTTTTGGAGATCCGAAATTAATTTAAAGTAGAAAGAACTAAAACAGAAATGAGAAAATAAAAGGCAAAACAAAAACATAGAAAACAGGGGGCGCTACGACCTGCAAATGGGCTGGCCCATAACCGCATGCAGGAGAAGGAGAGAAAAAAGGAGATAAAAAAGGGGGTAAAAACCAGGGATGAAACCTTTGGTCTCCCTTGAGGAGGGCGGAGGTCCTACCCATTGCGCTGCTCAGGTGCTCATGTTATGTAAGTGTATCAGTATTGTGACGCCCGGATAATTAAGCCACAGTAATTCCCTGCTAATGGTGCTACGTCATCATGATTACTGTTGTTAAACTCGGGTTGGTTCGAATCCGATCCAAATTTCAAATTTAAATTAAAGTAAAAAATAAAAGTTTTCAAACACAAAATCTAAATTGTTCAAAGTGTGGCAAATAATCATTGGTTATTTGTCATGTTGGAACCAACCTCTTTTGGATTCTCAGGTGCCCCTGGAAATTTATTTAGTGGTCCAGTAGCATTTAAAATTGGCCTTTCCAATTTCTAAAAATGGCTAGACAACTCCTTTTGGCCCCAAACTTTTGGTGCCATCTAATAGTGTTGTGCTTGATTTAAGTGTAAAGTTTTACAAATAACAAAGCTCATTCGGTAGCTAGAATAAATAGAAAACAGTAGCGGCAATGTAAAACAATAAAAAAATAGAAAATGAATAAAGCCTATTGTGCCACTGGGCCATAAGTGGCCTCGGCACACAAGGCCCAGCCCACCAAGAGCCATCCTCCTCCCTGTTCACAACAGGAGGTCGTGGCACGCATCCGACCACCATGGCCGCGGCTGTGGATGCGTGTTGGACATCCTGCGGCTTACCCCGACGCCTACTTGACGACCCGAGCTCCCCTCTCTCTGCCTGGTAACCCTAGTCCCCAAATCCCCTCTCCCTCGCTCATATCCGACGACCTGGACGAGGCCGAACTCGCGGTCGTCGTCATCGCCGTCGATCCCGTGGCCACCGGTCTCCATTTGTCGCGCCAAGACGTCGAGGAGCTCCGCCATCATCGTCTCCATCGCCCTCGCCTTTCGGTTGGAGCTCTGCCAACCTGTTGCCTCGCCATCGCGCGGTCTTCTCCGCCATGGCTGCCGCATCTCGTCGACGAGCGCTACGCGTCCGGCCACCCCTGCGCCTTCCAACCATGTCCACGAGCTCCACCGTGAGTTCCTCTCCTGATCCCCCTTTTCCCCTGCTCGATCCGCGCCGTAGCCGTCGTCCCCGAGCTCATCTTGGCCGCGGCCGTGGACCTGCTCCCGCGTGCGCCTGCCCGCGCCCAGCCCCGCGTCCAGCGGCGCCCCTGGCTGCGTGCTTGTGCGCCTCACCCATGCCCCGCGTCTACCCCGTACACGCGCGCCCGTGCGCTGTTGCTCGTGTTGCTTGACCGCTGCTTGCCGCTCCACTGATGCTAGTTGCTGCTGCTACTCTGCTTCTGCTGCTGCTCGTGGCGTCGCCCATGTCTGGCCTCGAGGTCGCCTGCTGCCGCTACTAGCGTTGCTCCGCTACTGGTGCTGCTGCTTGCCGCTACGCCGACGTCGCTCGCCCCTGCTGCTACTAGCGCGGTGAACTGATGCTGCTCAAGCTGCTGCTCTGCTGCTGCTTGCATGCTTCTACCCGCTACCCCTTGTACAAATACTGATGAATACTCTAGCTATGGTTAGCTTTATGGATATTGCACTGATTAGCCCTTTGTTCAGTTCCTAAACAGCGACCAAATAATTGTTAACAGATCTAAGAAAAATATGGGCAGGTAGAACACTTGACAAACTCCATTTTATTCCACTGGACCAAATCCTTTCGATGCCTGGATTAAATCCTATCAAAATCGCAAAATGCTTTGTTTTGTTAAAAGGGAACACAAGTAACTCCTAGCTACGTGCACTGTGTGTGTGCGCGTGTGTGTGTGGCCGATGTGCCATGTGTGTGGGGCTGCCCCAAAATTAGTTTAGGTCTAATTTAATTAGATGGATTAGTTTTAGGATTATTTTTACCCCTTAGCTAGTTTTATTAGTGCTAAGTTACTTTAGTAGTAGATGACATGTGGGTCCTCATTTAGATAAGTTAGGTTTATTTATTTGTTTAGGAAAATAGTCTATGACATGTGGGCCACACATGCCCTTTTGACTAGTCAAATTGACTTGGTCAATTCGGATTAAACTAAACATAATAAATCCAGAAATTTCAGAAAATACTTAAAACATTGGAAAATCATAGAAAATTAACCATAACTCCGATGAAAAAACTTTGTACATGAAAGTTGCTCAGAACGACGAGACGATTCCGGATACGCAGCCTGTTCGCCTGCCACGCATCCCTAGCATAGCGAATACGCAACTTTCCCTCTCCGGTTCATCTGTCCGAAAACGTGAAACACCGGGATTACTTTCCCGAATGTTTCCCCCCTTCGCTGGTATCACATATCCCTGCGTTACGTCACCCCTAGCACAATGTATTACCGCATCTTGCTTTGTGTTACATTTGATTGCTCTGTTATTTATTGTGTTCCCCCTTCGTTACTTTTTTCCGGTAGGCTCTGAGACCGTTGCCGATACCCCTGTGATCGACTACATCGCCGACGACCCCTCCTTCTTGTCTGAACAACCAGGCAAGCCCCCCCTTGATCACCAGATATCGCCTACTCTCCTCTATACTGCTTGCATTAGAGTAGTGTAGCATGTTACTGCTTTCGTTATTCCTATCCTGATGCATAGCCTGTCTTTGATACTGCTGTTGATACCTTTACCTGCAATCCTACTGCTTAGTATAGGATGCTAGTGTTCCATCAGTGGCCCTACACTCTTGTCCGTCTGCCATGCTATATTACTGGGCCGTGATCACTTCAGGAAGTGATCGCGGGCATATACTATATACTTTACACTGTTACATTACCTGTGATACTGTTCGGAGATGGGGGCTGAAGGGGCAGGTGGCTCCATCCCGGTAGAGGTGGGCCTGGGTTCCCGACGGCCCCCGACTGTTACTTTGTGGCGGAGCGGCAGGGCAGTTCGGGGCTACCTGGGTGAGAGGTGAGCCTGGCCCTGCTGGCGTTCGCGGATACTTAACACGCTTAACGAGATCTGGGTATTTGATCTGAGTCTGGCCATTTGGTCCATACGCACTAACCAACTACGCGGGAAAGATATGGGCACTCGGCGTCGTCGTATCAGCCGAAGCACTTCTTGACGTCAGCGACTGAGTGGCGCGCGCCGCATTGGATCGTAAGCTCGCACTTGTATTAAGGGGGCTAGATCTGCTTCCGGCCGCGTACGCAACGTGCAGGTGTGCTCAGGGCGATGGGCCCAGACCCCTGCGCGCATAGGTTTAGACCGGCGTGCTGACCGCTCTGTTGTGCCTAGGTGGGGCTGCGACGTGTTGATCTTCCGAGGCCGGGCATGACCCAGGAAAGTGTGTCCAGCCAAATGGGATCAAGCGTGTTGGGTTATGTGGTGCACCCCTGCAGGGAAGTTTATCTATTCGAATAGCCGTGTCCCTCGGTAAAAGGACGACCCGGAGTTGTACCTTGACCTTATGACAACTAGAACCGGATACTTAATAAAACACACCCTTCCAAGTGCCAGATACAACCCGGTGATTGCTCTCCAACAGGGCATCGAGGAGGGGATCGCCGGGTAGGATTATGCTATGTGATGCTACTTAGAGGACTTCAGTCTACTCTCTTCTATATGCTGCAAGATGGAGGCTGCCAGAAGCGTAGTCTTCGACATGAGTAGTTATCCCCCTCTTATTCTGGCATTCTGCAGTTCAGTCCACTGATATGGCCATTTACACATATACCCATGCATATGTAGTGTAGCTCCTTGCTTGCGAGTACTTTGGATGAGTACTCACGGTTGCCTTGTTCCCCCTTTTTTTCCCTATTTCTCTACCCGATTGCTACGACCAGTTGCTGGAGTCCAGGAGCCAGACGCCACCTTCGACGACGGCTCCTACTACACCGGAGGTGCCTACTACTACGTGCATCCCGCTGATGACGACCAGGAGTAGTTAGGAGGATCCCAGGCATGAGGCCTACGCCTCTTTCGATCTGTATCCCAGTTTGTGCTAGCCTTCTTAAGGCAACTTGTTTAACTTATGTCTGTACTCAGATATTGTTGCTTCCGCTGACTCGTCTATGATCGAGCACTTGTATTCGAGCCCTCGAGGCCCCTGGCTTGTATTATGATGCTTGTATGACTTATTTTATTTGTAGAGTTGTGTTGTGATATCTTCCCGTGAGTCCCTGATCTTGATCGTACACATTTGCGTGCATGATTAGTGTACGATTGAATCGGGGGCGTCACAAGTTGGTATCAGAGACGACTGCCTGTAGGAATCCCCCTTTCACACTCCTTGGCCGAAGTCGAGTCTAGACATTATAAAAACTTTTACTAACATGGTTGTGTGTCTTACGGGCACACGTCGCCGTTTGGGTGGTAGTAGGATCTTTTTATTTCTCGACCTTCACTCTGGGACTCTGAACTCTCTTCTATTCGGGTTAAGTGATTTTGCTAAATCTAACTTTAGGTTCTTGGAAATACTTCCTCCCGGAGAGCCCCTTCAGGCCACATGATCGCCTGCTGCAACAGAAGATTCTGACAATACTCTCTGATGTTTCCCCGGGACTTTTGTGTCCTTCGCCGTTGCAATTCCATACCACCGATAAGTCCCTATGGAAAGCTACATACACTTGTCGTCCATAACTTCATTCCCAGTTGATCTTGTTATTACAAGATACCTCGGAAATTCTCTCTATTTTTCCGAAAATACTTTGTGCCTACTGCCTAGCAGTTCATTATCCACATATACACCCCTACGGATAATTCTCGCACTTATCGGGTATCCGCTCATTCCCAGTTGTTCAGGTGTTTCGCCAAAGACTTCAAAATATCGTTCGATCTTCCGAAAACCCCGAGCAACCTATTGCTCTTGAAATTCTCGCTTGCTTGCATTATGGTTAATCCCATAAGTTTCGTAATCTTATTGGCCTCCCTTGTCTTTATCATTTTAAGTCCGTTGATTCAATATGTTGAGGATGCTCGCATTCCTCAGTCAAATCCTAGGATTCATCCTTCCGGCTCAGACGTCAATTGGATATGAGCTGGTTCTTGACCAATCAATGCCTTGATCGTTTGTGCTTCCAAGTCTGTTGAACTTATTCATTTTCGATCAGAACGATTGCTTCTGATCCCTTGATTTGGAGATCATAAAGTTTCTTTGCATTAAGCTTTGAATTAGTCAGTTGTTTCTATAACCCGATGCCATGGCATTCCTTCTTCCTTTGATTGAGTACCGATACTCACATCAGTCCCGTTGTGGATCGCCATACCCATTGCCGGGTTATTATCCGACAAGGTCCTTCACAACCAAAATTCTTGTGAGTTCTTTACCTGATACATAATGCCCTTAGTAAATTGTATCATCTGCTTGGCCAACCATGCTCTGCTTTCGAGCTGGTCGTATTTACTATTGAAGCTTGTGGTATATGTTTCCACGATACCCCGACGGGTTGAACCTATGCCTTCCTTTATATGTGTGAGCTCGGAAGTTTTCACGAGTCATACTCATCTGGTATTTCACCAGATAAAACTTTCAACACTAATGCCTTTATCAAAGCGAAAAGTGAATGGAAGGTTATACATTGAAGAAGTGGGAGTCGACCTTGAACTTTCTGTTCATGCCCATGGAAACGATGTAGATCTTATCATTAAAGCTTTTATTAAATTAATTATTCCCTTGGTATAAGTTCATCTTATCTCTGGGATCTGGCCTTATGCAATCGTGGTTCCGACCATGTTCTCCTTTAAATAACATTTCTCGTGCAAGTTTAAGCATTTGTCTTCTGTAGAGCAATACCCTAGTCCAATCTCTACTTTGATCTGTCGTCGAGCATTACCCCCCTGGTATCTCGAGATTATCATGGAACTACATAACCTCTTATGAGTTCTTCATCAGGTATTACATTCTCACGGACTCCAATTTTTCACGGGCTTTGAGTTATGAAACACTCAAGGACACCGATAACGGAATCGAGTCCGCACTCTGATTCAATAACTCTAAGTAATTTTCGTTGCTTACGAGTTTAATAATCCTTCCAGTCATCCCAAGCCTGATCGACTATATCATTATCGTGCTAAATTTTAACTGTGCCACCTGGTCCTTATTCCCGGAGCACAACTTTTGACGTTGAGCTAAGCTTACGTCGATTTTCCTCGTCATATCATTTCGCCTTGAACAGCAAGCTCGATTTCGAATTTGTGCCGTGCTAGTGGTCTAATTAACCTTCACTTCATCATTCGTTTGACTTGATGTCATCATCGATCGATTACATCTTCATGAAATCTCTCGACAAATGTGTCGTGATCATCATCAACAATTTGAGCTCCTCCAGAATATCAATTGAATTCATGAAGAGAAATACCATCCTTGCCCTCGATGAGTCGTGTTATCATCGGCCACTTTATTGCCTTCCCTCCGACACAAACTTGTTCGTGTTTTGTGTTATACCTTGAGTTCGTTGCTATGTTCTTCTTTACATTGGAGAATTACCACCTTATATGTGAAGAATGTCGTGGGGATTTCAACACCTCTTAAGAATTCTTGGTATAGTGTTATTTCTCACCATCACCATTCTAACATTGATCATGCTACCTAAGCCCATATTATGGGTGCACTTTTTAACCAATATTTAATTGTGTATGTTTTCCTCGAACATACATCATTATACCATTGGATCTGGCAAATGTTATCTCCTTGTTCACATAATTGTGGACATCCATGTTTTGTTAATCTTGATGAATTGTCGCTGAGTCCATCAGCCACCCCCCTCATCCTCTCCTTGGTTTGATGATGATGAACCCTTGTCTTGGAACTCGCTTCCATAGTTCATTTCCCGAGAATCTTATGATGTCTTCTCATCAATTCGTGTCGCACCTTTTTATCTCAGGATCCTGAGTCTGAGGTATCCTGGCACCAATCAGATCTGAATCTCGGTCAGATATGATGGTTGGAATATATTTCCAGGAGTTATACAATGGTCTTTATGTGACCCGGTAAGGTGATGTCGTGCCTAGCACACCTGGCCGGAGGCCCTATTGTTATAGTTTCCTTTTCAGCAAGGCTATCCTTTCTTCCATGAGGAAATTGTAAGACTTATTCTATAAGTTGTTCCTGATGGATCCTTTTTGTTTCCAATGTCTGATCTTCACCTGTTGACCATGTCAATGCTATCTCGAAGCATGTCTATGGTACTCCGATTTTCAACAGGAACATTTGAAGCCCAATGTTAAATGCTTCGTGCTCAATTATCCAAACACCGCTGTATGGGTAATGTCATGAAAATTCTCTCCCGTACCTAAAGAGTTTTCTACATTATATCCTGTCATGGATATCATGCTCTGCTTATCATTGGGGAGGATATACCCCTGAAATATCTGATAATCATATTTTCCTTTCCATTATTTGGTTTAACCTTTCTGGTGATCATTTTGGTCTAAGCAGTATTAATATCCCTACTTATGTAAACACCTCGTTGTACCACTCTGTCAGAAAGACCCTGTTACTTTTGTTGATGACATTCCGGTAACCACCGATGGATGAGAACTTTGCCTACTGGTCCGCCTCGTTCAACGAGCAGGAAAATGGTTCTCTTCGTCCCTCGCCCTTGGTACCTATATTGTTGCCGACATGACGACAGACTATCCTCTGACATGCCTTGCTTACACGATCATGCAAGATATCACCAACCTTCCTACTTTTAACCACATGGTGGGCCCATAACCCACAGTTCCACAGGATCGAAACCCGACTCTTCTGTACACCCCTGTTCCCAAAGTTATTCCACCCGCTTGGCTTCGTATGTAATTCACGGGCCACCTTCCTAGTGATCTATTCTGGTATCAGACGCAATACTTTCCCATTGCTCTGAACCCCTTTCACATTTCGTAATCAGGCAACGAACGATTGCCTATGCGCTTGAAACTTCTATTTTGCACCTTCTTACTTTGCTCTCGACATCTTCTTAAGTTTCAATTCGAGAGTTACTTTCCGCCACCTTCCCCGATGTTATCGACCAGATAGTCGACCTTGCAAAGGTCTGTTCTCCCGGAATGCCCACCCTTTATTCTTTCGTAAATACGATGGAGTTCCCGAAGAAAGGATGCCGACTTCATCATGATGATCTGAAACAGCAGAATGAAGACATCAATGTAATGGATCAACCTCTTCGAGAAGAACAACCAAGACCAAGAACACTCCCTAGAATTTCGTAACCCGAACCTTCCCCCCTTTACTTCCCTCTTAAATCTCGGGACGAGATTTCTTGTAGTGGATGAGAATTGTGACGCCCGGATAATTAAGCCACAGTAATTCCCTGCTAATGGTGCTACGTCATCATGATTACTGTTGTTAAACTCGGGTTGGTTCGAATCCGATCCAAATTTCAAATTTAAATTAAAGTAAAAAATAAAAGTTTTCAAACACAAAATCTAAATTGTTCAAAGTGTGGCAAATAATCATTGGTTATTTGTCATGTTGGAACCAACCTCTTTTGGATTCCCAGGTGCCCCTGGAAATTTATTTAGTGGTCCAGTAGCATTTAAAATTGGCCTTTCCAATTTCTAAAAATGGCTAGACAACTCCTTTTGGCCCCAAACTTTTGGTCCCATCTAATAGTGTTGTGCTTGATTTAAGTGTAAAGTTTTACAAGTAACAAAGCTCATTCGGTAGCTAGAATAAATAGAAAACAGTAGCGGCAATGTAAAACAATAAAAAAATAGAAAGTAATAAAGCCTATTGTGCCACTGGGCCATAAGTGGCCTCAGCACACAAGGCCCAGCCCACCAAGAGCCATCCTCCTCGCTGTTCACAACAGGAGGTCGTGGCACGCATCCGACCACCATGGCCGCAGCTGTGGATGCGTGTTGGGCTTACCCCGGCGCCTACTTGACGACCCGAGCTCCCCTTTCTCTGCCTGGTAACCCTAGTCCCCAAATCCCCTCTCCCTCGCTCATATCCGACGACCTGGACGAGGCCGAACTCGCGGTCGTCGTCATCGCCGTCGATCCCGCGGCCACCGGTCTCCATTTGTCGCGCCAAGACGTCGAGGAGCTCCGCCATCATCGTCTCCATCGCCCTCGCCTTTCGCTTGGAGCTCGGCCGACCTGCTGCCTCGCCATCGCGCGGTCTTCTCCGCCACGGCTGCCGCATCTCGTCGACGAGCGCGACGCGTCCGGCCACCCCTGCGCCTTCCAACCATGTCCACGAGCTCCACCGTGAGTTCCTCTCCTGATCCCCCTTTTCCCCTGCTCGATCCGCGCCGTAGCCGTCGTCCCCGATCTTATCTTGGCCGCGGCCGTGGACCTGCTCCCGCGCGCGCCTGCCCGCGCCCAGCCCCGCGTCCAGCGGCGCCCCTGCCTGCGCGCTTGTGCGCCTCACCCATGCCCCACGTCTACCCCGTACACGCGCGCCCGTGCGCTGTTGCTCGTTTTGCTTGACCGCTGCTTGCCGCTCCACTGATGCTAGTTGCTGCTGCTACTCTACTTCTGCTGCTGCTCATGGCGTCGCCCATGTCTGGCCTCGAGGTCGCCTGCTGCCGCTACTAGCGTTGCTCCGCTACTGGTGCTGCTGCTTGCCGCTACGCCGACGTCGCTCGCCCCTGCTGCTACTAGCGCGGTGAACTGATGCTGCTCAAGCTGCTGCTCTGCTGCTGCTTGCATGCTTCTACCCGCTACCCCTTGTACAAATACTGATGAATACTCTAGCTATGGTTAGCTTTATGGATATTGCACTGATTAGCCCTTTGTTCAGTTCCTAAACAGCGACCAAATAATTGTTAACAGATCTAAGAAAAATATGGGCAGGTAGAACACCTGACAAACTCCATTTTATTCCACTGGACCAAATCCTTTTGATGCCTGGATTAAATCCTATCAAAATCGCAAAATGCTTTGTTTTGTTAAAAGGGAACACAAGTAACTCCTAGCTACGTGCACTGTGTGTGTGCGTGTGTGTGTGTGGCCGATGTGCCATGTGTGTGGGGCTGCCCCAAAATTAGTTTAGGTCTAATTTAATTAGATGGATTAGTTTTAGGATTATTTTTACCCCTTAGCTAGTTTTATTAGTGCTAAGTTACTTTAGTAGTAGATGACATGTGGGTCCTCATTTAGATAAGTTAGGTTTATTTATTTGTTTAGGAAAATAGTCTATGACATGTGGGCCACACATGCCCTTTTGACTAGTCAAATTGACTTGGTCAATTCGGATTAAACTAAACATAATAAATCCAGAAATTTCAGAAAATACTTAAAACATTGGAAAATCATAGAAAATTAACCATAACTCCGATGAAAAAACTTTGTACATGAAAGTTGCTCAGAACGACGAGACGATTCCGGATACGCAGCCTGTTCGCCTGCCACGCATCCCTAGCATAGCGAATACGCAATTTTCCCTCTCCGGTTCATCTGTCCGAAAACGTGAAACACCGGGATTACTTTCCCGGATGTTTCCCCCCTTCGCAGGTATCACATATCCCTGCGTTACGTCACCCCTAGCACAACGTATTACCGCATCTTGCTTTGTGTTACATTTGATTGCTCTGTTATTTATTGTGTTCCCCCTCCGTTACTTTTTTCCGGCAGGCTCTGAGACCGTTGCCGATACCCCTGTGATCGGCTACATCGCCGACGACCCCTCCTTCTTGTCTGAACAACCAGGCAAGCCCCCCCCTTGATCACCAGATATCGCCTACTCTCCTCTATACTGCTTGCATTAGAGTAGTGTAGCATGTTACTGCTTTCGTTATTCCTATCCTGATGCATAGCCTGTCTTTGATACTGCTGTTGATACATTTACCTGCAATCCTACTGCTTAGTATACGATGCTAGTGTTCCATCAGTGGCCCTACACTCTTGTCCGTCTGCCATGCTATATTACTAGGCCGTGATCACTTCGAAAAGTGACCGCGGGCATATACTATATACTTTACACTGTTACATTACCTGTGATACTGTTCGGAGATGGGGGCTGAAGGGGCAGGTGGCTCCATCCCGGTAGAGGTGGGCCTGGGTTCCCGATGGCCCCCGACTGTTACTTTGTGGCGGAGCGGCAGGGCAGTTCGGGGCTACCTGGGTGAGAGGTGAGCCTGGCCCTGTTGGCGTTCGCGGATACTTAACACGCTTAACGAGATCTGGGTATTTGATCTGAGTCTGGCCATTTGGTCTATACGCACTAACCAACTATGCGGGAAAGATATGGGCACTCGGCGTCGTCGTATCAGCCGAAGCACTTCTTGACGTCAGCGACTGAGTGGCGCGCGCCGCATTGGATCGTAAGCTCGCACTTGTATTAAGGGGGCTAGATCTGCTTCCGGCCGCGTACGCAACGTGCAGGTGTGCTCAGGGCGATGGGCCCAGACCCCTGCGCGCATAGGTTTAGACCGGCGTGCTGACCGCTCTATTGTGCCTAGGTGGGGCTGCGACGTGTTGATCTTCCGAGGCCGGACATGACCCAGGAAAGTGTGTCCGACCAAATGGGATCAAGCGTGTTGGGTTATGTGGTGCACCCCTGCAGGGAAGTTTATCTATTCGAATAGCCGTGTCCCTCGGTAAAAGGACGACCCGGAGTTGTACCTTGACCTTATGACAACTAGAACCGGATACTTAATAAAACACACCCTTCCAAGTGCCAGATACAACCAGGTGATTGCTCTCCAACAGGGCATCAAGGAGGGGATCGCCGGGTAGGATTATGCTATGCGATGCTACTTAGAGGACTTCAGTCTACTCTCTTCTATATGCTGCAAGATGGAGGCTGCCAGAAGCATAGTCTTCGACAGGAGTAGTTATCCCCCTCTTATTCTAGCATTCTGCAGTTCAGTCCACTGATATGGCCCTTTACACATATACCCATGCATATGTAGTGTAGCTCCTTGCTTGCGAGTACTTTGGATGAGTACTCACGGTTGCCTTGTTCCCCCTTTTTCCCCTATTTCTCTACCCGATTGCTGCGACCAGTTGCTGGAGTCCAGGAGCCAGACGCCACCTTCGACGACGGCTCCTACTACACCGGAGGTGCCTACTACTACGTGCAGCCCGCTGATGACGACCAGGAGTAGTTAGGAGGATCCCAGGCATGAGGCCTGCGCCTCTTTCGATCTGTATCCCAGTTTGTGCTAGCCTTCTTAAGGCAACTTGTTTAACTTATGTCTGTACTCAGATATTGTTGCTTCCGCTGACTCGTCTATGATCGAGCACTTGTATTCGAGCCCTCGAGGCCCCTGGCTTGTATTATGATGCTTGTATGACTTATTTTATTTGTAGAGTTGTGTTGTGATATCTTCCCGTGAGTCCCTGATCTTGATCGTACACATTTACGTGCATGATTAGTGTACGATTGAATCGGGGGCGTCACAAGTATATAAGAACAATGAACCCGAGCTCGACTTTGAAATAAAAACAAATCGTTTTTCTTCACTTATGGGTGGCATAGTGAGTAATTTATGACTACTTTGAGGGCAATTTTTGTGACGTACCGTCAGAAGCAATAGTCCCTTTATTATTAGATAAACCTGTAGATACAAAGTACCATGGTTTTAATATAACAACGTTTTTCCAGAGTACTCACAATACAGAGGGCCTGCTTGGCTACACGAGAAAACAGAGTGAAGTCTCCTTCACCGGAGTCTGATACGTCTCCAACATATCTATAATTTTTAATTGTTCCATGATGTTATATTATCATTCTTGAATGTTCTACAATCATTTTATAGTCATTTTATATCATTTTTGGTACTAACCTATTGACATAGTACCAAGTGCCAGTTGCTGTCTTTTGCATATTTTTTACATTGCAGGTAATCAATACCAAACGGAGTTCAAACGCAACGAAATTTTTTGTGAATTTTTTTACCATAAGACATCCAGTGGGCCAAAGAAGTATCAAAGAGGGAACCCGAGGTGAGCACAAGACACCAGGGCGCGCCTGGAGGCCCAGGCGCACCCTGGTGGGTTGTGCCCACCTCAGTGGCCTCCAACACTGCCTCTTTGCTATATAAATACCCCAATATTCCAGAAACCCCAGGGGAGTCGATAAAAATCAATTCTAGCCGCCGCAAGTTCCAGAACCACCAGATCCAATCTAGACACCATCACGGAGGGGTTCATCATGTCCATTGGTGCCTCTTCGATGATGTGTGAGTAGTTCATTGTAGACCTACGGGTCCGTAGTTAGTAGCTAGATCCTCTCTCTCTCTTTTGATTCTCAATACAATGGTCTCTTGGAGATCCATATGATGTAACCCTTTTTGCAGTGTGTTTGTTGGGATCGATGAACTTTGAGTTTATCATCAGATTTTTCTTTTTATCCATGAAAATTATTTGAGTCTTCTTTGATCTCTTATATGCATGATTGCTTATAGCCTCGTTTTTCTTCTCCCATATTTGAGTTTTTTTGGCCAACTTGATCTATTTATCTTGCAATGGGAAGAGGTGCTTTGTGATGGGTTTGATCTTACAGTGCTTGATCCCAGTGACAGAAGGGGAACCGACACATATTTATCGTTGCTATTAAGGATAACAAGGTGTGGTATATTTTTACATAAGTCATCGTTCTTATTGCATTACTCCATTTGTCCATGAACTTAATACACTAGATGCATGCTGGATAGCGGTCGATGTGTGGAGTAATAGTAGTAGATGCAGGCAGGAGTCGGTATACTAATCTTGGACGTGACGCCTATGTAATGATCATTGCCTGGATATCATCATTATTATTTGAAGTTTTATCAATTTCCCAACAGTAATTCGTTTACCCACCGTTTGCTATTTTTGTCGACAGAAGCCACTAGCGAAATCTACGGCCCCCGGTCTCTTCTTTATTATTTTGCCTTTGCGATATATTTTTATTCGCTTTTATTTTTAGATATATATTTTCAAAAACCCAAAAATACCTTGCTGCAATTTATTCTTATTTATTTTAGCTCGCGTTCCCGCGAGATCTATCTATCCAATCTATCATATTTTTATCCCGTCTACTTGCCAATTTCTGGCGTGGTTGCCCAAAAGGGATTGACAACCCCTTTAATAGTCGGGTTGCGAGTATTTGTTATTTGTGTGTAGGTGCCGTTCATGTAGTGTTGCGTGGTTCTCCTACTGGTTCGATAACCTTGGTCTCATCACTGAGGGAAATACCTACCATTGATGTGCTGCATCATCCCTTCCTCTTTAAGGAAATACCGACGTAGTTCACACAGACATCAAAAGGAATTTCTGGCGCCGTTGCCGGGGAGACATCATCAACATCTACCATGTTCCTAATCACAAATCTCATCTCCTTGCAATTTACATTATTTGTGTAGCGACCAGACCTCAAACAGTCTGACCTCTGTGCTCAGGTGTCATCCCTGGATCAGTAATGCTGACACCACACAGTACTTTGAAGGATTTATAACAGAGTAGCAATCACACACTTATTACAACGAATGTCTCAAAGAGAACCTATTACAATAAATATGACTTAAGGCCATCTAATAATGATAACAACGACAGGCTTGGAAGATAAGCGAGTCCGTCAACTCCAACGGCATCACTGAGTATAGAACCACGACCTAAAGGGCACCTTACTCGTCGTCTGAAAAGTCTGCAACATGAAATGTTGCAGCTCGAAACGGGTCAGCACATGGAATATGCTGGCAATGTAACACATAGAGAGTAATGAAAGAATAGCCTATACTACATGCATATTTGGCTGGTGGAAAGCTCTATGATTACAGTTTTGCGTAAAGCCAATTTTTCCCTACTGCAAAGGAATAAATTTATTTAACTACCATGATGGTTGTTAAACATTGAGAATGGTTGACAGCATCCTCAATCCCAATTAAAGTAATCATCATTAAAACCCAACAATATTAATTTAGTAGTAACATGATGAGATTCACATGATATCCAAATACTAGATACTCAAAACGTCCATAACCGGGGACAAGGCTAACCATGATCAGTTTGTACACTCTACAGAGGTTTGCGCACTTTTCCGCACAAGACTCGATCACCTCCGTTGGATTCCTCACACTACATGATGTTTGAGAAACGGATGACCGAGACATAGTCTTTTAGAAGCGCTAGCACCTTACGATGGATAGACCGGTACACCTACTTTCCCCTACATCTGCTAGTCTACCCTGTAAGAGTTTGCACGACTTAATCAACTATGCCAGAGCCCATAATGGCTTGTGGCTACACACGGAAGTTCCTAGCATGAATAATCTCATGATCCCTTTGAGCCTGGGTGGCGGTCCATAAAGAAAAACAACAGGCAATCCTGGGATACCCAGGTACCTCAATCCACCCAGATGTGTGTTTAAGTTACCACCTTAGATAAACCATTAAATTAACAAACTCACATCTGTCATGGATATCACTCACCCAATCCACGTCTACTAGCATAGCATGGCATAATAAGCAAACGTAGAAGTAACTCCCAAAGGTTGATAATAAAACAGGTAATAGGTACTACCTCAACTACTTCCCATCCCACAATTTAATTAGATACTAATCATGCAATGTTTGAGGATTGATCTAATGCAATAAAACTGGGTAGTAAAAGAGGTATGATCAAAGTGTTACTTGCCTTGCTGATGATCCGCGAAACCTAGAGATTCGAAGTAACAGGCGGCGCACTCCGGGTATTCTATCGCAGACAAACAAACAAGCATACAATAAGTACTCATCTAATGCACAGGTAAAACTCGAATAAGAGATCTAACCAGAAAGTTCAACTTAAGAACTCCGGTTTGCAAAAAGAATCAAATCGAACGAAGCAACGGAAGTCAAACGGCGAAAGAAAACAACTTTGTTCTACTAATCTGGATCTAAGTCAAATTTTACAGAAGCAAAAACTTGTTTAAGTTGATTAAACAGATAGGGGGTTTCGAGACGAAACTCCAGGCGCTTGAATCGCCCGATTCCGATAAACGAGCGAAAAGTTATACTACAACGAAAATCGGATCAGAAATCGCGATCAGAAAATAATCGCGGAAAATCCGAGAAAAAGAAAAACGACGAACGGATTAACGAACGAACGTTCGTTATCCAGATCTAAACGATGAACACGTTCGTTAAAACGAACGAACGAGCGAACACTCGCTATTTAACCTAAACCGAAGATAAAAACCGATCTAATAAAAAAAACGGAAATCTAAAAAAACCCGATGAAAACCGACGAAAAACCGATCGGGTTAAAAAAACCGGTGGCACGGGATTCGAGGCGAGGCGAACCTCGGGCGGCGTGCGGCGGCGCGTGCGGGCGGCATCGGCGCGGGTGCGGGGCTGGGGCGGCGGCTCGGGCTAGGGTTTGCCCCGGGTGGGCTGCCCCGACTTATAAGGGCTAGTCGGGCCGGAGTCCCGGTCGGACACGGCCCATAGATTGTTTTTTTTTAAATAATTATGCGCAGAAGAAAAATAAAAAGAAATACTAAACTGACTCCAAAAATCCCGAAATAAATTTTCCCCGACTTCTAAAATCAAGCCATACAAAGTGAACATTTATTTGGGGCCAATATGCAATTTTGAAAAACGCATATTTTTCCTAAATTCAAATAAAAATAGCGAGAAACTCCGAAATAAAATCTTATTTGATTTTATTATTAAATCCTCAATATTTATTTATTTTGGGAAAGTCATTTTATTCCCTCTCTCATATTTTTTTGTAATAGAAATAATTGATGATAAAATAAATAAAATCAAATGATCCTATTCTCAAATTTTGAGGAAACTCAAATATGAAAATAACGAATTCCCCAACTCGCTCCAAGGGTCCTTGAGTTGCGTAGAATTTCTTGGATCAAAACTAAAAGCAAATAAAATATGATATGCAATGATGATCTAATGTATAACATTCCAAATTGAAAATTTGGGATGTTACAAACCTACCCCCCTTAAGATGAATCTCTCCCTCGAGATTCGGGTTGGCTAGAAAATAGGTGAGGGTGGTCCTTGAGCAAATCTTCTTCTCGTTCCCAGGTGGCTTCGTCCTTCGTGTGGTGGCTCCACTGAACTTTACAGAACTTGATAACCTTGCTGCGAGTGACTCGGCTGGCAAACTCGAGAATCTTAACTGGTTTCTCCTCGTAGGTCAAATTGTTATCCAACTGAATTGCTTCCAATGACACTATGTCTCTCAAAGGTATGTCAGCCATCTCCGCGTGGCACTTCTTCAACTGAGAAACGTGGAACACATCATGAACTCCTGACAATCCTTCGGGCAATTCCAACTTGTAGGCCACTTCTCCCATACGCTCCAAAACTCGATATGGTCCTACAAATCATGGCGCTAACTTTCCCTTAACACCAAAACGCTTAATTCCTCATAGTGGAGATACTCGAAGATAAACTCTGTCTCCAACTTCGTAAACTGTCTCCTTGCGTTTAGAATATGCGTAGCTCTTCTGCCTGGACTGGGGTACCTTGAGCCTATCGCGAATCAACTTCACCTTCTGTTCAGACTCCTTAATCAAATCAGGTCCAAACAACTGGCGGTCTTCAACTTCGTCCCACGACAATGGTGTCCTGCACCTCCTTCCGTACAAGGCTTCGAAAGGGGCCATTTTCAAGCTGGCTTGGTAACTGTTGTTGTAAGAGAACTCTGCATATGGCAAATTGTCGTCCCAACTAGATCTGTAATCTAGCGCACAAGCTCTCAGCATATCCTCCAAAATCTGATTGACTCTTTCGGTCTGTCCATCTGTCTGTGGATGAAAAGCTGTACTGAACTCTAGCCTGGTACCCAAAGTTTCGTGCAACTGCTTCCAGAACTTTGAGGTAAACTGGGTTCCTCTGTCTGATACGATACTCCTCGGAACTCCATGCAGACATACGATCCTGGTCATGTATATCTTTGCCAACTTAGCACTGGTGTAAGTGGTCTTTACCGGGATGAAATGAGCTACCTTCGTCAATCTATCAACTACAACCCAATTCGAGTCATAGCCGGAACGAGTCCTTGGTAATCCCGTGATAAAATCCATGCCTAGCTTATCCCACTTCCATTCGCGTATCGGCAATGGCTGCAACAATCCTGCTGGCTTCTGATGCTCTGCCTTTACTCTCTGACATACATCACAAACTGCTACATACTCTGCAATATCTTTCTTCGTTCCGGTCCACCAGAAAGTATCCTTCAAATCCAAATACATCTTGGTATTTCCTGGGTGAATCGAATAGGGTGAATCATGTGCCTCTTGCAGAATCAACTTCCCGATCTCCGGGTCATTGGGCACATAAACACGGTTTTCAAACCATAGGGTGTCGTGCTCATCCTCACGAAATCCTTTAGCCTTTCCTTCGCTAATTTTCTCCTTTATAGAGGCAATCTCCTTGTCAGTCTTCTGAGCTTCTCTGATTTTATCCATCAAAGTTGACCGAATCTCCAATGCTGCTACATAGCCTCTCGGAACTATTTCCAAACATAGCTCACGAAGATCCTCGGCTAACTCCTTTGGCAATTCCCCCGTCATTAGCGTATTGACATGGCTCTTACGGCTCAATATGTCAGCTACTACATTAGCCTTTCCGGGATGGTAATGCAATCTCATATCATAATCCTTGATGAGCTCCAACCATCTCCTTTGTCTAAGGTTCAACTCCTTCTGCGTGAAAATGTACTTCAAACTCTTGTGATCCGTGTACACATCACAATGGTTTCCAATGAGGAAATGTCTCCATGTTTTTAATGCATGCACTACGGCTGCTAACTCCAAGTCATGCGTGGCATAATTCAGTTCGTGAGGCTTCAGTTGTCGTGAAGCATACGAAACAACTCTTCCCTCCTGCATAAGCACTGCTCCAAGTCCTCGACGTGAAGCGTCGCAATATACCTCATAATCCTTGGTCTGGTCTGGCAAAATCAACACTGGTGAGGTAACCAAACGTTTCTTCAATTCCTGGAAACTAGCCTCACACTCCTCAGTCCATATGAATTTGGTATCCTTCTTCAACAACTCTGTCATAGGCTTTGCAATCTTTGAGAAATTCTCAATAAATCTCCGGTAGCATCCTGCGAGTCCAAGAAAACTCCGGATCTCTCCAACTGTTGTTGGTGCTTCCCAATTGGTCACAGTGATAACCTTTGTGGGGTCAACTGCTATTCCTTCTCCGGATATAACGTGTCTGAGGAATCATACTTCCTTCAACCAAAACTCACATTTGCTGAACTTGGCGTATAACTGGTGTTCTCTGAGTTTCTCCAGTACCAATCGCAAATGTTCTTTATGCTCTTCTTCATTCTTCGAGTAAACAAGAATATCATCAATGAACACTACGACGAACTTATCCAAAAACTCCATAAACACTTTGTTCATCATGTTCATAAAATAGGCAGGTGCGTTAGTCAGACCAAATGACATAACGGTGTACTCATACAGTCCATATCTTGTGGTGAAAGCTGTCTTAGGTATGTCTTGCTCTCGAATCTTCAACTAATGGTACCCTGATCGCAAATCGATCTTGGAAAACACTTTAGCTCCTTGCAAACGATCAAACAGATCATTGATCATTGGTAGCGGGTACTTGTTCTTGATTGTTACCTCGTTCAATCCACGATAATCAACAACCATCCTTAACGATCCATCCTTCTTCTCCACTAGAAGTACTGGTGATCCCCAAGGCGACAAACTTGGGCGAATGTAACCTTTATCCAGTAACTCCTTAATCTGCTTCTTAATCTCCTCCAAATCATTTGCGGGCATCCTGTATGGTCTCTTCGATATTGGCCCAGTGCCTGGCAAAAGCTCAATCAAAAACTCAATATCTCTATCCGGTGGCATGCCTGGCAACTCTTCTGGAAATACGTCAGGGAAATCCTTTACCACTAGTACTTCCTCTTGCACAACTCCTGATAAGGAATTTACTTGTGTCCTGTTTGGCGCATGCCGGGATACATACTTGATCCTTCTTCCTTCCGGCGTTGTGAGCAAAATTGTCTTACTTGCGCAATCGATGTTTCCTCCATACATCGACAGCCAATCCATACCAAGAATTACATCCAAACCTTGGGATTCTAGAATAATTAAATCTGTTGGGAAAACATGCCTTCCTATACTCAATGGCACTTGAAAACATCCTTGGCTGGCCATGTACTCCCCTCCTGGTGAGCTTACTATCATAGGTATTTTGAGAATCCTAGTGGGCAGGCTATACTTTTCCACAAATCCCCTTGATATGTATGAATGCGATGCACCAGTATCAAAAAGAACGAGTGCAGTAAAAGACTTAACCAAAAACTTACCGATTACTGCATCAGGCTGAGCTTCAACCTCCTCCACATTAACGTGGTTCACTTGTCCCCTGTTGAAAGGGTTCGGCTTCTTTCCAGAGCTTCCATTGCCATTCTGGCCTTCAGGACATTCATTGGAATAATGTCCGGTTTTTGAACACTTGAAACAGGTGACTTGGCTCAGATCTCTCTTGGCTGGGGTTGATGGGGTGGTATGGTTCTGGCCGTCGCTTCCTCCATTCCCATTACCATTCTTGGGTCCATTATGGTTGTGCGAGCTACCTCCTCCATGGGTATGCTGAAAATGAACTCCCGGTTTAGGGGTAAGACGGGGCTTCTGCTGAGCTCCTGAATTATACTTCCCCTGTCCATACTTCCTCTTGCGGTTTTCAATCTGCTGCTGCTTCCACTCAATCATAAGAGCACGATCTACCAACTCCTGGTAGTTGTTGAAGCTTGCTACCATCAACTGCATACTCAGCTCGTCATTCAGTCCTTCCAGAAACTTCTCCTGCTTAGCTGCATCTGTAGCAACGTCATCGGGGGCATAACGTGCTAGCTTACTAAAGTCATCCACATACTGGCCAACTGTCCGTCCTCCTTGGTGCAATTTGCGAAACTCACGCTTCTTCATGGCCATAGCTCCTGCTGAAACATGGGCAGTACAGAAAGCTTGCTGAAATGATCCCATGTGACAGTGTCTACAGGGTAAGTGGCTGTAAAATTCTCCCACCATGCTGTTGCGGTCCTTCAAGCTGATGTGCGACAAATTTCACTTTTTCCCCATCTGTACATCCTGCAGTAGTCAACTCCCTCCCTGTCTTGTGGAGCCAATCATCTGCTACTATCGGCTCGATGCTACTAGAGAACACCAGCGGATTCAGCCTAAGAAAACGGGTTAAGTGATCAACAGGTGGTGGCGGCGGTGTGTTGTTGTTGTTCTGGTTCTGGACTAACAACTGCATCAAGGCATTCTGCTGCTGGATCAACTGAGTGAGCTCCGGTGGGAAAGCAAATCCATTGTCACGTCTCGGAGGCATCTGAGGGTTTAGAAAAGATGAGAGTTAAGAATAGAATGAGGTCTAAAGAGAAAACACTACCCAAATGCACATGAGACAAATGCACACAAAATCACTTCATTCAATCAAACAAGGGCATACAATCGGTCTAGAACTATCGCAAAAGTGTGTGGACTATACTATGTACATGGTGGAACACTACTATTGTTGTGGTAGTCTACTAGAAAAACTGCTCCGATGAAGACTCCATGATATCTGCTCCAGCTTCGTATTTGAAATCATCATCACTAGGATTGGAATCAGTGTCATCGATGATGATGTAATTATCTGGACAGGTGCAATCTTCATCTTCTCCTCCGGGTGCTGAGTTCCCCATGAGTTCTTCAATCTTCTCCTTAAGGTCGCCGTTTTGTCTCACTAGAGCTACAATCTCATCCATGTAGTCCTTGCAAGTGGCCTTCAGTTCTCCTTCTAGTTCAATAATCTTGGTTTTTTGCTTTCTTCAACTCCATCATGTCTACGCACATCTGGTTCTCCTGGCGTCGAATGTGCTGGTTTAACTCCTGGATGAAAGCTGCAATGGATCTATCCTTCTTGGTGCTAACTATCTCCCATTGTTCATCTCGGCGTCCGCAAATCTGGTAAATAGTATCCTTGAGGTCTTCTTGGTAAACTTCTCCAATGCGTCCCATGGTAATGTGAGCTGCCATGCTCTTTCTCAGACTCCAGGTTGGTGCATTGAAAACACACTCTATGGGCTCCGTGACTGGCGTGAATGTCCTCCCTGGAACTTGAGCTTGAATCTTCCAACGCTCCTCTTCGGGTAAAGTGGCGTTGTAGGTCCCGGTGAAGCTTGCTATCCCAATGTTCAGGTACTTAGTGACTTCCTTCAGGTGTTGTCCAAAAGGTGTATCTTCATCCGGTTGCGTGAACTTGATCCTCGCTTCCGTCATCCTAAAAGAGTAGAAAAGATGAGGAGTCAGAAATGAGAAGAGAGTAGTGATCTAGGGCTTTAGCCTAGTGGTCGTGTCCTACAGTCAGCGTGTACTCTGATACCATCTCTGTAGCGACCAGACCTCAAACAGTCTGACCTCTGTGCTCAGGTGTCATCCCTGGATCAGTAATGCTGACACCACACAGTACTTTGAAGGATTTATAACAGAGTAGCAATCACACACTTATTACAACGAATGTCTCAAAGAGAACTTATTACAATAAATATGACTTAAGGCCATTTAATAACGATAACAGCGGAAGGCTTGGAAGATAAGCGAGTCCATCAACTCCAACGACATCACTGAGTATAGAACCACGACCTAAAGGGCACCTTACTCGTCGTCTGAAAAGTCTGCAACATGAAACGTTGCAGCCCGAAACGGGCCATCACATGGAATATGCTGGCAATGTAACACATAGAGAGTAATGAAAGAATAGCCTATACTACATGCATATTTGGCTGGTGGAAAGCTCTATGGTTACAGTTTTGCGTAAAGCCAATTTTTCCCTACTGCAAAGGAATAAATTTATTTAACTATCATGGTGGTTGTTAAACATTGAGAATGGTTGACAGCATCCTCAATCCCAATTGAAGTAATCATCATTAAAATCCAACAATATTAATTTAGTAGTAACATGATGAGATTCACATGATATCCAAATACTAGATACTCAAAACGTCCATAACCGGGGACACGGCTAACCATGATTAGCTTGGACACTCTGCAGAGGTTTGCGCACTTTCCCCACAAGACTCGATCGCCTCCATTGGATTCCTCGCACTACATGGTGTTTGAGAAACGGATGACCGAGACATAGTCTTTCAGAAGCGCTAGCACCTTACGATGGATAGACCGGTACACCTACTTTCCCCTACATCTGCTAGTCTACCCTGTAAGAGTTCACACTACTTAATCAACTATGCCAGAGCCCATAATGGCTAGTGGCTGCACACGGAAGTTTCTAGCATGAATAATCTCATGATCCCTTTGAGCCTGGGTGGCGGTCCATAAAGAAAAACAACAGGCAATCCTGGGATACCCAGGTACCTCAATCCACCCAGATGTGTGTTTAAGTTGCCACCTTAGATAAACCATTAAATTAACAAACTCACATCTGTCATGGATATCACTCACCCAATCCACGTCTACTAGCATAGCATGGCATAATAAGCAAACGTAGAAGTAACTCCCAAAGGTTGATAGTAAAACAGGTAATAAGTACTACCTCAACTACTTCCCATCCCACAATTTAATTAGATACTAATCATGCAATGTTTGAGGATTGATCTAATGCAATAAAACTGGGTAGTAAAAGAGGTAGGATCAAAGTGTTACTTGCCTTGTTGATGATTTGTGAAACCTAGAGATTCGAAGTAATAGGCGGCGCACTCCGGGTATTCTATCGCAGACAAACAAACAAGCATACAATAAGTACTCATCTAATGCGCAGGTAAAACTCGAATAAGAGATCTAACCAGAAAGTTCAACTTAAGAACTCCGATTTGCAAAAAGAATCAAATCGAACGAAGCAACGGAAGTCAAACGGCGAAAGAAAACAACTTTGTTCTACTAATCTGGATCTAAGTCAAATTTTACAGAAGCAAAAACTTGTTTAAGTTGATTAAACGGGTAGGGGGTTTCGATACGAAACTCCAGGCGCTTGAATCGCCTGATTCCGATAAACGAGCGAAAAGTTATACTACAACGAAAATCGGATCAGAAATCGCGATCAGAAAATAATCGCGGAAAATCCGAGAAAAAGAAAAACGACGAACGGATTAACGAATGAACGTTCGTTATCCAGATCTAAACGATGAACACGTTCGTTAAAACGAACGAACGAGCGAACGCTCGCTATTTAACCTAAACCGAAGATAAAAACCGATCTAATAAAAAAAACGGAAATCTAAAAAAAAACCAACGAAAACCGACGGAAAACCTATCGGGTTAAAAAAACCGACGACACGGGATTCGAGGCGAGGCAAACCTCGGGCGGCGTGCGGCGGCGCGCCGCGGCGAGGCGGCGGCGTCCGGTGATGGCGGGCGGCGGCGGCGCGTGCGGGCGGCGTCGGCGCGGGTGCGGGGCTGGGGCGGCGGCTCGGGCTAGGGTTTGCCCCGGGTGGTCTGCCCCGGCTTATAAGGGCTAGTCGGGCCGGAGTCCCGGTCGGACACGACCCATAGGTCGGTTTGTTTTTTTTAAATAATTACGCGCAGAAGAAATATAAAAATAAATACTAAGCGGACTCGAAAAATCCCGAAACAAATTTTCCCCGACTTCTAAAATCAAGCCGGACAAAGTGAACATTTATTTAGGGCCTAAATGCAATTTTGAAAAATGCATATTTTCCCTAAATTCAAATAAAAATAGCGAAAAACTCTGAAATAAAATCTTATTTGATTTTATTATTAAATCCTCAATATTTCTTTATTTTGGGAAAGTCATTTTATTCCCTCATATTTTTTTGTAATAGAAATAATTGATGATGAAATAAATAAAATCAAATGATCCTATTCTCAAAATTTGAGGAAACTCAAATTGAAAATAACGAATTCCCCAACTCCCTCCGAGGGTCCTTGAGTTGCGTAGAATTTCTTGGATCAAAACCAAAAGCAAATAAAATATGATATGCAATGATGATCTAAAATTGAAAATTTGGGATGTTACAATTTGCCATTTTCCTCTCGTTTTTCTCTCCCCCACTTCACAAAAAATTGCCGTTTTATTCGCCCTCTTTTTCGTTCGCCGTTTTCTCGCCGGATCTATCCGTATTCTTGCTTTCTAGCCATAATGGCTAGTGTGACCACTCCTCCTTTGTCACTAGGTTTTGAAGTTTTATACTTCAAGCAACGACAAGGAGAAAATTTGAAAGACACTTGGTATAGGATAATGGAACCCTATCGTGTTTGCAACCTAAAGGGAGATACAAAGATTTTGCTTCGTAATTTTTACATAGGATTGGCTTTGCATCATAGACAACTCCTAGATTTTGCCGCTAAAGGAAATTTTATTGAGCTTGATGCTAATGTTGCCTATGAAATCTTAGAAGGAATTCTGGGGGTTCCACCTCAAACTCACCCCAGAGGGAGTTCAAATATTGGACAAACTTGGTGATTTCCACAAACATATGGTTGAATTGCAAAAATATAATGAACCCCTCAAACATCTCAATGGTAGTATCAATCGTATGAATACCTTGATTACTCTCTGCAATAAGCGATTGGATATTTTAGATCTCAAGATGGCTTCTTTTCCTGAAAATTTAGGGAAGCCTAAAGAGCCTCCCGGGTTTGAGAAAGCATGTATAAAAGTTGCCAAAACTACAAATGACAATACTTAGATCCGTGCTTTATGCCTAGCTAGGGGTGTAAAACGATAGCACTTGTTGGGAGGCAACCCAATGAATAAAACTTATTTTTGTCTTTTGCTTTCTGTTCTTGTGTGTTTGCATAATTATGCTACTGTTATGATTGTGTTTTTTGTGTTTTAGTTAGTGTTTGTGCCAAGCAAAGCCTTTAGGATCTTGTTGGGTGATAGTTGTTTTGATCTTGCTGAAAAACATAAACTTTTGCGCTCATGAAAATATTTCTCATTTTTAACAGAAGCGTGATAAAATACCAATTTTTTAAGAAGATTAATATACAAATTG
Source organism: Aegilops umbellulata (assembly GCA_032464435.1). Taxonomy (NCBI): domain Eukaryota; kingdom Viridiplantae; phylum Streptophyta; class Magnoliopsida; order Poales; family Poaceae; genus Aegilops; species Aegilops umbellulata. The sequence continues at coordinate 181,899,694 of CP136057.1, read as the reverse complement.
CTCACGTGGTCCTAATTTGTCAGAATTTTTCTAGTTTCAGAAGTATTCGAAATATCCAGATTGCTACAGACTGTTCTGTTTTTTGACAGATTCTGTTTTCTTTGTGTTGTGTGCTTGTTTTGATGATTCTATGGTTTTCTTTGAAGAGTTTTTGCCATAGAAAAGTTGGAATACAGTAGATATAATGCAAGAATAAAATATGAATGGGTTTGCAACAGTACTTATAGTAGTGATTTGCTTTCTTATACTAACGGATCTCACAAAGGTTTTGTTGAATTTTGTGTGATTGAAGTTTTTAAGTTTTGGGTGATATTACGATGGATGAAGGAATAAAGAGTAAGAAGCGCCTAAGCTTGGGTATGCCCATGGCATCCCAAGCTATTATTCAAAGATAAGCAAGCAACTAAGCTTGGGGATGCCCGAGTGGCATCCCCTCTTTCTTCTAACGACCGTCGGTATTTTACTGGAAGCTATATTTTTATTCGTCACATACTATGAGTTTTGCTTGGAGCGTCTTGTATGATATGAGTCTTTGCTTGTTTTGATTTTTGTTTTAAGTCATGAATCCTTGCTGGACACACCTATTTGAGACAGCCAAAATTATGTCATGACTTGTTAGAATTGCTCTCTATGCTTCACTTAAATCTTTATGAGCTATGGAATTGCTCTAGTGCTTCATTTATATCTTTTTGAGCACGGTGTGCTTTAGTATTTTTGAAGGAACGCTCTTTTTCTTCACTTAGATTTATTTGAGAGTTAGTAATTTTTTTTAAGAAATTCTCTCTTGCTTCACTTAAATTAATTTGAGATAAAGAATTTTATGCTCATGATCTTCACTTATATTTGTTTGAGCTTATCAAAAGCAACACATGAAAATTAGTCCCAAAGTGATAGATATCCAAGAAGAATATAATAAACTTTCATGAAGATCATTGGACAAAATAAACTTGATTCCTTGTAATAGTTCTGAGATATGATGATGTGATATGTCAGTCATGTTGATGAGTAATTATGCTTTAGTAAGAATATTGGCGTTAAGGTTTGTGATTCCCTATGCAAGCACGAAAGTCAATATTTATGCAATGAAATTACATCCTACTTGTGGTGCATTATTCGGTGTTAATTATGCTCGATGCTCGCTTATGAGATTTTTCGTTTCTTGGTTGGCCGCTTCTCAATCTTTTGCTATCCTTCATTTTGCACTAAGTATGATCACTACTTGTGCATCCAAAATCCTTTAAACCAGTTTTGCTACATGAGTCCACTATACCAACTATATGCGGTATTCTTTTGCCGTTCTAAGAAAATTTGTATGTGCCATCTCTAATTTTCAAATAAATTTATCTTTTGTGTGCTCGTACCGCTCATGAAATGATAGGGGGTGGCTAATATATTTCCATGCTAGATATGTTATTCTCAAGATGAGTGTTTATTCACTTGTCATTGAACTAGAGTAAGGCAAAGGTATTAGGGATGCCCAGTCCCAAAATGAAAAATGAATTTACTTTATGTTGTCAAATAATAAATTCCTTGGAAAGTGTTGGAAGGCACCCGTGTGTACGGCTAGCCATGGAAAGTGAAAGTATGGTTTAAAAAGGAATAAACTTTAATTTCTGTTAGGGAACCGCCTATAATGTATCTAGAATGGAAAGTATTGGGAACTACTCGATCGTTTTGGTTGACAGGAAAAGCATGCCTCCCAAAATGTTTTTATCTCTATATTTTTCGCTTTGAGCTCTGGCACCTCTACAAATCACTACTTCCCTCTGCGAAGGCCCTTTCTTTTACTTTATGCAATTTTTATTTTTATTTGAGTCTCCATCTTCTCTTATAAAAGCACCAACCAAGGGGCACTATGATCGTACTTGAGCATTAGGCGTAGCTAATGTGCGGGTGTTTTCATGAATGGATCAATGATTGAGCATAATGGGCTAGGGATAACCTATTTTAGCGTTGATATTTTGGAAGACATAGTTGCTTGTTGATATGCTTGAGTATTAAAGTCCTCATGTCAAAACTAGATTATCGCTTTGAACCATATAAAAGTCCAAATGTCCATGCTACAAAGAAAATAATATGAGATGAGCATGTTAGGCAACATTCCACGTCAAAAATTCTGTTTTTATCATTTACCTACTCGAGGACGAGCAGGAATTAAGCTTGGGGATGCTGATACGTCTCCAATGTATCTATAATTTTTTATTGTTCCATCCTGTTATATTATCATTCTTGGATGTTTTACAATCATTTTATATCATTTTTTGGTACTAATCTATTGACATAGTGCCAGGTGCCAGGTGCTGTTTTTTGCATGTTTTTTACATCGCAGGAAATCAATACCAAACGGAGTCCAAACGCAGTGAAACTTTTTGTGGATTCTTTCGGACCAGAAGACATCCAGTGGGCCAAAGAAGTACCGAAGAGGGAGCCCAAGGTGAGAACAAGACACTAGGGCGCGCCTGGAGGCCCAGGCGCGCCTTGGTGGGTTGCGGCCACCTCGGTGGCCTCCCACACCGCCTCTTTGCTCTATAAATACCCTAATATTCTAGAAACCCTAGGGGAGTCGATGAAAATCAATTCCAGCCGCTGCAAGTTCCAGAACTACTAGATCCAATCTATACACCATCACGGAGGGGTTCAGCATGTCCATTGGTGCCACTTCAATCATGCGTGATTAATTAATTGTATACCTACGGGTCCGTAGTTAGTAGCTAGATGGCTTCCTCTCTCTCTCTCTCTCTCTCTCTCTCTTGATTGTCAATACAATGGTCTCTTGGAGATCCATATGATGTAACTCTTTTTGCGGTGTGTTTGTTGGGATCCGATGAACTTTGAGTTTATGATCAGATCTATCTTTTTAACCATGAAAGTTATTTGAGTCTTCTTTGATCGCTTATATGCATGATTGCTTATAGCCTCGTTTTTGTTCTCCGATATTTGGGTTTTTTTGGCCAACTTTATCTATTTATCTTGCAATGGGACGAGGTGCTTTGTGATGGGTTCGATCTTACGGTGCTTGATCCCAGTCACAGAAGGGGAACTGACATGTATGTATTGTTGCTATTAAGGATAACAAGATGGGGTATATTTATACATAAATAGATCTTGTCTACATCATGTCATCGTTCTTATTGCATTACTCCGTTTCTCCATGAACTTAATACACTAGATGCATGCTGGATAGCGGTCGATGTGTGGAGTAATAGTAGTAGATGCAGGCAGGAGTCGGTCTACTAATCTTGGACGTGATGCCTATATAACGATTATTGACTGGATATCGTCATGATTATTTGAAGTTTTATCAATTTCCCAACAGTAATTCGTATACCCACCTTTTGTTATTTTTCTCGAGAGAAGCCACTAGTGAAATCTATGACCCCCGGGTCTCTTCTTTATTATATTTGCCTTTGCGATCTATTTTTATTTGTTTTTATTTCTAGATCTATATTTCCAAAAACCCAAAAATACCTTGCTGCAATTTATTCTTATTTATTTTATCTCGCGTTCCCGTGAGATCTATTTATCCAATCTATCATATTTTTATCCCGTCTACTTGCCAATTTCTGGCGCCGTTGCCCGGAAGGGATTGATAATCCCTTTAATATGTCGGGTTGCGAGTATTTGTTATTTGTGTGCAAGTATCGTTCATATAGTGTTGCGTGGTTCTCCTACTGGTTCGATAACCTTGGTCTCATCACTGAGGGAAATACCTACCGCTGCTGTGCTGCATCATCCCTTCCTCTTTGGGAAAAAACCGACGTAGTTCAAGCAGACATTAGAGGCACAGGAAGGTAGCAATGAGTTCGACAGCAAGAACGAACAACTGTAGATGAAAAATAGTGGATGGAAGTACCACCGTGGTGGATTAATATAATACATGGATTGATTAGACTAATGATGATTAGCGGCAGCGACCACGGCGGAGTAATTAGCTCATGGATAATGAGAACTAGTAGAAGTAGCAGGAAATAAGGATCCGTCCTTTGCAGATAGCAAGAAGAACCGAGTTGTTTAGCACAACGGGAAAGAAGATAATGACGTCAGTCCCTTTTCTTCGGTTGCTCGGGTTTTTAAAAAGAGGTCCGAGGTTTTTTTTTATGCAGAGAAACTATAGTTTGGTTTGTAGTATTAAAATCACAGTTTTTAGGGGCAACCAAACAACTCATTGTAAATAATATTATGATAATCTAAAAAACTGTAGTATTATCAAAAAACTTAGAAAATACTCTGCAATCAAAGAGGGCCTTAGTTGACAACAGTTTTTGTCGGGGTAAATGACCACGGGTAGCCTAGCCGGCTCCCCTTGGCACTTCAGAAAAAATTACGAGCCGATCCGGGCCCCAAAAAACCAAGACGTGGGGCCGCCTTTCCCCTGCCGGCTGCCTCTCAGGCCGACTGTCGGAAGGCGGCCCGGCCCTAACCCTCATGAAGAAAGCCGCGGGAGGGCCGGCTCCAAGAAGCCGGCCACGAGAAGGCCGACTCCAAGAAGCCGGCTCCCACGACGCGGTCAAGATCGTACCCTCGAAGTCCGCGTCCACATAACGGCGATGGGACGGGGCGTGGCTACAGTAAAGCCTGCCACCCCCGAAACCCGGAGCACGCCTGGCACAGTGCGCCGTACGGGGTAGCCCTGACCCGTCCGGCGCGGCACTGTTGCCATGTTGACTATGGCGCCATCCACGGCGGGCTGTCAGCACGACCCACGGGCGGTGGGCCCCTTTGGGCAGAGACACACCCGAAGGCGGCCAGACCTCCTCCAGTCGGCCCAAGACATGGCCTGCTTTCCCAAGCCGGCTTGCTCCCTCCCTCGAAGAGGGCGCCCCATTAAGAAGACAAGACGACGTGAGGCTACAATGACCGCCCGCCAGGCGGCGGCACTGTAGCCACGCTTACCTCAATAAAGCCCTCATCATCAGGATTGAGGCAATAGTAACCAGCCACTGACAAGGCCCTAGGCAGTAGGGCCTGCCTGTCGACCAAGAGGCCGGCAGCCGGCAGGGCCCACCAGCCGACGGGCCCCAGCAGCCGGCGCGGAAGCCGGCGAGCGTAGACACTGACGGCTGGGACCCGCGCCCAGCCGGATTACCATTGTACGCCCGGGGGGTAGGCCTATATAAACCCCCCGGGGCACCCATGCAAAGGGTTGATCTCATCTAGGTTTTACCACACATAGAGAGAAGAGTAGAGCTAGCCTTGCCCTTCTTCTACCTCTCGCCAAACAGCTCGAGGAGCACCTTGTAGCTACTTGTTCATCGAGTGATCATGCGGAGACCCCGCAGAGCAGCAGTAGGGGTGTTATCTCCACGGAGAGCCCCGAAGCTGGGTAAGATCCGCTGGCGTGCATGTCCTCGCCTCATCCCGCTTTCAGGCACCGGCGACGTCTTACTGGCTCCCACAAAGATAAGCCACCCATTGGCATATGTCGCACCAACCACCCGACATTTGGCGCCCACCATGGGGCCAGGTGCACCGTCGTCCGGAGACCTGTTCTGGACGGGAACCCTCTTCCTCCCCAGCGAGCGTAGCCAGCCCGGCGTGCCCGATTGCGCTTGCCACGACGCGCTGCAAGGCGTCACCAACGCCTGCGCGGCGAGCGACATCACCGATCCCCTTGGCGAGGCCCTCATCTCCGACGAGCCCGCCTACGACGCGGGCACCGACCACCTCGTCAACCTCCTCGGCCAGCTCCACGTCTCCAGCGAGCCTGATGTGGATCAGTAGTCCGTTGGCTCCACCGATCCGATGCCTGTCGACTCCGACACGACCTCGCTCGACGCCTTCCCCACCAATGTCGTGATCTACGACGACCCGCTTCCCCGAGCCGATGGTGTGACGGTGCCACCACCGAGGTGATGGTCATTAGCTACGGCGGCACTTCTGGTGAGAACGCCCACGACGCCCCGCAAGCGGCGATCCACAACTTGTCCGTCCCCGTCCCGGCCGATGCCGACGCCGAAGCACTGGAGGCTCGCCGCCTCGCCTTCCTCGCGGAGGGCCGGAAGCTAGCTTCCGTGAGACGCCTCACCAAGACCCACCAGCGCGAAGTCGACCGCGCCGCCTTCGGCACGCCACCTCCTGGCGGGCCAAGCCGAGTCAGCGTCGTCAGACAGCGCGGCGCTGTCATCGCTGACATGCTTGGAGTCGACCGCCCAGTCTATGCCACCCCACTCGAGAACCTGCGCGCCGCCCAGGCGGCCGTAGACGAGCTGGATGGACTGGGGGCCGAAGAGCTCCCCTACATGACCAGACGCATCCAGTAGCTGATCGATGCAGCCGCGCAGCGGCACGAAGCCGACGCCCGCGCGGAAAGCCCTCCACCGCGCCGAGAGCACGGCGCGACGTCCCAGACGCCGACTGCAGGTAAAACCCGCGCGCGACATGAGAAAGAGCCAGCTGCCAGCCGAAGCCGAACCCGGATCTCCATCGAGCAAGAGCAGAAGGCCACCTCGAGCCGTGGAGCGGCGGGGCAACCCGCCTCCGCCTTCGCCTCGTGGGGAAAGGTATCCCACCCCGCCGCCTGTCACTCATCCGACTCTCAGCGGCCGACTAGGTTGCCGCGAAGGAGTTGGCGAGAACGACGCCCGCCATCGGATCGACCGCCTAGCACGATCCCTGGCGCTAGAAGAAGAAGATGATGTCGGCCCGCCTTGTTTCGGCCCCCGCATCCGCGACAAGCCCTTCCCCAAAGGGTTCTCGCTCCCAAGAGACACGCCCAAGTACAACGGCTCCGTGAAGCCGGAAGATTGGTTGATCGACTACTCCACCGCGGTACACATCGCGAACGGCAACATGCGCGTTGCCGTGAAGTACGTGCCCCTCATGCTCCAAGGCACGGCGCGGACCTGGCTCAACAACCTCAAGCCATACAACGTGAACAGCTGGCTAGATTTCACAGAAGCCTTCGTCCGCAACTTCACCAGCACCTACAAGCGGGCTCCCAAGCCCAGACAGCTCTCCTTGTGCGTGCAAGGCCCCGCCGAGTCCACCCGCGACTACCTCACGCGTTGGGCCGAGCTTCGCAACTCTTGCGAAGGAGTGCACGAGGTGCAAGCCATCGAATACTTCACAGCCGAGTGCCGAGAGGGCACTCTCCTCAAGCACAAGCTCCTCTGCGACGAGCCGACTACCCTCGACGAGCTTCTGGTCATAGCATACAAGTACGCCACCGCCGACTCCTCAATGAAGACTGAACTTTGGGTTGACGCGTCCGGGAAGGTACTCAACCCGGCGCCCAAGACGCCGGCTGGGGACTCCGGCCGACGCCCGTACCAAAACGACCACAAACGCAAGGGCCCCATGCCGCCTTCCACCAGTCGGCAGGTGGCCACGGTCGAGGGCGAGCAGCCCGAAGGGCGGCCCACACCCAAGAAGCAGAAAGACGGCAGGCCGGCTTGGCAGCCGGCCTTCTCCTATGAGTAAACACTCGACGCCCCATGCAAGTTCCACAGCGGCGCGAAGCCGTCCAACCACACAACCCGGAAGTTCCACTGGCTCACCCGAATCTCCAAAGGCGAAGGGCTCTTGCCGCCTCCGCCTGCTGGTCCGCCGCCTCCGGCTCCACAGCAGCCGGCCGCTCGGCCAGCAGTCGGAGCCGTGCACGATGAGTTCCCCGACGAGCACGCCGCCTACGTCATCTTTACGAGCCAGCCTGAAGACTGGCGCAGCAGGCGCCGAGAGCACTAGGAAGTCAACGCGGTTGCCGCCAACCCCTCCGAGCACATGCACTGGTCAGAAAAGCCTATCAACTGGAGCCGGGCTGACCACCCCGAGGTGATGCCATCTCCCGGCTCTTATGCACTGGTTCTGGATGCCACCCTTGCAACAGAGAGATGCACAACCCGTTTCTCCCGCATGTTGATAGACGGCGGGAGCAGCATCAACATCCTGTACCTTGACACCCTGAAGAAGCTCAACGTCAAGACGAAGCAGCTCATGCCTACCCGGACTGTGTTCCACGGCATCGTACCTGGCCTGTCTTGTGCCCCCATTGGCAAGATCAAGATTGATGTCCTCTTTGGGGACAAGGATCATTTCCGTAGGGAGGCCATCTGGTTTGAAGTGGTGGACCTTGAGAGCTCTTACCATGCACTGCTTGGCCGACCTGCCTTGGCCAAGTTCATGGCGGTTCCCCACTATGCCTACCTCAAGATGAAGATGCCGAGCACCAAGGGCATCATCACCATAGTCGGCGATTACAAGAAATCCGCCGAGTGCGCAGCGGCCAGCAGCCGGCTGGCCGAGTCCCTTGTGATTGCCAAAGAGAAGAAGAAGTTGGACCGGGTCGTGGCCATGGCCGGCAAGCAGCCGGCCCTGTCCCCCGATCCCAAAGAGTGTGATGCCCAAGGTTCCTTCCAGCCGACCAAGGAAACGAAGAAGATACCTCTTGACCCCGAGCACCCGGAGAGGTTTGCCGTCATTGGGGCAAACCTAAGCAGCAAATAGGAAGGCGAGCTCGCCGATTTCCTCCGTGAGAATCGGGACATCTTTGCATGGTCCCCCAAGGACATGCCGGGTGTTTCGAAGGATTTCGCCGAGCACAAACTACACGTCCGAGAAGGTGCAAAACCAGTCAAACAACCCCTCCGCCGATTGTCGGAGGAAAAGAGAAGGATTGTAGGAGAAGAGATAGCCCAGCTTCTGGCTGCCGGCTTCATGATGGAGGTTTTCTTTCCGGTGTGGCTCGCCAACCCGGTCCTCGTGCTGAAGAAGAACAACAAGTGGCGCATGTGTATAGACTACACGAGCCTCAGCAAGGCCTGCCCCAAAGATCCTTTTGCCCTGCCAAGGATAGATCAAGTGATAGACTCCATAGCCGGATGCGAGCTGCTGAGTTTCTTGGATGCTTACTCCGGGTACCACCAGATAAAGTTGGACCCGGCCGACCGCTGAAGACCGCCTTCATCACGCCATTCGGAGCCTTCTGCTACCTGACTATGACATTCGGCTTGAGAAATGCCGGTGCCACTTTTCAGCATTGCATGCAGAAGTGCCTCCTCAAGCAGCTCGGCAGGAATGCTCACATCTACGTGGACGACATTGTGGTGAAGATGGAGAAGCGCATCACCTTGCTGGAAGACCTCAAGGAAACATTCGAGAACCCGCGCCGATTCCGGATCAAGCTCAACCCCGAGAAATGCGTGTTCGGAGTGCTAGCCGGCCAGCTCCTAGGCTTCCTGGTCTCCGAACGCGGCATCGAATGCAACCCAGTGAAGATCAAGGCCATTGAGCGAATGGCGATTCCCACCAAACTTCAAGATGTCCAGAAGTTCACCGGATGCTTGGCTTCCCTGAACTGCTTCATCAGCCGGCTCGGAGAGAAGGCTCTCCCCCTCTACCGCCTCATGAAGAAGACCACTCACTTCGAGTGGAACGACCAAGCCGACCAAGCTTTTCACGAGCTGAAGAAGATGCTGACCACGCCGCCTGTCCTGGCGGCACCGACTGAGAAAGAGCCCATGCTCCTTTACATTGCTGCAACCAGCCGGGTGGTCATCACCGCCATCGTAGTCCAGTGCCCAGAAGAGGGCCGAGCCCAGCCGGTCCAGAGGCCGGTGTACTATTTGAGCGAGGTGCTGTCTACCTCGAAGCAGAACTACCCGCACTACCAGAAGATGTGCTACGGCGTGTACTTTGCCACCAAGAAGCTGAAGCCCTACTTCCAAGAGCACCCCATCACGGTCGTATGCACCGCCCCGCTCGCCGAGATCATAGGCAGCCGGGATGCATCCGGCCGGGTGGCGAAATGGGCCATCGAGCTGGCCCCTTACACGATCTTCTACCAGCCCCGCACCGCCATCAAGTCCCAAGCATTGGCCGACTTCCTCGTCGACTGGGCTGAGACCCAATACCTGCCGCCGGCTCCCGACTCCACTCACCGGCGCCTGCACTTCGACGGGTCCAAGATGCTCACCGGCTTGGGAGCCGGCGTCATCCTCACCTCTCCCAAAGGCGACAAGCTCAGATACACGCTGCAAATTCACTTTGCCGCCTCCAACAACGTGTCCGAGTATGAGGCGCTTGTACACGGGCTCTGGCTTGCCAAAGAACTCGGCATACGCCGGATCCTGTGTTACGGCGACTCAGACTTGATAGTCCAGCAGTCATCCGACGATTGGGACGCCAAAGACGCAAACATGGCAAGCTACTGCTTCCTCGTCCAGCAGATCAGCGGGTACTTTGAAGGATGCGAGTTCCTCCACGCACCAAGAGCCGATAACGGGCCAGCGGATGCCCTGGCTCGAATAGGCTCCACTCGGCAGGCAATACCAACCGGCGTCTCTCTGCAACGCCTCCTCAAGCCGTCAATCAAGCCGTCTCCAGAGTTCGATTCCATCTTCGTACCGCCTAGCCCCGATGCAGCCGGCTCCGGCTTGAAGAGCCAAGCAGGCAGCCTGGGGACTTCGATAGGCGGCGCGGGGACTTCAGCAGGCGGCTCGGGGACTTCCGTAGTCGCACCCGACCCAGGGACTTCTGAACCCGGCTCGGGGACTGCGGTAGTCGGCCTGGGGACTGCACCAGCACAGCAGGCGGCGGCCGACTCCAGCATTTCACAACCCAGCCCGCCCACCCTGGTCGCAGTAGCCGTGTTGGCAATAGAAGAAGTCACAGCTCCATCATGGGCTCAGCCCATCCTCAACTTCCTGACAAACCAAGAACTGCCGGCTGACGAGACAGAGGAAAGACAAGTCCAACGCCGAGCCGGAGCATACACAATCGTCAACAGAGAGCTCGTCAGGCGCAGCGTCACTGGAGTCTTCCAGCGATGCGTTGAGCAAGAGAAGGGCATAGCAATCCTCAGAGACATCCACCAAGGTGAATGCGGCCACCACGCGGCCTCAAGATCACTAGTCGCCAAAGCTTTCCGCCATGGATTCTTTTGGCCGACTGCTTTGGACGACGCCAAGGAATTAGTCAAACATTGCAAAGGGTGCCAAGTCTTCAGCTCCAAGCAACACCTGCCGGCTTCGGCACTCAAGACCATTCCCCTCACTTGGCCCTTTGCCGTTTGGGGTCTGGACATGGTGGGCCCATTTAAGACGGCGCGCGGCGGCATGACACATTTGCTTGTCGCTGTGGACAAGTTCACCAAATGGATCGAAGCAAAGCCGATCAAGAAGCTGAATGGGCCGACTGCCGTGACATTCATTGCAGATATAACAACTCGGTACGGCGTGCCGCACAACATCATCACCGACAACGGCGCGAATTTTGCTAAGGGAGCATTGGCACGTTTCTGCGCGACGCAGGGCATCCGATTGGACTTAGCGTCCGTTGCCCACCCGCAGTCAAACGGCCAAGTCAAACGAGCCAATGGTCTCATCCTTTCCGGCATCAAGCCCCGACTATTCGTGCCACTGGAGCGTTCGGCCGGCTGCTGGCTCGACGAGCTGTCGGCCGTCCTCTGGAGTCTGCGCACTACACCAAACAGGTCAACCGGCTTCACTCCTTTCTTCCTCGTATATGGTGCCGAGGCGGTCATCCCAACCGACATCGAGTTCGACTCGCCTCGGGTGACCATGTACACGGAGGCGGAGGCCAAGGAAGCACGAGAAGACGACGTCGACCTGCTGGAAGAAAGCCGGCTGTTAGCCCTCAGCCGGTCCGCCATCTACCAGCAGGGTCTGCATCGCTACCACAGTCGGAAGGTCAAGCCAAGATCCTTCCAAGAGGGCGACCTTGTGCTCCGGCTGATCCAGCGAACAGCCGGCCAGCACAAGCTCTCGGCCCCTTGGGAAGGCCCCTTCGTCATCAGCAGAGCGCTAGGAAACGACTCCTACTACCTGATCGACGCACAGAAGCCGAAGGCACGAAAGAGAGACGACTCCGTCAAGGAGTCGGAACGACCATGGAACGCCAACCTCCTCCGAAGGTTTTACAGTTGAAATGCAGTATGTATCACGCTAACTTTTTTACTAAGTACGAGACAATAGGCCCCCCGAGGAGAACTCGGGGACTGCCATCTTTCATCTATGAATGAAGAGTATCATGCTTATGATTATGTCATTACATTCACTTCTCTCGTCCGGCACCGGGTTCGACTAGTCGGCCCGGGGACTGGCCGCCTTGAGTTATGTTAGAAGTCCTACCCGCGGTCAGACAAGTAGTGTGCTGGCTCCAAAGCCCTCTCTTGCCAAAAGTCACAGTTCAAAGAATCGGCTGTCCGGCTGGCAAGAGCCAAAGGCAGGAAAGGACGCCCACACGAAAAACGGCTAGGGACTAACGGACTAATATAACAAAAGCCGGCTTTTTCCTACCGCCGACCGACTACAAGAGTAGCCGGCCGGCCGGTTTCCATTCACCTCGCTACAATCTAAGAAAGCTCGAGTACTTGCCTTCCCCAAAAAAGATAGCCGAGCCCTTCCTTAGCCACGGACTGCAGAGTAGCTGCCGGCTGGGAAGGCAGCAATCAGGGGAAGGCGGCAAAGGAAACAGCCTAAGGATAAAAAGCATACGAGAGTGGAAGCCAAACACATGCATGATTGTATTTACACAAAAGGCCTTGAAAAGACCAACATTCAACATAGTTTGAATACACCCCCAGTGGGTGGAACTGCGCAAGCTTAATAAGAATTGTTCAAAGAGTAACAAGCAGGAAAAGCAAGGACGGCAGATCAAGCCAAGGGAACGACTGGCGAGTCGGGCAGGTCGGTGGAGACAGTAGCACCGGCTAGAGGAGTGGCCGGCTGGCAAACCTCGGCATGATCACCGCCTCCCGCAGAGGGAGCGCGAGCATGCGCCTCGTTGCTGGAGGCATGGTCATGCTGAGGCAGGCTGGTTGCTTCACTGGCCGGCTCGACGTCTTCGCCCTCCTCCCCTTCTTCGTCTTCACCTTCATCGCTGGAGGCGATCTCCTCCGCCGAGTCTTCACCCTCCGCCGGGTTCAGCCCGAACCACTCCTCCGGTTGGGCGACGCCGTTGTCGTCCACCTCAGGAGCGAAGACGCTGGTGTCGGTAAACTCGGCAAGAGCCGAAGCACGCTGGATGGTAGCCAGCCGCACCTCCACCTGCTCTTCGTCAGCCTCCTCCCGCCAAGTCCTCAGCTGTTCCAAATTCAGCCCGGGGTACCAGGCCCGGACGAACTCCAGCGCCTGCCTGGCTCCGGATCGAGCAGCGGAGGCCTTACAAGCCTCAAAGCGGCCAACTGCCACCTCCAGCCAGTCGGCAGTCTGGCTCGGGGTGCGGGGAATCGCTTCGCCTGGCGAGAGGGCGGCCAGCACCTGCGCCCCAGCACGCTGGAGGCGGCGGAGCATGCGGTGTGCCGGCTGCAGCCGGGCTTGGATCGCCAAGAGCTGCTCCTCAAGTGTCCGGCTCACGTCCGGCGCGATCTCAACCCCCGCCTGCCGGCGTGCCTCACGATGGGCCTCGATGGCCTGGGTGGCAACGACGGAGTGGCGGGGGAAGTAGTCTGCACAAAGAACAAAAGCAGCATAAATCAGAAGACGAATCAGAGGGCAAGGGGGCAAGCAAGGAGTGAGGAAGGCAGCTTACCGTCGATCAGATCCTCGATCCGGCTGTAACCCTCGCTCAGCGCTTGCTTCGCCTCAGCCCAGCCCGCCGCTTCAGTCTCGAACTCAGCTTTGAGGGCGGCCTCGCTGTCCTGCGCCTCCTTCTGGGCCGCCTTGTGGCTCTCCTCCTGGTCGGCCAACTTCTTGGCCAGGCGGTCGCGCTCCAGGACTAGGGCATTGAGCTCGGCCTCCTTGGCGCGAAGGGCGGTCTGGGCCCCGCCGAGCTGCTCCCTCAAGTCGGCATTGGCCCCTGCAAGCATGAAGACAAAGGAAGAAACAATAAGGAAGAAGTCGTCGGGGAAGATCTGACCCGACTGCTCAGCAGTCGGCCCGGATCTCGGGGACTACACCCAGTGGGTGCGCTGACGCGCCCCCACAGGATATGAACAAAACAGAGCATGCACTCCGGCTATTGGTCAGATCCTCGCTCTTCTGGCGCAGCTCCTGAGCCTGGGAGTCGAAGGCGGCGGTACTCTGGTTATGGTACTCCTGGAAAATTAGACAGGATGCGGGAATAAGATAACTGTCAGGACCTAGTAAGTTCCAAGCCGCCTGCTCGGAACTCGGGGACTACACCCAGTGGGTGCACTGACGCGCCCCCACAGAAGAAATCAAAAGAGCAAAACAACCAAGGCCAGAAGACTCACCTGGATGACGGCCTGCGTTGCAAGGAAATCTTGGGTATATCGCTGCAGCACGGTGGCATGAGCCTGAAGCCGGCCCCGGACCTCCTGGGCCGCCGCGTTCAGCTCGGCCGGCCCCCCGCTGGGTGTCCACTCGGACGTGCTGGAGCTGGCCGCCTCCAAGGCCTCCGCCGTCCGGCTGGCGCTCGCAGCTCTGTCCGGCTCCGGCACGGGGGCGGCTTCCCCCGCGCGCCGGCATGATGCCGGCTGCACCACCAGGCCGACTCCTGCTGTCGGCTCGCTCCCCGCCGGCTGACTGCTCTGGCCTGCCGTCCGCGGCACCTCCTCCAAGACAATCACATCATCCTCCCTCCGCTCTGCCTCCGACCGGCTGCGGTTGGCTTCCTCAGACGGAGGCACGGGGACGTTGGGAGCCACACTGCGGAGGGGGATGACGAGCTATGGAGGCTGGTTGCGCGAGGCCTCCGCCTCCTTCTCCGCGGCCGTCGCCTCCGCCTGGGCCTTGGCCGCCGCGTCGGCCTGCTCCTTCGCCGCCAGGGCGGCCCTCCGCTCCGATGCTTCCCGCTCCTCCTGCGCCTCCCGCGCGTTCCACTCCGTAGCCTCCATGAGGTCGGCGCGGGGGTCCACGCGGCAGGGGCTCGACGACCCTCCGGCTGATTCGATCACGGAGCCGGCAGGACCTCGTTCAAGGGAAAGCGGTGCCCTGGCCGGTCAACCAAGAGGAATTTAGAAGAACTTCAATCGAAGAACATGGCAAGAGTACAAGACGCTTAACACTTACGCCGAAACCGCCTGCGGCCGCTTCACGACCTTCTGGAAGCGGGCCGCCTTCACGGCCGCCTCATCCCACTTGGTTGCCGCGGTGGTGCCCTTGGGCTTCTTCGGCTGCCTGCCGAAGTAGGTCGACAAGGCCCGGCGCTTCGGTGCGCCGCCACGGGCGGCCGGCGCGGCGGAAGGGCCCGCGCCTTGATGATCAGGCGCCGGCTGGCAGTGCGGGACGACCTCGACCTCATCGTCGTCCGCCCGGTCCTCGAGGCCGGCTCCGAGCCCCGCGCAGCCTGCCTCGCCGCCTTCCCCCGCGGCGGCGTCTTCCATGGCGGCCGCCCCAAGATCCGGATCATCGACGTCATCTACCGTGCGGTCGGGGAGGAATTGGCGCTCTGCCCCTGCGGCCCCCGCCGCCGGCGGAAGTAGGGGATTCTGCAGAAAATAAGCCGGCGGATCAGAGGCCGGTCATATCGAAGACGGCAACACAAAAGAAAGGAAAGAAGAAAGACTTACTACAGGCGAAGGGTTGGCGCGAGAGTACGGCTCCTTGCCGTACCGCCAATCCTCGGGGAGCTTGCAGTTGGTGATGTAGTTCACCAGGTAGGACACCTCGACATGGGGCATCTCCCTGGTGCTCAGCCGGAATGGGTCGAAGCAGTCACTCATCTGGCAGATCATGTGCGGCCGGCCTTGGAGCGGGAGTACCCGGCGCTCCACGAAGGCGGCCACCAGGTCGGCTCCGACCAGGCCCTCCGACTGGACCATCACCCGGAGTCGGGCGATGGCGGCGTTCCCGGCCTGGGACAACGTCCAGGCCCGGTAGCTCCATGAGGGTGGCCTCGCAGCCGGCGGGCCGGCTACGTAAGCCGTCAGGTTGACAAAGTCGCCTTGCGGGGCGACGTTCCTCATGTAGAAGTAGGACTTCTGCCAGAGCTTCACCGACTGGATCAGCGGGATGGACGGGAACGGATTGTTCTCGCCCGTCCGCCTCA
The DNA here is from genome assembly GCA_032464435.1 of Aegilops umbellulata. Classification (NCBI taxonomy): domain Eukaryota; kingdom Viridiplantae; phylum Streptophyta; class Magnoliopsida; order Poales; family Poaceae; genus Aegilops; species Aegilops umbellulata. The sequence goes on along the minus strand of CP136057.1, from coordinate 181,883,785 downwards.
TGGCGATGAAAGCTCCGCATGGGGCGGGCACGCCCGCGACGACGGTGCCAAGCTTGCTTTGGAAGAACTCTCCCCGAAGCTCCAGGGTGGGGAGAACACCAAGAAAGCCCTCGCAGAGGGTGACGAAGGCCGACAGCAGCATCACTGCGTTGGGGGTGAGATGATGCGGCTGGAGATGGTAGAACTCGAGGAAGGAGCGAAGGAACCCGCTCGCCGGGAGGCCGAAGCCGCGCAGGCAGTGCGAGCGGAAGACCACCCGCTCGCCCTCCTCCGGTGCCGGCGAGATCTCCCTCTCCGGCGCGCGCCGAACCCGCACTTAGTTCTCGCCGGGCAGGCGTCGCGTCCGGCGGAGGAACTCGATGTGCTCGTCAAGAACGTTGGAGCCGTCCCACGAGCTCTACAACGCCATTGGGACGACGTGGCGAGGAGAAAGATGCGGCGGCGGCGGAGGCGCGTGCGACCCCGCTGCGGCAGAGCAACCGCGAACCGAGAGGCCCGACGGTGGAACGGCGCGGCGAAGAGGCGTTGCGGCAGCGGAGAGAATAAGGAAGGAAAGTGAGAAAGGCTGGAGCGAGGGAGAGCGTGCGAGCCTTTGCCGCTCCCTCTCCTCCCCCTACTTATAGACCCTCGCGGCAGAGCCGAGGAGGCGTGGTGTGGGGGACGCGGGATTAACTGCGCCCACTCCCCCACGTCCCGCTATAACTGCGCCTTGACGGCGTGGCGAAACTGCCGCGGGAAGGCAAACAACCCACCTTGGGCCGCAGAAGATCCGCACCTGGGCCGAGGCCAGGAGTGGCGGGCCCGGGCCTGCGGCAACGTCCCGTCGCGCATGCGCAATGGCAGGCCCTTTCTGCCATGTGACACGCGGGGAGGCGCGCGGTCAGCATGCGAGTTGGCCCACGTTCCCGTTGACGAGACCACTGCGCCCCCCAAGGCGGCGCGCATAAGCAGAGCCGGCTCCCAGCTGCCGGCTCCTCAAGATAGGAAGCTGACCGAGCTTCTCGTCCCCCTGCCAACCTCGAAGCTCGACCAGCTTCGGGGACTACTGTTGGGGTAAATGACCACGGGTAGCCTAGCCGTCTCCCCTTGGCACTTCAGAAAAAATTACGAGCCGATCCGGCCTCCAAGAAACCAAGACGTGGGGCCACCTTCCCCCTGCCGGCTGCCTCTCAGGCCGACTGTCGGAAGGCGGCCCGACCCTAACCCTCATGAAGAAAGCCGCGGGAGGGCCGGCTCCAAGAAGCCGGCCACGAGAAGGACGACTCCAAGAAGCCAGCTCCCACGACGCGGTCAAGATCGTACCCTCAAAGTCCGCGTCCACATAACGGCGATGGGACGGGGCGTGGCTACAGTAAAGCCTGCCACCCTAGAAACCCGGAGCACGCCTGGCACATTGCGCCGTACGGGGTAGCCCTGACCCATCCGGCGCGACACTGTTGCCATGTTGACTATGGCGCCATCCACGGCAGGCTGTCAGCACGGCCCACGGGCGGTGGGCCCCTTTGGGCAGAGAGACACCCAAAGGCGGCCAGGCCTCCTCCAGTCGGCCCAAGACATGGCCGGCTTTCCCAAGCCGGCTTGCTCCCTCCCTCGAAGAGGACGCCCCATTAAGAAGACAAGACGATGTGAGGCTACAGCGACCGCCCGCCAGGCGGCGGCACTGTAGCCACGCTTACCTCGATAAAGCCCTCATCATCGGGATTGAGGCAACAGTAACCAGCCACCGACAAGGCCCTAGGCAGTAGGGCCTGCCTGTCGACCAAGAGGCCGGCAGCCGGCGGGCCCCAGCAGCCGGCGCGGAAGCCGGCGAGCGTAGACACTAACGGCTGGGACCCGCGCCCAGCCGGATTACCATTGTACCCCCAGGGGGTAGGCCTATATAAACCCCCGGGGCACCCATGCAAAGGGTTGATCTCATCTAGGTTTTACCACACATAGAGAGAAGAGTAGAGCTAGCCTTGCCCTTCTTATACCTCTCGCCAAACAGCTCGAGGAGCACCTTGTAGCTGCTTGTTCATCGAGTGATCATGCGGAGACCCTGCAAAGCAGCAGTAGGGGTGTTATCTCCACGGAGAGCCCCGAAGCTGGGTAAGATCCGCCGGCGTGCATGTCCTCGCCTCATCCCGCTTCCAGGCACCGGCGACGTCTTGCTGGCTCCCACAAAGATAAGCCACCCGTTGGCATATGTCACACCAACCACCCGACAGTTTTACTGTAACCATAACTAAACAACCTCTATCTCCCAAAAGAGGGTATATAACTTTCTCCCACTTTTCTCCGAAACCAAGGCCTGTTGTGATTTGGACCAGTTACAAGATAAGACGAGTGAGTGTACATTAGCATGATTGGTGATTTTTGGTTTGTCTTGGTAGGCTGAAGCACCATGCATGCCCTTTATTTAGGATAAGAGGAAATAATTACTCATATAAAGGATGTTGGAGTACCTGCCTACTGGGAGTGCCCTCGGTAGGGTGGTGAACATGGCCAAAAGTGCCAGAAGGGAGTTCACACAAGGGGGCTACTCAGGTTCGGCCCCTCTAGGAATAAGGAGTGGTAAGAGACTAATCTTGGGGATGCCCGAGGCACCCCAAGGTAATATTCTAGGACTCCCAAGCGACTAAGCTTGGGCATGCCCCGAAATGCATCCCCACTTTTTTCAACCAACTATCAGTAATTTACTTAGAGCTCGATTTTCATTCGTCACATATTGTGAGTTTTGCTTGCAGCGTCGTGTATTATGTGAGTCTTTGCTTTGTTTGCTTTTTAGTTTATCAGAATCATTTCTACTAGACACACTTATTTGAGAGAGCCACACACTTATCATGATTTGTTAGAATACTCTATGTGCTTCACTTAAATCTTTTGAGCTAAGCAATTGCTCTAGTGCTTCAGTTATATCTTTTGAGCACGACGATGGTTATATTTTAAAGAAATACATACACTTTCATGCTTCACTTATATCATTTTGAGAGTTGATAAGATTATATTTTGAAGAAATATTTGCACTCTCATGCTTCACTTAAATCATTTTGAGAGTTGATAATAGCAATGACAATTTCCACAAGATATGAATTTGGTCCTGAAGTGATGGATATCCAAGGGGGATATAATAAAAACTTTCGTATAGATCATTGGATATGATAAACTTGATTCCTTGCAATAGTTTTGCAATATGGAGATGGTAATATGAGTCATGTTGGGGAGTAATTGTGCTTTAGTAAGAATATTGGTGTTAAGGTTTGTGATTCCCTATGCATGCACATAAAGTCAATAGTTATGCAACGAAGTTATATCCTACTTATGGTGCATTATCCAGTGTTAGTTATTTTGAAAGTATGCTTATGACCGTTTTTTCTTTTTGGTTGGTCGCTTCTCGATCTAATTGCTAGCCTTTGTTTGTACTAAGCGAGAATGTTGCTTGTGCATACAACTCCTTAAGACCAAAGTTGTGCCAAATGAGTCCACCATACCTACCTATATGCGGCATTTCCATGCCGTTCGAAGTAAATTTGCATGTGCCAACTCTAATTTTTCAAAATGAATTCCCGTTTTGTGTGCCCATACCGCTCATGAAGCGGTAGGGGGTAGCCAATATTTTCCATGATAGGTATTTTATTACCATGATGAGTGTTTATTCACTTGTCATTGCACAATAGTGTGGCAGGTAATAGGGATGCCCAGTCCCGAAATGAAAAAAATAATATGGTAATAAATTCCTTGGAAAGTGTTGGTATGGAAGGCACATGCGGAACGACTAACCATGAATTGTGAAAGAATGGTGGAAAGGAAATAAACTTTATTTTCTGTTTGGAAACCGCCTGTAATTTGTCTAGCATGGAAGATATTGAGAATTCTCAGTTGTTTTCGTTGACTTAAAAAGCATGCCTCCCAAAATAGTTTTATCTCTAATTTAAGCCTTGAGCTCTGGAACATTTGCAAATCTCTGCTTCCCTCTGTGAATGGCCTATTTACATTTATGCAATTTTTATTTTTAATTGGAGTCTCCATCTTCTCTTATAAAACACAAACTAGAGAGCATTATTGTCATACTTTTGCATTGGATGTAGCTAATGTTGAGTGTGTTTCATGAATGGATTAATGATTGAGCATAGTGGACTAGGGATAACTTTCTTTAGAGTGATATTTTGAAAGAGATTGTTGCTGATGTCGCTTGAAGCTACGTCGGCATTTCTCCAAAGAGGAAGGGATGATGCAGCACAACGGCGGTAGGTATTTCCCTCAGATATGAAACCAAGGTTATCGAACTAGTAGGAGAACCAAGCAACACAACGTAAACAACCCCTGCACACAAATAACAACCACTCGCAACCTGACGTGTTAAAGGGGTTGTAAATCCCTTCTGGGTAACCACGCCGGAAATGGTGCATGGACAAGAGAAAGTTGGAATAGATTAAATAAATAGATCACAAATAAATAAAGTGCAACAAGGTATTTTTGTATTTTTGGTTTAATAGATTTGAAAATAAAAGCAAGGAAAAAGTAGATCACAAAGGCAAATATATGAGAAAGAAGACCCGGGGGCCGTAGGTTTCACTAGTGGCTTCTCTCGAGAAAGATAGCAAACGGTGGGTAAACAAATTACTATTGGGAAATTGATAGAACCTCAAATAATTATGACAATATCCAGGCAATGATCAATACATAGGCATCACATCTAAAATTAGTAGACCGACTCCTGCCTGCATCTACTACTATTACTCCACACATCGACCGCTATCCAGCATGCATCTAGTGTATTAAGTTCATGGAAAAATAGAGTAATGCAATAAGAACGATGACATGATGTAGACAAGATCCGTTTATCTATGGCGGTAGATATAGATCTCGTCATTTTATCCTTAGTAGCAACGATACATATGTGTCTTCCTTTCTGTCACTGGGATCAAGCACCGTAAGATTGAACCCACTACCGGGCACCTCTTCCCATTGCAAGATAAATAGATCAAGTTGTCCAAACAAAACCCAAATATCAGAGAAGAAATACGAGGCTATAAGAGATCATGCATATAAGAGATCAAAGAAACTCCAATGACTTTCATGGATATAAAAAGATATGACTGATCATAAACTCAAAGTTCATCAGATCCCAACAACACACACCACAAAAAGAGTTACATCAAGGATCTCCAAGAGACCATTGTATTGAGAATTCGGCGAGAGAGAGAAAGCCATCTAGGTACTAACTACGGACCCGAAGGTCTACAAAGAACTACTCACGCATCATTGGACAGGCGCCAATGGAGGTGGTGAACCCCATCCGAGATGGTGTCTAGATTGGATCTGGTGGTTCTGGACTCTACGACGGCTGGATGAATATTTCGTTGATGCTTCTAGGGTTTCTGGAATATTGGGGTATTTATAAAGAAAAGATGCGGTCCGGGGGGCACCCGAGGTGGGCACAACCCACTAGGGCGCGCCTAGGCCTCCTGGCACTCCCTGGTGGGTTGTCCCCTCCTCGAGACTCCCCCCAGGTGCAACCAGGGCCTAATATCTTCCTTCTGGTCCATAGAAAATATCTGTAAAGTTTCATGGTATTTGGACTCTGTTTGATAAGGATTTTCTGCGATATAAAAAACATGGAAAAAACAGCAACTGGCACTTGGCACTATGTCAATAGGTTAGTTCCAAAAAATGATATAAAATGATTATAAAATGATTATAAAGCATCCAAGATTGATAATAAAACAGCATGGAACAATAAAAAAATATAGATACGTTGGAGACGTATCAACATCTCCAAGCATAACTCCTTCTCGTCCTCGAGTAGGTAAGTGATAAAAACAGAATTTTTGATGTGGAGTGCTATCTATCATGTCAAATCATATTCTTTTCTTTATAGCATGGACATTTGGACCTTTATGTGATTCAAAGCAATAGTCTAGTTTTGACATAATAATTTAGATACTAGAGCATATCAACAAGCAACCATATCAACATGCAAATTTGCTTAGAACGACAAAAGAATACCGCAAATAGGTAGATATAGTGGACTTGTGTGGCACTGGTTTAAAGGATTTTGGATGCACAAGTAGAGATCATACTTAGTGTAAAATGAAGGCTAGCAAAAGATTGTGAAGCGACCAACCAAGAAACGAATAATCTCATGAGCAAGCATTTAGCATAATTAACACCGAATAATGTACCACAAGTAGGATATAATTTTCATTGCATGATTATTGACTTTCGTGCATGCATAGGGAATCACAAACCTTAACACAAATATTCTTACTAGAGCACAATTACTCACCAACATAACTCACATATCACATCATCATATCTCAAAACTATTACTAAGAACCAACTTTATTTTGTCCAATGATCTTCATGACATTTTTTTCTTTATACTTCTTGGATATTTATCACTTTGGGGCTAATTTTTCATGTGTTGCTTTTCATAAGCTCAAACAAATATAAGTGAAGATCATGAGCATAACAAATTTTCTTTCTCTCAAAATAATTTAAGTGAAGCAAGAGAGAATTTCTTCAAAATTGTACTAACTCTCAAATAAATCTAAGTGAAGCAAGTGAGAATTTTCTTCAAAAATACTAAGGCACACCGTGCTCAAAAAGATATAAGTGAAGCACTAGAATAAGTCCATTGCTCATAAAAATTTTAGTGAAGCATAGAGAGCAATTCTAACAAGTCATGATATAATTTTGGATCTCTCAAATAGGTGTGTCCAGAAAGGATTGATGACTTAAAACACAAAATAAAACAAGCAAAGACTCATATCATACAAGACTCTCCAAGCAAAACACATATCATGTGACGAATAAAAAATAGTCTCGAGTAAAATACATATGGTCGTTAGGAGAAAGAGGGGATGCCACTCGGGGGCATCCCCAAGCTTAGTTTGTTACTCATTCTTGGATAATAGCTTGGGATGTTGGGGCATACCCAAGCTTAGGCTCTTCTATCCTTCTTTCATCCATCGTAAGATAACCCAAACTTGAAAACTTCAATCACACAAAACTCAACAAAACCTTCGTGAGATCTGTTAGTGTAAGAAAGTAAACCGCTACTATAAGTGTTGTATCAAACCAATTCATGTTTTGTTTTTGTATTATATCTACTGTATTCCAACTTTTCTATGGCAAAAATTTATCAAAGAAAACCATAGAGCCATCAAAATAAGCACACAACACAAAGAAAACAGAATCTGTCAAAACAGAACAGTCTGTAGCAATCTGACTTAAAAGAAAACTTCTGGAACTCCAAAAATTCTGAAAAAATAGGATGACCTGAGTAATTTGTATATTAATCTTATGCAAAAAGAATCAGGGCAAAATCTCTTTCTTATAAAAAATGAAAATTAATTTCGTGAGCGCTAAGTTTCTGTCTTTTTCAGCAAGATCAAACAACTATCACCCAAGAAGATCCTATCGGTTCTACTTGGCACAAACACTATTAAAACACAATAATAACAGTAGCATAATTGTGTAAACACACAAGAACAGAAAGCAAAAAGCCAAAAAAAAATTATTCATTGGGTTGCCTCCCAACAAGCGCTATAGTTTTACGCCTTTAGCTAGGCATAAAGCAAGGATCTAAGTTTTGTCATCTTTGGTTCGGGATCCATAAGATGCCCTCATAATTGATTCATAAGGTGGATTAATTCTAGTTCTAGGAAATTGTTCCATACCCTTCCTCAAGGGAAATTGGAACTTAATATTGCCTTCTTTCATATTAATCGCAGTACCGATAGTGTGTAAAAACGGTCTACCAAGAATAATTGGACAAGACGGATTGCAATCAATATCAAGAACAATAAAATCTATGGGCACATAATTCCTATTTGCAAGAATAAGAACATCATTAATTCTTCCCATAGGCTTTTTAATAGTAGAATCCTCCAAGTGCAAAGTCAAAGAACATTCTTCAAGATTAGTAAGACCAAACATGTCACATAAAGATTTCGGAATTGTAGAAACACTAGCACCCAAGTCACACAAAGAAAAACATTCATAATTTTTAATCTTGACTTTGATAGTAGGTTCCCATTCATCATGCAATTTTCTAGGAATTGAAACTTCTAATTCCAATTTTTCTTCAAGAGCTTTCATCATAGCATCAACAATATGTTTAGTAAAAGCTTTTATTTTGTTCATAAGCATGGGGTGAATTTATCATGGATTGCAACAAAGAAATACAACCAATCAAATAGCAACTATCATAATTAAAGTATTTGTAATCCAAAAGAGTGGGCACATCACTAGCTAAAGTTTTGACCTCTTCAAACCCACTTTCATCCATTTTCTCAATAAGATTTTCACCCTCCGAAATATTGGGACGCCTTCTACCTAAAGTTGACTCTTCTCCAGTCCCATTTTCATCATTCTTAATTTTACTAAAAATCAATAGAAGAAACACCAATCATTTTAAGATCTTCATCACTTTTATCCTCTAGTGAGATTGGTTTAGCGGCCATTTGATATACTAGAGTAGCTTGTGCATCGGATATTTTTCCTAGCAAACTTTCAGCAAAAGCATACTTAGATTGGGGATTGCAAACTTCTCTACTAATATCATCAAGTTGTTTTGTAATAGCATCTAGCACAACGGAGTGTTCCTTAAGTTCTTCAGTAAAATACTTATTATGCTCAAATTGTGTAGTCATATATTCCTTAGTACTTTTCTCAATTTCAAGCAAAATATTTGGGTAAGGAACATCATAATATTTTCTTTGAGGCATCATGAATACGCAAAAAGGAACGCACACAAAAACAGATCCGACAAAAAAAGGCAAACAGAAAAGAGAGGCGAATAAAACGACAATTTTTTGTGAAGTGGGGGAGAGGAAAACAAGAGGCAAATGACAAATAATCTAAATAGTGAGGAGATGATATTTGTGATAGGGAACCTGGTATATGTTGAAGATCTTCCCCGACAACGGCGCCAAAAATTCCTTTTGATGTCGCTTGAAGCTACATTGGTATTTCCCCAAAGAGGAAGGGATGATGCAGCACAACGGCAGTAGGTATTTCCCTCAGATATGAAACCAAGGTTATCGAACCAGTAGGAGAACCAAGCAACACAACGTAAACAACCCCTGCACACAAATAACAACCACTCACAAGCTGACGTGTTAAAGGGGTTGTCAGTCCCTTTCGGGTAACGGCGCCAGAAACGGTGCATGGACGGGAGAAAGTTGTAATAGATTAAATAAATAGATCGCAAATAAATAAAAGTGCAGCAAGGTATTTTTGTATTTTTGGTTTAATAGATCTGAAAATAAAAGCAAGGAAAAAGTAGATCACAAAGGCAAATATATGAGAAAGAAGACCCCAGGGCAGTAGGTTTCACTAGTGGCTTCTCTCGAGAAAGATAGCAAACGGTGGGTAAAAAAATTACTGTTGGGCAATTGGTAGAACCTCAAATAATTATGACGATATCCAGCAAATGATCAATACATAGGCATCACGTCCAAGATTAGTAGATCGACTCCTGCCTGCATCTACTACTATTACTCCACACATTGACCGCTATCCAGCATGCATCTAGTGTATTAAGTTCATGAAAAACGGAGTAATGCAAGAAGAACGATGACATGATGTAGACAATATCCGTTTATCTATGCCGGTAGATATAGATCTCGTCGTTTTATCCTTAGTAGCAATGATACATACGTGTCGGTTCCCTTTCTGTCACTGGGATCAAGCACCATAAGATCGAACCCACTACCGGGCACCTCTTCCCATTGCAAGATAAATAGATCAAGTTGGCCAAACAAAACCAAATATTGGAGAAGAAATATGAGGCTATAAGAGATCATGCATATAAGAGATCACAGAAACTCAAATAACTTTCATGGATATAAAAAGATATGACTGATCATAAACACAAAGTTCATCAGATCCCAACAAACACATCGCAAAAAGAGTTACTTCATATGGATCCCCAAGAGACCATTGTATTGAGAATTCAGCGAGAGAGAGAGAAAGCTATACAGAGTTCTGGAAATATTGGGGTATTTATAGAGCAAAGAGGCGGTCTGGGGGGCACCCGAGGTGGGCACAACCCACCAGTGCACGCCTGTGCCTCCTTGCGCGCCCTGGTGGGTTGTCCCCTCCTAGGGACTCCCACGAGGTGCAACCAGGGCCCAATTTCTTCCTTCTGGTCCATAAAAAATCTCTATAAAGTTTCGTGGCATTTGATTCCATTTGAAAAGGATTTTCTGCGATGTAAAAAACATGGAAAAACGGCAACTGACACTTGGCACTATGTCAGTAGGTTAGTACCAAAAAATGATATAAAATGACTATAAAATGATTATAAAACATCCAAGATTGATAATAAAACAACATGGAACAATAAAAAATTATAGATACGTTGGAGACGTATCAGTTGCTTGTTAGTATGCTCGAGTATCGATGTCTTCATGTCTAATTATAGACTATTGCTTTGAATCATTCAAGTCCAAATATCCATGCTACAAAAGAAAAGAATATATGATGAATATGTTTGGCAACATTCCACATCAAAAATTCTATTTTAATCATTTACCTACTCGAGGACGAGCGGGAATTAATCTTGGGGATGCTTGATGCGTCTCCAACGTATCTATACTTTTTTATTACTCCATGCTATTATATTATCAATCTTGGATGTTTTATATACACTTTCAAGCAATTATATATCATTTTTGGGACTAACCTATTAACTTAGTGCCCAGTGCCAGTTGCTGTTTTTTGCTTGTTTTTGGTTTTGCCGAATATCAGTACCAAACAAAGTCCAAATGCCACAAAACTTTTTGGAGTTTTTTTTTCTGGTAATAAGAGACCGTGGAAGCTTCAGGAGGGGACGAGAAGATGGAGCAGTGGCCCACGAGGCACTAGGGCGCTCCCAGGGGTGGGGCACGCCATAGTGGCTTGTGTGGCCCACGTGGCTCCATTTGACCTAACTCTGCCTCTATAAATTCTCTAAAATCATGAAACCAACAGAGGAGTCCACGGAATACTTTCTCCGCCACCGCAAGTTCCAAAACCACGAGATCCCATCTAGAGGCCTTTTCTGGCACTCTCCCGGAGGGGGATCCGATCACGGCGGGGCTCTACAGCATCCTTGCTGCCCTTTCTATGATGCGTGAGTAGTTTACCACGGACCTACAGGTCCATAGTTAGTAGCTAGATGACTTCTTCTCTCTATTTTATCTTCAATACAATATTCTCCTCGATGTTCTAGGAGTTCTATCCGATGTAATCACTTTTTGCAGTGTGTTTGTTGGTATTCGATGAATTGTGAATTTATGATCAGATCTATCGATGAATATTACTTGAGTTCTGTCTAAACTCTTTTATGAATGATTGTTATAGCTTCGTATTTTGTCGGTGTACTAAAGTAGGGGTACCTTAGTACCCCGAACTTGTGCACGGGCAGTCGTAGCACCTCGCGGCAAGGCTTGCCAGGTGATCGCCAAAACTCTCCATGGTCCCTTTTTTGGGCCATCCAAGAACAAAGTATTTGAGCCAAGGCCCCGGCAGGAGGAGCTTGCCGAGAAGGCCACCCGAAGAGAGAAAGGCCCCGGCAAGAGGAGCTTGCCGAGACGGCCGCTCGAAGCACAAGGCCCCGGCAAGAGGAGCTTGCCGGGAAGGCCGACCAGGGTATGACAAGAGACTTGCTGCGACGCGCCACGCGTCCCGGCAAGGACCGATGAGCAACAAGCTCCCGGGCGCGACAAGGCATCAACCGCGGCAAGGCGCTTGCCGCGGCAAGTCACCACCCCGCGCCTGCGTTCCAGCTCATCCACCAACGTGTCGCTCTGGGGCCATTCCAGGCGTACATGGTGAAAGGCTGCGCAGCCAGGGCCATGCGGTGGCGAAGCAACGCTGACAGGATAGCCGTCGTGGCAAACGGTGGCGCCCCTGACGGTCCCTTTTCTACACTGTTTGGGCGACCTAGACGGGCATTTAATGCCCTTGTCCCCTGTCGTCAGAGTTAGGTATGATAGCATTGTGCAAACAGCTGTACCCAACACAGCGTTTTCCAGTTTTACCCCCGCCTATGCTGCCACCTGTGGGTAACCCCTTGCACATATAAAAGGAGGCCCCATGCGCAACGTAGAAAGGGAGGAGGGAGGAGGCCACTCACGCTCGGTCTGATTAGTTGCCTGAGTGTACTGTAGCACTCAGCGCTCCCGAACAAGAACACAATACAAATCACAAAGCAGCAGTAGGGTTTTACGCATCCGTGCGGCCCGAAGCTGGGTAAACCCCTTGTGTGCATCGTCTTGATCCGCTCTTCGCGCGACCTCTGCCCCCCGCCGAACCAGAAAGGGGCTCGGTCCCAATAGGTGTTCGTGGAGGCAGATTTCCCCCGACATCTTTGGCGCGCCAGGTAGGGGGCATCGAGGTTGTGTGAACCTGATCCGGCGTCTGCACAGGCTAGATCTCCATCGTCTTCATCGACATGCCACCGAAGAAGAAGGCTCCGGAGGTGGCTGGTCCGTCTGCGTCGAACCTACCGCCCCTGGAGCAAACGGGTGGTGAGGACGGCGCTGGCGGCGGAATGGACGTCGTCGAGCCAGCTCATGGTGCCACGGCGTCCGAACATACGCCGACACCTCTTGGCGCAGGTAAGCCCTGGTATGACCAGGCAACCTTTCGCTCTATTCCATGGAGCGGGGGCAGTTAGCCCCACGGATCTCGCATACGGGCCACCTCGAGTGTTCGCTCACGCTGAGCTCGAGCAAGAGCAGCTGCGACGAGATGACGCGCTGCTCCTCGAGGAGGACCGTCTTCAGGCCGCTATGCGAGCTGCTCGCTACCAGCAAGCTTTGCGCTACTTTTATAGCCGCAAAGTTAGTGCCAGAAGTTTCGAGGAAGTGGGAAGGCCCTTACCGGGTGAAACAAGTCGCTAGGCCTGGCGCTGTCCGCCTTGAGACCGAAGATACCACTCCAGTGAGCAACTCCTGGAACGTTGGGCATCTTCGTAAGTTTCGCCCGTAAGGCGCTGTTGTCGGACCCCGTCCGGCAACCACCCTTTTGTACAAGTCTTGCCGCTGTTGCATGTGATCCTTTGTACAGAGCCAGGCGCAGACCCTGTGCACAGATTAAGTTCATGTGTTCCGCGCATCTTGTCGATCTCATGCTTTTTATTCTTTGCATGCATTATATGACACTCTATGCAGCACTGACCCCCGGTAAGCGATGACGGGCCATGGGGCTCCGAACCTTTATTTTATCTTCTTCCTTTTCTTCTCAAGAAAAGGAAGGTTCCCTCGCCCACAAGTTTGCCAGGGAGGGAAGGGGGAAGATAATGGTGAGGACCAGGCGACATTCGATGAAGTTTCGCCTTGCCAGAAAGCGACCTTGCCGGGCAGCGAGCCACGGAAAAGCTAAGTTGCCAAAGTTTGAGCAATCAAGTTTTTAAATTCTAAGGTTATCTTCCTCAAACGACCGTACTTTGTATGGAAAACCTGTGCGCGGAGGAACCAGCTCGTGGCTAGTCGCGCCCTTACTTCGTTTCGAGTCCGCTCAACGATTTAAGTATGCTGCGACCAGACTCGCGCCCTTACTTTGTTTCGAGCTTGCTCAGCGACTTGAGTGTGCTGCAACTGCAGTTGCGCCCTTATTTCGCTTCGAGCCTGCTCAACAACTTAAGTGAACCGCGGCTAGTCACGACAAGGTTTCTTGCTGGCAACGGCACCGCCAGCGGGCTGCTGATGTCCCGCACTCAGCAAGTGTGCCTACGCCGGCAAGTTCCCTAAAAGCGTAGGGCAATAACATACAAAGGAGGGAATCAAACAGAGGAAGTAACAGTGCATTCACTACCTAAGATGAAGTTATATTACAAGATGGCTTGTCGCAGCCCTAATGAATTGTTTTCATAACTCGGCCAGCGGCGACAAGAAAAGAAAAGGGCGGGCGGCCTAATCCACACGGTCGCCCTCGATCCTCTTGATCCCGGCCACCCTTTCCACAATGGGCGCGACGAGGGCCCTGATCTCCTCCAGGTCAGCGTCTGGCGGCAGGGATCTGAGGACGTTGGTGAGCTTGAGGCCTGGGTTGCGGAAGACGATCTTCACCAACACCTTCTCAAGGGCTCCAGCGCAGGCATCGCGCGTCTCGTCGGCCAGCCGCTCTGGGATCGCATCCTGGAGTTCGTGAAGGGCCGTCGCCACGCCTTTGAAGAATGAAGTGAGCTTGGCGCTGGGTGGGAGGTTCGCGCCGGAGGGATACTCGTGACCCTCCATCCCCAGCAGCGACAACTCCTTGTCGATGGAGGCGGCGATGTCCACCAGACCCTCCGTCCACTGCTCCACCGTCGCCCTGAAGTTGTTCTGGGTAACTGCGGCGCTCTTCAACAACGCCTCGTTGTCCATGATCTCCTTCCGCAAGGCCGTATCTCGCTCCTTGGCGCTGTCCAGCGTCTTGGACAAGGTGGCCAGCTTCATCTCGAGATCAGCATTGGAGTCCTTGGCAGCGTCAAGCTCCTTGATCTTATCGGCGAAGCATCCTTGCAGCTCGCCGAGGGTATAAGCACCCTTCTCGCGCTCTTGTTTGAGCGCGGCGAGCTCCTCGCCGCTCGCCTTAAGATCAGTGTCGAGCTGCGCCACCCTCGTCTCCAGCTCCTTCTTGGCGGCCTCGGCGGCCGCGGCAGCATCTTGCGCTTCCTTGAGGGCTCCACCAAGCGCTTGCTCGCGCGCGGCGACCTCCTCCTCGTGGCTGGCGAGGCTGGCTTTCTGCTGCACCAGCTCGCCCTCCCGCGCGGACAGCCCCTCGGCGGCAAGCCTCTGCTGCTCTTCGGATTCGGCCTTCTCGAGGATGAAGGCCGTCCGCGCCTCGTCGAGTTGCCTCCGCTCCTCCCCCAAGGATCGGAGGGCCTCCTGGTTGAGCTCCTGGAGCTCCTCGGCGCGCTTCTCCATGTCCACTCCCGCCTTCGCGACAAGCGCTTCCCGGCGTTCCACCTTGGCTTGTCGGGCGCGGTAGAGTGACACCAGCTTCCGGAGCAGCCGCTCCTCCTCAGGCTCGCCGCCGCTGCTGCTTGGCGCATCAACCAGCGTCAGCCCGGCGGAGGCGAGCACCTCTCCATCCAAGGTCTCCCCCTCGACCGGCGCCCTGGAAGTAGACTCCCAGGGGAGCTTGATGAAGATATCATCGCCGACCTTCAGGTAGACGCCTGGCTGGGGTTCCTCGGGGTCCGACGCTGCGGAGGAAGCAAGATCGGCGGTCGGCGTAGCGCCTGGCGCTCCTGCGGCCCCAGGGCCGTCAGTATGATCGCCGGCCCCCTCGCCAGCGGCTGCTGCGGCAGCCTTGGCGGCCTCTTCGCCGGCCAGATCTTCAGCACCGTCTGCCTCTCCGGTGGCGGCCACGTCGTCGGTATGGCCGCGCACATCCTCCTCGACGACGACCTCGGTCTCCATCGGGTCCGTGGCGGGCGGGTCTGAAGGCCGAAAGAGGGAGAGAAGTCAAGCAACTATCCAAAGAAGGAGATCCAAAAAAAAAGAGAAGAACCCCAGGGGAGTTTCGAGGCAAGAAGGTTACCTGCGCCAGGGTCTGCGGTCACGGTCTCCGTCGCCAAGGGGTCGCCGGTGCTGTCCCTTGCCGGAGACTGCTCCCTTGCCGGAGACTACTCCCTTGCCGGAGACTGCTCCCTTGCCGGGGATTCCTCCCTTGCCGGGGAACTCCCCCTTGGCGGTGTAGTTGTAGCAGGTGGCGCATCGGGGGCGGTCTCCGGACTCTCCTGGTGGGGCTGCTCTGCTCCTACGTAAATCAACAGTCAGATATCAAAAAATGAAGAGTACCCAGGCGTGCCCAACGGCAGGAAGCAAATCATATGCTTACGCTGGGGGCTGCTCTGAGGATTATTTGGTGGGTCCGACAAGGTCATCTCAGGCGCACCCCCTGCCGTCAGGGTGGGCTCGTCGTCAAGGATGACCACCGGGACCTTGGCTCTCTTTGCCGCCCTCTGAGCCAGAGTCCTGAAAAGGAGTAAATTCAGAGGAAAGCAAATGAGATGCGAGACACAACTGCAAAAATTGAAGAAATACAAGTACAACGAGGATCTTACTCCTCTCCCTCTTCCTCGTCGCAGCTAAGCGCGGAGAAGTCGAAGACTGGCCCGCTTCTGGCACGAGGAGGCGGAGGAGTAGGCTCCCTCGGCTGCTTGGCGGAGGCAGTGGTGGCGCTAGCCTGAGACGGCCTTGCCCTGGCTGCCGCCGTGGCGCGAGGGGCGGCAGGAGCAGAAGCGGCAGCCTGCGAAGACCTCGCTCCTGCTGCCACAGCGGAGCGTGTCACGCGGCGCTGCGGCTGTTGGCTCGTCTGCCGCCCCACCACGTCTCCAGCCTTGCGGAGACGCCTCCGTGGTTGAGCCGGGGGCTCCGCTTGCGACGAGCTGCCCAAAGGTTGGGAGGAAGAGGCGTCCGTCTCCGGCAAGCCGCTCGTGTCCTCGGTGGGCTTGTCCGCCTCGACGCCGTGCCCGGCAGGCTCTTCCTCGCTGACAAACTCCGCTCGATCGGCAAGGCTTGCCGCCTCCGCTGCATCCGCCTCCTCCACTGTGAATCCAAATTCGCCCGCGGCCGCGGCTACCGCCGCCTCTTCCATCCTGGAGGCGATGCGCGCCAACTCCTCGTCGGTGGTGTCCCGGGTGAGGCCCTTCTGCTCGGCGGGGTCAACTGGCACCTCCACCAAGTCGTCGAAGAACGCCCGCACGACGTCGCCAGCAGGCTCCTGCCAAGTGGAGTCGATCCCGTGCGAGTCGCACAGCGGCATCATTGCAAGGATGCGGCTGAGCGACGAATTGTTGCACAACGGGACGACGCCTTGCGGCAGCCTGAACCATTCGGGGTGATCAGGGTCGTGCTTGAACAACTCCCTGAGCGTCCCGTCAAGTTCCAAGACAGTGAAATTGAAGTTGAGGCCAGGGCGCAGCCTCATGATGTCCGCCGCATTCTGGAACTCCCAGGCGGGTCTTCCTTTCTCCTGCAGGGGAGCGATGCGGCGGCGGAGGAAATCTGCGCCAACGGCGCCAACTGTGAGCCCGGCAAGCCTGAGCCGCAGGATCCGGGTAACGGCAATCTGCAGCTTGTCGTCGTCCGGAGCCACGTCGCTCCAATCCCTGCCGCGCACCACAGGAGTTCGGCGCACGATAGTGAATGGCTGCGGGTTCTCCTCGACGATCAGGCACCAGTCTGCTCTCCACTCCTCCCATTTGCTGTGGAGCTCTCCCTCCAGATAAGCATCCTTCTTGCCGGGCTTCGAGATCCAGGCGATTCCGCCGGAGAGAGGCTCTCCTCTCTCTACTCGAGGCGTGAAGAAGTGGCGGAAGAGGGCTACTTTTGGATAGACTCCGACAAAGTTTTCGCAAAGATGTGCGAAAATTGCCATGGTCAGGACAGCATTGGGGGTGAAATCAAGGAGATGGAACCCGTAGATGTTCATGATGTCGCAGAAAAATTCAGAGAAGGGCGGGCAGAGCCCGCAATAGAAGAACAGAGGAAAGAAGGGATATCCAGTCGGATACTTCTTCTGGGCGGCGGCGGGAAGAACCCTCGTGCGCGGATGCGCTCGCATCCCCGTCGACAAGAAGAGGTAGAATTCCTCCCTCAGGTCCAAGGCGTCGAGCTGAGGGGGGAAGGTTGCCCGCACCTTTCGCAGCGCCTCAAGCCGCTGCGCCTCGGCCGACTTCGCAGCCTTCCCTTTCCCCTTGTCGCCCTTCGGGGCCATGGCGGAAGCAGGGAGGGGGGCCGATGACGTTAATAGCACTGGTGGCGACGGAAGGGGCGGAACGCTGCTCCCCTTGGGAAGTGGCGGAGATTTTCGAGGAATCGCAACAGGCGGGTGGGCGGACTGCCCCTGTTCCCCCTACTTATAAGGGGGAGGGGGGAGGGCGTTTCGCCTTTCCGAATAAACAAATCACCTGCGACGTGACGCCTGCCTGCGGGGCTCAGCCCCGCGCACGCCGCCCACATCACGCACACCTCTCCCCACGATGCCGCGTTCGACGCGTGCCGTTCGGGGAGGGCGTGGTGGATGCAGAAGAAGATGCAGCGTGACCCAGGCCGCGCGTGCTCGTGCACTGTTTTGGTCCTGGCCCAACAGCGCTCGGCACCGTGTATGGCCCAGGCCCGGGGGCTCCTGTCGGTGTACTAAAGTAGGGGTACCTTAGTACCCCGAACTTGTGCACGGGCAGTCGTAGCACCCCGCGGCAAGGCTTGCCAGGTGATCGCCAAAACTCTCCATGGTCCCTTTTTTGGGCCATCCAAGAACAAAGTATTTGAGCCAAGGCCCCGGCAGGAGGAGCTTGCCGAGAAGGCCACCCGAAGAGAGCAAGGCCCCGGCAAGAGGAGCTTGCCGGGACGGCCGCTTGAAGCACAAGGCCCCGACAAGAGGAGCTTGCCGGGAAGGCCGACCAGGGCACGACAAGAGACTTGCTGCGACGCGCCACGCGTCCCTGCAAGGACCGGTGAGCAACAAGCTCCCGGGCGCGACAAGGCATCAACCGCGGCAAGGCGCTTGCCGCGGCAGGTCACCACCCCACGCCTGCGTTCCAGCTCATCCACCAACGTGTCGCTCTGGGGCCATTCCAGGCGTACGTGGCGAAAGGCTGCGCAGCCAGGGCCATGCGGTGGCGAAGCAACGCTGACAGGATAGCCGTCGTGGCAAACGGTGGCGCCCCTGACGGTCCCTTTTCTGCACTGTTTGGGCGACCTAGACGGGCATTTAATGCCCTTGTCCCCTGCCGTCAGAGTTAGGTATGATAGCACTGTGCAAACAGCTGTACCCAACACAGCGTTTTCCAGTTTTACCCCCGCCTACGTTGCCACCTGTGGGTAACCCCTTGCGCATATAAAAGGAGGCCCCATGCGCAACGTAGAAAGGGAGGAGGGAGGAGGCCACTCACTCTCGGTCCTATTAGTTGCCAGAGTGTACTGTAGCACTCAGCGCTCCCGAACAAGAACACAATACAAATCACAAAGCAGCAGTAGGGTTTTACGCATCCGTGCGGCCCGAAGCTGGGTAAACCCCTTGTGTGCATCGTCTCGATCCGCTCTTCGCGCGACCTCCGCCCCCCGCTGAACTAGAAAGGGGCTCGGTCCCCATAGGTGTTCGTGGAGGCAGATTTCCCCCGACATATTTCTTCTCCGATCTATTGATTTGGTTTGGCCAACTAGATTGATTTATCTTGCCATGGGAAGAGGTGCTTTGTAATGGGTTCGATCTTGCGGTGCTCAATCCCGGTGACACAAGGGGACATGCCACATATGTATCATTGATATTAAGGGTAAAAAGATGGGGTTTATTCATACGTGAGTTTATATTGTCTACATCATGTCATCTTGCTTAAGGAGTTACTCCTGTTTTTTCACGAACTTAATACACTAGATGCATGCTGGATAGCGGTCGATGTGTGGAGTAATAGTAGTAGATACAGAATCGTTTCAGTCTACTTGTCTCAGACGTGATGCCTATGTACATGATCATTGCCTTGGATATCATCATAATTGTTTGCTTTTCTATCAATTACCCAACAGAATTTGTTTACCAACAGTATGCTATTTTCAAGAGAGAAGCCTCTAGTGAAAACTATGGCCCCCGGGTCTATCCTTTATCATATATAAAATCCAAAAATACCTTGTTGTGTTTTCTTTTATTTATTTTATTTTATATTTTTGTCCGATCTATCTATAAAAACTATACAATTTAATCTTGCCCGTAACTGTCAAGGGATTGACAACCCCTTGTTAGCGTTGGGTTGCAAGGATTTGTTGTTTGTGTGCAAGTGCTGCTAATGAGTTGTTGCTTGGTTCTCCTACTGGATTGATAACCTTGGTTCTTAACTGAGGAAAATACTTATCTCTACTGTACTACATCATCCTCTCCTCTTCGGGGAAATCACAACACAGTTCGCACTACAAAAAAAGACACCTTCATGACATTTTGGGCCGAACGAATTTTTTTCCTGTCATGCTTATGACACTTCTATGATGATAATTGGGACAAAATCCGGTATCATCATAGATGTGGCGGGCTCCTACTTTTATGACAAAAAATCATGACAGAAAATGGGCTTTTCGTCCTGGCGGGCCGGAGACGCAGCTGCATGACATTCTTTGGGCCGTGCATGACGGAAAAAACCGTGTTAGAAGCGAGGGTGAGGAAAATATCAGGGAGTTCCCGATTACACTGGGTGGTCGGGGCCAAGCGCTGCACGGAGGTTTGCGTGTTTCTCTCATACACGTACACACGTCTGTGCGAGGCGTTGCGCTCTAACTGAACCCGAGCAAGGCGTTGGGCTCTAACTGAACTCGAGCGATTGCACTAGCCATGTTGCTTAGCCCGAGCGATCGATCCCTTGATGTTAAATGAACCCGAGTGATTCATTCACTACTGCTGCTAACTGAAGCAGATCGAACCTTGCTGCCTCCTTCCCTTGATGAACAGTGAGCGTTGTTGTGGGGGTTTGGATGAACAGTTCCCTATGGGGGGTTGGATGAACAGGACCTCGTGGTAGTAGAGGCCGTTGCCACTGGATGAACAGGACCCCGATCGAGCCGGTTGGGGGTGGATGAACAGGACTCCGTGGAGGGATGGATGAACAGGACCCCGTGGAGGGCTGGTTGAACAGTAGCCGGTGGAGGGCTGGATGAACAGTAGCCCATGGAGGGGTGGTTGAACAGGACCCCATGGAGAGGGCTGGTTGAATAGTAGCCGGTGGAGGAGCGGTGGAGGCTGGATGAACAGGAGCCCGAGGATGAACAGTCGCATGTGGAGGCTGGAGGAGGTCGACGGTGGATGAACAGTAGCCCGTGGAGGCTTGGGGAGGTCGACGGTGGAGATGAACAGTATCCCGTTGAGTCCTATTTTGCGGTACGCCACACCCTACATCGGGGGCCTCTCACGTTTGCGCGAGAACGGAGGGCACCGTATGACAGCACCATAAATAAAATGTACAATCATACCAACCAAGATCACGATTAACCCATAGGACAAAATGGATCTACTCAAACATCATAGGATAACCATATATCATTGGGAAATAATATATGGAGTTATGAACCATATTTAAGTAGAGATTACAGCGGGGGAAGAGGTGTTACACCGCTGCATAGAGGGGGAGAAAGTTGGTGTTGACGGTAGCAAGATTGTTGATGTAGATCGACGTCCCGGTCGTTGTCCCGGTGGCACTCCGGCGCCACCGGAAGCGAGGAGGAGAGAGCCCCCATCCTTATTCTTCTTCCTTGGCCTCCCCCATAGATGGGAGGAGAGTTCCCCCTCTGGTCCATGGCCTCCATGGCCGCGGAGGGGCGGGAGCCCCTCCGAGATTGGATCTCCCTCTCTGTTCTCTTCTGTTTCGCGTTTTCTCTGATCTGGTCGAAAACCGTTTCTTATATTCTGGGAGATCTGTAACTCCGATTGCGCTGAGATTTTAACACGATTGTTTCCAGTTCAAAGCTTCCTTGCACCCGAAGTAGAGTTCCAACCGACGTTCGAGGAGGGCACAACCCACCACCACGCGCCAGGGGCCTCTGGCGCGCCCTAGTGTCTAGTGGGCTGTGTGGGCCTCCATTTGCGATGATTCCAACTCCCCAAAATCACCTATATTCCAAAATAATTCTCCGCAAAATTGTATTGCATTTGGACTTCGTTTGATATGGATACTCTGCGATACAAAAAACATGCAGAAAACAGGAACTGGCACAGGGCACTGGATCAATAGGCTAGTCCAATAAATCATATAAAAAGTCGCCAAAAATATGTGAAAGTTGTATAATATTGGCATGAAACAATAAAAAATTATAGATACAATGGAGACGTATCAGCATCCCCAAGCTTAATTCTTGCTCGTCCTTGAGCAGGTCAATGATAAAAAAGATAATTTTTTATGTGGAATGCTACCTAGCATAAACTTGATCATATGTCTAATCATGGCATGAATATTAAGACATAAGTGATTCAAAGCAATAGTCTATAATTTGACATAAAGACATCAATACTCAGGCTTCGCAACAAACAATCATGTCTGTCAAAATATCAACACTAAAGAAAGCTATCCCTACAAAATCATATAGTCTTGTCATGCTCTGTCTTCTTAACACAAAGTATTTATCATGCACAACCCCGATGACAAGCCGAGAAATTGGTTCATACTTTTTAACGCGCTTTAGCTTTTTCAACTCTCAGGCAATACATGAGCGCAAGCCATGGATATATCACTACGGGTGGAATAGAGTATAATGAACGAGGTAAATATAGAGAAGACAAAAAAAGTAAGAAAGTCTCACATCGACTTGGCTAACCAACGGGCTATGGAGATGCCCATCAATTGATATCAACATGACGAGTAGGGATTGCCATGCAACGAATGCACTAAGAGCTATAAGTGTATGAAAGCTCAATATGAAAACTAAGTAGGTGTGCATCTAATCCTATAATGAAAAATTCCCACTAGTATATGAAAGTGACAACATAGGAGACTCTGCATATGAAAACATGGTGCTACTTTGAAGCACTAGTGTGGTAAAGGATACTAACAATGCCCCTTCTCTCTTTGTTTATTTTTTCTTTTTCTTTTTTTCTTTCTTTCCTTTCTTTTTTTCTTTCTTTTTCTTTTTCTTTTTCTTTTTCTTTTTCTTTCTTTTTTCTCTCATTGTCCGGAGTCTCATCCCGACTTGTGGGAGAATCATAGTCTCCATCATTCTTTCCTCACTGGGGCACTGCTCTAAAGATGAATAATGATGATCATCGCACTTCTATTTACTTATAACTCAAAAGAAATAAAGATTACAACTCGATACCTATGACAAAGTATGACTCTATATGAATGCCTCTGGTATGTACCAGGATGTGCAATGATCTAGCATGACATGTATGAAAAATTATGAACGATGGCTGAGCCACAACTACTATGTCAGCTATATGATCATGCAAAGCAATATGACAATGAATGCTCAAGTCATCAAATGGAAGCGGTGGAAGTTGCATGGCAATATATCTCGGAATGGCCATGGAAAAGCCATAATAGGTAGGTATGGTGGCTATTTTGAGGAAGATATAATAAGGCTTATGTGTGATAGAGCATATCATATCACGGGGTTTGGATGCACCTGCGAAGTTTGCACCACGTCTCGAGGTGAGAAATGGCAACGCACGGTACCACAGAGGCTAGCAAATTGCGAAAAGGTAAGAGTGCGTATAATCCATGTACTCACATTAGTCATAAATAACTTATATACTTATTGCAAAAATTTATTATCCCTGAAGCAAAGTACTACTATGCATGCCCCTAGGGGGATAGATTGGTAGGGAAAGACCATTGCTCGTCCCCGACCTCCACTCATAAGGAAGACAATCAATAATAAATCATGCTCCAACATCATAGCATAATAAGAGACTATGCGTGCATGCTTAGGGAATCACAAACCTTAACACCAATATTCTTACTAATCAAAACCGTTTACTAGTAGCTCCCACATATTCCATCTCTATATCGCAAAACTATTGCAAGGAATCAAACATATCATATTCAGTGATCCATAAGTTTTATGTAGGATTTTATGACTAACCATGCAATTAACCAATTTCTGTTGACTCTCTAAATGGATATAAGTGAAGCATTAGAGTTTAATTCTTTTTACAAAAGTCCATGCTCTAATAAATATAAGTGAAGCAGAAGAGCATTCTTCAAATAACGGTTTTCTATGTGAAGAGAAACAAGCAATCCAAACTTCAAATGATATAATTGAAGCACATGAAGCATTCTATAAACCCACACTCAAAATATATAAGTGAAGTGCAATGAGCATTCTATAAATCAACCATGGACTATATCATACCAGCATGGTGCATAAAATAAAAGTGAAAACTGAATGCAAAAGACGCTCCAAGATTCGCAAATATCGCATGAACGAAACGAATCCAAAAACATACCAATACTTGTTGAAGAAAGATGGGATGCCTTCTGGGGCATCCCCAAGCTTAGACGCTTGAGTCTCCTTGAATATTTACTTGGGGTGCCTTGGGCATGCCCAAGCTTGAGCTCTTGCCTGTCCTCCTTCTCCTCACATTGAGACCTCCTCGATCTTTGAACACTTCATCCACACAAAACTTAACTGAACTTTTAGTGGAGGGATTAGTGAATATGGCAATGAAATCCCATCATGTACTGCTATAATATTATTGTATAATTATAAACAAACATTACCAACTGTAGGCTATCACAATTCTATGGCCCCAAGTCAAGGAGGCTTCAACAAGAATTCAAACATACACAAATAATGTAGATATAACACCAATCTGTGAAAACAGGACAGTCTGTAAAGATTTGAACATCCACCACACTTCTGTAACTCAAAAAATTATGAAAAAAAATTGTATAGAAAGATAGTGCAAAAAGTTTCAGAATCGTTTGACGTTCCAGTAAAAAATGTAAAATCAAGCACTACAGCCAAAGTTTCTGTTTTGCACCGCACAAACCAACAAGCAATTTAAAAATCCTAAAGGCAAAACTTAGCACATTATTTTATAATACAATGTAATTGTACAAGGGGATAATTAATTTTGTTGAAAATTTTCTGTAATTAAGATTCAAAAAATTTCCATGGGCATGAACAAAGTTCAAGGCATGCTCCCGCTTCCACGGTGCTTGTCTATCTCACTTTCACTTTTCTTTTTGTGAAGTTTTAAGTTCCCCTCTATGTATTTTTGTTTTTAAACTTTATAAAAGCACTCAACATAAATACATGACTCTCTAAAATTTCTGGGTTGTCTCCCTGGCAGCGCTTTCTTTAAAGCCATTAAGCTAGGCATAAAGTGCTCAAGTAATGGATCCACCCGGATCCCAAGGTATATCAAAGCCAATTTGAATCAACAACTATTTGGCATTTAGTAGTGAGCACAAAGCAACATATATCAAGCAATGACGAAGTCTAACTCTCTTCCTATGCATCGGCATGTCATACAAGAACAATTCATGCACATCAAGTAAAGGCCAATACATAGTATAAGAAGTTTCTTGCAATTCTTTCATGTTGGAAACATAGAGAGGCAAAGATATAGTTCCTCTCTCATAATAATTGCAAGTAGGAGCAGCAAGCACATGCATATTATATTCATCAAAATTATCATGTGTAATAGTAAAAGGCAACCCATAAATGAAATCCTTAATAGGTGCAAACTTCTCCAATATAGTGTAATTTGGAGAATTCAAAAAGATCAAAGGACTATCATGTATGGGTGCAATAGAAACAATTTCATTCTTAACATAAGGAACTATAACAAGTTCATCTCCATAAGCATAATTTACATTGGCATCATGGCCACAAGCATAGCAAGCATCATCAAGAAGGGATATTTCAAATGAATCAATGGGGTCATAGCAATTATCATGGCATTCATCTTTTGGTAAGAACAAAGGGAAATTAAATAATGTATGAGTTGAAGAGTTACTCTCATTAGAAGGTGGGCATGGGTGATCAATCCGCTCTTCCTATTTTTGTTCTTCGCTCTCCTCATCATCTTTTTCATGCAATGAGCTCACAGTTTCATCAATTCCTTCTTCCATAGACTCCTGCAAAATATTAGTCTCTTCTTGGACAGCGAAAAATTTCTCAATAAATTCATCAATATCGGAATTGTATTTTTAATTATCATAGGAATATTTAAGGATGGCAAAATTTGCAGGTCTATAAACATCATCATCAAAAGCTTCATACTTTTCAAATAGAGATTCAATTTCATAAACACCTCTAAAAGCAACAAATTCTTCTATTCGTTCCACATCATAGTAATCATATATACCATTAGCATAAGAAGCCAAGGTTTCATTATCATTAAATTCACATGGGAAGGGAAGATGTAGAGCATTCATCCTAGAGCAACAAGTAAAATCATATCTCTGACATAAATTCCAAGCATACCAATGCCATATATGAATTTGATCCCATAAAAGTTTCCCTTTTTGTGTCAAGCGATAATCCCTAAAGTATTCACGTTGATCCATGTTACTCCCATTATCAAGTTGAATGGGGTTTTCTCAGGATTATCAATGTAGTGCATAATATTTTTCACATAATGAGCATCGAGGGTTTTAGGAGGTTCCCCATCTCCATGAGTAGCAAGTACCACTAATTTTTTTGGTGTTTCGTGTTCCATATCCATAACTAAAGATAGAGAACAACTTAGAACAGAAAATAAAAACTACTTAGTGATGAAGCAAACAAGCACACACGAGAATATTCACCCGACGCTATTGCTCCCCGGCAACGGCGCCAGAAAAAGGTCTTGATAACCCACAAGTATACATGATCATTTGTAGCCTTTTTCGATAAATAAGAGTGTACAACCCAACGAGGAGCTAAAGGCAGAACAAATATTCCCTCAAGTTCTATCGACCACCGATACAACTCTACGCACACTTGACGTTTGCTTTACCGGAAACAAGTATGAAACTATTTGGCAACAATAAATCTACGAGTACTTTGCGGGAATAAAACTACGAATAAATTACAAGGTAATAAAAGTGGATAACTTTTGTCAACAAGAAAGTCATTTGTCCCTAGGCAATCAATAACAAGTATCGATAATCATTCTTGTAATTGTATATGAGGGAGAGGCATGAGCTAACATACTTTCTCTACTTGGATCATATGCACTTATGATTGGAACTCTAGCAAGCATCCGCAACTACTAAAGATCATTAAGGTCGTGAAACCCAACCATAGCATTTAGTATCAAGTCCTCTTTACTCCCATACGTCATACCCGAGTTACTCGGGTTTAAGTTTCTGTCACTCACGCAACTGTAGCGACCCGACCTCAGATGGTCAAGTCTCTGTGCTCCGGTGTCATCCCTGGATCAGTAATGCTGACACCACACAGTACTTCGAAGGATTTATAGCAGAGTAGCAATCACACACTTATTACATCGATGTCTCAAAGAGAACTTATTACAATAAATATGGCTTAAGGCCATCTAATAACGATAACAGCGGAAGACTTGGAAGATAAGTGAGTCCATCAACTCCAACGGCATCACTGAGTATAGAACCACGACCTAAAAGCACCTTACTCGTCGTCTGAAAAGTCTGCAACATGAAAGTTGCAGCCCGAAACGGGTCAGCACATGGAATATGCTGGCAATGTAACACATAGAGAATAATGAATGATAAGCCTATACTACATGCATATATGGCTGGTGGAAAAGCTCTATGGTTACAGTTTTGCGTAAAGCCAGTTTTTCCCTACTACAAAGGAATAAATTTATTTAACTATCATGGTGGTTGAAAGTATCGAGAATGGTTGACAGCATTCCGATCCCAATTAAAAGTAATCATTAATAACCCAACAATATTAATGAGAAGTAACATGATGAGATTCACATGATATTCAAGAACTAGATACTCAAGATGTCCATAACCGGGGACACGGCTAATCATGATTAGTTTGTGCACTCTGCAGAGGTTTGCGCACTTTTCCCCACAAGACTCGATCGCCTCCGTTTGGTTTCTCGCACTACTTGGTGTTTGAGAAACGGATGACCGAGACATAGTCTTTCAGAAGGCTAGCACCTTACGTTTGGATAGACCGGTACACCTACTTTCCCCTACATCTGCTAGTCTACCCTGTAAGAGTTCGCACGACTTAGTCAACTATGCCAGAGCCCATAATGGCTTGTGGTTGCATACGAAAGTTACTAGCATGAATGATCTTATGATCCCTTTGAGCCTGGGTGGCGGTCCAAAAGAAAACAGGCAAGTCCTGATAGAAACCAGGTGCCTCAATCCACCCAGATGTGTGTTTAAGTTGCCACCTTAGATAAAACCATTAATTAACAATACTCACATCTGTCATGGATATCACTCACCCAATCCACGTCTACTAGCATAGCATGGCATAATAAGCAAACGTAGAAGTAACTCCCAAAGGTTTCATAAGTAAAACAGGTCATAGGTACTACCTCATCTACTTCCCATCCCACAATTAATTAGATCCTAATCATGCAGTGTTTGAGGATTGATCTGATGCAATAAAACTGGGTAGTAGAAAAGGTATGATCAAAGTGTTACTTGCCTTGCTGAGGATCCGCGAAACCTAGAGCTTCGAAATAACAGGCGGCGCACTCCGGGTGATCTATCGCAGACAAACAACAAGCATACAATAAGTACTCATCTAATGCACATGGAAAACTTGAACAAAAGATCTAACCAGAAAGTTCAACTTAAGAACTCCGGTTGCAAAAAGAATCGAATCGAACAAAGCAACGGAAAACAACGGCGAAAGAAACAACTCGGTTCTAGCAAAGTGAAACTAGGTCAAATTTTACCATAGCAAAACTTTGTTTAAGTTGATTAGACGGAACGGCGGTTTCGAAACGAAACACCAGGCGCTTGAATCACCTGATTCCGATAAATGAGCATGAAGATAAACTAGAAAGAAGATTGGATCAGAGATCGCGATCGCAGAATAAATCCGACGAGAAGAAAAAGAAGAACGGTTGAACGAACGGACGTTTGTTAACCTAGAAGAATCCGGTGATCACGTTCGTTAGAACGAACGGTCCGGCGAACGGTCTCGAAGCAACTAAATCGGAAAAGAAAACGAATCCGATCTAGGGTTTCGGAAAAGAAAACCGGACGAAAAACCGATCTAGAACACGGAACGGTTTAGAAAAAAAGAATCGGAAAGATTAGAAGAAAACGATCCGATGAAAGAGAAAGAGACGCGGTGCGGCTACCTCGGCGAGTTCTCCGGCGAACGGCGGCGTGGGGTGGTGGCGGCGGCGAACGGCGTCGGCGGCGGCGGCGGGTGAGGGTGGCGGCGGCGCTGGCGGCGGCGGCGGCGAACTGCGGCGGCGGCGCTGGCGGCGGCGGCGCGGGTGAGGGGCGCGGGGTGAGGTGCGGTGGTGGCTTGGGGCTTTGGGTTTGATGATTTAGATGGGGGGGTGTGGGGGTATTTATATTGGGGAGGGGAGGGTTTACTTGGAGGAGGGATCAAGAATTAGACTAGGAATAGGAAAGGAAAAAAGGGAAGGAAAGATCTAGAAACAAAAAAGGAATAACGAAAGTAGGTAAAAAGTCCTACTAGGACTTTCCTAGAAAGAAAGAGGCAACGGCGGCCTCCCTGCCCTGGGGCGCGCGCGCGCGCGGCGCTGGCCTGGCCGGCCGGCTGGCTTGGGCCTTTGGCCCAAGGCGCGCGGATTTTTTTTTAAATCGGTTTCGCGCGCGGAAAAACGCAGAAAAATAAATCTACCGGACTCCAAAATTTATAAAATAAATTTTCCCCGACTCCTAAAAATGAGTCGAACAAAATGAACTTTTCTCCGGGCCAAAAATGCAATTTTTGAAAACGCGCATTTTTCCCTATCAAATAAAATGCAAATAAACTCCGAAAAATCCAGCGATCCTCTTTTCAAAATTTTGATAAATCTCAAATATGAAAATAATGAAATCTCCAACTCTCTCTGAGGGTCCTGGAGTTGCGTGAAATTTCTAGGATCGACAAAATGCCAGAAAATATGATATGCATGATGATCTAATGTATAACATTCCAAATTGAAAATTTGGGATGTTACAAACCTACCCCCCTTAATATGAATGTCGTCCTCGAGATTTGAGTTGGCTAGAAAATAGGTGAGGGTGGTCCTTGAGAAAATCTTCTTCTCTCTCCCAGGTGGCTTCATCCTCTGAGTGGTGGTTCCACTGAACTTTGCAAAACTTGATAACCTTGCTGCGGGTAACTCTGCTGGCATACTCGAGAATCTTGACTGGCTTCTCCTCATATGTTAAGTCATCCTTCAACTGAATCGCTTCAAGCGGCACTGTATCTCTTAGCGGTACCTCCGCCATTTTGGCGTGACATTTCTTCAGCTGAGAAACATGGAATACATCATGAACTCCTGACAGTCCTTCTGGTAATTCCAACTTATAAGCGACTTCTCCCATGCGTTGCAAAATCTTATACGGTCCAATGAAACGCGGTGCTAACTTTCCCTTAACTCCAAAGCGCTTAACTCCTCGAAGTGGGGATACTCGAAGATAAACTCTGTCTCCTGTTTCGTAAACTGTCTCCTTGCGTTTAGAATCTG
The DNA here is from genome assembly GCA_032464435.1 of Aegilops umbellulata. Lineage (NCBI taxonomy): Eukaryota > Viridiplantae > Streptophyta > Magnoliopsida > Poales > Poaceae > Aegilops > Aegilops umbellulata. The sequence continues at coordinate 181,853,743 of CP136057.1, read as the reverse complement.
TGTAGCTCTTCTGCCTGGATTGGGCTACCTTGAGCCTATCGCGAATCAACTTAACTTTCCGTTCAGACTCCTTAATCGGATCGGGTCCAAAGAACTGACGGTCTCCAACTTCGTCCCATGACAACGGTGTCCTGCACCTCCTTCCGTATAAAGCTTCGAAAGGTGCCATCTTCAAACTAGTTTGGTAACTGTTGTTATAAGAAAACTCCGCATACGGCAAGTTATCGTCCCAACTAGATCCATAATCTAGTGCACAAGCTCTCAGCATATCTTCCAAAATCTGATTGACTCTCTCAGTCTGTCCATCTGTCTGTGGGTGAAAAGCTGTAATGAACTCTAGTCTGGTTCCCAAAGTTTCATGCAACTGATTCCAAAACTTTGAGGTAAATTGGGTTCCTCTATTTGATACGATACTCCTCGGAACTCCATGCAAGCAAATGATCCTAGTCAGGTATATCTTTGCCAACTTAGCACTTGTGTAAGTGGTCTTAACTGGGATGAAATGTGCTACCTTCGTCAAACGATCAACTACTACCCATATCGAGTCATAGCCTGCTTTTGTCCGGGGTAGTCCTGTGATAAAATCCATGCCTATCTTATCCCACTTCCATTCGGGTATCGGCAATGGTTGTAACAATCCTGCGGGCTTCTGATGTTCTGCCTTCACTCTATGACACACATCACAAACTGCTACATATGCTGCAATATCCTTCTTCATTCCGGTCCACCAGAATGTTTCCTTCAAATCCAAATACATCTTGGTATTTCCTGGGTGAATCGAATAGGGTGAATCATGTGCCTCTGCAGAATCAACTTCCTGATCTCCGGGTTATTGGGCACATAAACACGGTCCTCAAACCATAGGGTATCGTGCTCATCCTCACGAAATCCCTTTGCTTTTCCTTCACTCATTCTCGTCTTTATGTCTGCAATCTCCTTAGCAGATTTCTGAGCTTCTCTGATTTTATCCATTAATGTTGATTGAATTTCCAATGCTGCTACATAGCCTCTCGGAACTATTTCCAAACATAGCTCATGAAGATTTTCTGCTAACTCCCTTGGTATTTCTCCCGTCATTAGGGTATTGACATGGCTCTTATGGCTCAATGCGTCAGCTACAACATTAGCCTTTCCTGGATGGTAATGCAATCTCATATCATAATCCTTGATGAGCTCCAACCATCCCCTTTGTCTGAGGTTCAACTCCTTCTGCGTGAAAATATACTTCAAACTCTTGTGATCCGTGTACACCTCACAGTGATTTCCAATCAGGAAATGTCTCCATGTCTTCAACGCATGCACTACGGCTGCTAACTCCAAATCATGCGTAGCATAATTTAGTTCATGAGGTTTCAGTTGTCGTGAAGCATACGAAACAACTCTTCCTTCCTGCATAAGTACTGCTCCAAGTCCTCGACGTGAAGCGTCGCAATACACCTCATAATCCTTGGTCTGATCTGGCAGAATCAACACTGGTGAGGAAACCAATCGTTTCTTCAACTCCTGAAAACTGGCCTCACATTCCTCAGTCCAATTGAACTTAGTATCCTTCTTCAACAATTTAGTCATAGGCTTTGCAATCTTTGAGAAGTTCTCAATAAATCTCCGGTAGTATCCTGCGAGTCCAAGAAAACTCCGGATCTCTCCAACTGTCGTGGGTGCTTCCCATTCGGTTACGGTCTCAACCTTTGTGGGGTCAACTGCTATACCCTCTCCGGATATAACATGTCCAAGAAATCCTACTTCCTTCAACCAAAACTCACATTTGCTGAATTTGGCATATAACTGATGTTCCCTTAGTTTCTCCAAAACCAAACGCAAATGTTCCTCATGCTCTTCTTCATTCTTTGAGAAAATCAGAATGTCATCAATGAACACTACGACGAACTTATCCAAGAACTCCATAAATACTTTGTTCATCAGGTTCATGAAATAGGCAGGTGCGTTAGTCAGTCCAAATGACATAACGGTATACTCATACAATCTGTATCTCGTGGTAAAAGCTGTCTTGGGTATGTCCTGCTCTCGAATCTTCAACTGATGGTACCCTGATCGCAAATCGATCTTGGAAAACACCTTAGCTCCTTGCAAACGATCAAACAGATCATTTATCATTGGCAGTGGGTACTTGTTCTTGATGGTTACTTCATTCAATCCACGGTAATCAACAACCATCCTTAATGATCCATCCTTCTTCTCCACAAGAAGTACGGGTGATCCCCAAGGCGAAGAGCTTGGGCGAATGTAACCTTTATCCAATAATTCCTTAATCTGCTTCTTAATTTCCACCAAATCCTGTGCTGGCATCCTGTATGGTCTCTTCGATATTGGCCCAGTGCCTGGCAAAAGCTCAATCAAAAACTCAATGTCTCTATCCGGTGGCATGCCTGGCAATTCCTCAGGAAACACATCAGGAAAATCCATTACCATAGGTACTTCCTCCTGCACGACTCCTGATAATGAATTTACCTGTGTCCTGTTTGTCATATGTCGGGATACATACTTGATCCTTCTTCCTTCGGGCGTTGTAAGCAAAATTGTCTTACTGGCGCAATCGATGTTTCCTCCATACATCGACAGCCAATCCTTACCGAGAATTACATCAAAACCATGGGATTCCAGAATGATTAAATCCGTTGGGAAAACATGCCTTCCTATACTTAATGGCACTTGAAAACATCCTTGTCTGGCCATGTACTCTGCTCCTGGCAAGCTTACTAGCATAGGTGTCTTAAGAATCTTAGTGGGTAGGTTATACTTTTCCACAAATCCCCTTGATATGTATGAATGCGATGCACCAGTATCGAAAAGAACAAGTGCAGTAAATGACTTAACCAAAAACTTACCGATTACGGCATCAGGCTGAGCTTCAACCTCCTCCACGCTAACGTGGTTCACCTGTCCCCTGTTAAAAGGGTTTGACTTCTTCCCAGAGCTTCCATTGCCATTCTTGCCTTCAGGACATTCATTGGCGTAATGTCTGGTCTTGGAACACTTGAAACAGGTGACTTGACTCAGATCTCTCTTGGCTAGGGTTGATGGGGTGGTATGGTTCTGGCCGTTGCTTCCTCCATTCCCATTACCATTCTTGTGGCCATTATGGTTGTGCGATCCACTTCCTCCATGGGTATGCTGAACCTGAACTCCCGGTTTAGGGGTAAAACGGGGCTTCTGCTGGGCTCCAGAGTTATACTTCCCCTGTCCATACTTCCTCTTGCGGTTCTCAATCTGCTGTTGCTTCCCTTCAATCATGATGGCACGATCTACCAACTCCTGGTAGTTGTTGAAACTTGCTACCATCAACTGCATGCTTAGCTCATCATTCAGGTCTTCTAGAAACTTCTCCTGCTTAGCGGCATCCGTAGCAACGTCATCAGGGGCATAACGTGCTAACTTGCTGAAGTCGTCAACGTACTGGCCAACTGTCCTTCCTCCTTGGCGTAAGTTGCGAAACTCACGCTTCTTCATGGCCATAGCTCCTGTTGAAACATGGGCAGTGCGGAAAGCTTGCTGAAACTGATCCCATGTGACAGTGTCAACTGGGTAAGTGGCTGTGAAATTCTCCCACCATGCTGCCGCGGGTCCGTCAAGCTGATGTGCGGCAAACTTCACTTTCTCAATATCTGTGCATCCTGCAGTGGTCAACTCCCTTCCTATCTTGCGGAGCCAATCGTCTGCTACTATCGGCTCGGTGCTATTGGAAAACACCGGCGGATTCAGCCTAAGGAAACGGGCTAGGTGATCAACAGGTGGCGGCGGCGGAGGGTGGTTGTTGTTGTTGTTGTTGTTGTTGTTGTTGTTGTTGTTCTTGTTGTTGTTGTTGTTGTTGTTGTTCTTGTTGTTGTTGTTGTTGTTGTTGTTGTTGTTGTTGTTGTTGTTGTTGTTGTTGTTGTTGTTGTTGTTGTTGTTGTTGTTGTTGTTGTTGTTGTTGTTGTTGTTGTTGTTGTTGTTGTTGTTGTTGTTGTTGTTGTTGTTGTTGTTGTTGTTGTTGTTGTTGTTGTTGTTGTTGTTGTTGTTGTTGTTGTTGTTGTTGTTGTTGTTGTTGTTGTTGTTGTTGTTGTTGTTGTTGTCCAGCGGCATGCTTGGTTTGCCAAGATTATGCCCTGTTCATCCTTGTCTTTCCGGAGCATGCATACGCGTTGCATATCACCTCTCGAATATCATGCCATGTTTTGCATCATGTTGATTGCGCATTGCATCATGGTTGATATTGGTTCCTTTGCTTGTTCTCTTGTCTTGGGTAGAGCCGGGAGACGAGTACGTGAACGAGGAACCTGTTGAGAACGCTTACGAGGACCAAGCTTTCGACAACTCTGAGAACCTTGCAGGCAAGATGACCATACCCTCGAAATCACTTCTATCTTTGCTAGCTAGATTGCTCGCTCTTTTGCTATGCCTATGCTGCGATACCTACCACTTGCTTTATCATGCCTCCTATGTTGCCATGTCAGCCCCTAACCATTCATGTCCTAGCAAACCGTTGTTTGGCTATGTTACCGCTTTTGCTCAGCCCCTCTTATAGCGTTGTTAGTTGCAGGTGAAGATGAAGTTTGTTCCTTGTTGGAACATGGTCTTGTTGTTCCTCGTTGGAATATGTTTACTTGTTGGGATATCACAATACCTCTTATTTAATTAATGCATCTATATACTTGGTAAAGGGTGGAAGGCTCGGCCTTATGCCTGGTGTTTTGTTCCACTCTTGCCACCCTAGTTTCCGTCATACCGGTGTTATGTTCCCGGAGTTTGCGTTCCTTACACGGTTGGGTGATTTATGGGACCCCCTTGACAGTTCACTTTGAATGAGACTTTTCCAGCAAGGCCCAACATTGGTTTTACCATTCGCCACCTAGCCTTTTTCCCTTGGGTTCTGCAGACTCAAGGGTCATCTTTATTTTAAACCCCCGGGCCAGTTCTCCTTCGATTGCTGGTCCAAACTAGAGCACCGTGCAGGGCCGTCCCTTGGCAACTTGGGTTATGTTGGCTCCTGTACGCTTCGCTTATCCGGATGTGCCCTGAGACCGAGATATGTGCAGCTCCTATCAGGATTTGTCGGCACAATCGGGCGGTTTTGCTGGACTTGTTTTATTGCTGTTGAAATGTCTTGTAGTCCGGGATTCCGAGATTGATCGGGTCTTCCCGGTAGAAGGAATATCCTTCGTTGACCGTGAGAGCTTATCATGGGCTAAGTTGGGACACCCCTGCAGGGTATTATCTTTCGAAAGCCGTGCCCGCGGTTATGAGGCAGATGGGAATTTGTTGATGTCCGGTTGTAGAAAACCCGAAGTTGACCTTAACTAAAACACATCAACCGTGTGTGTAACCGTGATGGTCTCTTCTCGGCAGGGTCCGGGAAGTGAACACGGTTGTTGGAGTTATGCCTGACGTAGGTTGTTCAGGATCACTTCTTGATCACTTCTAGCTTCACGACCGTGCTTTGCCTTCTCTTCTCGCTCTCTTTTGCGCTATAGCCACCACATGCTAGTCGTTTGCTGCAGCTCCACCTCACAAACCCCTTATCCCACCTTTAAGCTTAAATAGTCTTGATCTCGCGGGTGTGAGATTGCTGAGTCCCCGTGGCTCACAGATATTATCACCTCAGTTGCAGGTATCAACGATGTCAGGGCAGATGACGCGACCGAGCTCACTTGGGAGTTCGATGAGGAACGTGGCCGTTACTATGTTTCTTTTCCAGATGATCAGTAGTGGAGCCCAGTTGGGTGATCCGGGGATCTGTTTAGCATTTGGGGTAGTCTTCTTCCATTTTGGTACCGTAGTCGGACCTTGAGTGTAATCTGTTTGATGGATGTTATTTATGTACTTGTGTGAAGTGGCGATTGTAAGCCAACTATGTATCTTTCCCCTTTATTTATTACATGGATTGTGTGAAGATTACCTCACTTGCGACATTGCTTTCAATGCGGTTATGCCTCTAAGTCGTGCCTCGACACGTGGGAGATATAGCCGCATCGAGGGCGTTATAAGTTGGTAATCAGAGCCTTTCCCGACTTTAGGAGCCCCCACTGTTTGATCGTCTTTAGTGGCCGAGTTGTGTCTAGAAAAAAATGTTTTGAGTCATTTAGGAATTATATATCGGAGAGTTTAGGAATTCTTTTTACTCCCCAGTCCCTTCGACCTTCTGGTAAGGCATCCTGACGTAGAGTTTGACTCTTCTCTTCTCAAATTTCACTAAAATTTTTTTTAGGATCACGCGGGTATATTACAATCGTTCCGATGGTTTTATGATGACAACATTGTCTTGGTTGCCTCCTGACATTTAGGGGTTGTGGCAGTGTCCCGGGGAGTTGAGCTCCGAGGTGTTGTCGTCATAATCTTATCGTTGCGGTTTTGGAATACCTGAGTTTAGTACGACCGACATCGAAAATCTCTTTTGTACAGTTGTTGGTGAGATAACCTGATAGCCCAGTACTGTGGCGAGTGCAGGGGTATTGCCATGACTTGTATAACGGATGTGTTTTCGAAGGTTGAGGTAGACGATTTCCGAAGGTTTCTTGGTTATGTGTTGAAGGATGGATACAGCTGGTTGTAGGATTTGCTAGTTTGGGTGAGATATTATGCTTCCCCTGTATCCCCAACACCTGATTGCATAACCAGAAAATTTCGGGAGTTTATAAGTGGGAATTCATGTAGCCTTAGTATTTCTTCCGCAGATATTTGGTTTGTGATTGGGTAATCCTTACCAAGTATTTGTTCATATCCGTACCTTGTTGATTCTATTCCTTACCATGTTCTAAGTGGCTTCTCAGCATTGGAAGTATGATGATTTACATTGGAATTCATTCGTTCATTCTCGTTCGAATGTTAATTGTGAAGACAATATGTTGCAATTTCGTTCCTTTGATTCAGCTTCAATATATCTCTGTCAAGTTGCTAATGGATGTCACCCTCTTCAGGATGGCTCCACCAACTCGTCTGAATCCGGAACGCAATGATGGAGATCAGGCTAACCCTCCGCCACCACCTCCGCCTCCGGAAGCCTGGCAAGCCTTAATGACTGCCACAAATGCCAATGCTCAGATTCTGATTCAGCTCTTGCAAGATCGCAACCAGGGTCAAGCTAATCAAGAGAATCAAGGCCAAGGCAACAATCAGCCGCACTTCGCTTCACTGAACCAGTTCCTTGCTAATCAGCCAAAGACCTTCAGCTACTGTGTCGAGGCCACTGACGCTGATGATTGGCTCGTGGACATCAGCAAACATTTCGAGTGCAGCAATGTGAGACCTGAGGACTTTGTCAAGTTTGCCTCTTTTCAACTCAAAGATCAAGCTGCTGAGTGGTTCCAGCAATACAAAGATTCCAGAGGAGGTCGTGTGATCACTTGGGATGATTTCCGCCGTGATTTCAAAGCGCACCACATTCCAGAAAGTGTTGTTGAGCTTAAGCGTGAGGAATTCCGCAATCTCAAGCAAGGCAACATGACTGTCTATCAATACAACACTCAGTTCCAGAAACTCTCTCGTTTTGCAAGGAAAGACATTCCTGATGAGAAGAGTATGATCTACCAGTTCAGGCGTGGTCTCAGAGAAGATCTGCAGCTTGCTCTCGTGCTTTTCGAGCCATTAAAGTATGATGAATTCTACAACATGGCACTGAAACAAGAAGCTGCTCAGCTCAAGTGTGAGGCATCTAAGAAGAGAGTCAGAGACGCAGTTCAGTCTTCTTCTTCCTCACTTGTGGCAGCTAAGCAACAGAAGTTCTGGTTGCCTCCTCCTCCTCCGTTCCGTCAGCCTTATCAGCAGAAGAACTCAAGTGGTCGTGGATCTTCCCACCCACCCAACCCTGGCTATCAGAACAAGTCTCAGAATCAAGCTCCAAGGCCAAGTGCTCCTTACCATCGTCCGCTCTCAGAAGTGACTTGTAACAAATGTCAGCAGAAGGGTCACTATGCGAACAAGTGCTTCAACCAGAGGCGTCTTCCGCCTCCTCCTCCTGTGAAATCTTCCAGCAATGCAGTGGTCAAGCATAATCCTAAGCACGTCAAGGTGAACATGTTGAATGCAGCTCAAGCAGAGGATTCTTCTGAAGTGATCATGGGTAATCTTCCTGTTAATGATATTCCTGCCAAAGTCTTATTTGATACTGGTGCATCGCATTGTTTCATGTCAAGATCGTTCTTTGCAAAGAATGATTTTCCTTGGACTTACCTGGATAAACCGTTGGGTGTTATTTCTCCGGCGAAATCAATGAGAGCAAACTCTTTAGTTCCTGATGTCTCTATCAAGATGGGCGACTATAAATTTCTGTCTTCTCCAATGGTGCTTGGTGATTCTGATATTGATCTTATTCTCGGGATGGACTGGCTTTCTAAGCACAAGGCTCAGCTTGAGTGTGCTGCCAGGGAAATCAAATTGACTCACACTTCGAACGATGTGATCATCTATGCTTCTCGTGATGATACCATTCGGTTGTTTTCTCTCAATGAGATGGGTGAAATGGAGGCTATCTCTCAGATTCCAGTCGTTTGTGAGTACCAAGATGTTTTTCCAGAAGAGCTTCCGGGTATGCCTCCTCGCAGGCCAGTTGAATTCGTTATTGAGCTTGAGCCTGGCACGGAACCCGTTTGCAAGCGTCCTTACAAGCTTGGACCAGATGAGCTCAAGGAATTGAAGATTCAACTCGATAAACAAGAACGTCTGGGCCTGATCAGACCAAGTTCTTCTCCATGGGGTTGTGGTGTTCTTTTTGTCAAGAAGAAGGATGGCACGGACCGACTTTGCGTCGATTACCGTCCATTGAATAAGAAGACTATCAAGAACAAGTACCCACTTCCCAACATCAATGAGCTATTTGAGCAACTCAAAGGTGCTAAGGTGTTCTCCAAGCTTGATCTTCGTATGGGTTATCATCAGATTCGCATTCGTGAAGAAGATATTCCCAAGACAGCATTCAGAACAAGCTTTGGTTCTTATGAATATACTGTCATGTCCTTCGGCCTTGTCAATGCTCCTCCGTATTTCACTCGATTGATGAATTTCATCTTCAACCCCTACATCAACGAATTTGTCTTGGTCTATCTCGATGATATTTTGGTCTTCTCCAAGAATAAGAAGGATCATGCCGAACATTTGCGATTGGTACTCGACAAGCTCAGAGAGTATCAATTATATGCGAAGTTCTCCAAATGTGAATTCTGGCTTGATGAAGTTCTTTATCTTGGTCATATCATCTCTGCCAAGGGCATCGCTGTTAATCCAGAGAGGGTGTCTGCAGTTTTGAATTGGAATCCTCCTCAGAATGTCAAGCAGCTTCGCAGTTTCCTTGGACTTGCAAGCTATTGCAGAAGATTCGTTGAGAATTTCTCCAAGATTGCCAAGCCTCTTTCCAACCTCCTCCAGAAGCATGTGAAATATGTCTGGTCTCCTGAGTGTGACGTTGCTTTCAACACTCTCAAAGAGAAACTTGTCACTGCTCCAGTTTTGACTCCTCCTGATGAATCCAAGCCTTATGAAGTATTCTGTGATGCTTCCCTCCAGGGCCTCGGTGCTGTGTTAATGCAAGAGAAGAAGGTTGTTGCCTATACCTCTCGCCAGTTGAAGCCCAATGAAAGGAACTACCCCACTCACGATCTTGAGTTGGCGGCAGTTGTCCACGCACTAATAACATGGAGACATCTCCTGTTAGGAAGGAAAGTGGACATCTTCACAGATCACAAGAGTCTCAAGTATATCTTCACTCAGCCTCATCTCAACCTCAGGCAAACTCGATGGGTCGAAATGATTCAAGAGTATAATCCGAGTATTGAATATACTCCAGGCAAGGCTAATGTGGTTGCAGACGCTTTGAGCAGAAAGGCTTATTGCAACAGCTTAATCCTCAAGCCTTTTCAACCGGATCTTTGTGAAGCTTTCCGCAAGTTGAATCTCCAAGTTGTTCCTCAAGGTGTTCTTGCCAACCTCGTTGTCTCTCCTACTTTGGAGGATCAGATTCGTGAGGCACAATTGTTGGATACCATGGTGAAGAAGGTGAAACGTGGTATTGAAAAGAGCATCCCCAAATACAAGTGCTATCGAGTTGATGACAGAGATACTCTTTTCTTCGAGGACCGGATCGTGGTTCCAAAGGGTGATCTTCGTAAAGTCATTATGAATGAAGCGCACAACTCTCTCCTGTCTATTCATCCTGGAAGTTCGAAGATGTACCATGACCTTAAGCAGTCGTATTGGTGGACTCGAATGAAGCGTGAGATCGCTCAATTCGTGAATGAGTGTGATGTCTGCAGAAGGGTGAAAGCAGAACACCAACGACCAGCTGGACTTCTCCAACCTCTTGCTATTCCAGAATGGAAGTTCGATCATATCGAAATGGACTTCGTGACTGGTTTTCCTAAGTCCAAGCGTGGAAATGATGCTATCTTCGTCGTCATCGACAAGCTCACCAAAGTGGCTCATTTTCTTCCTATCAAAGAGTCTATCACAGCAGCGCAGCTGGCAGAGCTCTACACCTCCAGAATTGTCTCTTTGCACGGCATTCCACAATTGATCTCTTCAGACCGTGGCAGCATCTTTACCTCCAAGTTTTGGGATTCTTTTCAGTCGGCCATGGGCACCAACATTCGCTTCAGCACAGCTTTCCACCCTCAGACTAGTGGTCAAGTCGAGCGTGTCAATCAAATTCTTGAAGATATGCTCAGAGCCTGTGTTATCTCTTTCGGCATGAAGTGGGAGGATTGTCTTCCTTATGCTGAGTTCTCTTACAACAACAGCTTTCAAGCCAGCTCGGGCAAAGCCCCATTCGAGATTCTCTATGGCAGAAAGTGCCGTACTCCTCTCAACTGGTCTGAAACCGGTGAACGTCAATTGCTCGGCAACGATTTGATCTCAGAGGCTGAGGCCATGTGCAAGGTGATTCGTGAGAACCTCAAAGCAGCGCAGTCGCGCCAGAAGAGCTATTACGACAGCAAACATCGTGATGTGGCATTCGAGATCGGAGACCATGTTTACCTCCGTGTCTCGCCAATGAAAGGAACTCGTCGCTTCGGTATCAAGGGGAAACTTGCTCCCAGATACGTGGGTCCCTTCAAGATCATCGGGAAACGAGGCGATCTAGCCTATCAACTTGAGCTTCCCTCCAACTTTGCAAATGTGCACGATGTCTTCCACGTGTCACAGCTTCGCAAGTGCTTCAAGACGCCTGAGCGCACCATCAACTTCGAAGAGATTGATCTTCAAGAAGATTTGTCCTATCATGAGCACCCAGTTGCCATTCTTGAAACAACTGAGCGCAAGACTCGCAACAAGTCAATCAAATTCCTCAAAGTGAAATGGTCACATCATTCAGACCGAGAAGCCACCTGGGAGCGTGAAGATCACCTACGTTCCGAGTATCCGGAGTTCTTTCAGTCCTAGATCTCGGGACGAGATCCTCTCGTAGTGGTGGTGTGTTGTAACGCCCCCGTTGTATCTTGCCATATTTGTAATCCAACTCTTGCCATTTCCGGCTATGTGTTATGATATTCCCTCCGTGGTTGGGTTCTCTCCGTTTTGCATTTTGGTCATGTCATGCATTTCATATCATGTCATCATGTGCATCGCATTCGCATACGCATTCGTCTCATAAATCCGAGCATCTTTCCCGTTGTCCGTTTTGCAATCCGGCGCTCCTATGTCTCCCGACGTCCTCTTTTACATTTCTTCGTGAGCGGGTTTTAAACATTCTCGGAATGGACCGAGGTTTGACATGTGGCCTCGGTATAGCACCGGTAGACCGCCTGTCAAGTTTCGGGTCAATCGGAGTTCGTTTGGCACTCCAACGGTTAACCGGGTAACCGTGAAGGCCTCGTGTGTGTTGCAGCCCAACACCCCTTCAAAACAGCCCAATAACCCATCTAAGTCACTCCCATGTCCTCCGCTGTCCGATCACGATCGCGTGGGCGAAAACCGCACTCCATTTGGAGCTCCCTAGCTCCTTCTGTCTATAAAAACGTCTCCCCCGTCTAAATCTGAGAGAGAAACCACCCCGAAACCCTAGCCGTCGCCTCGATAACCGTGCAAACATCCGCGCCGCCGCACTGTTCACGCCAGCGCCGCGCCCCGGGCCAATCAGGCCGCGCCACGCGTCTCCCCCGTGCCCACTTCGCCGCCGGCCCGCGGGGCCCAGGGCAGGCCCGCACGGACCCGCGCGCGCCGCCCCGCGCCCCGGCCTGCTCCGCGCCGCCCGCCTCCTCCTCTGCGACGCCGCGCCGCCGCCTCCGCCCGGCCGGCAACCGCCGTCGCCCGCACCGGCGCCGGAGCCGCCCCGAGCCGCCGCCTCGGCCGAGCCGCGGCCCCGCCACTCGCCGGCGCCGCGCCGCCTCCCCGCCGTCGCCGGAGCACCAGATCCGGGCACCCCGGCCCTGGATCCGGCCGCCCCCGCCATCTCCGCCTCGTCTCCGGCCACCCCGCGCCGGCGGACCTCGGCTTCCGCGCACCGTTGACTTCTCTCCTCTCTCTTAATATTTCTAAGTCCCCAAGTTTGCATATTATCATCGCAACTTCATATTGCCATAACTTCGCATCCGTAGATCCGTTTCGCGCGTATAATATGTCATTTTTTTCGACTCGAAGAGTACATCATTTTGTTCCATTGCATCATTTTCATTTGAGGTCATCTTGATGCCCGAAATGCTGTTAGAAGAGGGCTAGTTGATGTTAGTGGCTGAATCTTATCTGAACATGCACTTTTGTCATTTTTGCCATGATTGATGTGTACCTCCTATGAGGTTGAGCTATATATGTGTTTTGTTATATGCCATGTTACCTATCCAGGGAATTTTGCTATGTATTTTTTTGATGCTTGAGGTGGCTAGAAATTGCATGCAAAGTAGGGTTGATGATATTGCTGTTTTCAGAGACTTAGTGATCACTAAGTCCCTGACTTTTGTTATTATCATGCCATGTATTCATGTTGTTTCTGAGAGATCCATGCATGATTTGAGCATGATCAGTAAGGTAGTTTTGAACTTGAGTATTTGCTTAATCCATCCATGCCTTTGTTTGCAATTATGGGATGCCATAGCTTGAGTCAATCGAGCTCTACTTTTGCTTCAAAATGTTGCTGGCAGATTGTTTACATGTTATTCGATTTTGCCAAGCTTGGCGTAGTTGGTCCTTGCATGATATGATGTTATTCTTGCCATGTATTGTTACTATGCCATGTCTTCTTGATGTATGTATGCTTATTTTATCATGACATGCTCTGTAGCGAGTGCATCGAGCTCACGAACATGCCTAGTCGTTATTAGTTTTCTGCCATGTCCAGTTTTCTACTAAGTCTGAAACCTGTAACGAAACTTGCTTAATTGACATGGGTGTAATCATATTTTTATGGTCCTTTTTGACTTATGGTCAGTAAGGGACTTTTGTCAAGTGCTATGAGTAGATTCATGCCATGCCTTTCTTTGGTTTGTTCTGAACCTGTAGCATGTTGTTTTGTTGCTCTGAACTTGTCATCCTGATGTTGTTTTCCTGACTTGCTGTTATTTCACTAAGTCTGTGAATCTGTTATAAGTTGCACTTTTGCCATGCTTGTTTGAACCTGTTATGATGGGATTGAGCCGTAGCTCAGTGTTCATCTTTTGTCGTGTATCTTGAGTAGATTACTGTCATATGCTTCGTTGCCATGTTTGGGTGCAGTAGCTTAATTATTTATTGCTTGCCAAGTAGCATCATGCTGTTTATGGCAGATTCGTGTCATTCTTGTATTGCTTGCCATTTGCAAACCGTGCATCCGAATCCGGTGATCTTTATATCGATTTCAACCGAAATCACCTCATCTATCCAGCGGCATGCTTGGTTTGCCAAGATTATGCCCTGTTCATCCTTGTCTTTCCGGAGCATGCATACGCGTTGCATATCACCTCTCGAATATCATGCCATGTTTTGCATCATGTTGATTGCGCATTGCATCATGGTTGATATTGGTTCCTTTGCTTGTTCTCTTGTCTTGGGTAGAGCCGGGAGACGAGTACGTGAACGAGGAACCTGTTGAGAACGCTTACGAGGACCAAGCTTTCGACAACTCTGAGAACCTTGCAGGCAAGATGACCATACCCTCGAAATCACTTCTATCTTTGCTAGCTAGATTGCTCGCTCTTTTGCTATGCCTATGCTGCGATACCTACCACTTGCTTTATCATGCCTCCTATGTTGCCATGTCAGCCCCTAACCATTCATGTCCTAGCAAACCGTTGTTTGGCTATGTTACCGCTTTTGCTCAGCCCCTCTTATAGCGTTGTTAGTTGCAGGTGAAGATGAAGTTTGTTCCTTGTTGGAACATGGTCTTGTTGTTCCTCGTTGGAATATGTTTACTTGTTGGGATATCACAATACCTCTTATTTAATTAATGCATCTATATACTTGGTAAAGGGTGGAAGGCTCGGCCTTATGCCTGGTGTTTTGTTCCACTCTTGCCACCCTAGTTTCCGTCATACCGGTGTTATGTTCCCGGAGTTTGCGTTCCTTACACGGTTGGGTGATTTATGGGACCCCCTTGACAGTTCACTTTGAATGAGACTTTTCCAGCAAGGCCCAACATTGGTTTTACCATTCGCCACCTAGCCTTTTTCCCTTGGGTTCTGCAGACTCAAGGGTCATCTTTATTTTAAACCCCCGGGCCAGTTCTCCTTCGATTGCTGGTCCAAACTAGAGCACCGTGCAGGGCCGTCCCTTGGCAACTTGGGTTATGTTGGCTCCTGTACGCTTCGCTTATCCGGATGTGCCCTGAGACCGAGATATGTGCAGCTCCTATCAGGATTTGTCGGCACAATCGGGCGGTTTTGCTGGACTTGTTTTATTGCTGTTGAAATGTCTTGTAGTCCGGGATTCCGAGATTGATCGGGTCTTCCCGGTAGAAGGAATATCCTTCGTTGACCGTGAGAGCTTATCATGGGCTAAGTTGGGACACCCCTGCAGGGTATTATCTTTCGAAAGCCGTGCCCGCGGTTATGAGGCAGATGGGAATTTGTTGATGTCCGGTTGTAGAAAACCCGAAGTTGACCTTAACTAAAACACATCAACCGTGTGTGTAACCGTGATGGTCTCTTCTCGGCAGGGTCCGGGAAGTGAACACGGTTGTTGGAGTTATGCCTGACGTAGGTTGTTCAGGATCACTTCTTGATCACTTCTAGCTTCACGACCGTGCTTTGCCTTCTCTTCTCGCTCTCTTTTGCGCTATAGCCACCACATGCTAGTCGTTTGCTGCAGCTCCACCTCACAAACCCCTTATCCCACCTTTAAGCTTAAATAGTCTTGATCTCGCGGGTGTGAGATTGCTGAGTCCCCGTGGCTCACAGATATTATCACCTCAGTTGCAGGTATCAACGATGTCAGGGCAGATGACGCGACCGAGCTCACTTGGGAGTTCGATGAGGAACGTGGCCGTTACTATGTTTCTTTTCCAGATGATCAGTAGTGGAGCCCAGTTGGGTGATCCGGGGATCTGTTTAGCATTTGGGGTAGTCTTCTTCCATTTTGGTACCGTAGTCGGACCTTGAGTGTAATCTGTTTGATGGATGTTATTTATGTACTTGTGTGAAGTGGCGATTGTAAGCCAACTATGTATCTTTCCCCTTTATTTATTACATGGATTGTGTGAAGATTACCTCACTTGCGACATTGCTTTCAATGCGGTTATGCCTCTAAGTCGTGCCTCGACACGTGGGAGATATAGCCGCATCGAGGGCGTTATAAGTTGGTATCAGAGCCATGTTACCTATCCAGGGAATTTTGCTATGTATTTTTGTGATGCTTGAGGTGGCTAGAAATTGCATGCAAAGTAGGGTTGATGATATTGCTGTTTTCAGAGACTTAGTGATTTCACTAAGTCCCTGACTTTTGTTATTATCATGCCATGTATTCATGTTGTTTCTGAGAGATCCAAGCATGATTTGAGCATGATCAGTAAGGTAGTTTTGAACTTGAGTATTTGCTTAATCCATCCATGCCTTTGTTTGCAATTATGGGATGCCATAGCTTGAGTCAATCGAGCTCTACTTTTGCTTCAAAATGTTGCTGGCAGATTGTTTACATGTTATTCGATTTTGCCAAGCTTGGCGTAGTTGGTCCTTGCATGATATGATGTTATTCTTGCCATGTATTGTTACTATGCCATGTCTTCTTGATGTATGTATGCTTATTTTATCATGACATGCTCTGTAGCGAGTGCATCGAGCTCACGAACATGCCTAGTCGTTATTAGTTTTCTGCCATGTCCAGTTTTCTACTAAGTCTGAAACCTGTAACGAAACTTGCTTAATTGACATGGGTGTAATCATATTTTTATGGTCCTTTTTGACTTATGGTCAGTAAGGGACTTTTGTCAAGTGCTATGAGTAGATTCATGCCATGCCTTTCTTTGGTTTGTTCTGAACCTGTAGCATGTTGTTTTGTTGCTCTGAACTTGTCATCCTGATGTTGTTTTCCTGACTTGCTGTTATTTCACTAAGTCTGTGAATCTGTTATAAGTTGCACTTTTGCCATGCTTGTTTGAACCTGTTATGATGGGATTGAGCCGTAGCTCAGTGTTCATCTTTTGTCGTGCATATTGAGTAGATTACTGTCATATGCTTTGTTGCCATGTTTGGGTGCAGTAGCTTAATTATTTATTGCTTGCCAAGTAGCATCATGCTGTTTATGGCAGATTCGTGTCATTCTTGTATTGCTTGCCATTTGCAAACCGTGCATCCGAATCCGGTGATCTTTATATCGATTTCAACCGAAATCACCTCATATATCCAGCGGCATGCTTGGTTTGCCAAGATTATGCCCTGTTCATCCTTGTCTTTCCGGAGCATGCATACGCGTTGCATATCACCTCTCGAATATCATGCCATGTTTTGCATCATGTTGATTGCGCATTGCATCATGGTTGATATTGGTTCCTTTGCTTGTTCTCTTGTCTTGGGTAGAGCCGGGAGACGAGTACGTGAACGAGGAACCTGTTGAGAACGCTTACGAGGACCAAGCTTTCGACAACTCTGAGAACCTTGCAGGCAAGATGACCATACCCTCGAAATCACTTCTATCTTTGCTAGCTAGATTGCTCGCTCTTTTGCTATGCCTATGCTGCGATACCTACCACTTGCTTTATCATGCCTCCTATGTTGCCATGTCAGCCCCTAACCATTCATGTCCTAGCAAACCGTTGTTTGGCTATGTTACCGCTTTTGCTCAGCCCCTCTTATAGCGTTGTTAGTTGCAGGTGAAGATGAAGTTTGTTCCTTGTTGGAACATGGTCTTGTTGTTCCTCGTTGGAATATGTTTACTTGTTGGGATATCACAATACCTCTTATTTAATTAATGCATCTATATACTTGGTAAAGGGTGGAAGGCTCGGCCTTATGCCTGGTGTTTTGTTCCACTCTTGCCACCCTAGTTTCCGTCATACCGGTGTTATGTTCCCGGAGTTTGCGTTCCTTACACGGTTGGGTGATTTATGGGACCCCCTTGACAGTTCACTTTGAATGAGACTTTTCCAGCAAGGCCCAACATTGGTTTTACCATTCGCCACCTAGCCTTTTTCCCTTGGGTTCTGCAGACTCAAGGGTCATCTTTATTTTAAACCCCCGGGCCAGTTCTCCTTCGATTGCTGGTCCAAACTAGAGCACCGTGCAGGGCCGTCCCTTGGCAACTTGGGTTATGTTGGCTCCTGTACGCTTCGCTTATCCGGATGTGCCCTGAGACCGAGATATGTGCAGCTCCTATCAGGATTTGTCGGCACAATCGGGCGGTTTTGCTGGACTTGTTTTATTGCTGTTGAAATGTCTTGTAGTCCGGGATTCCGAGATTGATCGGGTCTTCCCGGTAGAAGGAATATCCTTCGTTGACCGTGAGAGCTTATCATGGGCTAAGTTGGGACACCCCTGCAGGGTATTATCTTTCGAAAGCCGTGCCCGCGGTTATGAGGCAGATGGGAATTTGTTGATGTCCGGTTGTAGAAAACCCGAAGTTGACCTTAACTAAAACACATCAACCGTGTGTGTAACCGTGATGGTCTCTTCTCGGCAGGGTCCGGGAAGTGAACACGGTTGTTGGAGTTATGCCTGACGTAGGTTGTTCAGGATCACTTCTTGATCACTTCTAGCTTCACGACCGTGCTTTGCCTTCTCTTCTCGCTCTCTTTTGCGCTATAGCCACCACATGCTAGTCGTTTGCTGCAGCTCCACCTCACAAACCCCTTATCCCACCTTTAAGCTTAAATAGTCTTGATCTCGCGGGTGTGAGATTGCTGAGTCCCCGTGGCTCACATATATTATCACCTCAGTTGCAGGTATCAACGATGTCAGGGCAGATGACGCGACCGAGCTCACTTGGGAGTTCGATGAGGAAAGTGGCCGTTACTATGTTTCTTTTCCATATGATCAGTAGTGGAGCCCAGTTGGGTGATCCGGGGATCTGTTTAGCATTTGGGGTAGTCTTCTTCCATTTTGGTACCGTAGTCGGACCTTGAGTGTAATCTGTTTGATGGATGTTATTTATGTACTTGTGTGAAGTGGCGATTGTAAGCCAACTATGTATCTTTCCCCTTTATTTATTACATGGATTGTGTGAAGATTACCTCACTTGCGACATTGCTTTCAATGCGGTTATGCCTCTAAGTCGTGCCTCGACACGTGGGAGATATAGCCGCATCGAGGGCGTTATAAGTTGGTAATCAGAGCCTTTCCCGACTTTAGGAGCCCCCACTGTTTGATCGTCTTTAGTGGCCGAGTTGTGTCTAGAAAAAAATGTTTTGAGTCATTTAGGAATTATATATCGGAGAGTTTAGGAATTCTTTTTACTCCCCAGTCCCTTCGACCTTCTGGTAAGGCATCCTGACGTAGAGTTTGACTCTTCTCTTCTCAAATTTCACTAAAATTTTTTTTAGGATCACGCGGGTATATTACAATCGTTCCGATGGTTTTATGATGACAACATTGTCTTGGTTGCCTCCTGACATTTAGGGGTTGTGGCAGTGTCCCGGGGAGTTGAGCTCCGAGGTGTTGTCGTCATAATCTTATCGTTGCGGTTTTGGAATACCTGAGTTTAGTACGACCGACATCGAAAATCTCTTTTGTACAGTTGTTGGTGAGATAACCTGATAGCCCAGTACTGTGGCGAGTGCAGGGGTATTGCCATGACTTGTATAACGGATGTGTTTTCGAAGGTTGAGGTAGACGATTTCCGAAGGTTTCTTGGTTATGTGTTGAAGGATGGATACAGCTGGTTGTAGGATTTGCTAGTTTGGGTGAGATATTATGCTTCCCCTGTATCCCCAACACCTGATTGCATAACCAGAAAATTTCGGGAGTTTATAAGTGGGAATTCATGTAGCCTTAGTATTTCTTCCGCAGATATTTGGTTTGTGATTGGGTAATCCTTACCAAGTATTTGTTCATATCCGTACCTTGTTGATTCTATTCCTTACCATGTTCTAAGTGGCTTCTCAGCATTGGAAGTATGATGATTTACATTGGAATTCATTCGTTCATTCTCGTTCGAATGTTAATTGTGAAGACAATATGTTGCAATTTCGTTCCTTTGATTCAGCTTCAATATATCTCTGTCAAGTTGCTAATGGATGTCACCCTCTTCAGGATGGCTCCACCAACTCGTCTGAATCCGGAACGCAATGATGGAGATCAGGCTAACCCTCCGCCACCACCTCCGCCTCCGGAAGCCTGGCAAGCCTTAATGACTGCCACAAATGCCAATGCTCAGATTCTGATTCAGCTCTTGCAAGATCGCAACCAGGGTCAAGCTAATCAAGAGAATCAAGGCCAAGGCAACAATCAGCCGCACTTCGCTTCACTGAACCAGTTCCTTGCTAATCAGCCAAAGACCTTCAGCTACTGTGTCGAGGCCACTGACGCTGATGATTGGCTCGTGGACATCAGCAAACATTTCGAGTGCAGCAATGTGAGACCTGAGGACTTTGTCAAGTTTGCCTCTTTTCAACTCAAAGATCAAGCTGCTGAGTGGTTCCAGCAATACAAAGATTCCAGAGGAGGTCGTGTGATCACTTGGGATGATTTCCGCCGTGATTTCAAAGCGCACCACATTCCAGAAAGTGTTGTTGAGCTTAAGCGTGAGGAATTCCGCAATCTCAAGCAAGGCAACATGACTGTCTATCAATACAACACTCAGTTCCAGAAACTCTCTCGTTTTGCAAGGCAAGACATTCCTGATGAGAAGAGTATGATCTACCAGTTCAGGCGTGGTCTCAGAGAAGATCTGCAGCTTGCTCTCGTGCTTTTCGAGCCATTAAAGTATGATGAATTCTACAACATGGCACTGAAACAAGAAGCTGCTCAGCTCAAGTGTGAGGCATCTAAGAAGAGAGTCAGAGACGCAGTTCAGTCTTCTTCTTCCTCACTTGTGGCAGCTAAGCAACAGAAGTTCTGGTTGCCTCCTCCTCCTCCGTTCCGTCAGCCTTATCAGCAGAAGAACTCAAGTGGTCGTGGATCTTCCCACCCACCCAACCCTGGCTATCAGAACAAGTCTCAGAATCAAGCTCCAAGGCCAAGTGCTCCTTACCATCGTCCGCTCTCAGAAGTGACTTGTAACAAATGTCAGCAGAAGGGTCACTATGCGAACAAGTGCTTCAACCAGAGGCGTCTTCCGCCTCCTCCTCCTGTGAAATCTTCCAGCAATGCAGTGGTCAAGCATAATCCTAAGCACGTCAAGGTGAACATGTTGAATGCAGCTCAAGCAGAGGATTCTTCTGAAGTGATCATGGGTAATCTTCCTGTTAATGATATTCCTGCCAAAGTCTTATTTGATACTGGTGCATCGCATTGTTTCATGTCAAGATCGTTCTTTGCAAAGAATGATTTTCCTTGGACTTACCTGGATAAACCGTTGGGTGTTATTTCTCCGGCGAAATCAATGAGAGCAAACTCTTTAGTTCCTGATGTCTCTATCAAGATGGGCGACTATAAATTTCTGTCTTCTCCAATGGTGCTTGGTGATTCTGATATTGATCTTATTCTCGGGATGGACTGGCTTTCTAAGCACAAGGCTCAGCTTGAGTGTGCTGCCAGGGAAATCAAATTGACTCACACTTCGAACGATGTGATCATCTATGCTTCTCGTGATGATACCATTCGGTTGTTTTCTCTCAATGAGATGGGTGAAATGGAGGCTATCTCTCAGATTCCAGTCGTTTGTGAGTACCAAGATGTTTTTCCAGAAGAGCTTCCAGGTATGCCTCCTCGCAGGCCAGTTGAATTCGTTATTGAGCTTGAGCCTGGCACGGAACCCGTTTGCAAGCGTCCTTACAAGCTTGGACCAGATGAGCTAAAGGAATTGAAGATTCAACTCGATAAACAAGAACGTCTGGGCCTGATCAGACCAAGTTCTTCTCCATGGGGTTGTGGTGTTCTTTTGTCAAGAAGAAGGATGGCACGGACCGACTTTGCGTCGATTACCGTCCATTGAATAAGAAGACTATCAAGAACAAGTACCCACTTCCCAACATCAATGAGCTATTTGAGCAACTCAAAGGTGCTAAG
Source organism: Aegilops umbellulata (assembly GCA_032464435.1). NCBI lineage: Eukaryota > Viridiplantae > Streptophyta > Magnoliopsida > Poales > Poaceae > Aegilops > Aegilops umbellulata. The sequence continues at coordinate 181,832,258 of CP136057.1, read as the reverse complement.
GTGTTCTCCAAGCTTGATCTTCGTATGGGTTATCATCAGATTCGCATTCGTGAAGAAGATATTCCCAAGACAGCATTCAGAACAAGCTTTGGTTCTTATGAATATACTGTCATGTCCTTCGGCCTTGTCAATGCTCCTCCGTATTTCACTCGATTGATGAATTTCATCTTCAACCCCTACATCAACGAATTTGTCTTGGTCTATCTCGATGATATTTTGGTCTTCTCCAAGAATAAGAAGGATCATGCCGAACATTTGCGATTGGTACTCGACAAGCTCAGAGAGTATCAATTATATGCGAAGTTCTCCAAATGTGAATTCTGGCTTGATGAAGTTCTTTATCTTGGTCATATCATCTCTGCCAAGGGCATCGCTGTTAATCCAGAGAGGGTGTCTGCAGTTTTGAATTGGAATCCTCCTCAGAATGTCAAGCAGCTTCGCAGTTTCCTTGGACTTGCAAGCTATTGCAGAAGATTCGTTGAGAATTTCTCCAAGATTGCCAAGCCTCTTTCCAACCTCCTCCAGAAGCATGTGAAATATGTCTGGTCTCCTGAGTGTGACGTTGCTTTCAACACTCTCAAAGAGAAACTTGTCACTGCTCCAGTTTTGACTCCTCCTGATGAATCCAAGCCTTATGAAGTATTCTGTGATGCTTCCCTCCAGGGCCTCGGTGCTGTGTTAATGCAAGAGAAGAAGGTTGTTGCCTATACCTCTCGCCAGTTGAAGCCCAATGAAAGGAACTACCCCACTCACGATCTTGAGTTGGCGGCAGTTGTCCATGCACTAATAACATGGAGACATCTCCTGTTAGGAAGGAAAGTGGACATCTTCACAGATCACAAGAGTCTCAAGTATATCTTCACTCAGCCTCATCTCAACCTCAGGCAAACTCGATGGGTCGAAATGATTCAAGAGTATAATCCGAGTATTGAATATACTCCAGGCAAGGCTAATGTGGTTGCAGACGCTTTGAGCAGAAAGGCTTATTGCAACAGCTTAATCCTCAAGCCTTTTCAACCGGATCTTTGTGAAGCTTTCCGCAAGTTGAATCTCCAAGTTGTTCCTCAAGGTGTTCTTGCCAACCTCGTTGTCTCTCCTACTTTGGAGGATCAGATTCGTGAGGCACAATTGTTGGATACCATGGTGAAGAAGGTGAAACGTGGTATTGAAAAGAGCATCCCCAAATACAAGTGCTATCGAGTTGATGACAGAGATACTCTTTTCTTCGAGGACCGGATCGTGGTTCCAAAGGGTGATCTTCGTAAAGTCATTATGAATGAAGCGCACAACTCTCTCCTGTCTATTCATCCTGGAAGTTCGAAGATGTACCATGACCTTAAGCAGTCGTATTGGTGGACTCGAATGAAGCGTGAGATCGCTCAATTCGTGAATGAGTGTGATGTCTGCAGAAGGGTGAAAGCAGAACACCAACGACCAGCTGGACTTCTCCAACCTCTTGCTATTCCAGAATGGAAGTTCGATCATATCGAAATGGACTTCGTGACTGGTTTTCCTAAGTCCAAGCGTGGAAATGATGCTATCTTCGTCGTCATCGACAAGCTCACCAAAGTGGCTCATTTTCTTCCTATCAAAGAGTCTATCACAGCAGCGCAGCTGGCAGAGCTCTACACCTCCAGAATTGTCTCTTTGCACGGCATTCCACAATTGATCTCTTCAGACCGTGGCAGCATCTTTACCTCCAAGTTTTGGGATTCTTTTCAGTCGGCCATGGGCACCAACATTCGCTTCAGCATAGCTTTCCACCCTCAGACTAGTGGTCAAGTCGAGCGTGTCAATCAAATTCTTGAAGATATGCTCAGAGCCTGTGTTATCTCTTTCGGCATGAAGTGGGAGGATTGTCTTCCTTATGCTGAGTTCTCTTACAACAACAGCTTTCAAGCCAGCTCGGGCAAAGCCCCATTCGAGATTCTCTATGGCAGAAAGTGCCGTACTCCTCTCAACTGGTCTGAAACCGGTGAACGTCAATTGCTCGGCAACGATTTGATCTCAGAGGCTGAGGCCATGTGCAAGGTGATTCGTGAGAACCTCAAAGCAGCGCAGTTGCGCCAGAAGAGCTATTACGACAGCAAACATCGTGATGTGGCATTCGAGATCGGAGACCATGTTTACCTCCGTGTCTCGCCAATGAAAGGAACTCGTCGCTTCGGTATCAAGGGGAAACTTGCTCCCAGATACGTGGGTCCCTTCAAGATCATCGGGAAACGAGGCGATCTAGCCTATCAACTTGAGCTTCCCTCCAACTTTGCAAATGTGCACGATGTCTTCCACGTGTCACAGCTTCGCAAGTGCTTCAAGACGCCTGAGCGCACCATCAACTTCGAAGAGATTGATCTTCAAGAAGATTTGTCCTATCATGAGCACCCAGTTGCCATTCTTGAAACAACTGAGCGCAAGACTCGCAACAAGTCAATCAAATTCCTCAAAGTGAAATGGTCACATCATTCAGACCGAGAAGCCACCTGGGAGCGTGAAGATCACCTACGTTCCGAGTATCCGGAGTTCTTTCAGTCCTAGATCTCGGGACGAGATCCTCTCGTAGTGGTGGTGTGTTGTAACGCCCCCGTTGTATCTTGCCATATTTGTAATCCAACTCTTGCCATTTCCGGCTATGTGTTATGATATTTCCTCCGTGGTTGGGTTCTCTCCGTTTTGCATTTTGGTCATGTCATGCATTTCATATCATGTCATCATGTGCATCGCATTCGCATACGCATTCGTCTCATAAATCCGAGCATCTTTCCCGTTGTCCGTTTTGCAATCCGGCGCTCCTATGTCTCCCGGCGTCCTCTTTTACATTTCTTCGTGAGCGGGTTTTAAACATTCTCGGAATGGACCGAGGTTTGACATGTGGCCTCGGTATAGCACCGGTAGACCGCCTGTCAAGTTTCGGGTCAATCGGAGTTCGTTTGGCACTCCAACGGTTAACCGGGTAACCGTGAAGGCCTCGTGTGTGTTGCAGCCCAACACCCCTTCAAAACAGCCCAATAACCCATCTAAGTCACTCCCATGTCCTCCGCCGTCCGATCACGATCGCGTGGGCGAAAACCGCACTCCATTTGGAGCTCCCTAGCTCCTTCTGTCTATAAAAACGTCTCCCCCGTCTAAATCTGAGAGAGAAACCACCCCGAAACCCTAGCCGTCGCCTCGATAACCGTGCAAACATCCGCGCCGCCGCACTGTTCACGCCAGCGCCGCGCCCCGGGCCAATCAGGCCGCGCCACGCGTCTCCCCCATGCCCACTTCGCCGCCGGCCCGCGGGGCCCAGGGCAGGCCCGCCCGGGCCCGCGCGCGCCGCCCCGCGCCCCGGCCTGCTCCGCGCCGCCCGCCTCCTCCTCTGCGACGCCGCGCCGCCGCCTCCGCCCGGCCGGCAACCGCCGTCGCCCGCACCGGCGCCGGAGCCGCCCCGAGCCGCCGCCTCCGCCAAGCCGCGGCCCCGCCACTCGCCGGCGCCGCGCCGCCTCCCCGCCGTCGCCGGAGCGCCAGATCCGGGCACCCCGGCCCCGGATCCGGCCGCCCCCGCCATCTCCGCCTCGTCTCCGGCCACCCCGCGCCGGCGGACCTCGGCTTCCGCGCACCGTTGACTTCTCTCCTCTCTCTTAATATTTCTAAGTCCCCAAGTTTGCATATTATCATCGCAACTTCATATTGCCATAACTTCGCATCCGTAGATCCGTTTCGCGCGTATAATATGTCATTGTTTTCGACTCGAAGAGTACATCATTTTGTTCCATTGCATCATTTTCATTTGAGGTCATCTTGATGCCCGAAATGCTGTTAGAAGAGGGCTAGTTGATGTTAGTGGCTGAATCTTATCTGAACATGCACTTTTGTCATTTTTGCCATGATTGATGTGTACCTCCTATGAGGTTGAGCTATATATGTGTTTTGTTATATGCCATGTTACCTATCCAGGGAATTTTGCTATGTATTTTTTTGATGCTTGAGGTGGCTAGAAATTGCATGCAAAGTAGGGTTGATGATATTGCTGTTTTCAGAGACTTAGTGATTTCACTAAGTCCCTGACTTTTGTTATTATCATGCCATGTATTCATGTTGTTTCTGAGAGATCCATGCATGATTTGAGCATGATCAGTAAGGTAGATTTGAACTTGAGTATTTGCTTAATCCATCCATTCCTTTGTTTGCAATTATGGGATGCCATAGCTTGAGTCAATCGAGCTCTACTTTTGCTTCAAAATGTTGCTGGCAGATTGTTTACATGTTATTCGATTTTGCCAAGCTTGGCGTAGTTGGTCCTTGCATGATATGATGTTATTCTTGCCATGTATTGTTACTATGCCATGTCTTCTTGATGTATGTATGCTTATTTTATCATGACATGCTCTATAGCGAGTGCATCGAGCTCACGAACATGCCTAGTCGTTATTAGTTTTCTGCCATGTCCAGTTTTCTACTAGGTCTGAAACCTGTAACGAAACTTGCTTAATTGACATGGGTGTAATCATATTTTCTGGTCCTTTTTGACTTATGGTCAGTAAGGGACTTTTGTCAAGTGCTATGAGTAGATTCATGCCATGCCTTTCTTTGGTTTGTTCTGAACCTGTAGCATGATAATAACAAAAGTCAGGGACTTAGTGAAATCACTAAGTCTCTGAAAACAGCAATATCATCAACCCTACTTTGCATGCAATTTCTAGCCACCTCAAGCATCAAAAAAATACATAGCAAAATTCCCTGGATAGGTAACATGGCATATAACAAAACACATATATAGCTCAACCTCATAGGAGGTACACATCAATCATGGCAAAAATGACAAAAGTGCATGTTCAGATAAGATTCAGCCACTAACATCAACTAGCCCTCTTCTAACAGCATTTCGGGCATCAAGATGACTTCAAATGAAAATGATGCAATGGAACAAAATGATGTACTCTTCGAGGCGAACAAAATGACATATTATACGCGCGAAACGGATCTACGGATGCGAAGTTATGGCAATATGAAGATGCGATGATAATATGCAAACTTGGGGACTTAGAAATATTAAGAGAGAGGAGAGAAGTCAACGGTGCGCGGAAGCCGAGGTCCGCCGGCGCGGGGTGGCCGGAGACGAGGCGGCGATGGCGGGGGCGGCCGGATCCGGGGCCGGGGTGCCCGGATCTGGCGCTCCGGCGACGGCGGGGAGGCGGCGCGGCGCCGGCGAGTGGCGGGGCCGCGGCTCGGCGGAGGCGGCGGCTCGGGGCGGCTCCGGCGCCGGTGCGGGCGACGGCGGTTGCCGGCCGGGCGGAGGCGGCGGCGCGGCGTCGCAGAGGAGGAGGCGGGCGGCGCGGAGCAGGCCGGGGCGCGGGGCGGCGCGCGCGGGCCCGGGCGGGCCTGCCCTGGGCCCCGCGGGCCGGCGGCGAAGTGGGCACGGGGGAGACGCGTGGCGCGGCCTGATTGGCCCGGGGCGCGGCGCTGGCGTGAACAGTGCGGCGGCGCGGATGTTTGCACGGTTATCGAGGCGACGGCTAGGGTTTCGGGGTGGTTTCTCTCTCAGATTTAGACGGGGGAGACGTTTTTATAGACAGAAGGAGCTAGGGAGCTCCAAATGGAGTGCGGTTTTCGCCCACGCGATCGTGATCGGACGGCGGAGGACATGGGAGTGACTTAGATGGGTTATTGGGCTGTTTTGAAGGGGTGTTGGGCTGCAACACACACGAGGCCTTCACGGTTACCCGGTTAACCGTTGGAGTGCCAAACGAACTCCGATTGACCCGAAACTTGACAGGCGGTCTACCGGTGCTATACCGAGGCCACATGTCAAACCTCGGTCCATTCCGAGAATGTTTAAAACCCGCTCACGAAGAAATGTAAAAGAGGACGCCGGGAGACATAGGAGCGCCGGATTGCAAAACGGACAACGGGAAAGATGCTCGGATTTATGAGACGAATGCGTATGCGAATGCGATGCACATGATGACATGATATGAAATGCATGACATGACCAAAATGCAAAACGGAGAGAACCCAACCACGGAGGGAATATCATAACACATAGCCGGAAATGGCAAGAGTTGGATTACAAATATGGCAAGATACAACGGGGGCGTTACAACACACCACCACTACGAGAGGATCTCGTCCCGAGATCTAGGACTGAAAGAACTCCGGATACTCGGAACGTAGGTGATCTTCACGCTCCCAGGTGGCTTCTCGGTCTGAATGATGTGACCATTTCACTTTGAGGAATTTGATTGACTTGTTGCGAGTCTTGCGCTCAGTTGTTTCAAGAATGGCAACTGGGTGCTCATGATAGGACAAATCTTCTTGAAGATCAATCTCTTCGAAGTTGATGGTGCGCTCAGGCGTCTTGAAGCACTTGCGAAGCTGTGACACGTGGAAGACATCATGCACATTTGCAAAGTTGGAGGGAAGCTCAAGTTGATAGGCTAGATCGCCTCGTTTCCCGATGATCTTGAAGGGACCCACGTATCTGGGAGCAAGTTTCCCCTTGATACCGAAGCGACGAGTTCCTTTCATTGGCGAGACACGGAGGTAAACATGGTCTCCGATCTCGAATGCCACATCACGATGTTTGCTGTCGTAATAGCTCTTCTGGCGCGACTGCGCTGCTTTGAGGTTCTCACGAATCACCTTGCACATGGCCTCAGCCTCTGAGATCAAATCGTTGCCGAGCAATTGACGTTCACCGGTTTCAGACCAGTTGAGAGGAGTACGGCACTTTCTGCCATAGAGAATCTCGAATGGGGCTTTGCCCGAGCTGGCTTGAAAGCTGTTGTTGTAAGAGAACTCAGCATAAGGAAGACAATCCTCCCACTTCATGCCGAAAGAGATAACACAGGCTCTGAGCATATCTTCAAGAATTTGATTGACACGCTCGACTTGACCACTAGTCTGAGGGTGGAAAGCTGTGCTGAAGCGAATGTTGGTGCCCATGGCCGACTGAAAAGAATCCCAAAACTTGGAGGTAAAGATGCTGCCACGGTCTGAAGAGATCAATTGTGGAATGCCGTGCAAAGAGACAATTCTGGAGGTGTAGAGCTCTGCCAGCTGCGCTGCTGTGATAGACTCTTTGATAGGAAGAAAATGAGCCACTTTGGTGAGCTTGTCGATGACGACGAAGATAGCATCATTTCCACGCTTGGACTTAGGAAAACCAGTCACGAAGTCCATTTCGATATGATCGAACTTCCATTCTGGAATAGCAAGAGGTTGGAGAAGTCCAGCTGGTCGTTGGTGTTCTGCTTTCACCCTTCTGCAGACATCACACTCATTCACGAATTGAGCGATCTCACGCTTCATTCGAGTCCACCAATACGACTGCTTAAGGTCATGGTACCTCTTCGAACTTCCAGGATGAATAGACAGGAGAGAGTTGTGCGCTTCATTCATAATGACTTTACGAAGAGCACCCTTTGGAACCACGATCCGTTCCTCGAAGAAAAGAGTATCTCTGTCATCAACTCGATAGCACTTGTATTTGGGGATGCTCTTTTCAATACCACGTTTCACCTTCTTCACCATGGTATCCAACAATTGTGCCTCACGAATCTGATCCTCCAAAGTAGGAGAGACAACGAGGTTGGCAAGAACACCTTGAGGAACAACTTGGAGATTCAACTTGCGGAAAGCTTCACAAAGATCCGGTTGAAAAGGCTTGAGGATTAAGCTGTTGCAATAAGCCTTTCTGCTCAAAGCGTCTGCAACCACATTAGCCTTGCCTGGAGTATATTCAATACTCGGATTATACTCTTGAATCATTTCGACCCATCGAGTTTGCCTGAGGTTGAGATGAGGCTGAGTGAAGATATACTTGAGACTCTTGTGATCTGTGAAGATGTCCACTTTCCTTCCTAACAGGAGATGTCTCCATGTTATTAGTGCGTGGACAACTGCCGCCAACTCAAGATCGTGAGTGGGGTAGTTCCTTTCATTGGGCTTCAACTGGCGAGAGGTATAGGCAACAACCTTCTTCTCTTGCATTAACACAGCACCGAGGCCCTGGAGGGAAGCATCACAGAATACTTCATAAGGCTTGGATTCATCAGGAGGAGTCAAAACTGGAGCAGTGACAAGTTTCTCTTTGAGAGTGTTGAAAGCAACATCACACTCAGGAGACCAGACATATTTCACATGCTTCTGGAGGAGGTTGGAAAGAGGCTTGGCAATCTTGGAGAAATTCTCAACGAATCTTCTGCAATAGCTTGCAAGTCCAAGGAAACTGCGAAGCTGCTTGACATTCTGAGGAGGATTCCAATTCAAAACTGCAGACACCCTCTCTGGATTAACAGCGATGCCCTTGGCAGAGATGATATGACCAAGATAAAGAACTTCATCAAGCCAGAATTCACATTTGGAGAACTTCCCATATAATTGATACTCTCTGAGCTTGTCGAGTACCAATCGCAAATGTTCGGCATGATCCTTCTTATTCTTGGAGAAGACCAAAATATCATCGAGATAGACCAAGACAAATTCGTTGATGTAGGGGTTGAAGATGAAATTCATCAATCGAGTGAAATACGGAGGAGCATTGACAAGGCCGAAGGACATGACAGTATATTCATAAGAACCAAAGCTTGTTCTGAATGCTGTCTTGGGAATATCTTCTTCACGAATGCGAATCTGATGATAACCCATACGAAGATCAAGCTTGGAGAACACCTTAGCACCTTTGAGTTGCTCAAATAGCTCATTGATGTTGGGAAGTGGGTACTTGTTCTTGATAGTCTTCTTATTCAATGGACGGTAATCGACGCAAAGTCGGTCCGTGCCATCCTTCTTCTTGACAAAAAGAACACCACAACCCCATGGAGAAGAACTTGGTCTGATCAGGCCCAGACGTTCTTGTTTATCGAGTTGAATCTTCAATTCCTTTAGCTCATCTGGTCCAAGCTTGTAAGGACGCTTGCAAACGGGTTCCGTGCCAGGCTCAAGCTCAATAACGAATTCAACTGGCCTGCGAGGAGGCATACCCGGAAGCTCTTCTGGAAAAACATCTTGGTACTCACAAACGACTGGAATCTGAGAGATAGCCTCCATTTCACCCATCTCATTGAGAGAAAACAACCGAATGGTATCATCACGAGAAGCATAGATGATCACATCGTTCGAAGTGTGAGTCAATTTGATTTCCCTGGCAGCACACTCAAGCTGAGCCTTGTGCTTAGAAAGCCAGTCCATCCCGAGAATAAGATCAATATCAGAATCACCAAGCACCATTGGAGAAGACAGAAATTTATAGTCGCCCATCTTGATAGAGACATCAGGAACTAAAGAGTTTGCTCTCATTGATTTCGCCGGAGAAATAACACCCAACGGTTTATCCAGGTAAGTCCAAGGAAAATCATTCTTTGCAAAGAACGATCTTGACATGAAACAATGCGATGCACCAGTATCAAATAAGACTTTGGCAGGAATATCATTAACAGGAAGATTACCCATGATCACTTCAGAAGAATCCTCTGCTTGAGCTGCATTCAACATGTTCACCTTGACGTGCTTAGGATTATGCTTGACCACTGCATTGCTGGAAGATTTCACAGGAGGAGGAGGCGGAAGACGCCTCTGGTTGAAGCACTTGTTCGCATAGTGACCCTTCTGCTGACATTTGTTACAAGTCACTTCTGAGAGCGGACGATGGTAAGGAGCACTTGGCCTTGGAGCTTGATTCTGAGACTTGTTCTGATAGCCAGGGTTGGGTGGGTGGGAAGATCCACGACCACTTGAGTTCTTCTGCTGATAAGGCTGACGGAACGGAGGAGGAGGAGGCAACCAGAACTTCTGTTGCTTAGCTGCCACAAGTGAGGAAGAAGAAGACTGAACTGCGTCTCTGACTCTCTTCTTAGATGCCTCACACTTGAGCTGAGCAGCTTCTTGTTTCAGTGCCATGTTGTAGAATTCATCATACTTTAATGGCTCGAAAAGCACGAGAGCAAGCTGCAGATCTTCTCTGAGACCACGCCTGAACTGGTAGATCATACTCTTCTCATCAGGAATGTCTTGCCTTGCAAAACGAGAGAGTTTCTGGAACTGAGTGTTGTATTGATAGACAGTCATGTTGCCTTGCTTGAGATTGCGGAATTCCTCACGCTTAAGCTCAACAACACTTTCTGGAATGTGGTGCGCTTTGAAATCACGGCGGAAATCATCCCAAGTGATCACACGACCTCCTCTGGAATCTTTGTATTGCTGGAACCACTCAGCAGCTTGATCTTTGAGTTGAAAAGAGGCAAACTTGACAAAGTCCTCAGGTCTCACATTGCTGCACTCGAAATGTTTGCTGATGTCCACGAGCCAATCATCAGCGTCAGTGGCCTCGACACAGTAGCTGAAGGTCTTTGGCTGATTAGCAAGGAACTGGTTCAGTGAAGCGAAGTGCGGCTGATTGTTGCCTTGGCCTTGATTCTCTTGATTTTCTAAGTCCCTGGTTGCGATCTTGCAAGAGCTGAATCAGAATCTGAGCATTGGCATTTGTGGCAGTCATTAAGGCTTGCCAGGCTTCCGGAGGCGGAGGTGGTGGCGGAGGGTTAGCCTGATCTCCATCATTGCGTTCCGGATTCAGACGAGTTGGTGGAGCCATCCTGAAGAGGGTGACATCCATTAGCAACTTGACAGAGATATATTGAAGCTGAATCAAAGGAACGAAATTGCAACATATTGTCTTCACAATTAACATTCTAACGAGAATGAACGAATGAATTCCAATGTAAATCATCATACTTCCAATGCTGAGAAGCCACTTAGAACATGGTAAGGAATAAAATCAACAAGGTACGGATATGAACAAATACTTGGTAAGGATTACCCAATCACAAACCAAATATCTGCGTAAGAAATACTAAGGCTACATGAATTCCCACTTATAAACTCCCGAAATTTTCTGGTTATGCAATCAGGTGTTGGGGATACAGGGGAAGCATAATATCTCACCCAAACTAGCAAATCCTACAACCAGTTGTATCCATCCTTCAACACATAACCAAGAAACCTTCGGAAATCGTCTACCTCAACCTTCGAAAACACATCCGTTATACAAGTCATGGCAATACCCCTGCACTCGCCACAGTACTGGGCTATCAGGTTATCTCACCAACAACTGTACAAAAGAGATTTTCGATGTCGGTCGTACTAAACTCAGGTATTCCAAAACCGCAACGATAAGATTATGACGACAACACCTCGGAGCTCAACTCCCCGGGACACTGCCACAACCCCTAAATGTCAGGAGGCAACCAAGACAATGTTGTCAACATAAAACCATCGGAACGATTGTAATATACCCGCGTGATCCTAAAAAAATTTTTAGTGAAATTTGAGAAGAGAAGAGTCAAACTCTACGTCAGGATGCCTTACCAGAAGGTCGAAGGGACTGGGGAGTAAAAAGAATTCCTAAACTCTCCGATATATAATTCCTAAATGACTCAAAACATTTTTTTCTAGACACAACTCGGCCACTAAAGACGATCAAACAGTGGGGGCTCCTAAAGTCGGGAAAGGCTCTGATTACCAACTTATAACGCCCTCGATGCGACTATATCTCCCACGTGTCGAGGCACGACTTAGAGGCATAACCGCATTGAAAGCAATGTCGCAAGTGAGGTAATCTTCACACAATCCATGTAATAAATAAAGGGGAAAGATACATAGTTGGCTTACAATCGCCACTTCACACAAGTACATAAATAACATCCATCAAACAGATTACACTCAAGGTCCGACTACGGTACCAAAATGGAAGAAGACTACCCCAAATGCTAAACAGATCCCCGGATCACCCAACTGGGCTCCACTACTGATCATATGGAAAAGAAACATAGTAACGGCCACTTTCCTCATCGAACTCCCAAGTGAGCTCGGTCGCGTCATCTGCCCTGACATCGTTGATACCTGCAACTGAGGTGATAATATCTGTGAGCCACGGGGACTCAGCAATCTCACACCCGCGAGATCAAGACTATTTAAGCTTAAAGGTGGGATAAGGGGTTTGTGAGGTGGAGCTGCAGCAAACGACTAGCATGTGGTGGCTATAGCGCAAAAGAGAGCGAGAAGAGAAGGCAAAGCACGGTCGTGAAGCTAGAAGTGATCAAGAAGTGATCCTGAACAACCTACGTCAGGCATAACTCCAACAACCGTGTTCACTTCCCGGACCCTGCCGAGAAGAGACCATCACGGTTACACACACGGTTGATGTGTTTTAGTTAAGGTCAACTTCGGGTTTTCTACAACCGGACATCAACAAATTCCCATCTGCCTCATAACCGCGGGCACGGCTTTCGAAAGATAATACCCTGCAGGGGTGTCCCAACTTAGCCCATGATAAGCTCTCACGGTCAACGAAGGATATTCCTTCTACCGGGAAGACCCGATCAATCTCGGAATCCCGGACTACAAGACATTTCAACAGCAATAAAACAAGTCCAGCAAAACCGCCCGATTGTGCCGACAAATCCTGATAGGAGCTGCACATATCTCGGTCTCAGGGCACATCCGGATAAGCGAAGCGTACAGGAGCCAACATAACCCAAGTTGCCAAGGGACGGCCCTGCACGGTGCTCTAGTTTGGACCAGCAATCGAAGGAGAACTGGCCCGGGGGTTTAAAATAAAGATGACCCTTGAGTCTGCAGAACCCAAGGGAAAAAGGCTAGGTGGCGAATGGTAAAACCAATGTTGGGCCTTGCTGGAAAAGTCTCATTCAAAGTGAACTGTCAAGGGGGTCCCATAAATCACCCAACCGTGTAAGGAACGCAAACTCCGGGAACATAACACCGGTATGACGGAAACTAGGGTGGCAAGAGTGGAACAAAACACCAGGCATAAGGCCGAGCCTTCCACCCTTTACCAAGTATATAGATGCATTAATTAAATAAGAGGTATTGTGATATCCCAACAAGTAAACATATTCCAACGAGGAACAACAAGACCATGTTCCAACAAGGAACAAACTTCATCTTCACCTGCAACTAACAACGCTATAAGAGGGGCTGAGCAAAAGCGGTAACATAGCCAAACAACGGTTTGCTAGGACATGAATGGTTAGGGGCTGACATGGCAACATAGGAGGCATGATAAAGCAAGTGGTAGGTATCGCAGCATAGGCATAGCAAAAGAGCGAGCAATCTAGCTAGCAAAGATAGAAGTGATTTCGAGGGTATGGTCATCTTGCCTGCAAGGTTCTCAGAGTTGTCGAAAGCTTGGTCCTCGTAAGCGTTCTCAACAGGTTCCTCGTTCACGTACTCGTCTCCCGGCTCTACCCAAGACAAGAGAACAAGCAAAGGAACCAATATCAACCATGATGCAATGCGCAATCAACATGATGCAAAACATGGCATGATATTCGAGAGGTGATATGCAACGCGTATGCATGCTCCGGAAAGACAAGGATGAACAGGGCATAATCTTGGCAAACCAAGCATGCCGCTGGATAGATGAGGTGATTTCGGTTGAAATCGATATAAAGATCACCGGATTCGGATGCACGGTTTGCAAATGGCAAGCAATACAAGAATGACACGAATCTGCCATAAACAGCATGATGCTACTTGGCAAGCAATAAATAATTAAGCTACTGCACCCAAACATGGCAACAAAGCATATGACAGTAATCTACTCAAGATACACGACAAAAGATGAACACTGAGCTACGGCTCAATCCCATCATAACAGGTTCAAACAAGCATGGCAAAAGTGCAACTTATAACAGATTCACAGACTTAGTGAAATAACAGCAAGTCAGGAAAACAACATCAGGATGACAAGTTCAGAGCAACAAAACAACATGCTACAGGTTCAGAACAAACCAAAGAAAGGCATGGCATGAATCTACTCATAGCACTTGAAAAAAGTCCCTTACTGACCATAAGTCAAAAAGGACCATAAAAATATGATTACACCCATGTCAATTAAGCAAGTTTCGTTACAGGTTTCAGACTTAGTAGAAAACTGGACATGGCAGAAAACTAATAACGACTAGGCATGTTCGTGAGCTCGATGCACTCGCTACAGAGCATGTCATGATAAAATAAGCATACATACATCAAGAAGACATGGCATAGTAACAAAACACATAGATAGCTCAACCTCATAGGAGGTACACATCAATCATGGCAAAAATGACAAAAGTGCATGTTCAGATAAGATTCAGCCACTAACATCAACTAGCCCTCTTCTAACAGCATTTCGGGCATCAAGATGACTTCAAATGAAAATGACTCAATGGAACAAAATGATGTACTCTTCTAGAAGAACAAAACGACATATTATACGTGCGAAACGGATCTACGGATGAGAAGTTATGGCAATATGAAGATGCGATGATAATATGCAAACTTGGGGACTTAGAAATATTAAGAGAGAGGAGAGAAGTCAACGGTGCGCGGAAGCCGAGGTCCGCCGGCGCGGGGTGGCCGGAGACGAGGCGGCGATGGCGGGGGCGGCCGGATCCGGGGCCGGGGTGCCCGGATCTGGCGCTCCGGCGACGGCGGGGAGGCGGCGCGGCGCCGGCGAGTGGCGGGGCCGCGGCTCGGCGGAGGCGGCGGCTCGGGGCGGCTCCGGCGCCGGTGCGGGCGACGGCGGTTGCCGGCCGGGCGGAGGCGGCGGCGCGGCGTCGCAGAGGAGGAGGCGGGCGGCGCGGAGCAGGCCGGGGCGCGGGGCGGCGCGCGCGGGCCCGGGCGGGCCTGCCCTGGGCCCCGCGGGCCGGCGGCGAAGTGGGCACGGGGGAGACGCGTGGCGCGGCCTGATTGGCCCGGGGCGCGGCGCTGGCGTGAACAGTGTGGCGGCGCGGATGTTTGCACGGTTATCGAGGCGACGGCTAGGGTTTCGGGGTGGTTTCTCTCTCAGATTTAGACGGGGGAGACGTTTTTATAGACAGAAGGAGCTAGGGATCTCCAAATGGAGTGCGGTTTTCGCCCACGCGATCGTGATCGGACGGCGGAGGACATGGGAGTGACTTAGATGGGTTATTGGGCTGTTTTGAAGGGGTGTTGGGCTGCAACACACACGAGGCCTTCACGGTTACCCGGTTAACCGTTGGAGTGCCAAACGAACTCCGATTGACCCGAAACTTGACAGGCGGTCTACCGGTGCTATACTGAGGCCACATGTCAAACCTCGGTCCATTCCGAGAATGTTTAAAACCCGCTCACGAAGAAATGTAAAAGAGGACGCCGGGAGACATAGGAGCGCCGGATTGCAAAACGGACAACGGGAAAGATGCTCGGATTTATGAGACGAATGCGTATGCAAATGCGATGCACATGATGACATGATATGAAATGCATGACATGACCAAAATGCAAAACGGAGAGAACCCAACCACGGAGGGAATATCATAACACATAGCCGGAAATGGCAAGAGTTGGATTACAAATATGGCAAGATACAACGGGGGCGTTACAACACACCACCACTACGAGAGGATCTCGTCCCGAGATCTAGGACTGAAAGAACTCCGGATACTCGGAACGTAGGTGATCTTCACGCTCCCAGGTGGCTTCTCGGTCTGAATGATGTGACCATTTCACTTTGAGGAATTTGATTGACTTGTTGCGAGTCTTGCGCTCAGTTGTTTCAAGAATGGCAACTGGGTGCTCATGATAGGACAAATCTTCTTGAAGATCAATCTCTTCGAAGTTGATGGTGCGCTTAGGCGTCTTGAAGCACTTGCGAAGCTGTGACACGTGGAAGACATCGTGCACATTTGCAAAGTTGGAGGGAAGCTCAAGTTGATAGGCTAGATCGCCTCGTTTCCCGATGATCTTGAAGGGACCCACGTATCTGGGAGCAAGTTTCCCCTTGATACCGAAGCGACGAGTTCCTTTCATTGGCGAGACACGGAGGTAAACATGGTCTCCGATCTCGAATGCCACATCACGATGTTTGCTGTCGTAATAGCTCTTCTGGCGCGACTGCGCTGCTTTGAGGTTCTCACGAATCACCTTGCACATGGCCTCAGCCTCTGAGATCAAATCGTTGCCGAGCAATTGACGTTCACCGGTTTCAGACCAGTTGAGAGGAGTACGGCACTTTCTGCCATAGAGAATCTCGAATGGGGCTTTGCCCGAGCTGGCTTGAAAGCTGTTGTTGTAAGAGAACTCAGCATAAGGAAGACAATCCTCCCACTTCATGCCGAAAGAGATAACACAGGCTCTGAGCATATCTTCAAGAATTTGATTGACACGCTCGACTTGACCACTAGTCTGAGGGTGGAAAGCTGTGCTGAAGCGAATGTTGGTGCCCATGGCCGACTGAAAAGAATCCCAAAACTTGGAGGTAAAGATGCTGCCACGGTCTGAAGAGATCAATTGTGGAATGCCGTGCAAAGAGACAATTCTGGAGGTGTAGAGCTCTGCCAGCTGCGCTGCTGTGATAGACTCTTTGATAGGAAGAAAATGAGCCACTTTGGTGAGCTTGTCGATGACGACGAAGATAGCATCATTTCCACGCTTGGACTTAGGAAAACCAGTCACGAAGTCCATTTCGATATGATCGAACTTCCATTCTGGAATAGCAAGAGGTTGGAGAAGTCCAGCTGGTCGTTGGTGTTCTGCTTTCACCCTTCTGCAGACATCACACTCATTCACGAATTGAGCGATCTCACGCTTCATTCGAGTCCACCAATACGACTGCTTAAGGTCATGGTACATCTTCGAACTTCCAGGATGAATAGACAGGAGAGAGTTGTGCGCTTCATTCATAATGACTTTACGAAGATCACCCTTTGGAACCACGATCCGGTCCTCGAAGAAAAGAGTATCTCTGTCATCAACTCGATAGCACTTGTATTTGGGGATGCTCTTTTCAATACCACGTTTCACCTTCTTCACCATGGTATCCAACAATTGTGCCTCACGAATCTGATCCTCCAAAGTAGGAGAGACAACGAGGTTGGCAAGAACACCTTGAGGAACAACTTGGAGATTCAACTTGCGGAAAGCTTCACAAAGATCCGGTTGAAAAGGCTTGAGGATTAAGCTGTTGCAATAAGCCTTTCTGCTCAAAGCGTCTGCAACCACATTAGCCTTGCCTGGAGTATATTCAATACTCGGATTATACTCTTGAATCATTTCGACCCATCGAGTTTGCCTGAGGTTGAGATGAGGCTGAGTGAAGATATACTTGAGACTCTTGTGATCTGTGAAGATGTCCACTTTCCTTCCTAACAGGAGATGTCTCCATGTTATTAGTGCGTGGACAACTGCCGCCAACTCAAGATCGTGAGTGGGGTAGTTCCTTTCATTGGGCTTCAACTGGCGAGAGGTATAGGCAACAACCTTCTTCTCTTGCATTAACACAGCACCGAGGCCCTGGAGGGAAGCATCACAGAATACTTCATAAGGCTTGGATTCATCAGGAGGAGTCAAAACTGGAGCAGTGACAAGTTTCTCTTTGAGAGTGTTGAAAGCAACGTCACACTCAGGAGACCAGACATATTTCACATGCTTCTGGAGGAGGTTGGAAAGAGGCTTGGCAATCTTGGAGAAATTCTCAACGAATCTTCTGCAATAGCTTGCAAGTCCAAGGAAACTGCGAAGCTGCTTGACATTCTGAGGAGGATTCCAATTCAAAACTGCAGACACCCTCTCTGGATTAACAGCGATGCCCTTGGCAGAGATGATATGACCAAGATAAAGAACTTCATCAAGCCAGAATTCACATTTGGAGAACTTCGCATATAATTGATACTCTCTGAGCTTGTCGAGTACCAATCGCAAATGTTCGGCATGATCCTTCTTATTCTTGGAGAAGACCAAAATATCATCGAGATAGACCAAGACAAATTCGTTGATGTAGGGGTTGAAGATGAAATTCATCAATCGAGTGAAATACGGAGGAGCATTGACAAGGCCGAAGGACATGACAGTATATTCATAAGAACCAAAGCTTGTTCTGAATGCTGTCTTGGGAATATCTTCTTCACGAATGCGAATCTGATGATAACCCATACGAAGATCAAGCTTGGAGAACACCTTAGCACCTTTGAGTTGCTCAAATAGCTCATTGATGTTGGGAAGTGGGTACTTGTTCTTCGACGCAAAGTCGGTCCGTGCCATCCTTCTTCTTGACAAAAAGAACACCACAACCCCATGGAGAAGAACTTGGTCTGATCAGGCCCAGACGTTCTTGTTTATCGAGTTGAATCTTCAATTCCTTGAGCTCATCTGGTCCAAGCTTGTAAGGACGCTTGCAAACGGGTTCCCTGCCAGGCTCAAGCTCAATAACGAATTCAACTGGCCTGCGAGGAGGCATACCCGGAAGCTCTTCTGGAAAAACATCTTGGTACTCACAAACGACTGGAATCTGAGAGATAGCCTCCATTTCACCCATCTCATTGAGAGAAAACAACCGAATGGTATCATCACGAGAAGCATAGATGATCACATCGTTCGAAGTGTGAGTCAATTTGATTTCCCTGGCAGCACACTCAAGCTGAGCCTTGTGCTTAGAAAGCCAGTCCATCCCGAGAATAAGATCAATATCAGAATCACCAAGCACCATTGGAGAAGACAGAAATTTATAGTCGCCCATCTTGATAGAGACATCAGGAACTAAAGAGTTTGCTCTCATTGATTTCGCCGGAGAAATAACACCCAACGGTTTATCCAGGTAAGTCCAAGGAAAATCATTCTTTGCAAAGAACGATCTTGACATGAAACAATGCGATGCACCAGTATCAAATAAGACTTTGGCAGGAATATCATTAATAGGAAGATTACCCATGATCACTTCAGAAGAATCCTCTGCTTGAGCTGCATTCAACATGTTCACCTTGACGTGCTTAGGATTATGCTTGACCACTGCATTGCTGGAAGATTTCACAGGAGGAGGAGGCGGAAGACGCCTCTGGTTGAAGCACTTGTTCGCATAGTGACCCTTCTGCTGACATTTGTTACAAGTCACTTCTGAGAGCGGACGATGGTAAGGAGCACTTGGCCTTGGAGCTTGATTCTGAGACTTGTTCTGATAGCCAGGGTTGGGTGGGTGGGAAGATCCACGACCACTTGAGTTCTTCTGCTGATAAGGCTGACGGAACGGAGGAGGAGGAGGCAACCAGAACTTCTGTTGCTTAGCTGCCACAAGTGAGGAAGAAGAAGACTGAACTGCGTCTCTGACTCTCTTCTTAGATGCCTCACACTTGAGCTGAGCAGCTTCTTGTTTCAGTGCCATGTTGTAGAATTCATCATACTTTAATGGCTCGAAAAGCACGAGAGCAAGCTGCAGATCTTCTCTGAGACCACGCCTGAACTGGTAGATCATACTCTTCTCATCAGGAATGTCTTGCCTTGCAAAACGAGAGAGTTTCTGGAACTGAGTGTTGTATTGATAGACAGTCATGTTGCCTTGCTTGAGATTGCGGAATTCCTCACGCTTAAGCTCAACAACACTTTCTGGAATGTGGTGCGCTTTGAAATCACGGCGGAAATCATCCCAAGTGATCACACGACCTCCTCTGGAATCTTTGTATTGCTGGAACCACTCAGCAGCTTGATCTTTGAGTTGAAAAGAGGCAAACTTGACAAAGTCCTCAGGTCTCACATTGCTGCACTCGAAATGTTTGCTGATGTCCACGAGCCAATCATCAGCGTCAGTGGCCTCGACACAGTAGCTGAAGGTCTTTGGCTGATTAGCAAGGAACTGGTTCAGTGAAGCGAAGTGCGGCTGATTGTTGCCTTGGCCTTGATTCTCTTGATTAGCTTGACCCTGGTTGCGATCTTGCAAGAGCTGAATCAGAATCTGAGCATTGGCATTTGTGGCAGTCATTAAGGCTTGCCAGGCTTCCGGAGGCGGAGGTGGTGGCGGAGGGTTAGCCTGATCTCCATCATTGCGTTCCGGATTCAGACGAGTTGGTGGAGCCATCCTGAAGAGGGTGACATCCATTAGCAACTTGACAGAGATATATTGAAGCTGAATCAAAGGAACGAAATTGCAACATATTGTCTTCACAATTAACATTCGAACGAGAATGAACGAATGAATTCCAATGTAAATCATCATACTTCCAATGCCGAGAAGCCACTTAGAACATGGTAAGGAATAAAATCAACAAGGTACGGATATGAACAAATACTTGGTAAGGATTACCCAATCACAAACCAAATATCTGCGGAAGAAATACTAAGGCTACATGAATTCCCACTTATAAACTCCCGAAATTTTCTGGTTATGCAATCAGGTGTTGGGGATACAGGGGAAGCATAATATCTCACCCAAACTAGCAAATCCTACAACCAGCTGTATCCATCCTTCAACACATAACCAAGAAACCTTCGGAAATCGTCTACCTCAACCTTCGAAAACACATCCGTTATACAAGTCATGGCAATACCCCTGCACTCGCCACAGTACTGGGCTATCAGGTTATCTCACCAACAACTGTACAAAAGAGATTTTCGATGTCGGTCGTACTAAACTCAGGTATTCCAAAACCGCAACGATAAGATTATGACGACAACACCTCGGAGCTCAACTCCCCGGGACACTGCCACAACCCCTAAATGTCAGGAGGCAACCAAGACAATGTTGTCATCATAAAACCATCGGAACGATTGTAATATACCCGCGTGATCCTAAAAATTTTTTTAGTGAAATTTGAGAAGAGAAGAGTCAAACTCTACGTCAGGATGCCTTACCAGAAGGTCGAAGGGACTGGGGAGTAAAAAGAATTCCTAAACTCTCCGATATATAATTCCTAAATGACTCAAAACATTTTTTTCTAGACACAACTCGGCCACTAAAGACGATCAAACAGTGGGGGCTCCTAAAGTCGGGAAAGGCTCTGATTACCAACTTATAACGCCCTCGATGCGGCTATATCTCCCACGTGTCGAGGCACGACTTAGAGGCATAACCGCATTGAAAGCAATGTCGCAAGTGAGGTAATCTTCACACAATCCATGTAATAAATAAAGGGGAAAGATACATAGTTGGCTTACAATCGCCACTTCACACAAGTACATAAATAACATCCATCAAACAGATTACACTCAAGGTCCGACTACGGTACCAAAATGGAAGAAGACTACCCCAAATGCTAAACAGATCCCCGGATCACCCAACTGGGCTCCACTACTGATCATCTGGAAAAGAAACATAGTAACGGCCACTTTCCTCATCGAACTCCCAAGTGAGCTCGGTCGCGTCATCTGCCCTGACATCGTTGATACCTGCAACTGAGGTGATAATATCTGTGAGCCACGGGGACTCAGCAATCTCACACCCGCGAGATCAAGACTATTTAAGCTTAAAGGTGGGATAAGGGGTTTGTGAGGTGGAGCTGCAGCAAACGACTAGCATGTGGTGGCTATAGCGCAAAAGAGAGCGAGAAGAGAAGGCAAAGCACGGTCGTGAAGCTAGAAGTGATCAAGAAGTGATCCTGAACAACCTACGTCAGGCATAACTCCAACAACCGTGTTCACTTCCCGGACCCTGCCGAGAAGAGACCATCACGGTTACACACACGGTTGATGTGTTTTAGTTAAGGTCAACTTCGGGTTTTCTACAACCGGACATCAACAAATTCCCATCTGCCTCATAACCGCGGGCACGGCTTTCGAAAGATAATACCCTGCAGGGGTGTCCCAACTTAGCCCATGATAAGCTCTCACGGTCAACGAAGGATATTCCTTCTACCGGGAAGACCCGATCAATCTCGGAATCCCGGACTACAAGACATTTCAACAGCAATAAAACAAGTCCAGCAAAACCGCCCGATTGTGCCGACAAATCCTGATAGGAGCTGCACATATCTCGGTCTCAGGGCACATCCGGATAAGCGAAGCGTACAGGAGCCAACATAACCCAAGTTGCCAAGGGACGGCCCTGCACGGTGCTCTAGTTTGGACCAGCAATCGAAGGAGAACTGGCCCGGGGGTTTAAAATAAAGATGACCCTTGAGTCTGCAGAACCCAAGGGAAAAAGGCTAGGTGGCGAATGGTAAAACCAATGTTGGGCCTTGCTGGAAAAGTCTCATTCAAAGTGAACTGTCAAGGGGGTCCCATAAATCACCCAACCGTGTAAGGAACGCAAACTCCGGGAACATAACACCGGTATGACGGAAACTAGGGTGGCAAGAGTGGAACAAAACACCAGGCATAAGGCCGAGCCTTCCACCCTTTACCAAGTATATAGATGCATTAATTAAATAAGAGGTATTGTGATATCCCAACAAGTAAACATATTCCAACGAGGAACAACAAGACCATGTTCCAACAAGGAACAAACTTCATCTTCACCTGCAACTAACAACGCTATAAGAGGGGCTGAGCAAAAGCGGTAACATAGCCAAACAACGGTTTGCTAGGACATGAATGGTTAGGGGCTGACATGGCAACATAGGAGGCATGATAAAGCAAGTGGTAGGTATCGCAGCATAGGCATAGCAAAAGAGCGAGCAATCTAGCTAGCAAAGATAGAAGTGATTTCGAGGGTATGGTCATCTTGCCTGCAAGGTTCTCAGAGTTGTCGAAAGCTTGGTCCTCGTAAGCGTTCTCAACAGGTTCCTCGTTCACGTACTCGTCTCCCGGCTCTACCCAAGACAAGAGAACAAGCAAAGGAACCAATATCAACCATGATGCAATGCGCAATCAACATGATGCAAAACATGGCATGATATTCGAGAGGTGATATGCAACGCGTATGCATGCTCCGGAAAGACAAGGATGAACAGGGCATAATCTTGGCAAACCAAGCATGCCGCTGGATAGATGAGGTGATTTCGGTTGAAATCGATATAAAGATCACCGGATTCGGATGCACGGTTTGCAAATGGCAAGCAATACAAGAATGACACGAATCTGCCATAAACAGCATGATGCTACTTGGCAAGCAATAAATAATTAAGCTACTGCACCCAAACATGGCAACAAAGCATATGACAGTAATCTACTCAAGATGCACGACAAAAGATGAACACTGAGCTACGGCTCAATCCCATCATAACAGGTTCAAACAAGCATGGCAAAAGTGCAACTTATAACAGATTCACAGACTTAGTGAAATAACAGCAAGTCAGGAAAACAACATCAGGATGACAAGTTCAGAGCAACAAAACAACATGCTACAGGTTCAGAACAAACCAAAGAAAGGCATGGCATGAATCTACTCATAGCACTTGACAAAAGTCCCTTACTGACCATAAGTCAAAAAGGACCATAAAAATATGATTACACCCATGTCAATTAAGCAAGTTTCGTTACAGGTTTCAGACTTAGTAGAAAACTGGACATGGCAGAAAACTAATAACGACTAGGCATGTTCGTGAGCTCGATGCACTCGCTACAGAGCATGTCATGATAAAATAAGCATACATACATCAAGAAGACATGGCATAGTAACAATACATGGCAAGAATAACATCATATCATGCAAGGACCAACTACGCCAAGCTTGGCAAAATCGAATAACATGTAAACAATCTGCCAGCAACATTTTGAAGCAAAAGTAGAGCTCGATTGACTCAAGCTATGGCATCCCATAATTGCAAACAAAGGCATGGATGGATTAAGCAAATACTCAAGTTCAAAACTACCTTACTGATCATGCTCAAATCATGCATGGATCTCTCAGAAACAACATGAATACATGGCATGATAATAACAAAAGTCAGGGACTTAGTGAAATCACTAAGTCTCTGAAAACAGCAATATCATCAACCCTACTTTGCATGCAATTTCTAGCCACCTCAAGCATCACAAAAATACATAGCAAAATTCCCTGGATAGGTAACATGGCTCTGATACCAACTTATAACGCCCTCGATGCGGCTATATCTCCCACGTGTCGAGGCACGACTTAGAGGCATAACCGCATTGAAAGCAATGTCGCAAGTGAGGTAATCTTCACACAATCCATGTAATAAATAAAGGGGAAAGATACATAGTTGGCTTACAATCGCCACTTCACACAAGTACATAAATAACATCCATCAAACAGATTACACTCAAGGTCCGACTACGGTACCAAAATGGAAGAAGACTACCCCAAATGCTAAACAGATCCCCGGATCACCCAACTGGGCTCCACTACTGATCATCTGGAAAAGAAACATAGTAACGGCCACGTTCCTCATCGAACTCCCAAGTGAGCTCGGTCGCGTCATCTGCCCTGACATCGTTGATACCTGCAACTGAGGTGATAATATCTGTGAGCCACGGGGACTCAGCAATCTCACACCCGCGAGATCAAGACTATTTAAGCTTAAAGGTGGGATAAGGGGTTTGTGAGGTGGAGCTGCAGCAAACGACTAGCATGTGGTGGCTATAGCGCAAAAGAGAGCGAGAAGAGAAGGCAAAGCACGGTCGTGAAGCTAGAAGTGATCAAGAAGTGATCCTGAACAACCTACGTCAGGCATAACTCCAACAACCGTGTTCACTTCCCGGACCCTGCCGAGAAGAGACCATCACGGTTACACACACGGTTGATGTGTTTTAGTTAAGGTCAACTTCGGGTTTTCTACAACCGGACATCAACAAATTCCCATCTGCCTCATAACCGCGGGCACGGCTTTCGAAAGATAATACCCTGCAGGGGTGTCCCAACTTAGCCCATGATAAGCTCTCACGGTCAACGAAGGATATTCCTTCTACCGGGAAGACCCGATCAATCTCGGAATCCCGGACTACAAGACATTTCAACAGCAATAAAACAAGTCCAGCAAAACCGCCCGATTGTGCCGACAAATCCTGATAGGAGCTGCACATATCTCGGTCTCAGGGCACATCCGGATAAGCGAAGCGTACAGGAGCCAACATAACCCAAGTTGCCAAGGGACGGCCCTGCACGGTGCTCTAGTTTGGACCAGCAATCGAAGGAGAACTGGCCCGGGGGTTTAAAATAAAGATGACCCTTGAGTCTGCAGAACCCAAGGGAAAAAGGCTAGGTGGCGAATGGTAAAACCAATGTTGGGCCTTGCTGGAAAAGTCTCATTCAAAGTGAACTGTCAAGGGGGTCCCATAAATCACCCAACCGTGTAAGGAACGCAAACTCCGGGAACATAACACCGGTATGACGGAAACTAGGGTGGCAAGAGTGGAACAAAACACCAGGCATAAGGCCGAGCCTTCCACCCTTTACCAAGTATATAGATGCATTAATTAAATAAGAGGTATTGTGATATCCCAACAAGTAAACATATTCCAACGAGGAACAACAAGACCATGTTCCAACAAGGAACAAACTTCATCTTCACCTGCAACTAACAACGCTATAAGAGGGGCTGAGCAAAAGCGGTAACATAGCCAAACAACGGTTTGCTAGGACATGAATGGTTAGGGGCTGACATGGCAACATAGGAGGCATGATAAAGCAAGTGGTAGGTATCGCAGCATAGGCATAGCAAAAGAGCGAGCAATCTAGCTAGCAAAGATAGAAGTGATTTCGAGGGTATGGTCATCTTGCCTGCAAGGTTCTCAGAGTTGTCGAAAGCTTGGTCCTCGTAAGCGTTCTCAACAGGTTCCTCGTTCACGTACTCGTCTCCCGGCTCTACCCAAGACAAGAGAACAAGCAAAGGAACCAATATCAACCATGATGCAATGCGCAATCAACATGATGCAAAACATGGCATGATATTCGAGAGGTGATATGCAACGCGTATGCATGCTCCGGAAAGACAAGGATGAACAGGGCATAATCTTGGCAAACCAAGAATGCCGCTGGATAGATGAGGTGATTTCGGTTGAAATCGATATAAAGATCACCGGATTCGGATGCACGGTTTGCAAATGGCAAGCAATACAAGAATGACACGAATCTGCCATAAACAGCATGATGCTACTTGGCAAGCAATAAATAATTAAGCTACTGCACCCAAACATGGCAACAAAGCATATGACAGTAATCTACTCAAGATGCACGACAAAAGATGAACACTGAGCTACGGCTCAATCCCATCATAACAGGTTCAAACAAGCATGGCAAAAGTGCAACTTATAACAGATTCACAGACTTAGTGAAATAACAGCAAGTCAGGAAAACAACATCAGGATGACAAGTTCAGAGCAACAAAACAACATGCTACAGGTTCAGAACAAACCAAAGAAAGGCATGGCATGAATCTACTCATAGCACTTGACAAAAGTCCCTTACTGACCATAAGTCAAAAAGGACCATAAAAATATGATTACACCCATGTCAATTAAGCAAGTTTCGTTACAGGTTTCAGACTTAGTAGAAAACTGGACATGGCAGAAAACTAATAACGACTAGGCATGTTCGTGAGCTCGATGCACTCGCTACAGAGCATGTCATGATAAAATAAGCATACATACATCAAGAAGACATGGCATAGTAACAATACATGGCAAGAATAACATCATATCATGCAAGGACCAACTACGCCAAGCTTGGCAAAATCGAATAACATGTAAACAATCTGCCAGCAACATTTTGAAGCAAAAGTAGAGCTCGATTGACTCAAGCTATGGCATCCCATAATTGCAAACAAAGGCATGGATGGATTAAGCAAATACTCAAGTTCAAAACTACCTTACTGATCATGCTCAAATCATGCATGGATCTCTCAGAAACAACATGAATACATGGCATGATAATAACAAAAGTCAGGGACTTAGTGAAATCACTAAGTCTCTGAAAACAGCAATATCATCAACCCTACTTTGCATGCAATTTCTAGCCACCTCAAGCATCACAAAAATACATAGCAAAATTCCCTGGATAGGTAACATGGCTCTGATACCAACTTATAACGCCCTCGATGCGGCTATATCTCCCACGTGTCGAGGCACGACTTAGAGGCATAACCGCATTGAAAGCAATGTCGCAAGTGAGGTAATCTTCACACAATCCATGTAATAAATAAAGGGGAAAGATACATAGTTGGCTTACAATCGCCACTTCACACAAGTACATAAATAACATCCATCAAACAGATTACACTCAAGGTCCGACTACGGTACCAAAATGGAAGAAGACTACCCCAAATGCTAAACAGATCCCCGGATCACCCAACTGGGCTCCACTACTGATCATCTGGAAAAGAAACATAGTAACGGCCACGTTCCTCATCGAACTCCCAAGTGAGCTCGGTCGCGTCATCTGCCCTGACATCGTTGATACCTGCAACTGAGGTGATAATATCTGTGAGCCACGGGGACTCAGCAATCTCACACCCGCGAGATCAAGACTATTTAAGCTTAAAGGTGGGATAAGGGGTTTGTGAGGTGGAGCTGCAGCAAACGACTAGCATGTGGTGGCTATAGCGCAAAAGAGAGCGAGAAGAGAAGGCAAAGCACGGTCGTGAAGCTAGAAGTGATCAAGAAGTGATCCTGAACAACCTACGTCAGGCATAACTCCAACAACCGTGTTCACTTCCCGGACCCTGCCGAGAAGAGACCATCATGGTTACACACACGGTTGATGTGTTTTAGTTAAGGTCAACTTCGGGTTTTCTACAACCGGACATCAACAAATTCCCATCTGCCTCATAACCGCGGGCACGGCTTTCGAAAGATAATACCCTGCAGGGGTGTCCCAACTTAGCCCATGATAAGCTCTCACGGTCAACGAAGGATATTCCTTCTACCGGGAAGACCCGATCAATCTCGGAATCCCGGACTACAAGACATTTCAACAGCAATAAAACAAGTCCAGCAAAACCGCCCGATTGTGCCGACAAATCCTGATAGGAGCTGCACATATCTCGGTCTCAGGGCACATCCGGATAAGCGAAGCGTACAGGAGCCAACATAACCCAAGTTGCCAAGGGACGGCCCTGCACGGTGCTCTAGTTTGGACCAGCAATCGAAGGAGAACTGGCCCGGGGGTTTAAAATAAAGATGACCCTTGAGTCTGCAGAACCCAAGGGAAAAAGGCTAGGTGGCGAATGGTAAAACCAATGTTGGGCCTTGCTGGAAAAGTCTCATTCAAAGTGAACTGTCAAGGGGGTCCCATAAATCACCCAACCGTGTAAGGAACGCAAACTCCGGGAACATAACACCGGTATGACGGAAACTAGGGTGGCAAGAGTGGAACAAAACACCAGGCATAAGGCCGAGCCTTCCACCCTTTACCAAGTATATAGATGCATTAATTAAATAAGAGGTATTGTGATATCCCAACAAGTAAACATATTCCAACGAGGAACAACAAGACCATGTTCCAACAAGGAACAAACTTCATCTTCACCTGCAACTAACAACGCTATAAGAGGGGCTGAGCAAAAGCGGTAACATAGCCAAACAACGGTTTGCTAGGACATGAATGGTTAGGGGCTGACATGGCAACATAGGAGGCATGATAAAGCAAGTGGTAGGTATCGCAGCATAGGCATAGCAAAAGAGCGAGCAATCTAGCTAGCAAAGATAGAAGTGATTTCGAGGGTATGGTCATCTTGCCTGCAAGGTTCTCAGAGTTGTCGAAAGCTTGGTCCTCGTAAGCGTTCTCAACAGGTTCCTCGTTCACGTACTCGTCTCCCGGCTCTACCCAAGACAAGAGAACAAGCAAAGGAACCAATATCAACCATGATGCAATGCGCAATCAACATGATGCAAAACATGGCATGATATTCGAGAGGTGATATGCAACGCGTATGCATGCTCCGGAAAGACAAGGATGAACAGGGCATAATCTTGGCAAACCAAGCATGCCGCTGGATAGATGAGGTGATTTCGGTTGAAATCGATATAAAGATCACCGGATTCGGATGCACGGTTTGCAAATGGCAAGCAATACAAGAATGACACGAATCTGCCATAAACAGCATGATGCTACTTGGCAAGCAATAAATAATTAAGCTACTGCACCCAAACATGGCAACAAAGCATATGACAGTAATCTACTCAAGATGCACGACAAAAGATGAACACTGAGCTACGGCTCAATCCCATCATAACAGGTTCAAACAAGCATGGCAAAAGTGCAACTTATAACAGATTCACAGACTTAGTGAAATAACAGCAAGTCAGGAAAACAACATCAGGATGACAAGTTCAGAGCAACAAAACAACATGCTACAGGTTCAGAACAAACCAAAGAAAGGCATGGCATGAATCTACTCATAGCACTTGACAAAAGTCCCTTACTGACCATAAGTCAAAAAGGACCATAAAAATATGATTACACCCATGTCAATTAAGCAAGTTTCGTTACAGGTTTCAGACTTAGTAGAAAACTGGACATGGCAGAAAACTAATAACGACTAGGCATGTTCGTGAGCTCGATGCACTCGCTACAGAGCATGTCATGATAAAATAAGCATACATACATCAAGAAGACATGGCATAGTAACAATACATGGCAAGAATAACATCATATCATGCAAGGACCAACTACGCCAAGCTTGGCAAAATCGAATAACATGTAAACAATCTGCCAGCAACATTTTGAAGCAAAAGTAGAGCTCGATTGACTCAAGCTATGGCATCCCATAATTGCAAACAAAGGCATGGATGGATTAAGCAAATACTCAAGTTCAAAACTACCTTACTGATCATGCTCAAATCATGCATGGATCTCTCAGAAACAACATGAATACATGGCATGATAATAACAAAAGTCAGGGACTTAGTGAAATCACTAAGTCTCTGAAAACAGCAATATCATCAACCCTACTTTGCATGCAATTTCTAGCCACCTCAAGCATCACAAAAATACATAGCAAAATTCCCTGGATAGGTAACATGGCTCTGATACCAACTTATAACGCCCTCGATGCGGCTATATCTCCCACGTGTCGAGGCACGACTTAGAGGCATAACCGCATTGAAAGCAATGTCGCAAGTGAGGTAATCTTCACACAATCCATGTAATAAATAAAGGGGAAAGATACATAGTTGGCTTACAATCGCCACTTCACACAAGTACATAAATAACATCCATCAAACAGATTACACTCAAGGTCCGACTACGGTACCAAAATGGAAGAAGACTACCCCAAATGCTAAACAGATCCCCGGATCACCCAACTGGGCTCCACTACTGATCATCTGGAAAAGAAACATAGTAACGGCCACGTTCCTCATCGAACTCCCAAGTGAGCTCGGTCGCGTCATCTGCCCTGACATCGTTGATACCTGCAACTGAGGTGATAATATCTGTGAGCCACGGGGACTCAGCAATCTCACACCCGCGAGATCAAGACTATTTAAGCTTAAAGGTGGGATAAGGGGTTTGTGAGGTGGAGCTGCAGCAAACGACTAGCATGTGGTGGCTATAGCGCAAAAGAGAGCGAGAAGAGAAGGCAAAGCACGGTCGTGAAGCTAGAAGTGATCAAGAAGTGATCCTGAACAACCTACGTCAGGCATAACTCCAACAACCGTGTTCACTTCCCGGACCCTGCCGAGAAGAGACCATCATGGTTACACACACGGTTGATGTGTTTTAGTTAAGGTCAACTTCGGGTTTTCTACAACCGGACATCAACAAATTCCCATCTGCCTCATAACCGCGGGCACGGCTTTCGAAAGATAATACCCTGCAGGGGTGTCCCAACTTAGCCCATGATAAGCTCTCACGGTCAACGAAGGATATTCCTTCTACCGGGAAGACCCGATCAATCTCGGAATCCCGGACTACAAGACATTTCAACAGCAATAAAACAAGTCCAGCAAAACCGCCCGATTGTGCCGACAAATCCTGATAGGAGCTGCACATATCTCGGTCTCAGGGCACATCCGGATAAGCGAAGCGTACAGGAGCCAACATAACCCAAGTTGCCAAGGGACGGCCCTGCACGGTGCTCTAGTTTGGACCAGCAATCGAAGGAGAACTGGCCCGGGGGTTTAAAATAAAGATGACCCTTGAGTCTGCAGAACCCAAGGGAAAAAGGCTAGGTGGCGAATGGTAAAACCAATGTTGGGCCTTGCTGGAAAAGTCTCATTCAAAGTGAACTGTCAAGGGGGTCCCATAAATCACCCAACCGTGTAAGGAACGCAAACTCCGGGAACATAACACCGGTATGACGGAAACTAGGGTGGCAAGAGTGGAACAAAACACCAGGCATAAGGCCGAGCCTTCCACCCTTTACCAAGTATATAGATGCATTAATTAAATAAGAGGTATTGTGATATCCCAACAAGTAAACATATTCCAACGAGGAACAACAAGACCATGTTCCAACAAGGAACAAACTTCATCTTCACCTGCAACTAACAACGCTATAAGAGGGGCTGAGCAAAAGCGGTAACATAGCCAAACAACGGTTTGCTAGGACATGAATGGTTAGGGGCTGACATGGCAACATAGGAGGCATGATAAAGCAAGTGGTAGGTATCGCAGCATAGGCATAGCAAAAGAGCGAGCAATCTAGCTAGCAAAGATAGAAGTGATTTCGAGGGTATGGTCATCTTGCCTGCAAGGTTCTCAGAGTTGTCGAAAGCTTGGTCCTCGTAAGCGTTCTCAACAGGTTCCTCGTTCACGTACTCGTCTCCCGGCTCTACCCAAGACAAGAGAACAAGCAAAGGAACCAATATCAACCATGATGCAATGCGCAATCAACATGATGCAAAACATGGCATGATATTCGAGAGGTGATATGCAACGCGTATGCATGCTCCGGAAAGACAAGGATGAACAGGGCATAATCTTGGCAAACCAAGCATGCCGCTGGATAGATGAGGTGATTTCGGTTGAAATCGATATAAAGATCACCGGATTCGGATGCACGGTTTGCAAATGGCAAGCAATACAAGAATGACACGAATCTGCCATAAACAGCATGATGCTACTTGGCAAGCAATAAATAATTAAGCTACTGCACTCAAACATGGCAACAAAGCATATGACAGTAATCTACTCAAGATGCACGACAAAAGATGAACACTGAGCTACGGCTCAATCCCATCATAACAGGTTCAAACAAGCATGGCAAAAGTGCAACTTATAACAGATTCACAGACTTAGTGAAATAACAGCAAGTCAGGAAAACAACATCAGGATGACAAGTTCAGAGCAACAAAACAACATGCTACAGGTTAAGAACAAACCAACGAAAGGCATGGCATGAATCTACTCATAGCACTTGACAAAAGTCCCTTACTGACCATAAGTCAAAAAGGACCAGAAAATATGATTACACCCATATCAATTAAGCAAGTTTCGTTACAGGTTTCAGACCTAGTAGAAAACTGGACATGGCAGAAAACTAATAACGACTAGGCATGTTCGTGAGCTCGATGCACTCGCTACAGAGCATGTCATGATAAAATAAGCATACATAAATCAAGAAGACATGGCATAGTAACAATACATGGCAAGAATAACATCATATCATGCAAGGACCAACTACGCCAAGCTTGGCAAAATCGAATAACATGTAAACAATCTGCCAGCAACATTTTGAAGCAAAAGTAGAGCTCGATTGACTCAAGCTATGGCATCCCATAATTGCAAACAAAGGCATGGATGGATTAAGCAAATACTCAAGTTCAAAACTACCTTACTGATCATGCTCAAATTATGCATGGATCTCTCAGAAACAACATGAATACATGGCATGATAATAACAAAAGTCAGGGACTTAGTGAAATCACTAAGTCTCTGAAAACAGCAATATCATCAACCCTACTTTGCATGCAATTTCTAGCCACCTCAAGCATCACAAAAATACATAGCAAAATTCCCTGGATAGGTAACATGGCTCTGATACCAACTTATAACGCCCTCGATGCGGCTATATCTCCCACGTGTCGAGGCACGACTTAGAGGCATAACCGCATTGAAAGCAATGTCGCAAGTGAGGTAATCTTCACACAATCCATGTAATAAATAAAGGGGAAAGATACATAGTTGGCTTACAATCGCCACTTCACACAAGTACATAAATAACATCCATCAAACAGATTACACTCAAGGTCCGACTACGGTACCAAAATGGAAGAAGACTACCCCAAATGCTAAACAGATCCCCGGATCACCCAACTGGGCTCCACTACTGATCATCTGGAAAAGAAACATAGTAACGGCCACGTTCCTCATCGAACTCCCAAGTGAGCTCGGTCGCGTCATCTGCCCTGACATCGTTGATACCTGCAACTGAGGTGATAATATCTGTGAGCCACGGGGACTCAGCAATCTCACACCCGCGAGATCAAGACTATTTAAGCTTAAAGGTGGGATAAGGGGTTTGTGAGGTGGAGCTGCAGCAAACGACTAGCATGTGGTGGCTATAGCGCAAAAGAGAGCGAGAAGAGAAGGCAAAGCACGGTCGTGAAGCTAGAAGTGATCAAGAAGTGATCCTGAACAACCTACGTCAGGCATAACTCCAACAACCGTGTTCACTTCCCGGACCCTGCCGAGAAGAGACCATCACGGTTACACACACGGTTGATGTGTTTTAGTTAAGGTCAACTTCGGGTTTTCTACAACCGGACATCAACAAATTCCCATCTGCCTCATAACCGCGGGCACGGCTTTCGAAAGATAATACCCTGCAGGGGTGTCCCAACTTAGCCCATGATAAGCTCTCACGGTCAACGAAGGATATTCCTTCTACCGGGAAGACCCGATCAATCTCGGAATCCCGGACTACAAGACATTTCAACAGCAATAAAACAAGTCCAGCAAAACCGCCCGATTGTGCCGACAAATCCTGATAGGAGCTGCACATATCTCGGTCTCAGGGCACATCCGGATAAGCGAAGCGTACAGGAGCCAACATAACCCAAGTTGCCAAGGGACGGCCCTGCACGGTGCTCTAGTTTGGACCAGCAATCGAAGGAGAACTGGCCCGGGGGTTTAAAATAAAGATGACCCTTGAGTCTGCAGAACCCAAGGGAAAAAGGCTAGGTGGCGAATGGTAAAACCAATGTTGGGCCTTGCTGGAAAAGTCTCATTCAAAGTGAACTGTCAAGGGGGTCCCATAAATCACCCAACCGTGTAAGGAACGCAAACTCCGGGAACATAACACCGGTATGACGGAAACTAGGGTGGCAAGAGTGGAACAAAACACCAGGCATAAGGCCGAGCCTTCCACCCTTTACCAAGTATATAGATGCATTAATTAAATAAGAGGTATTGTGATATCCCAACAAGTAAACATATTCCAACGAGGAACAACAAGACCATGTTCCAACAAGGAACAAACTTCATCTTCACCTGCAACTAACAACGCTATAAGAGGGGCTGAGCAAAAGCGGTAACATAGCCAAACAACGGTTTGCTAGGACATGAATGGTTAGGGGCTGACATGGCAACATAGGAGGCATGATAAAGCAAGTGGTAGGTATCGCAGCATAGGCATAGCAAAAGAGCGAGCAATCTAGCTAGCAAAGATAGAAGTGATTTCGAGGGTATGGTCATCTTGCCTGCAAGGTTCTCAGAGTTGTCGAAAGCTTGGTCCTCGTAAGCGTTCTCAACAGGTTCCTCGTTCACGTACTCGTCTCCCGGCTCTACCCAAGACAAGAGAACAAGCAA
Organism: Aegilops umbellulata; assembly: GCA_032464435.1. Lineage (NCBI taxonomy): Eukaryota > Viridiplantae > Streptophyta > Magnoliopsida > Poales > Poaceae > Aegilops > Aegilops umbellulata. Next base: position 181,797,910 of record CP136057.1, on the reverse strand, counting down.
AGGAACCAATATCAACCATGATGCAATGCGCAATCAACATGATGCAAAACATGGCATGATATTCGAGAGGTGATATGCAACGCGTATGCATGCTCCGGAAAGACAAGGATGAACAGGGCATAATCTTGGCAAACCAAGAATGCCGCTGGATAGATGAGGTGATTTCGGTTGAAATCGATATAAAGATCACCGGATTCGGATGCACGGTTTGCAAATGGCAAGCAATACAAGAATGACACGAATCTGCCATAAACAGCATGATGCTACTTGGCAAGCAATAAATAATTAAGCTACTGCACCCAAACATGGCAACAAAGCATATGACAGTAATCTACTCAAGATGCACGACAAAAGATGAACACTGAGCTACGGCTCAATCCCATCATAACAGGTTCAAACAAGCATGGCAAAAGTGCAACTTATAACAGATTCACAGACTTAGTGAAATAACAGCAAGTCAGGAAAACAACATCAGGATGACAAGTTCAGAGCAACAAAACAACATGCTACAAGTTCAGAACAAACCAAAGAAAGGCATGGAATGAATCTACTCATAGCACTTGACAAAAGTCCCTTACTGACCATAAGTCAAAAAGGACCAGAAAATATGATTACACCCATGTCAATTAAGCAAGTTTCGTTACAGGTTTCAGACCTAGTAGAAAACTGGACATGGCAGAAAACTAATAACGACTAGGCATGTTCGTGAGCTCGATGCACTCGCTACAGAGCATGTCATGATAAAATAAGCATACATACATCAAGAAGACATGGCATAGTAACAATACATGGAAAGAATAACATCATATCATGCAAGGACCAACTACGCCAAGCTTGGCAAAATCGAATAACATGTAAACAATCTGCCAGCAACATTTTGAAGCAAAAGTAGAGCTCGATTGACTCAAGCTATGGCATCCCATAATTGCAAACAAAGGCATGGATGGATTAAGCAAATACTCAAGTTCAAAACTACCTTACTGATCATGCTCAAATTATGCATGGATCTCTCAGAAACAACATGAATACATGGCATGATAATAACAAAAGTCAGGGACTTAGTGAAATCACTAAGTCTCTGAAAACAGCAATATCATCAACCCTACTTTGCATGCAATTTCTAGCCACCTCAAGCATCACAAAAATACATAGCAAAATTCCCTGGATAGGTAACATGGCATATAACAAAACACATCTATAGCTCAACCTCATAGGAGGTACACATCAATCATGGCAAAAATGACAAAAGTGCATGTTCAGATAAGATTCAGCCACTAACATCAACTAGCCCTCTTATAACAGCATTTCTGGCATCAAAATGACTTCAAATGAAAATGACTCAATGGAACAAAATGATGTACTCTTCTAGACGAACAAAACGACATATTATACGCGCGAAACGGATCTACGGATGAGAAGTTATGGCAATATGAAGATGCGATGATAATATGCAAACTTGGGGACTTAGAAATATTAAGAGAGAGGAGAGAAGTCAACGGTGCGCGGAAGCCGAGGTCCGCCGGCGCGGGGTGGCCGGAGACGAGGCGGCGATGGCGGGGGCGGCCGGATCCGGGGCCGGGGTGCCCGGATCTGGCGCTCCGGCGACGGCGGGGAGGCGGCGCGGCGCCGGCGAGTGGCGGGGCCGCGGCTCGGCGGAGGCGGCGGCTCGGGGCGGCTCCGGCGCCGGTGCGGGCGACGGCGGTTGCCGGCCGGGCGGAGGCGGCGGCGCGGCGTCGCAGAGGAGGAGGCGGGCGGCGCGGAGCAGGCCGGGGCGCGGGGCGGCGCGCGCGGGCCCGGGCGGGCCTGCCCTGGGCCCCGCGGGCCGGCGGCGAAGTGGGCACGGGGGAGACGCGTGGCGCGGCCTGATTGGCCCGGGGCGCGGCGCTGGCGTGAACAGTGTGGCGGCGCGGATGTTTGCACGGTTATCGAGGCGACGGCTAGGGTTTCGGGGTGGTTTCTCTCTCAGATTTAGACGGGGGAGACGTTTTTATAGACAGAAGGAGCTAGGGAGCTCCAAATGGAGTGCGGTTTTCGCCCACGCGATCGTGATCGGACGGCGGAGGACATGGGAGTGACTTAGATGGGTTATTGGGCTGTTTTGAAGGGGTGTTGGGCTGCAACACACACGAGGCCTTCACGGTTACCCGGTTAACCGTTGGAGTGCCAAACGAACTCCGATTGACCCGAAACTTGACAGGCGGTCTACCGGTGCTATACCGAGGCCACATGTCAAACCTCGGTCCATTCCGAGAATGTTTAAAACCCGCTCACGAAGAAATGTAAAAGAGGACGCCGGGAGACATAGGAGCGCCGGATTGCAAAACGGACAACGGGAAAGATGCTCGGATTTATGAGACGAATGCGTATGCGAATGCGATGCACATGATGACATGATATGAAATGCATGACATGACCAAAATGCAAAACGGAGAGAACCCAACCACGGAGGGAATATCATAACACATAGCCGGAAATGGCAAGAGTTGGATTACAAATATGGCAAGATACAACGGGGGCGTTACAACACACCACCACTACGAGAGGATCTCGTCCCGAGATCTAGGACTGAAAGAACTCCGGATACTCGGAACGTAGGTGATCTTCACGCTCCCAGGTGGCTTCTCGGTCTGAATGATGTGACCATTTCACTTTGAGGAATTTGATTGACTTGTTGCGAGTCTTGCGCTCAGTTGTTTCAAGAATGGCAACTGGGTGCTCATGATAGGACAAATCTTCTTGAAGATCAATCTCTTCGAAGTTGATGGTGCGCTCAGGCGTCTTGAAGCACTTGCGAAGCTGTGACACGTGGAAGACATCGTGCACATTTGCAAAGTTGGAGGGAAGCTCAAGTTGATAGGCTAGATCGCCTCGTTTCCCGATGATCTTGAAGGGACCCACGTATCTGGGAGCAAGTTTCCCCTTGATACCGAAGCGACGAGTTCCTTTCATTGGCGAGACACGGAGGTAAACATGGTCTCCGATCTCGAATGCCACATCACGATGTTTGCTGTCGTAATAGCTCTTCTGGCGCGACTGCGCTGCTTTGAGGTTCTCACGAATCACCTTGCACATGGCCTCAGCCTCTGAGATCAAATCGTTGCCGAGCAATTGACGTTCACCGGTTTCAGACCAGTTGAGAGGAGTACGGCACTTTCTGCCATAGAGAATCTCGAATGGGGCTTTGCCCGAGCTGGCTTGAAAGCTGTTGTTGTAAGAGAACTCAGCATAAGGAAGACAATCCTCCCACTTCATGCCGAAAGAGATAACACAGGCTCTGAGCATATCTTCAAGAATTTGATTGACACGCTCGACTTGACCACTAGTCTGAGGGTGGAAAGCTGTGCTGAAGCGAATGTTGGTGCCCATGGCCGACTGAAAAGAATCCCAAAACTTGGAGGTAAAGATGCTGCCACGGTCTGAAGAGATCAATTGTGGAATGCCGTGCAAAGAGACAATTCTGGCAACTTGAACACCCTCAGTCCAAAACACATAACCGCGAATATAACGCCCTCGATACCAACTTATAAGGCCCCACGAGGCGACCTCCATCGAACTCGACACGTGACAGAATACTTGTGGAGGGCTTTCACTATGTTTCTTTTAGTCGGTAGGGATTGTAAGTTTATAACGCCCTCGATGCGGCTATGTCTCCCACGTGTCGAGGCACGACTTAGAGGCATAACCGCATTGAAAGCAATGTCGCAAGTGAGGTAATCTTCACACAATCCATGTAATAAATAAAGGGGAAAGATACATAGTTGGCTTACAATCGCCACTTCACACAAGTACATAAATAACATCCATCAAACAGATTACACTCAAGGTCCGACTACGGTACCAAAATGGAAGAAGACTACCCCAAATGCTAAACAGATCCCCGGATCACCCAACTGGGCTCCACTACTGATCATCTGGAAAAGAAACATAGTAACGGCCACTTTCCTCATCGAACTCCCAAGTGAGCTCGGTCGCGTCATCTGCCCTGACATCGTTGATACCTGCAACTGAGGTGATAATATCTGTGAGCCACGGGGACTCAGCAATCTCACACCCGCGAGATCAAGACTATTTAAGCTTAAAGGTGGGATAAGGGGTTTGTGAGGTGGAGCTGCAGCAAACGACTAGCATGTGGTGGCTATAGCGCAAAAGAGAGCGAGAAGAGAAGGCAAAGCACGGTCGTGAAGCTAGAAGTGATCAAGAAGTGATCCTGAACAACCTACGTCAGGCATAACTCCAACAACCGTGTTCACTTCCCGGACCCTGCCGAGAAGAGACCATCACGGTTACACACACGGTTGATGTGTTTTAGTTAAGGTCAACTTCGGGTTTTCTACAACCGGACATCAACAAATTCCCATCTGCCTCATAACCGCGGGCACGGCTTTCGAAAGATAATACCCTGCAGGGGTGTCCCAACTTAGCCCATGATAAGCTCTCACGGTCAACGAAGGATATTCCTTCTACCGGGAAGACCCGATCAATCTCGGAATCCCGGACTACAAGACATTTCAACAGCAATAAAACAAGTCCAGCAAAACCGCCCGATTGTGCCGACAAATCCTGATAGGAGCTGCACATATCTCGGTCTCAGGGCACATCCGGATAAGCGAAGCGTACAGGAGCCAACATAACCCAAGTTGCCAAGGGACGGCCCTGCACGGTGCTCTAGTTTGGACCAGCAATCGAAGGAGAACTGGCCCGGGGGTTTAAAATAAAGATGACCCTTGAGTCTGCAGAACCCAAGGGAAAAAGGCTAGGTGGCGAATGGTAAAACCAATGTTGGGCCTTGCTGGAAAAGTCTCATTCAAAGTGAACTGTCAAGGGGGTCCCATAAATCACCCAACCGTGTAAGGAACGCAAACTCCGGGAACATAACACCGGTATGACGGAAACTAGGGTGGCAAGAGTGGAACAAAACACCAGGCATAAGGCCGAGCCTTCCACCCTTTACCAAGTATATAGATGCATTAATTAAATAAGAGGTATTGTGATATCCCAACAAGTAAACATATTCCAACGAGGAACAACAAGACCATGTTCCAACAAGGAACAAACTTCATCTTCACCTGCAACTAACAACGCTATAAGAGGGGCTGAGCAAAAGCGGTAACATAGCCAAACAACGGTTTGCTAGGACATGAATGGTTAGGGGCTGACATGGCAACATAGGAGGCATGATAAAGCAAGTGGTAGGTATCGCAGCATAGGCATAGCAAAAGAGCGAGCAATCTAGCTAGCAAAGATAGAAGTGATTTCGAGGGTATGGTCATCTTGCCTGCAAGGTTCTCAGAGTTGTCGAAAGCTTGGTCCTCGTAAGCGTTCTCAACAGGTTCCTCGTTCACGTACTCGTCTCCCGGCTCTACCCAAGACAAGAGAACAAGCAAAGGAACCAATATCAACCATGATGCAATGCGCAATCAACATGATGCAAAACATGGCATGATATTCGAGAGGTGATATGCAACGCGTATGCATGCTCCGGAAAGACAAGGATGAACAGGGCATAATCTTGGCAAACCAAGCATGCCGCTGGATAGATGAGGTGATTTCGGTTGAAATCGATATAAAGATCACCGGATTCGGATGCACGGTTTGCAAATGGCAAGCAATACAAGAATGACACGAATCTGCCATAAACAGCATGATGCTACTTGGCAAGCAATAAATAATTAAGCTACTGCACCCAAACATGGCAACAAAGCATATGACAGTAATCTACTCAAGATGCACGACAAAAGATGAACACTGAGCTACGGCTCAATCCCATCATAACAGGTTCAAACAAGCATGGCAAAAGTGCAACTTATAACAGATTCACAGACTTAGTGAAATAACAGCAAGTCAGGAAAACAACATCAGGATGACAAGTTCAGAGCAACAAAACAACATGCTACAGGTTCAGAACAAACCAAAGAAAGGCATGGCATGAATCTACTCATAGCACTTGACAAAAGTCCCTTACTGACCATAAGTCAAAAAGGACCAGAAAATATGATTACACCCATGTCAATTAAGCAAGTTTCGTTATAGGTTTCAGACTTAGTAGAAAACTGGACATGGCAGAAAACTAATAACGACTAGGCATGTTCGTGAGCTCGATGCACTCGCTACAGAGCATGTCATGATAAAATAAGCATACATACATCAAGAAGACATGTCATAGTAACAATACATGGCAAGAATAACATCATATCATGCAAGGACCAACTACGCCAAGCTTGGCAAAATCGAATAACATGTAAACAATCTGCCAGCAACATTTTGAAGCAAAAGTAGAGCTCGATTGACTCAAGCTATGGCATCCCATAATTGCAAACAAAGGCATGGATGGATTAAGCAAATACTCAAGTTCAAAACTACCTTACTGATCATGCTCAAATTATGCATGGATCTCTCATAAACAACATGAATACATGGCATGATAATAACAAAAGTCAGGGACTTAGTGAAATCACTAAGTCTCTGAAAACAGCAATATCATCAACCCTACTTTGCATGCAATTTCTAGCCACCTCAAGCATCACAAAAATACATAGCAAAATTCCCTGGATAGGTAACATGGCATATAACAAAACACATATATAGCTCAACCTCATAGGAGGTACACATCAATCATGGCAAAAATGACAAAAGTGCATGTTCAGATAAGATTCAGCCACTAACATCAACTAGCCCTCTTATAACAGCATTTCGGGAATCAAGATGACTTCAAATGAAAATGACTCAATGGAACAAAATGATGTACTCTTCTAGACGAACAAAACGACATATTATACGTGCGAAACGGATCTACGGATGAGAAGTTATGGCAATATGAAGATGCGATGATAATATGCAAACTTGGGGACTTAGAAATATTAAGAGAGAGGAGAGAAGTCAACGGTGCGCGGAAGCCGAGGTCCGCCGGCGCGGGGTGGCCGGAGACGAGGCGGCGATGGCGGGGGCGGCCGGATCCGGGGCCGGGGTGCCCGGATCTGGCGCTCCGGCGACGGCGGGGAGGCGGCGCGGCGCCGGCGAGTGGCGGGGCCGCGGCTCGGCGGAGGCGGCGGCTCGGGGCGGCTCCGGCGCCGGTGCGGGCGACGGCGGTTGCCGGCCGGGCGGAGGCGGCGGCGCGGCGTCGCAGAGGAGGAGGCGGGCGGCGCGGAGCAGGCCGGGGCGCGGGGCGGCGCGCGCGGGCCCGGGCGGGCCTGCCCTGGGCCCCGCGGGCCGGCGGCGAAGTGGGCACGGGGGAGACGCGTGGCGCGGCCTGATTGGCCCGGGGCGCGGCGCTGGCGTGAACAGTGTGGCGGCGCGGATGTTTGCACGGTTATCGAGGCGACGGCTAGGGTTTCGGGGTGGTTTCTCTCTCAGATTTAGACGGGGGAGACGTTTTTATAGACAGAAGGAGCTAGGGAGCTCCAAATGGAGTGCGGTTTTCGCCCACGCGATCGTGATCGGACGGCGGAGGACATGGGAGTGACTTAGATGGGTTATTGGGCTGTTTTGAAGGGGTGTTGGGCTGCAACACACACGAGGCCTTCACGGTTACCCGGTTAACCGTTGGAGTGCCAAACGAACTCCGATTGACCCGAAACTTGACAGGCGGTCTACCGGTGCTATACCGAGGCCACATGTCAAACCTCGGTCCATTCCGAGAATGTTTAAAACCCGCTCACGAAGAAATGTAAAAGAGGACGCCGGGAGACATAGGAGCGCCGGATTGCAAAACGGACAACGGGAAAGATGCTCGGATTTATGAGACGAATGCGTATGCGAATGCGATGCACATGATGACATGATATGAAATGCATGACATGACCAAAATGCAAAACGGAGAGAACCCAACCACGGAGGGAATATCATAACACATAGCCGGAAATGGCAAGAGTTGGATTACAAATATGGCAAGATACAACGGGGGCGTTACAACACACCACCACTACGAGAGGATCTCGTCCCGAGATCTAGGACTGAAAGAACTCCGGATACTCGGAACGTAGGTGATCTTCACGCTCCCAGGTGGCTTCTCGGTCTGAATGATGTGACCATTTCACTTTGAGGAATTTGATTGACTTGTTGCGAGTCTTGCGCTCAGTTGTTTCAAGAATGGCAACTGGGTGCTCATGATAGGACAAATCTTCTTGAAGATCAATCTCTTCGAAGTTGATGGTGCGCTCAGGCGTCTTGAAGCACTTGCGAAGCTGTGACACGTGGAAGACATCGTGCACATTTGCAAAGTTGGAGGGAAGCTCAAGTTGATAGGCTAGATCGCCTCGTTTCCCGATGATCTTGAAGGGACCCACGTATCTGGGAGCAAGTTTCCCCTTGATACCGAAGCGACGAGTTCCTTTCATTGGCGAGACACGGAGGTAAACATGGTCTCCGATCTCGAATGCCACATCACGATGTTTGCTGTCGTAATAGCTCTTCTGGCGCGACTGCGCTGCTTTGAGGTTCTCACGAATCACCTTGCACATGGCCTCAGCCTCTGAGATCAAATCGTTGCCGAGCAATTGACGTTCACCGGTTTCAGACCAGTTGAGAGGAGTACGGCACTTTCTGCCATAGAGAATCTCGAATGGGGCTTTGCCCGAGCTGGCTTGAAAGCTGTTGTTGTAAGAGAACTCAGCATAAGGAAGACAATCCTCCCACTTCATGCCGAAAGAGATAACACAGGCTCTGAGCATATCTTCAAGAATTTGATTGACACGCTCGACTTGACCACTAGTCTGAGGGTGGAAAGCTGTGCTGAAGCGAATGTTGGTGCCCATGGCCGACTGAAAAGAATCCCAAAACTTGGAGGTAAAGATGCTGCCACGGTCTGAAGAGATCAATTGTGGAATGCCGTGCAAAGAGACAATTCTGGCAACTTGAACACCCTCAGTCCAAAACACATAACCGCGAATATAACGCCCTCGATACCAACTTATAAGGCCCCACGAGGCGACCTCCATCGAACTCGACACGTGACAGAATACTTGTGGAGGGCTTTCACTATGTTTCTTTTAGTCGGTAGGGATTGTAAGTTTATAACGCCCTCGATGCGGCTATGTCTCCCACGTGTCGAGGCACGACTTAGAGGCATAACCGCATTGAAAGCAATGTCGCAAGTGAGGTAATCTTCACACAATCCATGTAATAAATAAAGGGGAAAGATACATAGTTGGCTTACAATCGCCACTTCACACAAGTACATAAATAACATCCATCAAACAGATTACACTCAAGGTCCGACTACGGTACCAAAATGGAAGAAGACTACCCCAAATGCTAAACAGATCCCCGGATCACCCAACTGGGCTCCACTACTGATCATCTGGAAAAGAAACATAGTAACGGCCACTTTCCTCATCGAACTCCCAAGTGAGCTCGGTCGCGTCATCTGCCCTGACATCGTTGATACCTGCAACTGAGGTGATAATATCTGTGAGCCACGGGGACTCAGCAATCTCACACCCGCGAGATCAAGACTATTTAAGCTTAAAGGTGGGATAAGGGGTTTGTGAGGTGGAGCTGCAGCAAACGACTAGCATGTGGTGGCTATAGCGCAAAAGAGAGCGAGAAGAGAAGGCAAAGCACGGTCGTGAAGCTAGAAGTGATCAAGAAGTGATCCTGAACAACCTACGTCAGGCATAACTCCAACAACCGTGTTCACTTCCCGGACCCTGCCGAGAAGAGACCATCACGGTTACACACACGGTTGATGTGTTTTAGTTAAGGTCAACTTCGGGTTTTCTACAACCGGACATCAACAAATTCCCATCTGCCTCATAACCGCGGGCACGGCTTTCGAAAGATAATACCCTGCAGGGGTGTCCCAACTTAGCCCATGATAAGCTCTCACGGTCAACGAAGGATATTCCTTCTACCGGGAAGACCCGATCAATCTCGGAATCCCGGACTACAAGACATTTCAACAGCAATAAAACAAGTCCAGCAAAACCGCCCGATTGTGCCGACAAATCCTGATAGGAGCTGCACATATCTCGGTCTCAGGGCACATCCGGATAAGCGAAGCGTACAGGAGCCAACATAACCCAAGTTGCCAAGGGACGGCCCTGCACGGTGCTCTAGTTTGGACCAGCAATCGAAGGAGAACTGGCCCGGGGGTTTAAAATAAAGATGACCCTTGAGTCTGCAGAACCCAAGGGAAAAAGGCTAGGTGGCGAATGGTAAAACCAATGTTGGGCCTTGCTGGAAAAGTCTCATTCAAAGTGAACTGTCAAGGGGGTCCCATAAATCACCCAACCGTGTAAGGAACGCAAACTCCGGGAACATAACACCGGTATGACGGAAACTAGGGTGGCAAGAGTGGAACAAAACACCAGGCATAAGGCCGAGCCTTCCACCCTTTACCAAGTATATAGATGCATTAATTAAATAAGAGGTATTGTGATATCCCAACAAGTAAACATATTCCAACGAGGAACAACAAGACCATGTTCCAACAAGGAACAAACTTCATCTTCACCTGCAACTAACAACGCTATAAGAGGGGCTGAGCAAAAGCGGTAACATAGCCAAACAACGGTTTGCTAGGACATGAATGGTTAGGGGCTGACATGGCAACATAGGAGGCATGATAAAGCAAGTGGTAGGTATCGCAGCATAGGCATAGCAAAAGAGCGAGCAATCTAGCTAGCAAAGATAGAAGTGATTTCGAGGGTATGGTCATCTTGCCTGCAAGGTTCTCAGAGTTGTCGAAAGCTTGGTCCTCGTAAGCGTTCTCAACAGGTTCCTCGTTCACGTACTCGTCTCCCGGCTCTACCCAAGACAAGAGAACAAGCAAAGGAACCAATATCAACCATGATGCAATGCGCAATCAACATGATGCAAAACATGGCATGATATTCGAGAGGTGATATGCAACGCGTATGCATGCTCCGGAAAGACAAGGATGAAGAGGGCATAATCTTGGCAAACCAAGCATGCCGCTGGATAGATGAGGTGATTTCGGTTGAAATCGATATAAAGATCACCGGATTCGGATGCACGGTTTGCAAATGGCAAGCAATACAAGAATGACACGAATCTGCCATAAACAGCATGATGCTACTTGGCAAGTAATAAATAATTAAGCTACTGCACCCAAACATGGCAACAAAGCATATGACAGTAATCTACTCAAGATGCACGACAAAAGATGAACACTGAGCTACGGCTCAATCCCATCATAACAGGTTCAAACAAGCATGGCAAAAGTGCAACTTATAACAGATTCACAGACTTAGTGAAATAACAGCAAGTCAGGAAAACAACATCAGGATGACAAGTTCAGAGCAACAAAACAACATGCTACAGGTTCAGAACAAACCAAAGAAAGGCATGGAATGAATCTACTCATAGCACTTGACAAAAGTCCCTTACTGACCATAAGTCAAAAAGGACCAGAAAATATGATTACACCCATGTCAATTAAGCAAGTTTCGTTACAGGTTTCAGACCTAGTAGAAAACTGGACATGGCAGAAAACTAATAACGACTAGGCATGTTCGTGAGCTCGATGCACTCGCTACAGAGCATGTCATGATAAAATAAGCATACATAAATCAAGAAGACATGGCATAGTAACAATACATGGCAAGAATAACATCATATCATGCAAGGACCAACTACGCCAAGCTTGGCAAAATCGAATAACATGTAAACAATCTGCCAGCAACATTTTGAAGCAAAAGTAGAGCTCGATTGACTCAAGCTATGGCATCCCATAATTGCAAACAAAGGCATGGATGGATTAAGCAAATACTCAAGTTCAAAACTACCTTACTGATCATGCTCAAATTATGCATGGATCTCTCAGAAACAACATGAATACATGGCATGATAATAACAAAAGTCAGGGACTTAGTGAAATCACTAAGTCTCTGAAAACAGCAATATCATCAACCCTACTTTGCATGCAATTTCTAGCCACCTCAAGCATCACAAAAATACATAGCAAAATTCCCTGGATAGGTAACATGGCATATAACAAAACACATCTATAGCTCAACCTCATAGGAGGTACACATCAATCATGGCAAAAATGACAAAAGTGCATGTTCAGATAAGATTCAGCCACTAACATCAACTAGCCCTCTTATAACAGCATTTCGGGCATCAAGATGACTTCAAATGAAAATGATGCAATGGAACAAAATGATGTACTCTTCGAGGCGAACAAAATGACATATTATACGCGCGAAACGGATCTACGTATGCGAAGTTATGGCAATATGAAGATGCGATGATAATATGCAAACTTGGGGACTTAGAAATATTAAGAGAGAGGAGAGAAGTCAACGGTGCGCGGAAGCCGAGGTCCGCCGGCGCGGGGTGGCCGGAGACGAGGCGGCGATGGCGGGGGCGGCCGGATCCGGGGCCGGGGTGCCCGGATCTGGCGCTCCGGCGACGGCGGGGAGGCGGCGCGGCGCCGGCGAGTGGCGGGGCCGCGGCTCGGCGGAGGCGGCGGCTCGGGGCGGCTCCGGCGCCGGTGCGGGCGACGGCGGTTGCCGGCCGGGCGGAGGCGGTGGCGCGGCGTCGCAGAGGAGGAGGCGGGCGGCGCGGAGCAGGCCGGGGCGCGGGGCGGCGCGCGCGGGCCCGGGCGGGCCTGCCCTGGGCCCCGCGGGCCGGCGGCGAAGTGGGCACAGGGGAGACGCGTGGCGCGGCCTGATTGGCCCGGGGCGCGGCGCTGGCGTGAACAGTGCGGCGGCGCGGATGTTTGCACGGTTATCGAGGCGACGGCTAGGGTTTCGGGGTGGTTTCTCTCTCAGATTTAGACGGGGGAGACGTTTTTATAGACAGAAGGAGCTAGGGAGCTCCAAATGGAGTGCGGTTTTCGCCCACGCGATCGTGATCGGACGGCGGAGGACATGGGAGTGACTTAGATGGGTTATTGGGCTGTTTTGAAGGGGTGTTGGGCTGCAACACACACGAGGCCTTCACGGTTACCCGGTTAACCGTTGGAGTGCCAAACGAACTCCGATTGACCCGAAACTTGACAGGCGGTCTACCGGTGCTATACCGAGGCCACATGTCAAACCTCGGTCCATTCCGAGAATGTTTAAAACCCGCTCACGAAGAAATGTAAAAGAGGACGCCGGGAGACATAGGAGCGCCGGATTGCAAAACGGACAACGGGAAAGATGCTCGGATTTATGAGACGAATGCGTATGCGAATGCGATGCACATGATGACATGATATGAAATGCATGACATGACCAAAATGCAAAACGGAGAGAACCCAACCACGGAGGGAATATCATAACACATAGCCGGAAATGGCAAGAGTTGGATTACAAATATGGCAAGATACAACGGGGGCGTTACAACACACCACCACTACGAGAGGATCTCGTCCCGAGATCTAGGACTGAAAGAACTCCGGATACTCGGAACGTAGGTGATCTTCATGCTCCCAGGTGGCTTCTCGGTCTGAATGATGTGACCATTTCACTTTGAGGAATTTGATTGACTTGTTGCGAGTCTTGCGCTCAGTTGTTTCAAGAATGGCAACTGGGTGCTCATGATAGGACAAATCTTCTTGAAGATCAATCTCTTCGAAGTTGATGGTGCGCTCAGGCGTCTTGAAGCACTTGCGAAGCTGTGACACGTGGAAGACATCGTGCACATTTGCAAAGTTGGAGGGAAGCTCAAGTTGATAGGCTAGATCGCCTCGTTTCCCGATGATCTTGAAGGGACCCACGTATCTGGGAGCAAGTTTCCCCTTGATACCGAAGCGACGAGTTCCTTTCATTGGCGAGACACGGAGGTAAACATGGTCTCCGATCTCGAATGCCACATCACGATGTTTGCTGTCGTAATAGCTCTTCTGGCGCGACTGCGCTGCTTTGAGGTTCTCACGAATCACCTTGCACATGGCCTCAGCCTCTGAGATCAAATCGTTGCCGAGCAATTGACGTTCACCGGTTTCAGACCAGTTGAGAGGAGTACGGCACTTTCTGCCATAGAGAATCTCGAATGGGGCTTTGCCCGAGCTGGCTTGAAAGCTGTTGTTGTAAGAGAACTCAGCATAAGGAAGACAATCCTCCCACTTCATGCCGAAAGAGATAACACAGGCTCTGAGCATATCTTCAAGAATTTGATTGACACGCTCGACTTGACCACTAGTCTGAGGGTGGAAAGCTGTGCTGAAGCGAATGTTGGTGCCCATGGCCGACTGAAAAGAATCCCAAAACTTGGAGGTAAAGATGCTGCCACGGTCTGAAGAGATCAATTGTGGAATGCCGTGCAAAGAGACAATTCTGGAGGTGTAGAGCTCTGCCAGCTGCGCTGCTGTGATAGACTCTTTGATAGGAAGAAAATGAGCCACTTTGGTGAGCTTGTCGATGACGACGAAGATAGCATCATTTCCACGCTTGGACTTAGGAAAACCAGTCACGAAGTCCATTTCGATATGATCGAACTTCCATTCTGGAATAGCAAGAGGTTGGAGAAGTCCAGCTGGTCGTTGGTGTTCTGCTTTCACCCTTCTGCAGACATCACACTCATTCACGAATTGAGCGATCTCACGCTTCATTCGAGTCCACCAATACGACTGCTTAAGGTCATGGTACATCTTCGAACTTCCAGGATGAATAGACAGGAGAGAGTTGTGCGCTTCATTCATAATGACTTTACGAAGATCACCCTTTGGAACCACGATCCGGTCCTCGAAGAAAAGAGTATCTCTGTCATCAACTCGATAGCACTTGTATTTGGGGATGCTCTTTTCAATACCACGTTTCACCTTCTTCACCATGGTATCCAACAATTGTGCCTCACGAATCTGATCCTCCAAAGTAGGAGAGACAACGAGGTTGGCAAGAACACCTTGAGGAACAACTTGGAGATTCAACTTGCGGAAAGCTTCACAAAGATCCGGTTGAAAAGGCTTGAGGATTAAGCTGTTGCAATAAGCCTTTCTGCTCAAAGCGTCTGCAACCACATTAGCCTTGCCTGGAGTATATTCAATACTCGGATTATACTCTTGAATCATTTCGACCCATCGAGTTTGCCTGAGGTTGAGATGAGGCTGAGTGAAGATATACTTGAGACTCTTGTGATCTGTGAAGATGTCCACTTTCCTTCCTAACAGGAGATGTCTCCATGTTATTAGTGCGTGGACAACTGCCGCCAACTCAAGATCGTGAGTGGGGTAGTTCCTTTCATTGGGCTTCAACTGGCGAGAGGTATAGGCAACAACCTTCTTCTCTTGCATTAACACAGCACCGAGGCCCTGGAGGGAAGCATCACAGAATACTTCATAAGGCTTGGATTCATCAGGAGGAGTCAAAACTGGAGCAGTGACAAGTTTCTCTTTGAGAGTGTTGAAAGCAACGTCACACTCAGGAGACCAGACATATTTCACATGCTTCTGGAGGAGGTTGGAAAGAGGCTTGGCAATCTTGGAGAAATTCTCAACGAATCTTCTGCAATAGCTTGCAAGTCCAAGGAAACTGCGAAGCTGCTTGACATTCTGAGGAGGATTCCAATTCAAAACTGCAGACACCCTCTCTGGATTAACAGCGATGCCCTTGGCAGAGATGATATGACCAAGATAAAGAACTTCATCAAGCCATAATTCACATTTGGAGAACTTCGCATATAATTGATACTCTCTGAGCTTGTCGAGTACCAATCGCAAATGTTCGGCATGATCCTTCTTATTCTTGGAGAAGACCAAAATATCATCGAGATAGACCAAGACAATTTCGTTGATGTAGGGGTTGAAGAGGAAATTCATCAATCGAGTGAAATACGGAGGAGCATTGACAAGGCCGAAGGACATGACAGTATATTCATAAGAACCAAAGCTTGTTCTGAATGCTGTCTTGGGAATATCTTCTTCACGAATGCGAATCTGATGATAACCCATACGAAGATCAAGCTTGGAGAACACCTTAGCACCTTTGAGTTGCTCAAATAGCTCATTGATGTTGGGAAGTGGGTACTTGTTCTTGATAGTCTTCTTATTCAATGGACGGTAATCGACGCAAAGTCGGTCCGTGCCATCCTTCTTCTTGACAAAAAGAACACCACAACCCCATGGAGAAGAACTTGGTCTGATCAGGCCCAGACATTCTTGTTTATCGAGTTGAATCTTCAATTCCTTGAGCTCATCTGGTCCAAGCTTGTAAGGACGCTTGCAAACGGGTTCCGTGCCAGGCTCAAGCTCAATAACGAATTCAACTGGCCTGCGAGGAGGCATACCCGAAAGCTCTTCTGGAAAAACATCTTGGTACTCACAAACGACTGGAATCTGAGAGATAGCCTCCATTTCACCCATCTCATTGAGAGAAAACAACCGAATGGTATCATCACGAGAAGCATAGATGATCACATCGTTCGAAGTGTGAGTCAATTTGATTTCCCTGGCAGCACACTCAAGCTGAGCCTTGTGCTTAGAAAGCCAGTCCATCCCGAGAATAAGATCAATATCAGAATCACCAAGCACCATTGGAGAAGACAGAAATTTATAGTCGCCCATCTTGATAGAGACATCAGGAACTAAAGAGTTTGCTCTCATTGATTTCGCCGGAGAAATAACACCCAACGGTTTATCCAGGTAAGTCCAAGGAAAATCATTCTTTGCAAAGAACGATCTTGACATGAAACAATGCGATGCACCAGTATCAAATAAGACTTTGGCAGGAATATCATTAACAGGAAGATTACCCATGATCACTTCAGAAGAATCCTCTGCTTGAGCTGCATTCAACATGTTCACCTTGACGTGCTTAGGATTATGCTTGACCACTGCATTGCTGGAAGATTTCACAGGAGGAGGAGGCGGAAGACGCCTCTGGTTGAAGCACTTGTTCGCATAGTGACCCTTCTGCTGACATTTGTTACAAGTCACTTCTGAGAGCGGACGATGGTAAGGAGCACTTGGCCTTGGAGCTTGATTCTGAGACTTGTTCTGATAGCCAGGGTTGGGTGGGTGGGAAGATCCACGACCACTTGAGTTCTTCTGCTGATAAGGCTGACGGAACGGAGGAGGAGGAGGCAACCAGAACTTCTGTTGCTTAGCTGCCACAAGTGAGGAAGAAGAAGACTGAACTGCGTCTCTGACTCTCTTCTTAGATGCCTCACACTTGAGCTGAGCAGCTTCTTGTTTCAGTGCCATGTTGTAGAATTCATCATACTTTAATGGCTCGAAAAGCACGAGAGCAAGCTGCAGATCTTCTCTGAGACCACGCCTGAACTGGTAGATCATACTCTTCTCATCAGGAATGTCTTGCCTTGCAAAACGAGAGAGTTTCTGGAACTGAGTGTTGTATTGATAGACAGTCATGTTGCCTTGCTTGAGATTGCGGAATTCCTCACGCTTAAGCTCAACAACACTTTCTGGAATGTGGTGCGCTTTGAAATCACGGCGGAAATCATCCCAACTGATCACACGACCTCCTCTGGAATCTTTGTATTGCTGGAACCACTCAGCAGCTTGATCTTTGAGTTGAAAAGAGGCAAACTTGACAAAGTCCTCAGGTCTCACATTGCTGCACTCGAAATGTTTGCTGATGTCCACGAGCCAATCATCAGCGTCAGTGGCCTCGACACAGTAGCTGAAGGTCTTTGGCTGATTAGCAAGGAACTGGTTCAGTGAAGCGAAGTGCGGCTGATTGTTGCCTTGGCCTTGATTCTCTTGATTAGCTTGACCCTGGTTGCGATCTTGCAAGAGCTGAATCAGAATCTGAGCATTGGCATTTGTGGCAGTCATTAAGGCTTGCCAGGCTTCCGGAGGCGGAGGTGGTGGCGGAGGGTTAGCCTGATCTCCATCATTGCGTTCCGGATTCAGACGAGTTGGTGGAGCCATCCTGAAGAGGGTGACATCCATTAGCAACTTGACAGAGATATATTGAAGCTGAATCAAAGGAACGAAATTGCAACATATTGTCTTCACAATTAACATTCGAACGAGAATGAACGAATGAATTCCAATGTAAATCATCATACTTCCAATGCTGAGAAGCCACTTAGAACATGGTAAGGAATAAAATCAACAAGGTACGGATATGAACAAATACTTGGTAAGGATTACCCAATCACAAACCAAATATCTGCGGAAGAAATACTAAGGCTACATGAATTCCCACTTATAAACTCCCGAAATTTTCTGGTTATGCAATCAGGTGTTGGGGATACAGGGGAAGCATAATATCTCACCCAAACTAGCAAATCCTACAACCAGCTGTATCCATCCTTCAACACATAACCAAGAAACCTTCGGAAATCGTCTACCTCAACCTTCGAAAACACATCCGTTATACAAGTCATGGCAATACCCCTGCACTCGCCACAGTACTGGGCTATCAGGTTATCTCACCAACAACTGTACAAAAGAGATTTTCGATGTCGGTCGTACTAAACTCAGGTATTCCAAAACCGCAACGATAAGATTATGACGACAACACCTCGGAGCTCAACTCCCCGGGACACTGCCACAACCCCTAAATGTCAGGAGGCAACCAAGACAATGTTGTCATCATAAAACCATCGGAACGATTGTAATATACCCGCGTGATCCTAAAAAAAATTTAGTGAAATTTGAGAAGAGAAGAGTCAAACTCTACGTCAGGATGCCTTACCAGAAGGTCGAAGGGACTGGGGAGTAAAAAGAATTCCTAAACTCTCCGATATATAATTCCTAAATGACTCAAAACATTTTTTTCTAGACACAACTCGGCCACTAAAGACGATCAAACAGTGGGGGCTCCTAAAGTCGGGAAAGGCTCTGATTACCAACTTATAACGCCCTCGATGCGGCTATATCTCCCACGTGTCGAGGCACGACTTAGAGGCATAACCGCATTGAAAGCAATGTCGCAAGTGAGGTAATCTTCACACAATCCATGTAATAAATAAAGGGGAAAGATACATAGTTGGCTTACAATCGCCACTTCACACAAGTACATAAATAACATCCATCAAACAGATTACACTCAAGGTCCGACTACGGTACCAAAATGGAAGAAGACTACCCCAAAAGCTAAACAGATCCCCGGATCACCCAACTGGGCTCCACTACTGATCATCTGGAAAAGAAACATAGTAACGGCCACGGTCTGAAGAGATCAATTGTGGAATGCCGTGCAAAGAGACAATTCTGGAGGTGTAGAGCTCTGCCAGCTGCGCTGCTGTGATAGACTCTTTGATAGGAAGAAAATGAGCCACTTTGGTGAGCTTGTCGATGACGACGAAGATAGCATCATTTCCACGCTTGGACTTAGGAAAACCAGTCACGAAGTCCATTTCGATATGATCGAACTTCCATTCTGGAATAGCAAGAGGTTGGAGAAGTCCAGCTGGTCGTTGGTGTTCTGCTTTCACCCTTCTGCAGACATCACACTCATTCACGAATTGAGCGATCTCACGCTTCATTCGAGTCCACCAATACGACTGCTTAAGGTCATGGTACATCTTCGAACTTCCAGGATGAATAGACAGGAGAGAGTTGTGCGCTTCATTCATAATGACTTTACGAAGATCACCCTTTGGAACCACGATCCGGTCCTCGAAGAAAAGAGTATCTCTGTCATCAACTCGATAGCACTTGTATTTGGGGATGCTCTTTTCAATACCACGTTTCACCTTCTTCACCATGGTATCCAACAATTGTGCCTCACGAATCTGATCCTCCAAAGTAGGAGAGACAACGAGGTTGGCAAGAACACCTTGAGGAACAACTTGGAGATTCAACTTGCGGAAAGCTTCACAAAGATCCGGTTGAAAAGGCTTGAGGATTAAGCTGTTGCAATAAGCCTTTCTGCTCAAAGCGTCTGCAACCACATTAGCCTTGCCTGGAGTATATTCAATACTCGGATTATACTCTTGAATCATTTCGACCCATCGAGTTTGCCTGAGGTTGAGATGAGGCTGAGTGAAGATATACTTGAGACTCTTGTGATCTGTGAAGATGTCCACTTTCCTTCCTAACAGGAGATGTCTCCATGTTATTAGTGCGTGGACAACTACCCCACTCACGATCTTGAGTTGGCGGCAGTTGTCCACGCACTAATAACATGGAGACATCTCCTGTTAGGAAGGAAAGTGGACATCTTCACAGATCACAAGAGTCTCAAGTATATCTTCACTCAGCCTCATCTCAACCTCAGGCAAACTCGATGGGTCGAAATGATTCAAGAGTATAATCCGAGTATTGAATATACTCCAGGCAAGGCTAATGTGGTTGCAGACGCTTTGAGCAGAAAGGCTTATTGCAACAGCTTAATCCTCAAGCCTTTTCAACCGGATCTTTGTGAAGCTTTCCGCAAGTTGAATCTCCAAGTTGTTCCTCAAGGTGTTCTTGCCAACCTCGTTGTCTCTCCTACTTTGGAGGATCAGATTCGTGAGGCACAATTGTTGGATACCATGGTGAAGAAGGTGAAACGTGGTATTGAAAAGAGCATCCCCAAATACAAGTGCTATCGAGTTGATGACAGAGATACTCTTTTCTTCGAGGACCGGATCGTGGTTCCAAAGGGTGATCTTCATAAAGTCATTATGAATGAAGCGCACAACTCTCTCCTGTCTATTCATCCTGGAAGCTCGAAGATGTACCATGACCTTAAGCAGTCGTATTGGTGGACTCGAATGAAGCGTGAGATCGCTCAATTCGTGAATGAGTGTGATGTCTGCAGAAGGGTGAAAGCAGAACACCAACGACCAACTGGACTTCTCCAACCTCTTGCTATTCCAGAATGGAAGTTCGATCATATCGAAATGGACTTCGTGACTGGTTTTCCTAAGTCCAAGCGTGGAAATGATGCTATCTTCGTCGTCATCGACAAGCTCACCAAAGTGGCTCATTTTCTTCCTATCAAAGAGTCTATCACAGCAGCGCAGCTGGCAGAGCTCTACACCTCCAGAATTGTCTCTTTGCACGGCATTCCACAATTGATCTCTTCAGACCGTGGCAGCATCTTTACCTCCAAGTTTTGGGATTCTTTTCAGTCGGCCATGGGCACCAACATTCGCTTCAGCACAGCTTTCCACCCTCAGACTAGTGGTCAAGTCGAGCGTGTCAATCAAATTCTTGAAGATATGCTCAGAGCCTGTGTTATCTCTTTCGGCATGAAGTGGGAGGATTGTCTTCCTTATGCTGAGTTCTCTTACAACAACAGCTTTCAAGCCAGCTCGGGCAAAGCCCCATTCGAGATTCTCTATGGCAGAAAGTGCCGTACTCCTCTCAACTGGTCTGAAACCGGTGAACGTCAATTGCTCGGCAACGATTTGATCTCAGAGGCTGAGGCCATGTGCAAGGTGATTCGTGAGAACCTCAAAGCAGCGCAGTCGCGCCAGAAGAGCTATTACGACAGCAAACATCGTGATGTGGCATTCGAGATCGGAGACCATGTTTACCTCCGTGTCTCGCCAATGAAAGGAACTCGTCGCTTCGGTATCAAGGGGAAACTTGCTCCCAGATACGTGGGTCCCTTCAAGATCATCGGGAAACGAGGCGATCTAGCCTATCAACTTGAGCTTCCCTCCAACTTTGCAAATGTGCACGATGTCTTCCACGTGTCACAGCTTCGCAAGTGCTTCAAGACGCCTGAGCGCACCATCAACTTCGAAGAGATTGATCTTCAAGAAGATTTGTCCTATCATGAGCACCCAGTTGCCATTCTTGAAACAACTGAGCGCAAGACTCGCAACAAGTCAATCAAATTCCTCAAAGTGAAATGGTCACATCATTCAGACCGAGAAGCCACCTGGGAGCGTGAAGATCACCTACGTTCCGAGTATCCGGAGTTCTTTCAGTCCTAGATCTCGGGACGAGATCCTCTCGTAGTGGTGGTGTGTTGTAACGCCCCCGTTGTATCTTGCCATATTTGTAATCCAACTCTTGCCATTTCCGGCTATGTGTTATGATATTCCCTCCGTGGTTGGGTTCTCTCCGTTTTGCATTTTGGTCATGTCATGCATTTCATATCATGTCATCATGTGCATCGCATTCGCATACGCATTCGTCTCATAAATCCGAGCATCTTTCCCGTTGTCCGTTTTGCAATCCGGCGCTCCTATGTCTCCCGGCGTCCTCTTTTACATTTCTTCGTGAGCGGGTTTTAAACATTCTCGGAATGGACCGAGGTTTGACATGTGGCCTCGGTATAGCACCGGTAGACCGCCTGTCAAGTTTCGGGTCAATCGGAGTTCGTTTGGCACTCCAACGGTTAACCGGGTAACCGTGAAGGCCTCGTGTGTGTTGCAGCCCAACACCCCTTCAAAACAGCCCAATAACCCATCTAAGTCACTCCCATGTCCTCCGTCGTCCGATCACGATCGCGTGGGCGAAAACCGCACTCCATTTGGAGCTCCCTAGCTCCTTCTGTCTATAAAAACGTCTCCCCCGTCTAAATCTGAGAGAGAAACCACCCCGAAACCCTAGCCGTCACCTCGATAACCGTGCAAACATCCGCGCCGCCGCACTGTTCACGCCAGCGCCGCGCCCCGGGCCAATCAGGCCGCGCCACGCGTCTCCCCCGTGCCCACTTCGCCGCCGGCCCGCGGGGCCCAGGGCAGGCCCGCCCGGGCCCGCGCGCGCCGCCCCGCGCCCCGGCCTGCTCCGCGCCGCCCGCCTCCTCCTCTGCGACGCCGCGCCGCCGCCTCCGCCCGGCCGGCAACCGCCGTCGCCCGCACCGGCGCCGGAGCCGCCCCGAGCCGCCGCCTCCGCCGAGCCGCGGCCCCGCCACTCGCCGGCGCCGCGCCGCCTCCCCGCCGTCGCCGGAGCGCCAGATCCGGGCACCCCGGCCCCGGATCCGGCCGCCCCCGCCATCGCCGCCTCGTCTCCGGCCACCCCGCGCCGGCGGACCTCGGCTTCCGCGCACCGTTGACTTCTCTCCTCTCTCTTAATATTTCTAAGTCCCCAAGTTTGCATATTATCATCGCATCTTCATATTGCCATAACTTCGCATCCGTAGATCCGTTTCGCGCGTCTAATATGTCATTTTGTTCGCCTCGAAGAGTAAATCATTTTGTTCCATTGCATCATTTTCATTTGAAGTCATCTTGATGCCCGAAATGCTGTTAGAAGAGGGCTAGTTGATGTTAGTGGCTGAATCTTATCTGAACATGCACTTTTGTCATTTTTGCCATGATTGATGTGTACCTCCTATGAGGTTGAGCTATATATGTGTTTTGTTATATGCCATGTTACCTATCCAGGGAATTTTGCTATGTATTTTTGTGATGCTTGAGGTGGCTAGAAATTGCATGCAAAGTAGGGTTGATGATATTGCTGTTTTCAGAGACTTAGTGATTTCACTAAGTCCCTGACTTTTGTTATTATCATGCCATGTATTCATGTTGTTTCTGAGAGATCCATGCATAATTTGAGCATGATCAGTAAGGTAGTTTTGAACTTGAGTATTTGCTTAATCCATCCATGCCTTTGTTTGCAATTATGGGATGCCATAGCTTGAGTCAATCGAGCTCTACTTTTGCTTCAAAATGTTGCTGGCAGATTGTTTACATGTTATTCGATTTTGCCAAGCTTGGCGTAGTTGGTCCTTGCATGATATGATGTTATTCTTGCCATGTATTGTTACTATGACATGTCTTCTTGATGTATGTATGCTTATTTTATCATGACATGCTCTGTAGCGAGTGCATCGAGCTCACGAACATGCCTAGTCGTTATTAGTTTTCTGCCATGTCCAGTTTTCTACTAAGTCTGAAACCTATAACGAAACTTGCTTAATTGACATGGGTGTAATCATATTTTCTGGTCCTTTTTGACTTATGGTCACTAAGTGACTTTTGTCAAGTGCTATGAGTAGATTCATGCCATGCCTTTCTTTGGTTTGTTCTGAACCTGTAGCATGTTGTTTTGTTGCTCTGAACTTGTCATCCTGATGTTGTTTTCCTGACTTGCTGTTATTTCACTAAGTCTGTGAATCTGTTATAAGTTGCACTTTTGCCATGCTTGTTTGAACCTGTTATGATGGGATTGAGCCGTAGCTCAGTGTTCATCTTTTGTCGTGCATCTTGAGTAGATTACTGTCATATGCTTTGTTGCCATGTTTGGGTGCAGTAGCTTAATTATTTATTGCTTGCCAAGTAGCATCATGCTGTTTATGGCAGATTCGTGTCATTCTTGTATTGCTTGCCATTTGCAAACCGTGCATCCGAATCCGGTGATCTTTATATCGATTTCAACCGAAATCACCTCATCTATCCAGCGGCATGCTTGGTTTGCCAAGATTATGCCCTGTTCATCCTTGTCTTTCCGGAGCATGCATACGCGTTGCATATCACCTCTCGAATATCATGCCATGTTTTGCATCATGTTGATTGCGCATTGCATCATGGTTGATATTGGTTCCTTTGCTTGTTCTCTTGTCTTGGGTAGAGCCGGGAGACGAGTACGTGAACGAGGAACCTGTTGAGAACGCTTACGAGGACCAAGCTTTCGACAACTCTGAGAACCTTGCAGGCAAGATGACCATACCCTCGAAATCACTTCTATCTTTGCTAGCTAGATTGCTCGCTCTTTTGCTATGCCTATGCTGCGATACCTACCACTTGCTTTATCATGCCTCCTATGTTGCCATGTCAGCCCCTAACCATTCATGTCCTAGCAAACCGTTGTTTGGCTATGTTACCGCTTTTGCTCAGCCCCTCTTATAGCGTTGTTAGTTGCAGGTGAAGATGAAGTTTGTTCCTTGTTGGAACATGGTCTTGTTGTTCCTCGTTGGAATATGTTTACTTGTTGGGATATCACAATACCTCTTATTTAATTAATGCATCTATATACTTGGTAAAGGGTGGAAGGCTCGGCCTTATGCCTGGTGTTTTGTTCCACTCTTGCCACCCTAGTTTCCGTCATACCGGTGTTATGTTCCCGGAGTTTGCGTTCCTTACACGGTTGGGTGATTTATGGGACCCCCTTGACAGTTCACTTTGAATGAGACTTTTCCAGCAAGGCCCAACATTGGTTTTACCATTCGCCACCTAGCCTTTTTCCCTTGGGTTCTGCAGACTCAAGGGTCATCTTTATTTTAAACCCCCGGGCCAGTTCTCCTTCGATTGCTGGTCCAAACTAGAGCACCGTGCAGGGCCGTCCCTTGGCAACTTGGGTTATGTTGGCTCCTGTACGCTTCGCTTATCCGGATGTGCCCTGAGACCGAGATATGTGCAGCTCCTATCAGGATTTGTCGGCACAATCGGGCGGTTTTGCTGGACTTGTTTTATTGCTGTTGAAATGTCTTGTAGTCCGGGATTCCGAGATTGATCGGGTCTTCCCGGTAGAAGGAATATCCTTCGTTGACCGTGAGAGCTTATCATGGGCTAAGTTGGGACACCCCTGCAGGGTATTATCTTTCGAAAGCCGTGCCCGCGGTTATGAGGCAGATGGGAATTTGTTGATGTCCGGTTGTAGAAAACTGGACATGGCAGAAAACTAATAACGACTAGGCATGTTCGTGAGCTCGATGCACTCGCTACAGAGCATGTCATGATAAAATAAGCATACATACATCAAGAAGACATGGCATAGTAACAATACATGGCAACAATAACATCATATCATGCAAGGACCAACTACGCCAAGCTTGGCAAAATCGAATAACATGTAAACAATCTGCCAGCAACATTTTGAAACAAAAGTAGAGCTCGATTGACTCAAGCTATGGCATCCCATAATTGCAAACAAAGGCATGGATGGATTAAGAAAATACTCAAGTTCAAAACTACCTTACTGATCATGCTCAAATTATGCATGGATCTCTCAGAAACAACATGAATACATATGTTACCTATCCAACTTATTCTGGACTAACAACTGCATCAATTGGTTCTGCTACTGGATCAACTGAGTGAGCTCTGGTGGGAATCCATTGTCACGTCTCGGAGGCATCTGAGGGTTTAGAAAAGATGAGAATTAAAAATAGAGTGAGGTCTAAGAGAAAACACTACCCAAATGCACATGAGGCAAATTCACACAAAATCACTTCATTCAATCAAACAAGGGCTTACAAACGGTCTAGAACTATCGCAAAAGTGCTCGAACTATAATGTTTACATGGAGGGAATAATGCTACTAATATATGGGGGTCATCTATTAATTTGAATCGGTGGAAGACTCCATGATGTCTGCTCCAGCTTCGTCTTCAAAGTCGGGTTCACTTGGATCCGAATCGGTGTCGTCGATGATGATGTAGTTGCTTGGGCATGCGACGTACTTGTCTTCATTCTTGAATGCTAATCTCCCCTTGAGTTTTTCAACCTCCTGCTTGAGATCAACGTTGTGTCTTGCTAGAGCTACGATCTCGTCCATGTAGTCCTTGCGTGTACCCTTCAGTTCTCCTTCTAGCTCGATGATCCTTGCCTTCGCATTCTTCAACTCTATCATGTCGTTGCACATCTGGTTCTCTTGGCGTCGAATGTGCTAGTTTAAATCCTGGATGAAAGCTGCAATGGATCTATCCTTCTTGATGCTGACTATCTCCCAGTCTTCATCTCGGCGTCCGCAAATCTGGTAGATAGTGTCCTTGAGGTCTTCTTGATAAACTTCTCCAATGCATCCCATGGTGATATGAGCTGCCATGCTCTTTCCTAGACTCCAGGTTGGTGCACTGAAAACACTATCTATGGGCTTCGTGATTGGCGCGAATGTCCTTCCCGGAACGTGAGCTTGAATCTTCCAGCGCTCCTCTTCAGGCAGAGTGGCGTTGAAT
This sequence comes from Aegilops umbellulata, assembly GCA_032464435.1. Taxonomy (NCBI): domain Eukaryota; kingdom Viridiplantae; phylum Streptophyta; class Magnoliopsida; order Poales; family Poaceae; genus Aegilops; species Aegilops umbellulata. Next base: position 181,771,271 of record CP136057.1, on the reverse strand, counting down.
GTCCCGGTGAAGCTTGGTAGTCCAATGTTGAGGTACTTGGTGACTTCCTTCAGGTGAAATCCAAAAGGTGTGCCTTCATCCGGTTGCGCGTACTTGATCTTCGCGTCTGTCATCCTAAAAGAGTAGAAAAGATGAGGAGTTAGAAAATGAGAGGAGAATAGTGATCTATGTCTTTAACTTAGTGGTCGTGTCCTACAGTCAGCGTGTGCTCTGATACCATCTCTGTAGCGACCCGACCTCAGATGGTCAAGTCTCTGTGCTCCGGTGTCATCCCTGGATCAGTAATGCTGACACCACACAGTACTTCGAAGGATTTATAGCAGAGTAGCAATCACACACTTATTACATCGATGTCTCAAAGAGAACTTATTACAATAAATATGGCTTAAGGCCATCTAATAACGATAACAGCGGAAGACTTGGAAGATAAGTGAGTCCATCAACTCCAACGGCATCACTGAGTATAGAACCACGACCTAAAAGCACCTTACTCGTCGTCTGAAAAGTCTGCAACATGAAAGTTGCAGCCCGAAACGGGTCAGCACATGGAATATGCTGGCAATGTAACACATAGAGAATAATGAATGATAAGCCTATACTACATGCATATATGGCTGGTGGAAAAGCTCTATGGTTACAGTTTTGCGTAAAGCCAGTTTTTCCCTACTACAAAGGAATAAATTTATTTAACTATCATGATGGTTGAAAGTATCGAGAATGGTTGACAGCATTCCGATCCCAATTAAAAGTAATCATTAATAACCCAACAATATTAATTAGAAGTAACATGATGAGATTCACATGATATTCAAGAACTAGATACTCAAGATGTCCATAACCGGTACACGGCTAATCATGATTAGTTTGTACACTCTGCAGAGGTTTGCGCACTTTTCCCCACAAGACTCGATCGCCTCCGTTTGGTTTCTCACACTACTTGTTGTTTGACAAACGGATGACCGAGACATAGTCTTTTAGAAGGCTAGCACCTTACGTTTGGATAGACCGGTACACCTACTTTCCCCTACATCTGCTAGTCTACCCTGTAAGAGTTCGCACGACTTAGTCAACTACGCTAGAGCCCATAATGGCTTGTGGTTGCACACGAAAGTTACTAGCATGAATGATCTTATGATCCCTTTGAGCCTGGGTGGCGGTCCAAAAGAAAACAGGCAAGTCCTGATAGAAACCAGGTGCCTCAATCCACCCAGATGTGTGTTTAAGTTGCCACCTTAGATAAAACCATTAATTAACAATACTCACATCTGTCATGGATATCACTCACCCAATCCACGTCTACTAGCATAGCATGGCATAATAAGCAAACCTAGAAGTAACTCCCAAAGGTTTCATAAGTAAAACAGGTCATAGGTACTACCTCATCTACTTCCCATCCCACAATTAATTAGATCCTAATCATGCAGTGTTTGAGGATTGATCTAATGCAATAAAACTGGGTAGTAGAAAAGGTATGATCAAAGTGTTACTTGCCTTGCTGAGGATCCGCGAAACCTAGAGCTTCGAAATAACAGGCGGCGCACTCCGGGTGATCTATCGCAGACAAACAACAAGCATACAATAAGTACTCATCTAATGCACAGGGAAAACTTGAACAAAAGATCTAAGCAGAAAGTTCAACTTAAGAACTCCGGTTGCAAAAAGAATCGAATCGAACAAAGCAATGGAAAACAACGACGAAAGAAACAACTCGGTTCTAGCAAAGTGAAACTAGGTCAAATTTTACCATAGCAAAACTTTGTTTAAGTTGATTAGACGGAACGGCGGTTTCGAAACGAAACACCAGGCGCTGGAATCACCTGATTCCGATAAACGAGCGTGAAGATAAACTATAAAGAAGATCAGATCAGAGATCGCGATCGCGGAATAAATCCGACGAGAAGAAAAAGAAGAACGGTTGAACGAACGGACGTTCGTTAACCTTGAAGAATCCGGTGATCACGTTCGTTAGAACGAACGGTCCGGCGAACGGTCTCGAGGCAACTAAATCGGAAAAGAAAACGAATCCGATCTAGGGTTTCGGAAAAGAAAACCGGACGAAAAACCGATCTAGAACACGGAACGGTTTAGAAAAAAGAATCGGAAAGATTAGAAGAAAACAATCCGATGAAAGAGAAAGAGACGCGGTGCGGCTACCTCGGCGAGGTCTCCGGCGAACGACGGCGTGGGGCGGCGGCGGCGGCGGCGGTGGCGGGTGAGGGTGGCGGCGGCGCTGGCGGCGGCGGCGCGGGTGAGGGGCGCGGGGTGAGGTGCGGTGGTGGCTTGGGGCTTTGGGTTTGATGATTTGGAGGGGGGGTGGGGGTATTTATATTGGGGAGGGGAGGGTTTACTTGGAGGAGGGATCAAGAATTAGACTAGGAATAGGAAAGGAAAAAGGGAAGGAAAGATCTAGAAACAAAAAAGGAATAACGAAAGTAGGTAAAAAGTCCTACTAGGACTTTCCTAGAAAGAAAGAGGCAACGGCGGCCTCCCTGCCCTGGGGCGCGCACGCGCGCGGCGCTAGCCTGGCCGGCCGGCTGACTTGGGCCTTTGGCCCAAGGCGCGCAGAATTTTTTTTAAATCGGTTTCGCGCGCGGAAAAACACAGAAAAATAAATCTACCGGACTCCAAAATTTATAAAATAAATTTTCCCCGACTCCTAAAACTGAGTCGAACAAAATGAACTTTTCTCCGGGCCAAAAATGCAATTTTTGAAAACGCGCATTTTTCCCTATCAAATAAAATGCAAATAAACTCCAGAAAATCCAGTGATCCTCTTTTCAAATTTTTGATAAATCTCAAATATGAAAATAATGAAATCTCCAACTCTCTCCGAGGGTCCTGGAGTTGCGTGAAATTTCTAGGATCGACAAAATGCAAGAAAATATGATATGCATGATGATCTAATGTATAACATTCCAAATTGAAAATTTGGGATGTTACAGCAACCCACCATAAGCGAACCATGAACATATTGCAACACCCTACATCGGAGGCCCTCACGTTTGCGCGAGAATGGAGGGCACCGTAGGACAACACCATAAATAAAATATACAATCATACCAACCAAGATCAGATTAACCCATAGGATAAAACGAATCTACTCAAACATCAGAGGATAACCATAGATCATTGGGAAATAATATACGGAGTTGAGAACCATGGTTAAGTAGAAATTACAGCGGGGGGAAGAGGTGTTACACCGCTGCATAGATGGGGAGAAAGTTGGTGTTTACGGTAGCAAGATTGTTGATGTAGATCGCCGTCCCGATCGTTGCCCCGGCGGCACTCCGACGCCACCGGAAGCGAGGAGGAGAGAGCCCCCCTCCTTCTTCTTCTTCCTTGGCCTCCCCCTAGATGGGAGGAGAGTTCCCCCTCTGGCCCATGGCCTCCATGGCCACGGAGGGGCGGGAGCCCCTCCGAGATTGAGGATTTTCCTCTCCGTTCTCTTCTGTTTCGCGTTTTCTCTGATCTGGTCGAAAACCGTTTCTTATATTCCGGGAGATCCCTAACTCCGATTGCGCTGAGATTTTAACAAGAGTTTTTCCGGATATAAGATTCCTTGCACCCGAAGTAGAGCTCCAACCGACGTTCGAGGAGGTCACAACCCACCACCGCGTGCCAGGGGCCTCTGGCGCGCCCTCGTGTCTTGTGGGCTGTGTGGGCCTCCATTTGCAATGATCCCAACTCCCAAAAAATCACATATATTCCAAAATAATTCTATTTAAAATTTTATTGCATTTGGACTTCGTTTGATATGGATACTCTGCGATACAAAAAACATGCAGAAAACAGGAACTGGTACTGGGCACTGGGTCAATAGGCTAGTCCAATAAATCATATAAAAAGTTGCCAAAAATATGTGAAAGTTGTATAATATTGGCATGAAACAATAAAAAATTATAGATACGACAGAGACGTATCATCTTGCACCCTGGCTTTACGTACGTGTACATGCTACGTGTGCGCCTCTACTACGACACATACGCACCTCTACTACAACACGTGCCCTTCCTTACACGGCCACGGTTCATCGCTGCAGCCTGCAGACAGACCGATCGACCAGTATGTACGTACACATTCGCGACCAGAATGACAACGCTACGTACGCTTCGACCAGGTGGGTCCCGACTGTCAGGCACTTCCTTGCGTGCGAAGATGTAGCTGGTGGGTCCCAGAAGTCAGGGGGCGAATCATGTTTTGCCCGTAATATGGACGCAGTTCCTTGCGTGCGAAGATGTAGCTGGTGGGTCCCAACAGTCAGGGGCGAAATGTTTTTTCACAAAATACGGTGGCCCGTCCGGTGGGTCCCTGCTGTCAGGTGCAGGAATCATTATTTTCCGCGTAATAAGGAAGCACTTCCTTGCTGCAACCAAGGACCCAGCTGTCAGCCTCTCCACGTATAGTACTCTTCTGATGGAAGTCGTTCGTTGACCACATTGACCACACCGCGCCGAGAGCACCAAGGCGATGGACGACGGCAAGGCCTAGGAATTGGACGACGCGGAGCCGGGGAAGACGCGACAGTGGATGCCCACGCGGAGAGGAGTATGAGGGTTCACTGGTTCAGCTTTGGTGTGAGGCCGCCGTCGCCGCAGGACCTGACCAGTGGTGGGAGTAGTAGGGGGCGGTGAGGCCTCCGTGGTAGCACAGCCGGCCACGGGAGGCAAGAGCACGCGGTGGTTTGGACGGCTGGAGCAAGAAAATCAGAGGTTGAAGAAGCAGGACGACCGTTGGATGTTAACAATCCAATGGTCACTGGTGATAGAATCATTTGTTGACTAATTTGACAAAGACCTCCATCCGGGTCAACTTAGTAGGCCCACAAGTCAGCCTCCCACTATGGCGGGTCCCAGCTAGCAGGGGGAGTATTCATTTTTCTGTGCGTAATAAGGAGGCACTTCCTTGCATGCAAAGATATAGCTGGTGGGTCCGAGCTGTCAGCAGGAGTATTCATTCTTTTCGGCGTAATAAGGAGGTACTTGCTTGCGTGCGGCCATGGACCATGTGGGTCCCAATTGTCAGCCTCTCCATGTACATCCCTCTTCCAATGTTGTCGTTTGTTGACAACGCTGACCACGCCGTGCCGAGAACACCAGCGCGATGGACGATGGCGAGACCCAGGAAGGGAATGACCCGGAGGCGGCGAAGCCACAACAGTGGAGGGATGTGGGTGAGTAGAGGGATGGCCTGGCCGACGGTGGGAGTAGTAGGGGCGGTGAGGCCTGCGCGGCAGCACAGCCGGCCACGGGAGGCGGGAGCAGGCGGTCCCATCGGCGCTGGATTTGGCGGCTGGAGCAAGAAGATCAGAGATTGAGGAAACACGACGGTCGTTGGATTGACATCCAATGGTTACATCTGCTAGAATCATTTGTTGACGTATATAATAAGTAAAAAAAATCTTGAATACGCGTCAACTTAATAGGCCCACATGTCAAACCATTCCCTTTTTAAAATAATTTATATATAGCTCATTGCAACTTCTTATGCAATTTATTGCAATCCGTTTTTTGTTGGCCAGGCAAGGGTTAAAAATTTAAACAAAATTTCGCATATTTTTGTGGGTTCCAAACTATTTTTAATAACAAAATGTCGAGCAAGATTTAAAGTACTTTGAAGATATATTTAAATTAGGTTAAAGCCCAGTGCAATAGGAATCTGAAAATGTGAAAAAATTCAAAAATTATAAAGTAATTGCCAATTTGTCATCTGTTTTTATATTTGCAACCCATTTCATATTACTTTCAAGATTTGCAGGCGTCTTAAAAGAGTTGTAGCCCATCAGGGCATAGAAAAATAAGTATGCCTAGATTGGGTATTCTTCAGAAAAAATAAACTGGGCTCATTTTCACAAAGAAAAAATAGCTGGGCTGGTCATATGGTGAACATAAAATATAAGTCTTGGCTAGACAGGCCACAGCCTAGTTGAAACCCTACTCCGTCTCAACAATAACAAAAAAAAATACTGCTCGAGCAACCACGTCCCAGGTGTCAGCCGATCTTGTGTTGTTCTCTTGTCTATTGACTATATACGCTAACAATGCCGTGGGTCCCAGATGTTAGCAAACCACTAGGAGGAAGCATTTTCTTTTTCCATACGCTGACAATGGAGTATATATAACAAAAAACAAGGAACTTCCTTGTGTCCGGTCATGGACATGGTGGGCCCCTACCGACATCCTCTCCACGTACAGTCCTCTGCCGATTCCTATTGTTTGTTGACCATGTTGACAACACGAGAGGGCGGCGCGGCGGCGAGCGCACCAAAGCACACGGAGGACGACAGTGAGGCCTCGGATGTCGGTGTTAACGATTTAGGAGACGGTGGGGCGGCGATGCATGCGCTGAGGCGCAGCCAGCCATTGGAGGCGGAAGCAGGTGGCCCCGCCGGCGCTGGTTTGGTTTTGGCGGCTGGAGGAAGACATGACTGAAGAAACACGACAGACTGTAAAAGCAGCAGGAGTACTTAACAACCTTAACTGAAACCAGCAGGGGCACTTAACAACCATAGCCGAAAGCAGTATGAGTACTTATATAGGTTCAACCGCACAAAACACGCCTCGAAGAATGCTACTTTGCCTACAGTTAACCAAGGGTGAGGCCGCCAAGCCCGAGGAAAGGCCCAGGCGCCACCGCGCGCATCCACAACCTTCTGAAAGCGGCTTCATCTAGCAATGTGGTCAACAAACAGTATATTCGCTTTAGAGCCATGGAAAAGCAGGAACACAATCTTATGTCCTATTCTCCAAGATGGATGGGCCTTCATTATTTGAGACCACCCATAAATAAGTATATTTTCACCTCCAACGTGGATGGAGTAGGTCGACATAAACATCACGTTGTGACCAAGCGTAAGTCTGACCCGACCATGGCCAGGCATCTGTATAGGAACAATAGAGCTGGGCAATTTCTGTTTCAAGAAGATCACAACTGTAAAACTGTGTATAAGCAAGAGTTTATGAACAACATATATAACAGAAAACAGCTCGTACCATAAGTTTCTCGACACAGTTGGACCTGTTCAACGAGTGCAGCAGTGGCACACATATCCCACATGGCCTTCCACCATTGAAACGCCCCACTGATGTCGCTTGAAGCTATGTAGGTATTTCCCCAAAGAGGAAGGGATGATGCAGCACATCGGCGGTAGGTATTTCCCTTAGATATGAAACCAATGTTATCGAACTAGTAGGAGAACCAAGCAACACAATGCAAATAGCCCCTGCACACAGATAACAAATCCTCGCAACCTGACGTGTTAAAGGGGTTGTCAATCCCTTCCCGGGTACGGTGCCTGAAGATAGGCAAACAGACGTGAGATAAATTTGTAGTAAATTGATAGATCGAACGCCAAATAAATTAAATAAGGAAAATTGCAGAAAGGAATTTTTGAATTTTTAGTTTAATAGATTTGAAAATAAAAGCAAAGGAAAATAGATCGCAAAGGCAAATAATATGAGAAAGAGACCCAGGGGCCGTAGGTTTCACCAGTGGCTTCTCTCAAGAAAAATAGCAAACGGTGGGTGAACAAATTACTGTTGGGCAATTGACAGAACTTCAAATACTCATGACGATATCCAGGCAATAATCATTATATAGGCATCACGTTGAGGATTAGTAGACAGACTCCTGCCTGCATCTACTACTATTACTCCACACATGAACCGCTATCCAGCATGCATCTAGTGTATTAAGTTCATGAAAAAATGGAGTAATGCAATAAGAACGATGACATGATGTAGAGAAGATCTATCTATTTAGAGATAGACCCCATCATTTTATCCTTAGTAGAACCGATACATGCGTGTCGGTTCCCTTTCTATCACTGGGATCAAGCACCATAAGATCGAACCCACTACAAAGCACCTTTTTCCATTGCAAGATAAATAGATCAAGTTGGCCAAACAAAACCCAAATATCGGAGAAGAAATACGAGGGTATAAGAGATCATGCATAAAAGAGATAAAAAAACTCAAATACTTTCATGGATATAACAAGATAGATCTGATCATAAACTCAAAGTTCATCGATCCCAACAAACACACTGCAAAAGAGTTACATCATACTCCAAGAGACCATTGTATTGAGAATTCAGAGAGAGATAGCCATCTAGCTACTAACTACGGACCCGAAGGTCTACAAAGAACTAGTCACGCATCATCGGAGAGGCACCAATGGAGCTGGTGAACCCCATCTGAGATGGTGTCTAGATTGGACCTGGTGGTTCTGGACTCTGCGGCGGCTGGATGAATATTTTGTCGATGCCTTTAGGGTTCTGGAAATATTGGGGTATTTATAGAGCAAAGAGGCGGTCCGGGGGCACCTGAGGTGGGCACAACCCACCAGGGCGCGCCTGGGCCTCCTGGCGCGCCCTGGTGGGTTGTGCCTCCCTCGGGCACCCCCAGGCGCAGCCATGGCTCGTTGTGTTCCTTCTGGCCCATCAAAAATTCTCCGTAAAGTTTGGGGGCATTTTGAGTCCGTTTGATAAGGATTTTCTACGATGTAAAAAACATGGAAAAAGCAGCAAGTGGCACTTGGCACTATGTCAATAGGTTAGTACCAAAAAATGATATAAAATGATTATAAAACATCCAAGATTGATAATATAACAACATGGAATAATAAAAAATTATAGATACGTTGGAGACATATCAGCATACTCATCCTCGAGTAGGGAAGTGATAAAACAGAATTTTTGATGTGGAATGCTGCATATCATGTCATATCATATTTCTTTTCTTTATAGCATGGACATTTGGACTTTTATATTGTTCAAAGCAATATTCTAGTTTTGACATGATAATTTAAATACTCAAGCATATCAACAAGCAACCATGTCTTTCAAAATATCAACGCTAAAATAAGTTATCCCTAGCCCATCATGCTCAACCATTGATCCATTCATGAAAGACACTCGAATATTAGTTACACCCAATACTTAAGTACGATCATATTGCCTCCCAGTTGGTGCTTTTGTAAGAGAAGATGGAGACTCAAATTCAAAAATAAAAATTATTAAAGTAAAAGAAAGACCCTTCGCAGAGGGAAGTAGGGATTTGTAGAGGTGCGAGAGCTCAAAGCGAAAAACTTAGAGATAAAAACATTTTGGGAGGTGTATCCATCCCACCAACAAAAACGACTTAGAGTTCCCAACACTTTCCATGCTAGATATATCATAGGCGATTCCCAAACAGAAAATAAAGTTTATTCCTTTTTCAACCATACTTTCACTTTCCATGGCTAGCCGTATCCACGATTGCCCTCCATACCAACACTTTCCAAGGAATTTATTGTTCGACAACATAAAATAAATTCATTTTTCATTTCGGGACTGGGCATCCCTAATACCTTTGCCTTACTCTCGTGCAATGACAAGTGAATAAACACTCATCTTGAGAATAACACATCTAGCATGGAAAATATTAGCCACCCCTCACCGCTCCGCGAGCGAAACAAACACATAAAGAGAAGTTTATTTTGAAAATTAGAGATGGTACATACAAATCTATACCCCTATATAGTGTGCGAATAACTTTGAAAGTTGGTCGTTGGATGAAGCCAATCCGATGGTACAGAGATGGCAAATCCGAGCACTACTGGCCATTGGATATCATGTACATTCCACCAGATTCTGCCAAATGTACAATCTAGAAGACTTCATGGTTGGACTTAAGCATAATGCACAAACCTCAAAACACAAGCACTTCTTCTTTGTTCTAGAATCTTCCATATCTTAATTGCCCCAATTTTTTTCTAAATGAATTGTCACTATTTTTTTACTTTATTGTTTACAATGCACTCCATGAATCTTAAAATAGATTTTTTATAAAACTAATTGATTTTGAATGAGATGAACTATAAGAATTAAACGAACATCTACATCATGCATATATGACTCAAAGCTTACATGCTATAGTGTGGTATTTATTCATAATTTGGTTACCAAATCTCATGCGTGCAATGCACATGTACCTTACTAGTTTGCTTAGAATGACAAAAGAATACCGCATATAGGTAGATAGTGGACTCATGTGGCAAAACTGGTTTAAGGGTTTTTGGATGCACAAGTAGAGATCATACTTAGTGCAAACGAAGGCTAGGAAAAGATTGAGAAGCGACCAACCAAGAAACGAATAATCTCATAAGCAAGCATTAAGCATAAATAACACCGAATAATGCACCACAAGTAGGATATAATTTCATTGCATGACTATTGACTTTCATACTTGCATAGGGAATCACAAACCTTAACACCAATATTCTTACTAAAGCATAATTACTCATTAACATAACTCACATATCACATCATCATATCTCAAAACTATTACTAAGAATCAAGTTTATTTTGTCCAATGATCTTCATGAATTTTTTTATTATATCCTTCTTGGATATCTATCACTTTGGGACTAATTTTCATGTGTTGCTTTTCATAAGCTCAAACTAATATAAGTGAAGATCATGAGCATAATTTTTCTTTCTTTCTCTCAAATTAATTTAAGTGAAGCAAGAGAGAATTTCTTGAAAATGTTACTAACTCTCAAATAAATCTAAGTGAAGCACGAGAGTATTTCTTCAAAAATACTAAAGCACACCATGCTCAAAAATATATAAGTGAAGCACTAGAGCAAGTCCATTGCTCATAAAAATTTAAGTGAAGCATAGAGAGCAATTCTAACAAGTCATGACATAATTTTGTCTCTCTCAAATAGGTGTGTCCAACAAGGGATCAAGACTTAAAACACAAAATAAAACAAGCAAAGACTCATATCATACAAGACGCTCCAAGCAAAACACATATTATGTGACGGATAAAAATATAGCTTCGAGTAAAATACTGATGGTCGTTAGAAGAAAGAGGGGATGCCACTCGGGGGCATCCCCAAGCTTAGTTGGTTGCTCATCTTTGGATAATAGCTTGGAGTGCTGGGGAATCCCCAATATTAGGCTCTGCTATCCTTTATTCCTTCATCCATCGTAAGATAACCCAAAACTTGAAAACTTCTGTCAGAAAAAACTCAACAAAACCTTCATGAGATTCGTTAGTGTAAGAAAGCAAATTACTACTATAAGTACTATACCAAACCAATTCATTTTTTTTGCATTATATCTTCTGTATTCCAACTTTTCTATGGCAAAAACTCATCAAAGAAAACCATAGTGCCATCAAAATAAGCACACAACGCAAAGAAAACAAAATCTGTCAAAACATAACAGTTTGTAGCAATCTGACTATTTTGAAAACTTATGGAACTCCAGAAGTTCTGAAAAATTAGGACGACCTAAGAAATTTTTATATTGATCTACTAAAATTGGAATTGGTATTTCATCACGCTCTGGTAAAAAATGAGAATTGTTTTTGTGAGTGCAAAAGTTTTTGTTTTTCAGCAAGATCAAACAACTATCACCCAAGAAGATCCTAAAGGCTTTACTTGGCACAAACACTAACTAAAACACAAAAAACACAATCATAACAGTAGCACAATTGTGTAAACACTCAAGAACAGAAAGCAAAAAGCAAAAATAAATTTTATTCACTGGGTTGCCTCCCAACAAGCGCTATAGTTTTACGCCCTTAGCTAGGCATAAAGCAAGGATCTAAGTTTTGTCATCTTTCTTCTTAACTCTCTTAGAGGTATTTCCATCATGGGGTTTTGTGAACGCAACATAATACATATTATCCATGGAAACTTTAGCGTTCCTAAGTTGGTGTTCATCATAACCTTTTTGATTCCCCGCAACAATCCAAGAATAATGTTGATTAACATTTTTGAAAACCTGTTGGATTATATCTAAAAAGGGGACTTCCTTTTTAAGATTCTCATAAAAGATTTTATTACCCCAAGCAAATGTATTAAAGCATAGTCACTATTGTAAAGAATTTCATCTATCACAGGTTTTCACGATTCATACCATAAAAGTCAAAGATTTCCCTAGCTTCCCGTATTATGTAGTGAAACTCATTCATAAGAACGAGAGTGGCCAACTTTTTAGCCCTAGGATTCTTTGTTACAGGAAGCTCAAAAAACAATCTTTGCAAAGTAGGATGGGTACGAATAAATTTACTTTCAAGTTTCAGAACTAGTGCTGAAATAGCATCCGCATAAGATCTAGTAGTTTTAAGTATAGGAGCATCGTCAAGACTCAAATTTCCCACACAATTGAAAAATTCTTGGATACATTATTTTCCCATAACATTCCCTTGCCCAAAGATAAAAGTTTTAGCATCCAGATTGCCCGCACGTCCAATCTTAGGAGTTAGGCCATCATTTGTTGGTGCCATACCGAAATCACTCATGATTGCAAGCAAAGGATAGATCCGGCAAGAAAACAACAAACAGGAAAGAGAGAGGCGAATAAAACGCAAACTTTTGTGAAGTGGGGGAGAGGAAAACGAGAGGCATATGTCAAATAATGTAAATTGCAAGGAGATGAGATTTGTGATTAGGAACCTGGTATATGTTGAAGATCCTCACCGGGAACGACGCCATACATTCCTTTTGATGTCGCTTGAAGCTACGTTGGTATTTCCTCGAAGAGGAAGGGATGATGCAGCGCAGCGGCGGTAGGTATTTCCCTCAGATATGAAACCAAGGTTAACGAACCAGTAGGAGAACCAAGCAACACAACGTAAAAAGCCCCTACACACAGATAACAAATCCTCGCAACCCGACGTGTTAAAGGGGTTGTCAATCCCTTCTGTGGTACGGCGCCTGAAGATAGGCAAACAGACGTGAGATAAATTTAAATTTGTAGTAAATTCATAGATCGAACGCCAAATAAAATAAATAAGGAAAAATTGCAGCAAGGTATTTATGTATTTTTAGTTTAATAGATCAGAAAATAAAAGCAAAGGAAAATAGATCGCAAAGGCAAATAATATGAGAAAGAGACCCGGGGGCCGTAGGTTTCACTAGTGGCTTCTCTCGAGAAAAATAGCAAACAGTGGGTGAAAAAATTACTGTTGGGCAATTGATAGAACTTCAAATACTCATGACAATATCCAGGCAATGATCATTATATAGGCATCACGTTCAAGATTAGTAGACCGACTCCTGCCTGCATCTACTACTATTACTCCACACATCGACCGCTATCCAGCATGCATCTAGTTTACTAAGTTCATGGAAAAACGGAGTAATGCAATAAGAGGGATGACATGATGTAGACAAGATCTATCTATGTAGAGATAGACCCCATCATTTTATCCTTAGTAGCAACGATACATACATGTTGATTCCCTTTCTGTCACTGGGATCAAGCGCCGTAATACCGAACCCACTACAAAGCACCTTTTCCCATTGTAAGATAAATATATCAAGTTGGCCAAAAAACCAAATATCGGAGAAGAAATATGAGGCTATAAGATATCATGCATAAAAGATATCAAAGAAACTCAAATACTTTCATGGATATAAAAAGATAGATCTGATCATAAACTCAAAGTTCATCGATCCCAACAAACACACCGCAAAAGATTTACATCATATGGATCTCCAACAGACCAATGTATTGAGAATTCAGAGAGAGAGAGAGAGAGAGAGAGAGAGAGAGAGAGAGAGAGATAGTCATCTAGCTACTAACTAGGGACCTGAAGGTCTACAAAGAACTACTCACGCATCATCGGAGAGGCACCAATGGAGGTGGTGAACCCCATCCGAGATGGTGTCTAGATTGGATCTAGTGGTTTTGGAGTCTGCGGCGACTGGATGAATATTTCGTTGATGCCTTTAGGGTTATGGAAATTGGGGTATTTATAGAGCAAAGAGGTGGTCCGAGGGGCACCCGAGGTGGGCACAACCCACCAGGGAGCGCCTGGGCCTCCTGGCGCGCCCTGGTGGGTTATGCCTCCCTCGGGGCTCCCCCGAGGCGCAGCCAGGGCCCGTTGTGTTCCTTCTGGCCCATAAAAATTCTTTGTAAAGTTTTGGGGCATTTGGACTCCGTCTGATATTGATTTTCTGCGATGTAAAAAACAAGGAAAAAACAGCAACTGGCACTTGGCACTATGCCAATAGGTTAGTACCAAAAACTGAGATAAAATGACAATAAAATGATTATAAAACATCCAAGATTGATAATATAACAGCATGGAACAATCAAAAAATATAGATACATTGGAGATGTATCACCCACAAGGACCTCAAGACGATCAATAAAGTGTAGGAACTTGTGGATGTCGTCCCAGTCAACTTGAGTGCCATTAGTAACAGCCAAGTTCTTATAGAATAACAAATGAGTAGCCTGCTTAACTCTAAAAAAACCTACACGTGCCACCAATTATAAGAAAATATTAGTTAGAAGTAGCATCTTCGTGAGAGATTCTTTGCTACTTCTAAAGTTAAATAGTGATTACTTAGATAGACTAGGTGGATTAAGAAGTAATTGAGGCAACAAGCAAGAACCGGATACAAAACTAACATGGATGAACAATTGGAACAACGTCAGGGTGGAAGATCGCAGTGAATTTGAGACCAGGTTTTGCTATTTCCATCAACATTCGTGCGCCAACTTTCAGTCCGTAACACTTGAGAAAGTTTATCCAAGTTCGGCCATAAAAAGGCAGCGATCTTCTTGGTTCATGAACCCAACTCGGAACTTATATCCATTGCTTGTCTTCACTGTGACCATTAAACTGGTGTATTCAGTTATGGCAAGGCCAAGCATCTTGAGTACATGTGTTCTGGCAGAGCAAGGAATGCACTGCAGCAAAAATAATATGAGAACACAATGTATTCCCTATCCAAATCTAGAAACAATTTCCTCCTTCACATCAGTGTTGACCATGGTACTAGTACCTTTTATTGAAATATAGCAATCCAAATTTCCAAATTAGTCGACAGCATGTTCAAAAAACCCCACCCCCACGGATAGAAAAGAGGATTCTAGGAACATACTATGCGCGTTTAAAATCCTGTGTTAGGATGAGAAGGAACAAGTGTGGCTTCTCGCCGAGGGCGCAGAAACCTGTAGGGTCCTTGCACTTTGGGCACTGCAAATGAAACACACTAGATTCACTAGGAAGAAAAATGCATCAACGGCGGCGGGTGCCATCCTAGGATTACCCGCGACCAAGGGACTTGGATTTATCGGGGATGGATGAAGAATTCGTACCAGGTTCTCCATGAGAAAACCCTATGCAATCGCCGAGCGGGGGTTTCTCTGAACAAGCAGACCAGGGAGAAGAAGATTCAGGCCCAGTGAAATATTGCCGCTCCGTCCGTCCAGCTTACTGCTAAAGCTGGAAAGGTGGGGTTTTTTGTGATTTGACGGTTCATTGGGCATTACTGCGGCGCTACGACCGGGGTGTGTCTACCGTGCAGTTGTGCACTCTAATTTGGTGCATATGGCATGTGGACCCCATTGTCGGATGCCCCACATATCAACGAAAGGAAGTAGAAAGACAGGAGTAACTATTTACACATAAATATACTTTTGACAGAGAGATACTCCTTGTGTAAAGAAATATAAAAATATTTTATATCACAACTTTATACATAAGAAAAATCAAGGGGAATATATATAACATATATAATTATAAAAAGAGAGTTTTTTTAACATAGTATAGACGAGTTGGTGATGATGGTGTGCCTACCATCCTGCAATATAGGCCGTTCGATTTATATCCGACGGATAGGAAGGAAACTATGGCAATTTTGCAAAAAGGTACCCACACACCTCTCCACATTTGCAAATAAGGCCTTCCCCCGTTCATCCTTTCCTCTCACAAGATAAAATACTCATACGAATGCATCTTGATGTTACGTGCAACGCACGGGCATTATGGGGGTTCAGTTGAGAATATAATACTCAGAAAGGCTCACGGTTCTGGACTTTGGGCCACAGGCTCGTGGGCTTGCATGTTTAGGGGCCCATGTGTTCTACCTCAGCGCTTTTCATATTGCAAGCGATCGGTACGGCGCTGGTTTTAGATGTTGTCGCAAGGCGAATACACAAAATTGAATAAAGCACAACATCTGTTAGAATGAAATCGAACGACAGTTCCTAAACAGCAATCAGAGTTGCAATTCTATCGATGGTATACCATGTGATAAATAATACTGTCATACTACTTATACACACAGGACACTTGTTTCACCATGCCAGATTATTACATCAAAATCTCTCAGAGGATAGATCAGTTCGGCAGTTGCGTGCTGCTACTGAAGAATTTCAAAGTTGATTTGGACCATCTCTCTTTGCCGAGAAAATTCAATTTTGACATCATCCCCTACTGCAAGATATGATTTACATTTGAACCTTGACCATCCTTTAGCATCAATCATCATGCGACCATCCTTTGTACTTACGGTATATTGAGCAGGTCATTCACACCAAGGCTGCGCATGGTAAGAGAAAAATGACCACGGTCGCCCGGATTGTTGGACGACTCCCTCGTTGCTCTAGGAATTCTCTATTTGCAAACAAGAAGACATACACAAACAGTTAGATCAACAAAGTGAATCATGTGAAACAACATGGAAAGAAAAAAGAATGAAGCACTTGGGCGGCAAATGCTTACCAAGAAGGTGGACATGTCGGTTTTTGTAAGGACTTTGGTATATGAAGTGCGAACTGTAGCCCAGTCTGTTGCCGTGCAACTGTTGGTTCCGCTGCGGCTGCACAGGCCGGAGCCGATGCAAGTGCAAGTGTTGGTGCAGGTGTCGAAGCCGTTGCTGGTGCCCGTGCCGGTGCGACTGGTAGTGCTGCTGCTGCTGCTGCCGGAGATGGTGCTCCTTGTAGAACTGGTGCCAGTGTTGGAGTAGATGCGGGTGTCGACGCCCGATCCTCTGATAGATCAGCCTGATCCGCTGACGTGGTCGGTGCCCAATCCTCAGCTAGATCAGACTGAGCTACTGCCGCTGTCAGTGCTAGAGCGAATGCCGGTGCTCGATCCGTTGCTGAAGGTGGTAACGTTGTGCGAGATAGCGGCGATCGTGTCTGGTCTGCTATGATCAGCTTTCTAACTTGACTAGGCTCCGTGACCGTGATCCAATCTTTTTCTTCATTTCTTTTAAACGCGAGGACTAATTGTGGCGTGTTTGTTAAACCAAACTATAGTTCATCATAGGGATTGAGCTTGTACTCAGACAACAAACGGATCCAATTTTTTCCAGTAATATAAGTGATGGACAATGCCTTCATTACTGACACGACATAAGAAGTGAAACCTGCAAAAATAGCCATCGTAGAGCAAACCAAAAGGTTTATTCTGTGATGAATGTCACATGGAAAAACCTGCATGATAAAATTGTAGCAAAAGAAAGAAAACATGACATTAAATCAATAAGATTTAGACAGTAAATCAATAAGATTTTTTGATGTGACACGAGTGAATCCTTGCCAGGAAATCACTATGTTGAAGTACTAAACAGAAGATTGATCGTCCAACTACGCGTGGCATGCAGGGCCCCCGCCTACTCCCACAAGCAGGACAGTCCAAAGGTCGTGACAAATCGTATGGACCGAACATCCATGGGACTAGAAATCCTGGTGGGTGCGATAAACTCTGCAATGCATACAGATATTGGAGTGTAACCATAATTTAAACCATCCTCACAAAAAAGATGATCTGGATACTTCAAAATATACAGACTGAACTGAGTGGACAGACATTAACATAGACTATTCTCAGGACTCACCACACACCAAAAGCGGCAGTACTAAACAATACAGTGTTCAAAAACACAAATCAATTACTGAACAATAGTACTTACTACAGACAAGCAAAGTTGCACTAATTAAACTCTGCAGACTATTTCTTGCCACCGACCTACGGGATGAACCCCGCATAACTGACTAGGCCATGGACTTCGTGAGAGATGTCTACCTGCACCATTACCATCTCGTCAACCTTGGAGAACCTAACAGAGTGGTCTTTCCACTCATAAACATGATGATGAAAACAGGTCGCATCAGATTTGTTGGGAAGCTTTACAAGAACCACACCCTTCATAATCGAAGGTACAACCAGGAAATTGTTGTGGTCAAGTACAACCTCCAGAACATGCCTGACAACAATGCTACAGGAAAACACTAGTTCAGGACACGTGGCGACAAGGACAAAGCAGCTGGATAGTTTACCAGTAGAACTCATCCTTAGGTCTTCCAGTTCACACGGCATGACTTTGAGAACTTCATCTCCATCGCGGACCTGGTTCTAATTCAAACAGAAACCAGATATTTTATTACTACCTCCGTTCAGAAATATAAGATGATATTTGATATTTTACTCCATATATGACTATATATACGCACAGAAATGAGTGAACAAAGACACTAGAACATGTCTTCAAAGGCATGAAAGCAGAGGGATTACTTGCAATATCCATAACACAAGTTACTGAGGCAAATATACCTCTACAAAGGTAGCATTGATGTTCATAAAGTAGTTGAAAGTAATCTATAAGAAATCAGTGTCAACCTCTCGCATGTTCTGGTCAAAAGAGGAATTTAGAACCATCATTTGGCACACAAAAATCACATGCAAGATCACCCAAAAAGTTGTACTACTAGTACTAGTACTGCGTGTTAGATGAAAAAACACGATCAAGATCGAGAAAAAGATCATCAAGAAGAGATATTACCTGGACTTGCTTAATGAGGGATCCCGGAGAGGGGGGCTTGGAGAGGGCGATGGCTTTGAGCTTGTCTGCAGTAGTCTCGGCTGGGTGCTTGTGCTTCTTCGTACCATGAGCCTCGACGGTTTTGGCCAGAGCCATAGACATCACTTCGGTTAGTGCTCCAGCGTCCATCAAGAAACTGTCAAATATAAATAAAAGAAAAGAAACCATAATCACGAAACCGAAACAAGAATAGAGAGGGAGTTATAGGATTAGTCTCGGGGTTGCAAGACCGGGCCTTGGCCAGAATCAACACCATTGATGCGCTCACCTTTCCTTCTTTGGGAGAGAAGAACAATGGCAGAAGCAGGTCCGATTTTTCTTGAATAAATGAGGAACAAGATGAGGGAGAAGCGAGTGGGGGTTTTCTTCAAGAGAGGAAGTGAGAGAGACACTACAAAAAAAAGACACATCCGTGACATTTTGGGCCGAATGAAATTTTTTTGTCATACTTATGACACTTCTATGACGATAATTGTGACAAAACCCGGTATCATTATAGATGTGGTGGGGTCCTACTTCTATGACAAAAAATCATGACAGAAAATGGGCTTTTAGTCCTTGGCGGGCCGGAGACGTAGCTGCATGACATTCTTTGGGCCGTCCATGATGGAAAAAACCATGGTAGAAGCGAGGGCGAGGAAAAATATCGGGGAGTTCCCAGTTACGGTGGGTGGTCGGGGGCCGAGCGATGCGCGTTTCTCTCGTACATACGCGCGCGTGTGTGAGGCATTGGGATCTAACACAACCCGAGCGTTTGCACTGCAGGCTACGCATTAGTGAACCCGAGCGATCGATCGATCCCTTGCTGTTAACTGTACCTGAGTGATTCCTTCGCTAGTACTGCTAACTGAAGCTGATCGAACACTGCTGCCTCCTTCCCTTGATGAACAGTGAGCGTTGCTGGGGGGGTTGGATGAATAGTTCCTGGTGGGGGGTTGGATGAACAGGACCCCGTGGTAGTAGAGGTCGTTGCCGCTGGATGAACAGGACCCTGATCGATCGAGCCGGTTGGGGGTGGATGAACAGGACCCCGTGGAGGGTTGGATGAACAGGACCCCGTGGAGGGCTGGTTGAACAGTAGCCGGTGGAGGGCTGGATGAACAGTAGCAGGCGGAGGGGTGGTCGAACAGGACCCCGTAGAGAGGGCTGGTTGAACAGTAGCCAGTGGAGGAGCGCGCGGTGGAGGCTGGATGAACAGGATCCCATGGATGAACAGTCACAGATGGAGGCTGGAGGAGGTCGACGGTGGATGAACAGTAGCCTGTGGAGGCTGGAGGAGGTCAACGGTGGAGATGAACAGTATCCCTGGAGTCCCGTTTTGCGGTACGCCACACCCCTCCCGATGAACAGGACCCTCGTTTTGACCGTAGCGCTCCAACACAAGTCCGTTTCCTCTGTTTTGCGGTACGCCACATCCCTCCTGATCAATAGGACCCCATTTCGACCGTTTTGCAGTTCGCCAGACCCTCCCGATGAACAGGATCACATTTCGATCGTGGCCGGTCAAACACAAGGCCGTTTCCTCTGTTCTATGGTATGTCAGGCCTCATTTCCATCGGCTGTTCCATCCAAGCCGGTTGGCTCCCGATGAACAGCACGCGTTTCGTTGCCTCCCGATGAACATGACGCATTCCGTTGCCTCCCCATGAACACGACGACTAGTTTCTCCGTTCTGACCCAGCCATGTACACGAGCCCTGGCCGTACGTATGCGTGAGTAGGCGTTCGAGACCCCGCCCGCATGTACGTACGTGGTCGTATTTTCTTTCTTGCACCCTGGCCGCTGTACGTACATGTACATGCTACGTGCGCGCCTCTACTACGACACATGCGCACCTCTACATCGACCAGTATGTACGTACACATTCGCGACCAAAATGACAACGCTGCGTACGCTTCGACCAGGTGGGTCTCGACTATGAGGCACTTCCTTGCGTGCGAAGATGTAGCTGGTGGGTCCCAGCAGTCAGGGGGAAATGTTTTTTTGCAAAATACGGTGGCCCGTCCGGTGGGTTCCTGCTATCAGGTGGAGGAATCATTATTTTGCGCATAATAAGGAGGCATTTCCTTGCTGCGGCCGTGGACCCAGCTGTCAGCCTCTCCACGTACATTCCTCTTTCGATGGAAGTCGTTCGTTGACCACATTGACCACGCCACGCCGAGAGCACCAGGGCGGTGGATGACGGCGATGCCTAGGAAGGGGACGACGCGGAGCCGGGGAAGACGCGGCAGTGGATGCCCACGGGGAGGGGAGTACGTGTGTTGACTACGTCGGCTGCGGTGTGAGGCTGCCGTCGCTGGAGAATAACATGAGGTGTGGGTGAGTATAGAGGGATGGCATGGCCAGCGGTGGCAGGACAGCTAGACACGGGAGGCAGGAGCAGGCGGCATGGCCGACGCTTGTTTGGGCGGCTGGAGCAAGAAGACCAGAGGTTGAAGAAGCACTACGGCCGTTGGATGGACATCGTACGGTCACTAGAGCTAGAATCGTTCACATTGACTAAGTTGACAAAGCCCTACGTCCCCGTCATCTTAGTAGGCCCACAAGTAAGCCTCCCATATGGTGGGTCCCAGCTAGCAGGGGGAGTATTCATTTTTTGTGCGTAATAAGGAAGCACTTCCTTGCGTGCGAAGATATAGCTGGTGGGTCAGAACTGTCAGCGGCGGGAACGTTTTTTCGTGAAATATAGAGGCCCTTTCGCTTGGTCCTAGATGTCAGGTGGAGGAATCATATTTTGCGCGTAATAAGGAGGCATTTCCTTATGTGTGGCCGTGGTCCCAACTGTCAGCCTCTCCACGTACAGTCCACTTCCGATGGATGTCGTTTGTTGACCACGCCGCGCCGAGGGCACCAGGGCAGTGGACGACGGTGAGGCCTACGAAGGGAATGACACGGAGCCGGGGAAGACATGGCAGTAGCTGCCCACGCGGTGGGGGGTACGAGGGTTGACTGGTTCGGCTGCCGTTGCTAGAAAATAACAGGAGGTGTGGGTGAGTAGATGGATAGCCAGGCCAGGGATGCGAGTATGGTGGGGCCGTGAGGCCTGCCCGGCAGCACAGCCGACCATGGGAGCTGGGAGCAGGCAGTTCTGTCGGCGCTGGTTTGGGCGGCTGGAGCAGGAAGATCAGGGACTGAAGAAGCACGGTTGCCGTTAGATTGACATCTAACGGTCTGACGCTAGTAGAGTCGATTGCTGACTAAGTTTCATGTTTTGAGAAACCTTGTGTACGCATGAACTTAGTAGGCCCACAAGTCAGCCTCCGAATCTGTGGTAGACAACATAGAGCCCATTTGCTATTTTTTTTAATAATTTGCAGCCCATTTGCTAATTCTTAAGTAATTTATTACAGCCCATTTTCTGCCCAAGACCACGGTCAAAAAGTTCAACCTTATTTTGCATATTTTGGTGGTGTCTGAACTATTGTAATCCCGAAATGATAAACATTTTTTTAAGAATTTATTGATTTGCCAAAAAAACGTTTTGTTTTTGTAAGCAAACAAGATGTGGGATAATTGAGTTGGTTTAAGGGAAAACCAGTGGTAAAAAAGCGCTGGGAGTGAAAACAACAACAAAAATAAGGATGTAAATATGAAAAGGGAACTTTATGTATTTTCAATATAAGGATACGTGTATATGAACTAGTAAAACTATAGGTAGAGATTAGAAAACGGAAGTAGGACATGGCGTTTCAAGAGGAAAATAGAACTTGGATGTGTGTTTGATTCAGTAAAAAAACTGCATGCGGATGTTGTAAGACAAAATATAACTAACGCTGGCGGGCCAGAGGCCAGTAGATACCTGCTGGATCTTTGTGCCCCGTTGTTGTCATGGGCTAGGCCTGTTAAAAACAAAACCTAGCCTGGGCAGTCTACAACCCAGTTGAAACTTGCTCGACCTGAAAAAACAATATACCTGCTCAATAAACGACAGAATTCTGCAAGTACAAACTGATAACTGGGATGCAGCAGGTATATTGTTTTTTCATCATGATAATAAGTGCATGCACTTGTTTCAAAAATTTGGAGAACCGGGAATTCGAACGGCAGGTGCTTATGCTACCCATCAAATAAAAATCAGGTGCCTGAAAATTCGTTTAGAAACAAATGATTCAGCTTTATATCCACGTCGACCCTCGGCATGATGGTTGGAAGCAAATGCCAAGTTCATACCGAAAGATCGTTAACAACAATACCAACTTGCGGAGGACAAGGTAGTACAAGTACCAAGACCAAACTAACTTATAATCTTTTTAGTCCTGGCCCTAGTGTTCGTCTGGTAGAAAATCTTGCTGAGGACCAGCTCCTGCTCCTTTCTTCCTCCAGGCCCCCGAGGTGGTACTGGTGCATCACCCAGTTGGTCCTTTGCTGGTCGAAGTTCTTTTTTTTTGCGGGAATGGTCGAACTTCTTGTTGGTGTGCAGCACCAGAACCTTTTTGTTGCCCGTCTGCCGGCCATTGACCATCACCGTCAAGGTATTGCCGGTCTTGTGCCACATCGCGTGCATACCGCACTCCGACTGTATCTTGCGACGAGTCCACGTGCCCCTTTTGAATGCCCTGGAATTACGCTGGAAGAAATGCTTGCTTAGGCCACTCAGTGTGATACCTGCAGTATTGTCGAATACAGATTTTAGTGTACGTAGTTGGCATTTTCATAACATCTTTGGCATGTTGCAGTCACTTGTTTCACTTTTTATTAACTGTCAAATTGTAATTGCTTCACTAGGTCTGCGTCTAAAAAGAAAAATAGAGCTATAAACAAAGGAATATGTTTGTGCAAGTAGACGGCCGATCAGTGTCTTACCTAGAAGTTTCTCAGGATGAGGGTAGCATATGTCGTGCTCGCTGTCGATGGTTGGTATGAACGAATCGATGAGAGGGTGAGATCTCGCGCTGTCATCACTCACATTGGCCTTAAGGTGCTCGATCAGCTCCTGATCCGTGGGATCGAACTTGACGCCAGCCGGCAGCACCGGCCAATCCTTCTTGGAGTTGCATCGGTTAATTCCAGTTATATGGTACTCAATGTATGATCAATCGACTGTTTTAAGTGAATGATGAAAGATTTCGACAGATAAGTGGTAGTACTCCAAATCTGAAGTCCACAATACCCAAACATGCCGCCTGGATTCTTATGTCACCTCACGTGCAGCGTGTTGTCACGTCAATTCAATGTGGGGACATCATGAATAATTTGACCGGCCTATACTAGTACTGCTACTGTACTACTTACTAGTCGTATTTAGTGTCACATTTTAACCGTAGGTTTAACTAACAAAATGTCAACGCATGTCATCGAAAATTATTCCATTGGAAACTATGTTCAAATACGAATAAAACAATATTTGTTTTTGTGACATGCATTAACATTTAGTCAGTGAAATTTATGGTCAAAATTTGACACAAATTACGAAGGGGACCAGTAAACCAGGAGGGAGGTAGTAGTACGAGTAGCGCAATATACGGTATAGAGGACTAGTACAAATTTAGACATGGGGTAAGAAGTTACAAGGCTGTGAGACAGACTTTGTAGGCTACATGAGTAATACAAAATATAATTCCCATTGGACAACACTTTCACCAACAAGTACACACTTGAAGCCTAATTGATATATATCTACTGCACAACATCTCCATCATCATGTTTAGTACATCCTACGTAGGTGAGTTAGGATGCACTTAATCCCAGAAAGGTATCTATCCTTTAAACCAGAGGAGTGCTTCAAACTAACAACAATACATAATATCCAACAAAAGAGGGTCATGCTACAGCAGCAGGATACATGGCTCAGTCTAGATATCAGTACGAATCAAGTTGTGCATATTTGCTATTGGCATGAACCAAATCGCCGCATGTCGGGTTTGCAAAAGCCATCCATCGCATGGAAGCTTGAGGCCTTTCACACACTGAAGATTATCTAGCAGCAAGCTGTGTCGACGAATCTCTGGATATGGTGATTCATGAAACCCATGGTATGATGTGTAAACACAGTTCCCCCTAGCGAATGGAAGTTGCATAGCACGGTAATCATCGCTGGTGATATGACCAATGATTGGTTGGATGATCGTATAATTGAGCCCGAGGAACATGGGGTGGTTGCCGAGGCTGTAAACCCGCCTCCGGTTGAATACGCCAGGCCCAACAAAGCCGAGATCTTTCTCGAACATGAAGCAGCCATAGCCATCAATGTCACGAACACCCCAGGCATTGTACTGCATGTGGTTTGATGAAATGGTTTGGTCAATTTGGTACGTGCAAATGAGCATCAAATGACCGCCGTCAGCTGAACGAGCAATAAACCACCACCCATCGGTTAGTATGATTCCAGGTCCTGGAATCATGAAGGCCAACGCATTTGCGTCTGCTGCAACAATTCAAATTGGAGACCAAAAGGACCAAAATAGACAATCATGTTCAGAGTATGTGTGGAATTAAGATTATTATAACAGCGACACATATCATAGACAAAGAATTGCAATGTCGTGGTCATAATCATACCCCAAGTTAAAAAAATAAGCCAATGGCTTTCATATTCTAGCAATATATAATGGTTCAAACATCATGTAACAATGAGAGGAAAACAGATATGACAGGGCCTACTCATATTCTACCATAGCACTTACTACAGTTATCATATCAACTCTAAGCAATAACATGCGTTGTTATAAAAATCCTGGAAATGAGAGTAACATATAGCAAACATGAGGTTACACTCATAATATCTATTCTAACAATTATTAGATGCCAATTGTTCTCATATCTACTCTAACAATAACATGTGTGGTCATAAAAATCTAGGAAATGCGAGGAACATATAGCAATGATGTGGTTATCTATATATTCTAAATTTGTAACAATGAATAGGCAGTCGTACTCATAAGGTAAAGATGAGATGAGATAGAACAATTACATGATGATAGATTCCACCAGTATAGGCAGCCAATCTGTGCGTCGACCGCGTAAACGATGCCATCATGCACTATAGCATCAGACAGAAATGTTGGCTGAAGAGGATTGACGATGATCCATAACCATGTATGGCGATCGGATTCCAGATAGACTAATCCCATGTTGAACACGGCAATGAGCTTGTAATCTATGTAGTTTTCTGATGGTGTGGGCACTTCGCAGATTATAACCTTTAGCAAACAAAGGTCGAGCCAAAAGCTCGACGTGTCTCGTGCGTAGTAGGCAGGAGTGTCCGGCGGGCCGCGAGGCTCAATGGCGACAGTATCCAACGATGGAAGGGTGATCTGTCGCTGGGTGCAGATATCCACGAGACACCACGGACTACCAGATTGGTGGATGAGGACAATCCAGTTGGCCTTCATGCCCGCCCAGTAGTGGCCGCGCAAGAAGGACAGGTGGATGGGTAGTGGTAGCATGCCGAGGGGCACCACGACAACCTCCGTAGGATCGTCAAGTCGGTGTCTGGGCCACCTGCGAGGATCGGGCATCAGCAAGCAGGGTGTCTTGAAAAGAGCCGGCCGGTTGTAGAAAAGTAGAAGGTACAAAGACACGGAGCATGCGGCCAGACGGACGGTGCTGAGCAGGTCCATATGATTACAGATCTTCTCCAAGAGAACATCGGGGAGGGAATTCCAATTGCGGCTCTGCGTGTTAGTCATTTCTGCAATAGGGTTTTTAAGGGCGCTGAGTGACTGGGATTTCCGGTGCCTGCGAGCCAGTGGGGAAGTGGATTCGGGCGGGCGAACGAAGAAGATGGCGTGTGTGGCCGAGCAGTGAGCGGGGGGATATGGTACGCACGAGCTACCAAGGAAGATGGCGCGGGCTGGCGAGTAGTGAGCGGGGGGAAATGGTATGCGCCGATGATGGGGAAGAGAGGAGGAAGAAGAAGAGATGAGGAAGAAGAGTGAAAGACGGGGAAGAAATTGCATTAAATCTCAATTCTACTAGTACTACTACCAGGATATATCGTCCTTCAGAGTGTAAATTGTTACGCCGATGACATGTGGGTCTACCTCAAGAGGGCCCATATGTCAGTTAATGGAGGAGAGAGGTGCATAGTCATATTTGCGGAAGCGTGCTCCACTAGCAAACATGATGACAGTACTGGGTAAGGCTGATTTAGTAACACCAACACGCTGGTTCAGCTTATTAATTAAGTGTCCCATCTGCTGCCGCGTGTATTGTCACTTCACTGTGAAGACTAGTTGAATAGTTCTCTCTGACCGAGATGGGGAATAATGGATCGTGAAGACTTCCTATCTACAGTATCCCTATGCCTGTACGCTCATCATCCTGTCCAACAAGATGAAACATTGGCCAAGGCACCCGTCGCCAATAATGTAGGAGTACTAGTACTACCTCCTTTCCGGTTTATAGGGCTCAATTCAAAAATCTCATCAACCAAGGTAGATGATGAGTGGTGGAATAATTTTTGTATTTTGCAAAAACACTAAATTAATGCACTCATTTTCCTCAAAAGATATGTTTACCAATGCATTAATTTTGTGTCAAACTTTGACCATCTACTCCCTCCATCCAGGTGAATAAGTCATTTTTGGTTGTGCACCGTGACCAAGGAGGGAAAAACAAGATAACTTAATGTTTATTTGCGACTCCCTCCGTTCCTAAATATTGTCTTTTTAGACATTGAAATGGAATACAACATACGGATGTATGTAGACATATTTTAGAGTGTAGATTCACTCATTTTGCTTCGTACCTAGTCACTTGTTGAAATCTCTAGAAAGACAAATACTCCATATTTCGAAACAGAGGGAGGCTTTTACTCCGTATTTAGGAACAGAGGGAGTATCACCATATGGAGGGAACAGAAGAAGCTTGAAATATGAACATGTCAATGGGAGGGAGTAAAAGCCTCATGCATGCATGCAACATGCAACACTCGCACGTACACATGGACGCACGCAACACTCACGCACCCATGCGGCACACAGCACACGACGCAACACACATGCTCATGCTCAAGTGCTCAACCTACTCCCTATGTCCGTGAAAGACTGTACATTTAGAGATTTACACATTGAGCAGGGCATAATTAATGCCCAAAAGTAGCAGACTTATGTGTGCATGCGACCATTGAGAGAAGAAGAATAAATCAAGGTTGTTGCATGCTGTAATTGAGGATAGACATGTAGCCTATAGCTAGACCACAAGTTGGTGCATTAGTCAATCAATATCGATTTTAGATTGAAGGCTAAATGCATTGGAAGTGTAGATGTACACTATTTGTTTTTTAGCTGATGTACACTCTTTGTTTGAAGACCGAGGGAGTACACGTGCATGCACTCACATATACAGCCAGGGTGGTTCGCGCGCAAGGGTCGGACTCCTGTCGTGCCTGCGTAAAGTTTTGTTTAACTCATTTCTTTGCTCTGCCAACTGACAAGTGGGTCCCAGAAACCAGGTGATACTTTAACCAGTCAACAAAGTGCCACGTCGACTATGTGGCCGGTCAGTAGGGTGCAATACGGTGCTCTACGATGAGCTAGTGATCATATAATCACCGCAAAACTATATATAGTGACCATAAAGAGCGTACTGTTACATACGTTGACCGTCAGTGTATTTTTCTCATTTCAAATTAAGCCATATTAACCGGAAAGGACTAGTACTAGTACTGCTTTGATGTGTCCTGTCAACTCGCTGAACGAGGAGAAGCTTGCTTACTACGCCTCTCCCTCGCCCACGCGCGCGGTGGCTCGCACGACGAGTAGAGGGTTTTGACTATAGCACCCTCTCCCTCTCCCTCTCGCTCGCCCTCGCCCTCGTGGTGGACGTGCAGCAGTTCAATCGGTGTCAGATTGCCAGAAGCATATTGTACTGTAGTATCATCATTGTTGGACCTTCCAAAGAGGTGAAGAGCCAAGTGCAAGGTTCACACGAGTACGAACTGGTTGAACCTCCCTAAGAGGCAAAGAGACAAGCACAAGGTTTTATAGGAGTTGTCCTAGTAGGAGTATTACAACTATAGCGAACGATGCTACTGTATGATGCTGCCACGTCACCTATATCCAAAGATGTGACACCTTTTTTCTCAAAGAGCGTGTTGGATCCCGTGCAACAACCACACAAGTTGCAAGTACACATAACACAGTTACTACTAATAAATTCTAAAGGACAAATGTCAGTATGCCACATAAGTTCATCTCCAATTCATGTGATAAATTTGTGCACGACTAGTCTACATATATTCACAGCGCTACCGTTCAGAATTTACCATAACCCACTTAGACGTTATAGATGGGCTACATGTCCTCCTCCAGGTTCCAGTCCCAGGTGTTCTTCATGGATGGCACGATCCATAGAGGTGGGTAACGGGAATCATTGTCATAGCTTTCTAGTCCGGTTCCACACGATGGAGACTCATCCAAGCTGAAGTGGCAAAAATCAAGGATAGCGTGTCCCAGCATGTCGTTCATCCGGCGGTGCGCACTAAAGGCACAACCATGCTTCATGAACGGCAGGCCTTCGGTGTCGTGCACGGAAGGTGGCATCCGCTTCACAATGGGGTAGTTGTCCCAAATGAAAAGCGAGTACTCTCCAAGAGTGTTCCTCGGCACCCACGTAGCATCATGGGGGTCGAACACGGCGCCGTTCATCTGGTACACGTGACATCTCAGATCTAGACACATGGTAACATACACAGTCAAGGTCCATGCATAATAATGTTGTGCTCAAATATGACGGTCAGTAATACTGTGTAGCAAATAGTACTACTCCGGTATAGAGGAAGCAAAATAACTGGCTTATTATATATAGCCACTCTTGGCTACATGGATGAGATAGTAAGACATGGAATACCACACAAATGGTGGCAGCTAGTGGGTTCAAGTCTTCAAGGGCCTAACTATCTATACGCGTCCTCCAAGGTAACAAGTACTCCTACTAGTACTAGTAAGTAGTACAACAACGAAAGAGAAGGTGAGAGGGTTAAAAAATATAATACTAAATGGAATGCCTGGGTAGATGGTGACGGTCAGATCGTGGTAGATTGTGTGACCATGTTGCACATCTGTGGTACCATGGGTAACGACTGCTAAGATAGTTGATCCCAATATGCCAAAGTCAGCTACAAGGTTCCAGGTTAGACCGAATCGCGGATGCAAATGCACATCCAGGATCGGCGATCTTATTTTGATCGGGGGGTGACTGGTCCCTGCAAAATAATGGAGTATCGTTAGGGATGCAAATGACGGTTTGTGCATTCCTTTTGTAATCTCCCGTACCGTAGGATGGCAACCAGATGAAACAAGTCCCCTAGCTTGTCACCGCGAAGATGCGGCCTAGATGGTGCACGACATCTTCGAACGTGTAGGGGTACAAATCTGTCGCGGCGAACATGTGCCAGCCTTTGTCGTTATTGCCTGTTGCATTGATGGTAATCCTTATGTCGAACACCGCGATGAGATAGTAATCGTCCTAGCTGTGTCGCTTTGTCGGCGGGTCCGCAATTGCTATCTTCTTAAATCTCATGTAGGCATCATCATACGTATCCAAGCCCAGCCAGTCCGGAAGGCCAATCCCAATGGTTGAGAAGGGGTCTACGGGAATGGTTGCACTACCGTGGATGTTGTGCAAAATGATGGTGGTATCCAGCCGGAGGTATGCAAGACAATCTTCGTTGCCACTGACCCAGACCTATATATAAGATGGTGGGCAGCGGAGAAATCCCGGGATGGAAATGGAATAACTAAGTACTACATGATCAAACTCCATGACTGACCTGCTCATCGGACAAAATCCGACTACCTCTCAACGTCGACAACTCTGGCAGAGTAAATGTGCAACCATGGCCAAGGAGCGGTGGACTGTTCGAAGGATTATCCCATACAAGAACCTTCTCCTCGAGGATGCATGGAAGACCAACAAGCATGGCCTTTTCCCAAGCCTGTTTAAGCACTGTCTTGAAAAAGTTGGTGCAGGAAGCACTGAGTCTTGCGGCGGTGAGGACGTCAGAGCGGCATGCGATTTCTCCCAGAGGATCGTCGTCCAAGGTCTCCCAACCCCGACGAGGAGGAGAACCGCCTGGCGAATCCATGGGAGCAGCGACGAACTGCCTTCTCTTCGGGGGGAGGGGAACTAGCGAGGAGGAGATAAGAGCGTAGTAACAGCAAGGCCTCGTCCCTTCCAACTGTAGCTCCTCGTTCATTCCTTAGAGAAGGGTTGAGGCTATTATTTACTACGTACTCATACTATAGCAGTACTAGTACTACTTTCCCAACTAGTAGTGCAATGTACTGTACTTCTAGTATAGTGCACCAGTTTTGAACTCTTAATCTCAGGGCCAAGGAGCTACAGTTGGAAGTGGAGGGTAGTACTGTTCTCTAGAACC
The DNA here is from genome assembly GCA_032464435.1 of Aegilops umbellulata. Classification (NCBI taxonomy): domain Eukaryota; kingdom Viridiplantae; phylum Streptophyta; class Magnoliopsida; order Poales; family Poaceae; genus Aegilops; species Aegilops umbellulata. Next base: position 181,740,331 of record CP136057.1, on the reverse strand, counting down.
ATCGTTGTACTATCAATGCAGGGAAAGTACACCTGCATAGTGGGTACTCTCGGTGCTCTATTCAAGTGTGTAGCTGGCCTACTCAGCCGCTCCTCTCACGCACACACTACCAGCCTGTTTAGCAACGACGGTTACTGCGGGGGCAGAACATTGGAGTTATTTGATACAACGAGACTAGGCTTTTCGCTTCCATTTGTGGAGGTGTAATGGATCTCGTCAAACTTTGTTAGTAGTTCCTTCTTTATGAATGAGATGAGGCAAAGCTTTTGCCTCTATTACAAAAAAAACACGTCAAGAGAAATTTCTTTTATAGAGCCGATAATGGAATGAAGTCCATGAGTACAACGCCACAAGCTACGGAGTAGTAGAGTACTAGCACTTTACGTACAGAGCCATATTGCATAGTTCCCAATGCCACGTCAGGCTTTTCCGGCTCCTCGAGCTTAATTGGGAGGCGCTAGTTTAAATATGCTACTAGCTGATGAGGAAGCTGCAAGCAAGGTGCGGCTAGGGCGAGCATGCGAGCAACGAGATGATGGGAAGGAAAACCCGTTCACGTGGCTGGGCTATCCAGTACACCCAGATTGTGGTGCGACACATCCGTTCGACTTCAAAACACAAACTACCCGTGTACAATATTGGCTCGCAGCGAAGTTACTATTTTAAAAAAAGGCCGCTGTGTCGGCCGGGATCGAACCCACAAAACGAGGTATACACTCCCGCGACCACTAGTAGTACTCGTTGGAGTACAACGCAACCTACAAAACGAGGGTAGTACATTGTTCCTTTTGTTGCTAGTAGTACATTGTTACTTTTGTCGCTAGTAGTACATTGTTCCTTACAGGAAACCACTAATAATGCCAAGAAACCACTAATAATGCCAAGAAACTACTACCACTTGCATACATGGCAGACTTAAGATAAGACTACCTTATCAACCATTGTACATGCCCTTACCAACCAGCCCTACCAAGAAACGACTACTCTACAAAGTGCCGTTATAGGCACGTTTCAACCCATGTCGACCCTTAAGTCAATGCCTTCTATTCGACCGACAAGTTAGGCGTTATGACTTGTGGGACCTACATGTCAGTCTGCACAAAAATCCCCGAGTGACCTCCTACCTCCGGCCCGTCCACCTAGACATCCTCGACCATGGGACGCAGCTACCGCCGCCGGCAGAAGGCGAGGTCAAAACCACCGGTGGTGCGGAGCCCATCTTGCGGCAGCCCGGATGCCAGCTCCGCCCGGTGCTCGCGGACGCTAGCTATCCAAGATAGCTCCGTCCAGCTGCTTGTCTGCAAGGTTTGCTAGCTAGATTGGCACGGCGGCGCGGCGGCTTGCTCGCGTGCGCTGCTCAAGGCCAACCATCTGGCTCGAGCGAAGGCCAGCGCGGCGGCTTGCTCGTGCGTGAGTCACGCTCGGGCCAGCCTACCAACCCGTCCAGAGGCCAGCGCGGCGTCTGGCCTGTCCGGCGGAGCGGCTGCCAACTCCCTCATCACCGGCGCCACCAACGAACACGCATCAGTACTGTCTGAAGTAATGTTCAGGAAAAATAATGATTTGAGGGGGAATATAACAGGATAGAAGGTCAGATGTGGATCCCTCGTGTCAACGGTCAAACAAAATGTGTTGGTTTAAGCTGCTTCGTCGGCACGGACGTGTGAGCCAACCCTATCATAAAAAGGTTTAAACGAGCCTAATCGGCACTAGGTGGTAGTTTTTGGCACAGATTAAGAAATTTTAGGTATGTTTTTGCTATTTTTTGTACAATAGTTTCTTCCTAGGGCTGGTTGAAAGTGGTAGTTTTTTTGTTAAATACTCTACTATTGTAAGTAGGAGTGAAAGTTAAGCTTTGGAAGCAAATAAACAAGGCTAGTTACATAGTGCCTATGTGTACGTGATTGAAAGTAAATATCAACCATGAGAGACTAATATCTTGATGGAAAACTCGAAACTTTGGAAATACTAGCATTTTTTTGGAATGGTTGGAAATACTAGCAATGTTCACGTGCATTGCAACGGATCATAATTATAATAATACTTATTCACAAACTTGATACAAAACACTCTAATTTTGATATACATATATCACTAGAGATATATTATGTTTTAATCAGAAAATATTCCTTGGGCTATTTTGGTGAGGTGAGGGAGGGGTGTGGTTGGTTTTAAGATACTAATTGTGGGTTTGTCTGCAAATTGGTAGATAAGTGGGATGTTGGTGAGAAAAGGCAACAAATTACCTCATAGTCGTTAGATGTGGATCTAATGGTCAGAAATGATGGATGGCAGACACACCATCATCACAAACTTAGTCTTCTATAGGAGTACTAGCAAGATGTTCGTGCATTGCACGGAACATCAAGATGCATATTTTTATAAAACACTTGTTGTGATTGACCCATGCAGGAGTAAACCCATGTGTAAAAACTAATGATATCTCGTAAAAGAGGAGATAAGGTGAAGAGGAGTGGGGCGTGGTGGTGATTGGTGGTCGGACTGAGCGGAGGCAAGGGGATGGACGATGCCAGCAGCGACCACTAGGCCAGTTCGTTCCAGAGGCTTCCTTTTTTAATTGCTCAACAATGAGGTTGTTAGATATAAGGATGAATGAGGGAAGGCCTTGTTTGCAAATGTGGAGAGAGGTGCGGCTATCTTTTAGTTTAATTTCCATCCGTCAGATATAGATCGGGCGGTCTATTACAAGATGGCACACATACCATCATCACCAACTCGGTTTTCTATAAGAGAAGAAATATAAGTATGGAGATGCAAATGTATTATCGACACTTGTTTCCGTAAACTAGGATCTACATTCTATTCAACGGCTCAACATGTGGGGCCTTAGCACAATGACTTCTCGATTGTGTAAAACAAAGGTTTTCCCGTCACCGATAAGGAGGGGGTGACGGCGGCGCGCTTTTGGCTTGATCTAGTCCTAGTAGTCATACTAGGTGGTCTACGCGCGTGTAGATTTATTCTTTTTCACGTCTCGTGTTCGCTGTACTGCCACGACTATTGATGAATAGACAGTAAGTTAGTCACGGGGAAACCCTTGTTGAGCGTGTTTGCGAGAGAGAGGGAGATAGTGTGCATGTGTGATATATATGTCTAGAGACTGAGGCAATGATAATAGATTCTTTGTGTATATGTGTGTGGAGGATAGAGAGAGTCATGTACATGGGGCTTTGTGTTGTGTAACGTGGAGACACATAGACACAATCAGAGAGTGAGTGTGTGAGATACACATGCGTACATGGGGAGAGATGTGTGAGTTAGAGAAATGGAGAATTTTGGTGTGCATCTGAGCTAGAGAGGGGGGGCATATCTAGAGTTGTAGATAATATGCAAGGGTGTGTGTCTTAAAAGAAGGATCCAGATAGCTAGATGGGTGTTTGTGCATGTCTGTGTGTGTTTGTGCGCGCATTTGTGTGTGAGAGGGAGTGTGTGTATGTGGAGTAGAGAGACCACTAATGATGTAAACCTAGTATAAGGGAAGGGGTAATGGTATGACATGTGTGTCGAAGAGAGACAAAGGCATGTGTAGTAGCGGGATAGCATGGGTGCGGGCGGGGAGCAGACTATTTGGAAGAGACATCGAGTGTGTGTGGGAGAGGGGTGTGAGAGCGAGCGAGCGAGCGAGAGAGAGCTAGCGACGGAGAGAGAGATAGGAAAAGAGGGGGGAGAGAGGGGTTGTTTGTGTCCATAAATGGTGTATAGATAGGGAGACAATGTTGATGTTGTTTGAAATTGGCCATGTACAGAGACGCAAGGGAAGCGAGTCATCGTGTGTGTGATAGGGACTTCATGAGAGATCTAAAATAGATGGTGTAGAGAACAACGTGCGAGATTGAGAACGATGATACATTAGGGAGCTATGGAAAGAGTCACGGCATATATGTTTACAGGGAAGGAGCTGGGGCGGGTCCGCATGTGGGAGAGATAGAAAGAGGAGAGTGGTGCACAAGGAGACAAAGTGTGCTTGTTTGCATTGGGGGTGGTGTGTGAGGTGAGTGTGCGAGAACCACATAACTAGGGAGATAGACATTTGGGGGCGACGTTTTATGTGTATGAGAAAGATACACTCTATGTAGTGCGTGTGCTTGGGAAAGAGAGATGCCGGCGAGACCTGGAGAGTGGGGGAAGAGATGTGTTCATGCCCGAGAGACAAAGTGATAAGAGACCTATATTGGGGTCCAGAATTTAGAAGAGAGGGGGGTGTTAATGTGCTCGTGTTTTCGTGTCTGGGGGAGAGAACGGCGTGTGTGCGTGTGGGGGGGGGGGGAGTGGGCGGGGGGAGGCGACGGAGGGGGTGGGGGGGTTGCCTTCAGATAATGAGTTAGGTGTCTATATTTGAGGGACTTTAGCGTAATTGAGATATATATATGGTCAATAGTGTGTGCACTCATGGTTGATCAATGTGTTTCACAGTTTGGACTATGAGATAACGATACTTTTGAACATGCGTGATATACCTTGATGTACCAGAATTACAAACCTAAGATTGGAATTTTGGAATTCGACTCCATCATTAGCTTTTGTAATTCATTTAAACGGAGGTACATTTTTAAGTCGGGATTTCGTGATTTCAAATTCATATATCAAACCTAGAAATATACCCATACGAGCATGTTCTAACTTCATAATCATCCACTTTATTCATACACATACACATTTTTGCTTTTGTCATCATATTTAGGATAAACACATTTGGAATTTCATTTGAATTGGACCGTATGATGGTATTTACTTGTACTAGCTCAATGATCCATATTTGAATTGAATGGACAATCTAAGTTTCGAGTTGGAGACATTGATTTTCAAAACTTGCACCTTTTTTGCGTGCAAAACAAATAAATTCTCGGCCATGATATCATAGTCGGCCGCACAAGAGCAGAACACTTATAATTTCACGCGCCAAAAGCTTTCAAACTTCCTGCTAACATTGAAATATCTCGCGCCTGAAAGTTTAGCCCTGCGATATTCCTGTTTTACCCCTGCCACATGAACGGAAAAGGGCTGCTTTGGTAACTTCATTGTTTTCCCCTCTTTGCCCCCAAAATTCTTCCTCAGATCCCCTCCCCTTCCCCTCCCCGACCGCCTCCCCCCAACCACGGCAAGCCGCCGAATCTAGTCCTCCGCCGCAGTGGTGGACCTCACACCCTGCCGGATCTACCTTCCGCACCTTGGAACCCCCAAGTGCCAACTCACCACTTCATCAGAGCCGCTTCACCGACTGGCTTGTCCACTGCTCCAGATCTCCTTGACCGCCATCATGGTCCACCGCACCGGATCTGCTTAACCGGCGCCCTCGTCCACCACAGTGTATGCCCTTCACTGACTCCCTCTTCCGCCCCATCGCTGGCCCTTCATACAAGCCCTCGTCCGTCGCAACAGATCGGCCTCACCGAAAGCACTGTACACTGCGCCTGCCGAAGCCTTCGTCCACTGCACCGGACCCGCTCCACGAACGCCATATTCAACTCCACCGGCCCTGCTCTACTGATGCCGCAGCCTCATCAGGTTATTTCAATTTGTACTCCTTCTGTTTTTCTCTTCTTTATCATGCAACTATTCACTTACCACAGATGAGATTTCTTGTATGTCGATAGGCGCCGCAACCGAAGCACCGGAGCCGCTTCAACAATGGCGACAACCGGCCCAAACTCAACCGCAACACGAGCACCATCAACGATCCTTAGCTATACTGTATGACAACGATACCCATACACCGCCGAGAATCAGGTACTATTATCCAACGGCCGGCGCCTACATTCACTTTCTTAGCATAAGCACTGCACCTTTGAATTTCTTCAGGGCATCATTCAATTTTTCATGAGACGCGTTATTCAGCTTGCACATGTGGGGCCATACTTATGGCAGTGAACATGTTACATGTGCTAAACTACATACCAGTGCACATATAGTTAATATGCTTTAGTTTTGTCCTAAGTATTACTGTACTTCCTAGATATCACTGCCTACTATTTTACTTCTTGCATGCTATATTTATGATAATGGTGTTGTTCTGATGCCACCTATTGGTTTCATCAGACTGCTTCATGTTCTCTATGATTAATTACACATCAGCAAACTAGCATGTGGTTCCGCTGCTTTTTGTTTGTTTTACCCTACATTTTTTTATGCTAGCTATTACATCACTGCTCCGAGCCTCTGTTCATTACTTTTTTATGTGTTCTTGATCTTCCCAAGTTGCATGACTAATTTCATGCTTCTATTAATTATGGAGCTGCCAACCCCATCAAGCAAAATATTTGTTCTTTTGGGGCTGGCACCTCGAACAAGCATAAAAATAGAGTGAAGCAGATATATTGTCGTGTAAGCACACACCCTTCTTCATTAGTTTAGATCAACCATTGATTATCGATTCAAACCAGTGCATGCGATTTAAAATTAATTTTACCTAAATAGAGGGTGTAGAATAAACTACAACAACTAGATTTACATCCACGAGATGCTAACGATATCTTCAAAGAACATTGCAACAGCAGCGAGGCTTCACAGCAACATATGGTAAGCCAGTGTGTTTTAGTACATGTTAAATGTAATGCGCGTGGGCTGCTTTCTTGGCTTGTGCCCTCAACCTGTAATCCTACGGAATTACAAATAGTTCAGTTGTCTGCTTTGTTGTATTGCTTGATTTGAATGCTTGTTTGTTACTTGTTAGGCTATACCTGAGTTGGCCAATATGTTAGCAGTGCCTGCTGTACTATCGTAAAGAAATGCATGCCTAGTTCATTTGAGTCCAAAACTTTTCCTCTGAACTTCATCACAAGACTGTCTTCGTAGTTTATATGAGGCCACATTGTTAAGTGCTTTCTCAGATTATTTGAACTCCTTAGATGCTTTGGCAACTTAAATATAGCGGTGGTACACTCCCTTTCAACTAGGGATGTCAATTGGGTCCCGTTTAATCCCGATTAAAGTCCACTAGTGGTATGATAGTTCAAAAGAGTTTCTGTTTTCTGAGGAAAATGAACTAGGGAGCTAGCAAAAACTAACTCGATGGGACTGGCGGATGTCGTTTATTTGCCACTTACATCCCTAGTTTCATCTTACCATTTTAATTTCTTTTCGGCTGATGCTGCTTTGAACCATTTAAATATAGCTTGTCATGCTCGGCAATAATTCGTATGTCGTTTACCATGTAAGCTTACTGCCTGGATCATGCGATAACTATCTCTTACTTATGTCCAGCGGAAACCTTTCAGGATGCCGTTCACACTAGGACACAATGCATAACCCCATAATGTATTTGTGGAAGCAGTGCGCCATCCATGTTACCAGATGGTAGCAGTTCAGAGGCAACACCGCCGGAGAGCAGTCTGAGCACATATATTATAGTTCTTGAGGCTCTACTAGAGGCAGAAAGAGATGGTGTGGCTGCCATGAATGAGGTAATCTTGATCTTGAGGCTAGAAATTATGCAATTAGCTGCACACATTATGCAAGCAACCCAAGAATTGGAGGAAGTAAGAATGCTGCATTTGAAGACGGAGGAGGTCCTGCTGTTTCTGTTATCTGAAGCCCAGGGTAATCCCAGTTCTTCTCTAGATACCAGTTGAAATTGTCAATAGATTATTGTACTTGCATGTTGTGTCATGTCTCTGAATGGTTTATGTTGTAAGACCCCCTATGTTGTCCATATGTTGTAATGATCCGAATTTTTTAAGCGAGGTAATCCTCAGTACTTGTATGATTGACATAAGGTGAACTGTTTTTCGTGCGAGCATATTGTATTGGATAAAATAACTGTTTGACTCAAAGTGTATCCAACCTACTAAATTAGAAGATCCCAGCATTTCTAAATCATAGTCATATATAAAGGTGGAATAAATCTTTGTTGTGGTTTTGAAGAAATAAATAACAAAACGCAGAATTATTGGTGGATATTCATAATCGAATACAAATTGGATTTGAATTTAGTTGCCATGGCCCAGGGCAAACGTGAATGCTAATTCTCCCAAGTTTTGAATGAAGCGGCTAAACACCTACTATCATTTGTGGGCTGCCCGAAGCAAGTGTTTGCGAGATGGAAATTACTGTCTACCCCTGACGCTTTGACATCCTTATCGACCGTATTTACACTACTGTCGATAGGGGTAGACTAGTAACTTCAATCAGACGTGACACAATGCTACCTCTTGAGCATGCGTTGGTTTTCCCTTGAAGAGGAAAGGGTGATGCAGCAAAGTAGCGTAAGTATTTCCCTCAGTTTTTGAGAACCAAGGTATCAATCCAGTAGGAGGCCACACGCAAGTCCCTCGTACGTACACAAACAAATAAGAACCTTGCAACCAACGCGATAAAGGGGTTGTCAATACCTTCACGGCCACTTGCAAAAGTGAGATCTGATAGAGATGATAAGATAACATTTTTGGTATTTTTATGATAAAGATTGAAAGTAAAGATTGCAAAATAAACGGCGGAAAAAATAACTAGTTGACGGAAGATTAGTATGATGGAAAATAGACCCGGGGGCCATAGGTTTCACTAGTGGCTTCTCTTAAGATAGCATAAGTATTACAGTGGGTGAACAAATTACTGTCGAGCAATTGATAGAAAAGTGCATAATTATGAGAATATCTAGGCATGATCATGTATATAGGCATCACGTCCGCAACAAGTAGACCGACTCCTGCCTGCATCTACTACTATTACTCCACACATCGACCGCTATCCAGCATGCATCTAGAGTATTAAGTTCATAAGAACAGAGTAACGCATTAGGTAAGATGAGATGATGTAGAGGGATAAACTCAAGCAATATGATATAAACCCCATCTTTTTATCCTCAATGGCAACAATACAATACATGTCGTTTGCCCTACTGTCACTGGGATCAAGCACCGCGTGATTGAAACCAAAGCTAAGCACTTCTCCCATTGCAAGAAAGATCAAACTAGTAGGCCAAACCAAACTGATAATTCGAAGAGACTTGCAAAGATAAGCAATCATACATAAAAGAATTCAGAGAAGATTCAAATATTATTCATAGTAATCTTGATCATAAACCCACAATTCATCGGATCTTGACAAACACACCGCAAAAAGAGTTACATTAAATAGAACTCCAAGAAGATCGAGGTGAACTTTGTATTGAGATCCATAGAGAGAGAAGAAGCCATCTAGCTAATATCTATGGACCCGAAGGTCTGTGGTAAATTACCCACACATCATCGGAGAGGCTATGGTGTTGACGTAGATGCCCTCCGTGATCGATGCCCCCTCCGGAGGAGTGCCCGAAAAGGCCCCAAGATGGGATCTCACAGGTATAGAAGGTTGCGGTAGTGGAAATAGGGTTTTGTGGTGCTCCTGGATGGTTTCGGGGTACGTAGGTATATATAGGAGGAAGAAGTAGGTCGGTGGAGCCACGAGGGGCCCACGAGGGTGGAGGGCGTGCCCAGGGGGGTAGGCGCGCCCCCTGCCTCGTGGCCTCCTCGTTGATTGCTTGTCGTCCACTCCAAGTCCTCTGGATCACGTTTGTTCCAAAAATCACGCTCCCGAAGGTTTCATTCCGTTTGGACTCCGTTTGATATTCCTTTATTGCGAAACACTAAAATAGGCAAAAAAAACAGCAATTTGCACTGGGCCTTGGGTTAATAGGTTAGTCTCAAAAATAATATAAAAGTGTATAATAAAGCCCATTAAACATCCATAAGAGAATATATAATAACATGGAGCAATCCAAAATTATAGATACGTTGGAGACGTATCAAGCATCCCCAAGCTTAATTCCTGCTCGTCCTCGAGTAGGTAAATGATAAAAACAGAATTTTTGATGTGGAATGCTACTTAGAATATTCTTTAATGTAATTTTCTTTATTGTGGCATGAATGTTCAGATCTGAATCATTCAAGATAAAAGTTTAATGTTGACATAAAAATTATAATACTTCAAGCATACTAACCAAGCAATCATGTCTTCTCAGAATAACATAGCCAAAGAAAGCTTATCCCTACAAAATCATATAGTTTGGCCACGCTTCATTTTTGTCACACAAGAATGCTCTCATCTTGCACAACCCCGATGACAAGCTAAGCAATTGTTTCATACTTTAGTAATCTCAAACTTTTTTCAACTTTCACGCAATATATGAGCGTGAGCCATGGATTTAGCACTATGGGTGGAATAGAATATAATGATGGGGGTTGTGTGGAGAAAAAAAGGAGAAAGTCTTACATTTACGCGGCTAATCAACGGGCTAGGGAGATGCCCATCAATTGATGTCAATGCAAGGAGTAGGGATTGCCATGCAACGGATGCACTAGAGCTATAAATGTATGAAAGCTCAACAAAAGAAACTAAGTGGGTGTGCATCCAACTTGCTTGCTCACGAAGACCTAGGGCATTTGAGGAAGCCCATTGTTGGAATATACAAGCCAAGTTCTATAATGAAAAATCCCCACTAGTATATGAAAGTGACAAAACAAGAGACTCTCTATCATAAAGATCATGGTGCTACTTTGAAGCACAAGCGTGGAAAAATGATAGTAGCATTGTCCCTTTTTTTTGGGCCTTCTTTTTTTGGCCTTTCTCTTTTTTTGGGACAATGCTCTATTAATAATGATCATCACACCTCTATATTTACAACTCAATGATTACAACTCGATACTAGAACAAAAGTATGACTCTATATGAATGCCTCCGGCGGTGTACCGGGATGGGCAATGAATCAAGAGTGACATGCATGAAATAATAAGCATGGTGGCTTTGCCACAAATACAATGTCAACTACATGATAATGCAAGGCAATATGACAATGATGAAGTGTGTCATAATAAACAGAACAGTGGAAAGTTGCATGGCAATATATCTCGGAATGGCTATGGAAATGACATAATAGGTAGGTATGGTGGCTGTTTTGAGGAACATATAAGGAGGTTTATGTGTGATAGAGCGTATCGTATCACGGGGTTTGGATGCACCGGCGAAGTTTGCACCAACTCTCAAGGTGAGAAACGGCAATGCACGGTACTGAAGAGGCTAGCAATGGTGGAAGGTTGAGAGTGCGTATAACCCATGGACTCAACATTAGTCACAAAGAACTCACATACTTATTGCAAAAATCTACAAGCCATCAAAAACCAAGCACTACGCGCATGCTCTAGGGCAATAGATTGGTAGGAAAAGACCATCGCTCGTCCCCGACCGCCACTCATAAGGATGACAATCAAAGAACACCTCATGTTTCAAATTTGTTACACAACGTTCACCATACGTGCATGCTACGGGACTTGCAAAGTTCAACAAAAATATTTCTCAAATTCACAACTACTCAACTAGCACAACTTTAATATCACTACCTCCATATCTCAAAACAATCATCAAGTATCAAACTTCTCTTAGTATTCAATGCACTCTAAAGTTTTTATCTTGGATGCCTATCATATTAGGACTAATTTTATAACCAAAGCAAATTACCATGCTGTTCTAAAGGAATCTCAAAATAATATAAGTGAAGCATGAGAGATCAATTATTTCTATAAAATAGAACCACCGCCGTGCTCTAAAAGATATAAGTGAAGCACTAGAGCAAAATTGTTTAACTGAAAAGATATAAGTGAGGTATAAAGAGTATTCTAATAAATCACGATTAATGTGTGTCTCTCCCAAAAGGTGTGTACAGTAAGGATGATTGTGGTAAACTAAAAATCAAAGACTCAAATCTTACAAGACGCTCCAAGCAAAACACATATCATGTGGTGAATAAAAATATAGCTCCAAGTAAAGTTACCGATGGACGAAGACAAAAGAGGGGATGCCTTCCAGGGCATCCCCAAGCTTAGGATTTTTGGTGTCCTTGGATTTTACCTTGGGGTGCCTTGGGCATCCCCAAGCTTAGGCTCTTGCCACTCCTTGTTCCATAATCCATCAAATCTTTACTCAAAACTTGAAAACTTCACAACACAAAACTTAATAGAAAATCTCATGAGCTCCGTTAGCGAAATAAAACAAACCACCACTTTAAAGTATTGTAATGAACTCATTATTTATTTATATTAGTGTTAAACCTACTATATTCCAACTTCTCTATGGTTCATAAACTCCATTACTAGCCATAGATTCATCAAAATAAGCAAACAACACACGAAAAACAGAATCTGTGAAAAATAGAACAGTCTGTAGTAATCAGATTTGTTCCAAAACTTCTGGAACTCCAAAAATCCAAAAAACCTAGTACAACCTGGAAAATTTTATTACTGATCTACTTCAAAAGGAATTGGTATTTATCGCGTTCTGTTGAGTTTAAACAATTATATTCATGAGCGCAAAGTTTCTGTCTTTTTCAGCAAGATCAAACAATTATCACCCAAGAAGATCCTATTTGTTCTACTTGGCACAAACACTAATTAAAACACAAAAACAAATCTCTAGATCAAAAATTTATTACTAAACAGAACCAAAAAGCAAAAAACAAAAATAAAATTGGGTTGCCTCCCAATAAGCGCTATCATTTAACGCCCCTAGCTAGGCAGAAAGATAAGGATAGATCTAGGTATTACCATCTTTGGCATGCAATCCATAAGTAGCTCTGATAATAGATTCATAAGGTAATTTATTTTTCTTTCTAGTAAAGTGTTCCATGCCTTTCCTTAACGGAAATTGGAATCTAATATTCCCTTCCTTCATATCAATAATTGCACCAATCGTTCTAAGGAAAGGTCTACCAAGAATAATAGGACATGAAGGATTGCAATCTATATCAAGAACAATGAAATCTATGAGCACATAATTCCTATTTGCAACAATAAGAACTCATTAATTATTCACATAGGTTTAATAATGGTGGAATCTGCAAGGTGCAAGTTTAGAGAACAATCATCAAATTCACGGAAACCTAGCAAATCACACAAAGTTTTTGGAATCATGGAAACACTAGCACCCAAATCACACAAAGCATAGCATTCATGATCTTTAATTTTAATTTTAATAGTAGGTTCCCACTCATCCTAAAGTTTTTTAGGGATAGAAACTTCCAATTCAAGCTTTTCTTCATAAGATTGCATTAAAGCATCAACGATATGTTTGGTAAAAGCCTTATTTTGACTATAAGCATGCGGAGAATTTAGCACGGATTGCAACAAGGAAATACAATTTATTAAAGAACAATTATCATAATTAAATTCCTTGAAATCCAAAATAGTGGGTTCATTGCTATTTCAAGTTTTGGCCTCTTCCATCCCACTTTTACCAAATTTTGCATCAAGATCTAAAAACTCCGAATCATTGGGATGCCTTTTAACTATAGTTGACTCATCTCCATTCCCATCATTATCAAGATTCATATTGCAAAACAAAGATTTAATAGGAGACACATCAACCACTTTTAGATCTTCATCCTTATTACCTTCTAAATATTCCGGTTTAGCGGCCATCTTATTGACTAAGGTAGCCTACTTATCCGAAATTTGGGCTATTAATTTTTCAAGATGAGCAAACTGAGATCTCAAGCCATAAAATTACTTAGACATATCATCAAGCTCTTTATTCATGTACTCCATAAAGCTTTTTTGTTCTTTAAGCTTGTTTCTAAAGAAATTATTATGCTCAAATTGCAAAGTCATAAAGCTTCTAACATTGTTTTGAATTTCTTCCAACCTTTTAAGGTAAGGATCAACGTTTTTAGGCAGGGCCATTAGGGCAAACAGGCAACACGAAGCAAACGAAGAAGAGGCGAACTGAAAGAGAGGGCGAATAAAACGACAATGGTGAAGTGGTGGAGAGGAAAACAAGAGGCAAATGGCAAATAATGTAATGCGAGGGATAAGAGTTTGTGATGGGTACTTGGTATGTCTTGACTTGTGCGTAGACTCCCCGGCAACGGCACCAGAAATGGCTCGTTGACGGAGATCAAATCTTTACTTGACTTGGTGTAAGCCTCCCCTGCAACGGTACCAGAAATCCTTCTTGCTACCTATTGAGCATGCGTTGCTTTTCCCTTGAAGAGGAAAGGGTGATGCAACAAAGTAGCATAAGTATTTCTCTCAGTTTTTGAGAACCAAGGTATCAATCCATTAGGAGGCCACGCGCAAGTCCCTCGTACCTACACAAACAAATAAGAACCTTGCAACCAACGCGATAAAGGGGTTGTCAATCCCTTCACGGCCACTTGCAAAAGTGAGATCTGATAGAGATGATAAGACAATATTTTTGGTATTTTTATGATAAAGATTGAAAGTAAAGATTGCAAAATAAACGGCGGAAGAAATAACTAGTTGACGGAAGATTAATATGATGGAAAATAGACATGGGGGCATAGGTTTCACTAGTGGCTTCTCTCAAGATAGCATAAGTATTACGGTGGGTGAACAAATTACTGTTGAGCAATTGATAGAAAAGTGCATAATTATGAGAATATCTAGGCATTATCATGTATATAGGCATCACGTCCGCAACAAGTAGACCGACTCCTGCATGCATCTACTAATATTACTCCACACGTCGACCGCTATCCATCATGCATCTAGAGTATTAAGTTCATAAGAACAGAGTAACACATTAGGTAAGATGACATGATGTAGAGGGATAAACTCAAGCAATATGATATAAACCCCATCTTTTTATCCTCGATGGCAACAATACAATACAGGCCATTTCCCCTACTGCCACTGGGGTCGAGAAACGCATGATTGAACCCAAAGCTAAGCACTTATCCCATTGCAAGAAAGATCAATCTAGTAGGCCAAACCAAACTGATAATTCGAAGAGACTTGCAAAGATAACCAATCATACATAAAAGAATTCAGAGAAGATTCAAATATTGTACATAGATAATCTTGATCATAAACCCACAATTCATCGGATCTCGACAAACACACCGCAAAAAGAGTTACATTGAATAGAACTCCAAGAAGATCGAGGAGAACTTTGTATTGAGATCCAAAGAGAGAGAGAAGAAGCCATCTATCTAATAACTATGGACCCAAAGGTCTGTGGTAAACTACTCACACATCATCGGAGAGGCTATGGTGTTGATGTAGAAGCCATCCGTGATCGATGCCCCCTCTGGCGGAGCGCCAGAAAAGGCCCCAAGAAGGGATCTCACGGGTACAGAAGGTTGCGGCGGTGGAAATAGGGTTTCGTGGTGCTCCTGGATGGTTTCGGGGTACGTAGGTATATATAGGAGGAAGAAGTAGGTCGATGGAGCCACGAGGGGCCCATGAGGGTTTAGGGCGCGCCCCCTGCCTCGTGGCCTCCTCATTGATTGCTTGACGTCCACTCCAAGTCCTCTGGATCACGTTTGTTCCGAAAATCACGCTCCCGAAGGTTTCATTCCGTTTGGACTCCGTTTGATATTCCTTTTCCGCGGAACACTGAAATAGGCAAAAAAACAGCAATTTGCACTGGGCCTTGGGTTAATAGGTTAGTCCCAAAAATAATATAAAAGTGTATAATAAAGCCCATTAAACATCCAAAACAGAATATATAATAGCATGGAGCAATCAAAAATTATAGATACGTTGGAGACGTATCTCACGACCGCCTCTGAGCCCATTTGGATATGGTGGGCGCCAAACGTGGGCCGCAAAACACATTTGATTCAAGCTCATGCTAAAGACATGTGTCTCTCCCTCCATTTCCCCATTCATACACGGTGGGCGGCAAAAAAAACTCTCCTCACCCGAATTCGATGTAGGCAAATATTTTAAATAGGAGCACATGTGTAAGTTCCCTCAGACGTGACACAACCGCCCTACCTGTCAGCCCAGTTCATACACTGTGGGTGCCAACCGTCGGCGGCAAAACACCCTCTCCTCACCCAAAATCGCTACCGACAAATATTTGGGAGATGCGAGATTACCGTCCTATCCCCAACCGACATGATGTCCGAAATTTTAAATGGGGGATAAGTTTGTAACTTTCCCACATTTCAGACAAGCGTGTCCCAAAGTTTGAGATCCCCCCTCCCCCTCCATTTCCCCATTCATACACCATCAGCGCTACAACAACCTCTCCACTACGGCCGGCCTCCTCCGTCCTCCACCCAATCCTCCACCTTGCCGGAGCCGCTACCCCATCGTCCACTACAAGAGATGGACGTCTCTCATGCACGGTGCCGGACCAGGATCCTTTCATCGCATCCTCTCGCTTCATCGCCGCCGTCGTCCACCTTGCCGTTGCCGCTCCTATGACCGCCTCGTCCATGGCAATAGGATTTATCCCCGACCCGGCCGTCTGCCGTCTAAAGTCTTCTTCCCCGCCGCCGACAACCATCGCACCTGTAGCACCCTCAACGTATCATTAGGGGCCTACACGGCATCGCAAGAGAGGTGGTACTCTTCCATATGTGCTTAAGTAATTGATCTCACTTGGAAAATAGATCGTAAATTGTTTATTGTACCTTTCTTGTCCGTACCAAATCGTAGTGGCTAGTTGAAAGCAAACATTGGTTGCGAAGTAGCTTTGTCCGGTTTGCACCTTTAGATCCGCCATGGCACGATCACTATACTCGTAAAGCTTATGGTTTTCCCTCTTTATATTCACTACCATCATCGTAGGTGCTTCATGTCGTTCTAGCACTACTCCTCAAGACCTCAACCCATCAAGCAAAACAACATACCACTCATAATTCCAAAGCTTAGATGTTGAAATACGAATCTGATATGATGCTCATATTACTAAAACAGAGAACGTTTAATTGGTCACCTAATGTTCCTATATTTGTTTCGAAAAGCATGTGCACCACCCACTGGTCCAGCTAGTTCCACTTTCCTGATTTTACTCTTGATGCTTAGGGTTTTCCCCTTTTATCTACTCTACTATGATCTGCGTAGGTGCTTTTTGTCGTACTAGCATGATTCCACCCTTCAAGCTAAACAACACAGGGCTTAGTTGTTCAAATATGATTGTGATATGATACTGATATTAGTTAGCAGACACATTTAATTGGTTAGCTAAAGGTCCCACTAGAGTTTCCAAATGCATGTCGTGACATATAGAGAGACAACAGAATTGCATTTCTTTGTCACTTGTTAATGGTACTTTCTTGTTCGTACCAAATCTTAGTTGTTATTTCAAAGCAAAGATCGGTTGCTAACTACCCTTTGCACGGTTCACAGCTTCAGATCTGCCATCCCACTGCCACGGTCAACACTATACTCATCATGCTTACGGTTTCCCCATTTTATGATGACCACAACCAGCCTACGTGGTTCATGTCATAATAGCACTTCTTCACCCATCGAGCTAAACAAGCTTAGTTATAAAAATTCAAATATGATATTATGCTGATATTAGTAAAATTGAGAGATGTTTAATTGGTCAGCTAAATGTTCCTACTTTAGTTTCTAAATGCATGTGAGCCACATATGGAGAGACCGGAAGGAATACTATTTCTCTGTGCGCAACCGACATTGTATAGAAATACTTGTATAACTTTAATATGCTTGTTCTTCTGCTCTTCTTTAAGATGATCCTCTTCTCTTCTTTAATAAGTATGTTCCTTGTTGGGAAGAGTAGCAGAGACATTTGCGTTCGACTGGTTAGGTCGAGTTGATCTCCCTTAGTATATTTTGAATCTGTCAGGTCAGGTCGACTTGTTCTTCTTTACTATATGTTGAAGCTGTCATCTACGAAGTATCATCACTTCTGGAGCTCTCATATTTTGAGTAGTAGTCCACATTATATTAATGCACACACCAAGTTAGAACATGCATGGCATCTCTTAGAGGAATTGCAGAGATAGCAAAAAGGGGTTTACACGGAGGTAGTATTGGATTAGAATCACTTCTGCATTACAAAGATAATCTCACTTGTTTTTATGTTTTCATGCATGTCAGGTACTGAACATTATCAAAATGGATATGAGAATGGGCGCACGATAGGAATATTGCGGAACAATCCACTGGCTAAAAAACTTGGCATGGTGGAGGATGGCCTATCTTATTCACCCATCAAGGTGCTTGTTCTAACTTGGCAAGGTTGTATTGGTTGCACATATTTTGCATATGACCTCTTGCATTACTTCTAATTTGTTACACCATCTGCTTAGTTTAAGCATCATATATGAGTATATGCCATACCTATCCATTTTCTATACCTATTCCATGTGTCGTCATACTATGTTTTCCCAGTCAAATGTTGTTCTTTCGTAGTAGATGTCCAAAAGGAAGAGGGTGAGTGCAGATCCTCAAGGAGTACAAACTAGGTATTTGGAAAAGGTAGTGTGAGGGAGTTCTGGATTAGGGGGTATCCGGATGGCCGGACTATATCCTTTGGCCGGACTGTTGGACTATGAAGATACAAGATTGAAGACTTCGTCTAGTGTCCGGATGGGACTCTCCTTGGCGTGGAAGGCAAGCTTGGCGATACGGATATGTAGATCTCCTCCCATTGTAACCGACTCTGTGTAACCATAGCCCCCTCCGGTGTCTATATAAACCAGAGG
The DNA here is from genome assembly GCA_032464435.1 of Aegilops umbellulata. Classification (NCBI taxonomy): domain Eukaryota; kingdom Viridiplantae; phylum Streptophyta; class Magnoliopsida; order Poales; family Poaceae; genus Aegilops; species Aegilops umbellulata. Next base: position 181,721,916 of record CP136057.1, on the reverse strand, counting down.
GTTTAGTTTGTAGGACAACAACAATCAGACCATAGGCTAGCTCCTAGGGTTTAGCCTCTACGATCTCGTGGTAGATCAACTCTTGTACTACTCATATCATCAAGATCAATCAAGCAGGAAGTAGGGTATTACCTCCATCGAGAGGGCCCGAACCTGGGTAAACATCGTGTCCCCTGCCTCCTGTTACCATCCGCCTTAGACGCACAGTTCGGGACCCCCTACTCGAGATCCACCGGTTTTGACACCGACATTGGTGCTTTCATTGAGAGTTCCACTATGCCGTCGCCGTAAGGTTTGATGCCTCGTGTCATTGTCAAGGACAACGTTACCTCTGGGGAGCCCTGGCTGTCGGCCAAACTCTCCGGCTAGGAGGTTTCATTATGACCGCCCGTTCGGCTGCTGCGCCGATGATGACTTCTCGGGTCATCGAAAACAGCCTCCATGTCGGCTCAGAACTTGCCGAGCAGATGGATCCGATGGAGCTGTCTTCCCTAAACGAGCTCTTGGATCGCATCGCCGCTTTGGGAGTCTCTACGGACTATGATCGGATTGGGCTTAAACCCGACCAAAGGGAGATTAACTCTCCGTCGGTCACCCATCAGATAGCGGTGGTGGACGAACAATGCGGCAATTCTTCCTCTATCTTGAGGACAAACTATGTCCGGATTCCCGAGCTCTCCGAGCCAGATACCCGTTAACGGAAGGACATCGCCCAAGCCTTGAACCTAGAATCAGGCAGCAGGCCAGACCTATCGGGCGACATCTCGGAGACCGAACTGCCAAGATCGGAAACTTCCCTGCCCCTGGGTCTCAGATCGGGTCAGGGATCGGACTTAAATCCACCCACCCACCCAGATATAAGCGATCTCTCCCACATTAGACAAGAGCCCCAGGAAACAATAAATCACTATTGGGCCAGATTCCTCCTTGTAATGAACAAGGTCAAGGACTGTCGCGAGAAAGACGCAATCTCATTCTTCTGCAATAATTGCACGAACATGGGAATCCTTAACGCCATAAGTCGCCGTGACATAGCACACTTTGCTGACTTGGCGGCCATAGTGCGGGAGTATTGTGCGATGGAAAGCGCCTGGAAAACCGAAACAAAATTTTGGGATAATCCGGCTCTGACTAAACACCCAGTCCGAATTAAAAGGGTGCATCCCCGTAAGTCGCCCGATTCAATTACCAAAAAGCAAAAGCCCACTACACGGCGTGGAACCGTATTGGAGGGATGGCTTAATGGACCCTGCAAAATTCATAGTACAGCGGATGCCATACCAACACACAGCCTTAGAGCATGTTGGGTACTCCGGTAGGTGGCCAAGTGCGGTGAGGATCTCCTCATTCAAAATACCGCAGAGCACCATCCCGTGGATTAGAATACAGTATTAACAGTCTTCGAGACATTCGCCTCAAATAATAGGCGCAAGCCAACACTCCGCAGCCTAGCCGAAATCTGCCAGGTGGCAGCAATAAATCCATGGAGCGACACGCCTATCACCTTCAATACCAGTGACGAACCTAAATTCCGAACAACCCGAGCACCAGCCGCATTGGTCCTTAGTCCAACTGTGGACGGCTTTCAGCTCACTAAAGTGCTCATGGACGGCGGCAGCGGATTAAACCTCATTTATGAGGAAACTCTTCAAAAAATGGAAATAGACAAGAACCGCATTGAGCAAACCAACACAACCTTCAGAGGAATCATCCCCAGTCGGGAAGCACGTTGCGCTGGGAAAATCACACTAGATGTGGTATTCGGCACGACGGAGAATTATAGGTCCGAAGAAATCACATTCCAAGTGGCCCCGTTCAGTAGCGGATACCACGCCCTTTTCGGGCGGGAGGCATTCACGATTTTCCAAGCCACACCCCATTATGGGTACACGAAGCTCAAAATGCCAGGGCCTAATGGAATCATCACTCTAGCTAGTTATCCGGACATAGCACTCCGCGCCGAAAACAAAACAGCTGCACTGGCCCTTGAGGCATTATCCGAAACCCTCGCGGCAGAGGAGTTAACTGCGCTACGCTCCACCGTGGACAGGGATGACGTGATACTCGACAAGAGATCCAAGCCCACCTCTTTCAAACCAGCGGACGAGATAGTCAAATTCCAAGTCCACCCAACGGACCCCACAAAAACAGCCTCATCGTGGCACAGTTAAACCCCGCTGTGGACGCCACACTACGGGAGTTCCTGCGTGAGAATTGGGACATATTCGCCTGGCATCCCTCAGATATGCTAGGAATCCCATGCAGATTGGCCGAGCACAGCCTCAACATTCTAAAAGGGTTCAACCCGGTCAAGCAGACTCTTCGGCGATTCTCTGAACCTAAGAGACAAGCTATGGGAGAGGAACTTGCCAAGTTATTGGAGGCCAGATTCATCAGAGAAATAAAACACTCGGACTGGCTAGCAAACCTGGTGATGGTACCAAAGAAGGACAAATCCTGGTGCCTGTGTGTCGATTTCAAGGACCTCAATAAGGCTTGCCCGAAGGATCCCTTCCCCCTCCCCCGCATCGATCAAATTATCGATGCTACCGCAGGACACGACTCATTGTGCTTCCTCGACGCGTACTCCGGCTACCACCAAATTAAGATGGCGGATTCCGACCAAGCCGCAACGGCATTTATCACGCCATACGGCCCCTTCTGTTTCAACACAATGCCTTTTGGGCTTAAAAACGCTGGTGCAACGTATCAACGCATGATTCAGACATGCCTAGAAAAGCAGATCGGCAAAATAGTGGAGGCATACGTAGACAATGTGGTCATTAAAACCAGACACGTCGACTCTTTAATAAACGACTTGAGGCTCACGTTCGACAATGTCCGAACATATGACATCAAGCTCAACCCGGAAAAATGCGTCTTCGGCGTACCCGCCGGAAAGCTCCTGGGTTTTATCGTCTCCAGTAGAGGAACCGAAGCAAATCCAGCTAAAATCCGAGCCCTGTCAGAGTTGGCCATCCCAACTGACCTGAAGAAAATCCAGAAATTAACTGGATGCGTGGCGGCCCTAAGCCGCTTTATCTCCCGCTTAGGAGAAAAAGCATTGCTGCTTTATCGCCTCCTTCGGCGCACCAAACGCTTCGAGTGGACGGACGCGGCCACAGCCGGACTGGAAGACATAAAGGCCATCCTGGCCACCAACTCAATCCTGACCGTGCCAGGCATCGGTGAACCAATGCTGCTATATATAGCGGCAACTCATCAAGTTGTAAGAGCAGTGCTCGTCGTCGAACGAGAAACGGACGGACACCAACTTCCCCTTCAAAAGCCGGTATATTATGTATCCACTATCCTCACTCCATGCAAATCACGGTACCCGCATTATCAAAAGATAGCATATGCGGTATTCATGGCATCCCGGAAGCTACGACACTACTTTCAAGAGTGTTCAATTATAGTGGCCTCGGAAGTGCCACTGAATGATATAATAAACAATCGCGACGCCATGGGCCGGATTGCCAAATGGGCCATTGAGCTCCTCCCGTTCGACATAACATATAAACCTCGGCGAGCCATCAAGTCGCAGGTATTGGCCGATTTTGTTGCCGAATGGACAAAAGCCGAACTCCCTAAAGAGTACGACGCATACTCCAATTGGATCATGCACTTGGAGCTGGCTGGTCTGGGGGCTGGCGTCGTTCTGACATCACCTACCGGAGATACACCAATACATACTCCAAATACTATACACAGACTCCAACAATGCAGCCGGATACGAGGCCCTGTTACATGGTCTCCGGATGGCAGTTTCCATGGGCATTCGATGCCTGGAGGTGCATGGGGACTCAAACCTCGCAATATCCCAAATAAATGGAGACTTCGACGCCAAAGATCTGAAAATGGAGGCTTATTGCAACGCCGTCCTCATGATGTCAGCTCGATTCGAGGGGCTCGAATTCCACCATGTGGCTCATGAAAACAATCAAGCGGCGGATATCCTCGCCCGTATCAGTGCTAAGCGCGATACGGTCCCACCTAACATCTTCTTGGAAAGACTGTTTAAGCCATCCGTGGTGTGGGAAGGGGACACCGGCAATAATAGTCCGGACCCGGCTACAACGCCAGATACCGAACACTCCGACATAATCGGAGGCTCCGCAACCAAAATAACACCTTTAGCCCACGTAATAATGGTCGTCATCACCCCATGGACTGAACCATTCCTGGCCTACCTAACTAGGCAGGAACTTCCCGAAGACCAAAACGAGGCTCGTTGCATTGTGCGGCGATCTAAAGCCTACAAGGTCCACGAGGGAGAGCTTTATAAGAAAAGCGCTACCGGAGTCCTTCAAAGGTGCATCTCCGAAGAAGAAGGGCAGAAGCTTCTGGCAGAAATACACGTCGGACTTGACGACCACCATGCCGCAGCCCGGGCCCTCGTAAGTAAGGCCTTCCGTATAGGATTTTATTGCCGACGGCCCGGGCGGATGCACAGGACTTGGTCCAACGCTGCGTCGGTTCCCAGCCTTTTGCAAACCAAAGCCATATGCCGCCCGTCGCCCTACAAACAATCCCCATTACCTGGCCTTTTGTGGTCTGGGGGCTCGACATGGTTGGACCCCTTAAAGGGGGAACCCATAAGAAAAAGTACTTAATGGTCATGGTGGATAAATTCACCAAATGGACAGAAGCCAAACCTGTTAAAACGGCCGAATCCGGACCGGTGATAGACTTCATATCCGGGGTTGTACACCGTTATGGCGTCCCCCACAGCACCATCACTGACAACGGCACAAACTTCACCGCCGACGAGGTAAAACTATGGTACAACAACATGGGCATCAAGCTCGATTATGCTTCTGTCTATCACCCACAAACTAACGGTCAAGTCGAGCGAGCAAATGGTCTTATCATGAGCGGCATCAAACCCAGATTAGTGCGATCCTTAAAGGAATTTAACATGCACTGGGTAGAGGAGCTCGACTCCGTACTCTGGGGGCTGCGGACCATGCCAATCGCACTACCGGATACAGACCGTTCTTTATGGTGTACGGCGCAGAGGTGGTTCTGCCCTACAACATAATTCATGACTCACCTCGAGTGTGCATTAATGAAGAAAGAGAGGCTGAGCTCGATCGGCGGGACAGTTTGGATGCCCTCAGGGAGGAGCGCGACGTGGCAAAAGCCTGTTCCACATTCTATCAGTAGTAGGCTCGAAGATACCAAAGCAGAGAAGTACGGGCCAAAACTTATAACGTTGGTGAGTTAGTTCTATGCCTGCCGGAGAAGAAAAAGAAGCTCAAGCCCAAATGGGAAGGTCCCTTCATTATCGACCAAGTTCTGACCGGCGGAGCATACCGTCTGCGAGATGCATCGGACAATCGGCTTGAGCCAAACCCATGGAACGCTGCCAGGCTCCGAAGATTCTACGCCTAGTGCCGGACTCTATGTTCGTCTCCTTACCCCTATCAATTTTTTGCATATGCGTTATCTGTCTCCTCTCTCTTTTTTCTTCTTTCTCCTCACGGCCTTAAAAGGCCAATTTGTGTCTTGTCTACACAATCTTGACGCGCTAACGCGCTCATCATACCTGTGGGCTTCTTACACAGAAGCTTAATTATTCTTCTGGGCTTCAGGCCTCGCACATGTGTTATTCTTCTGCATTCACCTTTTTTCGCCATTATATGCATCGATATGACTTAAGTTTCGGCCAAGCTGGGTTGCCTGGCTCTTGTATTTATGCCCTACGTTCCCGTTAATTCGGCTAGGGAATAAGGGGAGCACCTCTGCGATTGTTACTGCCAGGTCAGCTGGATGTGTACCTCAGACTGGGTGAAGCCAAAAGCTAGCGTTCTTAAGGGAATATTCGGTCGGCAAACAAAAGATGACTTTTATCTATTTTTTCCACTTGCCCCCAGATGTTTTTTGCCTGCCTCTCTTCTCGCAGTTCAGACATGCACATTAGGGCATGCGTACCCAGTGAAAGGAACCCTTAAAGGAACTATTCTCCCTGGAAGATGTTTCTTACTATCCATGTAATATAACATAACTAGTTGGGTACTTGTCTGTTCAAGCACTTATGACCCCTACGCCTGGTCTCCACGCATACCCTGGTTTTTACATAACTGAGCGGGTATTCGGATACACTTTGGACTATCGGGTCCCGAGGTCGAAGCGAAAAGGTCCGCCATGACAAATGATTTACAATCCGGCTAGAGACATTCTACATGTCATTTAAATTACACAGTCACTTAGACTGATTAAATTCTTCTTCTATACCATCCAATAGGTTGTCTAGCCTACAATCCTGTTGGGAATACTTTGCGGCTAATTCTACTTGGTTATACATCAAACTGATGGGGATCTCTTTCCCATCGGGCCCCACAGGTCTGACCTCGGCCATGTGGTTTGGGTCAGCCTTGGTATACCGTGTCTTCACCATGGCCCAGGCTTCCCCAGCACCTTGACGGCAGGCCGATATCTTCCATAATCGGAAGCGCCACCGCGCTCCCTTAAGCTTCTCCGCAAGCTCTCCAATGCCTCTGGACAGGGAGACGGACGGCCACAAGGCCTGGGCAATACCTTGCATCACCTGCCAAACTTCTTCATGCAGTTGTGAGAGCTCTGGTAGAAGATCACCCCCAGACCCGGGCATCTCCTCCGTGGGACGACCCGTCAGCATACCTGTAGGCATAACTCTGTTAGCCAGCTTCTTCGCCGAACTCTTTCAAAAGTTCGTTCAAGCACTTACTAAAAATGTCGTGTCGAACCCGCTTGTTCTCCTTCACGAAGTTCGCAAGCTGGGCTCGAACATCCTTCAGTTCCACGCTCAGCTGAGTATTGGCGTCTTGGAGATCGTTTTTCTCCCGCCTAACTTGCGTAAGCACACGCTCGCCAGCCTTTAGCTGTCGCATAGCTTGTTGCTCATCCGGACTCACTCCGGAGTCATCTGCAATATTTATTGTTAGATTAGCATGTATGCCGCATACCATATGGTACCTATCATTCTTTGAAACAGGTGTTACTGGAGGGGGCCTTCTCGGACTCCTTCAATGCGGCAACTGCGGCCCGCAGTTGCGCCTTGCACTCTTCCAGCTCTTGAGACAATTGGGTATTCTTCTCTGTAAGAACCTGCACCAATAATGATCCTTAAATCAGTTGTGCCAACTGTTTCAAGTCTTAGGGCTACCGATATATATATATATATATATATATATATATATATATATATATATATATATATATATATATAATCATCAAATTTTCTTACCCGTATATCCTTTACATACTGGCACGTGGCTATGGCAAGACCATTTTGAGCGGCACAGATGTACGCGTCTCCCGAGTTGAAGGCATCAAATGCCTCTTGGGAGAAACAAGCGTCACAGATTACGGCCCGGCGACGCCTATGATTCATGGCGCTCTCCACTTTGGAATTTGTAGTGGATATTTTATCCACATCCTCTATAGGAGGAACATCCGACGCGTGCCCTGCCTCCGTGTCCGGCCCTGGAGCCCAGCTAGTGGAGGCGTGATCGGCAACTTCTTCGGATATAGTTCGGCGAGCGTTTTTCCTTCTAGGAAACATGGGTGTTATTATGTTTTTAAAGACGATAACCACAGAGCAAGATTTTGTATCATACCTCTGCGACGACGTCTCAGTCCGGATCGCCTTCCTTTTCAGCCTGCCCGGCTTCCGCACCCCTCGTAGGCGACTCGCTACGGGCTCGGCATGGTGTCCCGAGGGCCTTCCCTATAAAACACCGTACGGATACGGTAGGTGAAGTGTGTAAAAAAGGGATACTTCTCAAAGGTTGAGACTCTAGTCTCACTTACCTGCGAGGCAGGGAGTAGCCCAGGATAGTCAGCTATGATAGCCACCATGGCCTCATCGCAGCTTAATTGATCTCCCTGTCAATACCCTGTCAATCAGCTACACAAATATGTCCGGATCCTCTTTAAGGCCGGGGTTGAGGAACCGTTCAGGATCCTCTGGTTGTGGAGGTGGGCTATTGATCTCCCTCACAGCCTTATGTAGCTCATGCGATGAACTGGCAAGCTAAATATTTATTGCAAAAGTGCGGAAAGGATGGGTATAAAAAGTGGCAGCTTACCTAGCTCGGAGAATTGTACATGGAGAATCCATCCTGTGGCTTGATGCGGAGGAACTCCTCTTCCTGTCCCTTGTACAAACCGGACATAATTTTTGCTAGAGCGGCAACTGAGTCCGGCCCCTTACGACCGCAGCGGGTGGCATCATCTTCCCTGTTGAAGTGCCACATGGGGTGGCCTCGATACTGAAGTGGCTGCACCCCCCGCATAATGCATATTGACATAACCTCGGTTATGGTCAGTCCTGATTGAGCCAACACGTTTATCTGGCCCAACAGGTAAGAAATGTCTCTGCCATCTTCCTCTTGAGGGCTCCGTGGTCGCCAACTTAGGCGTTTCTTCAAAAGGGCATACCTAGTGCATCGGGTCCAATAAAAATCTTTTGTGACAATACTGGTGCGATTGCCTTGGCAAAAGAATCCAGATTTCACAAAAGGACCAAACACATCAAGAGACGCTTCAACTCCATCTGGGATCTAGTCCAGGTGGGAGACATAGAGATTTGCAAGATACATACGGATCTGAATGTTGCAGACCCGTTGACTAAGCCTCTTCCACGGGCAAAACATGATCAGCACCAAGACTCCATGGGTGTTAGGATCATTACAGTGTAATCTAGATTATTGACTCTAGTGCAAGTGGGAGACTGAAGGAAATATGCCCTAGAGGCAATAATAAAGTTATTATTTATTTCCTTATATCATGATAAAGGTTTATTATTCATGCTAGAATTGTATTAACCGGAAACATAAATACATGTGTGAATACATAGACAAACAGAGTGTCACTAGTATGCCTCTACTAGACTAGCTCGTTAATCAAAGATGGTTATGTTTCCTAACCATGAACAAAGAGTTGTTATTTGATTAACGAGGTCACATCATTAGTTGAATGATCTGATTGACATGACCCATTATATTAGCTTAGCACCCGATCGTTTAGTATGTTGCTATTGCTTTATCCATGACTTATACATGTTCCTATGACTATGAGATTATGCAACTCCCGTTTGCCGGAGGAACACTTTGGGTACTACCAAACGTCACAACGTAACTGGGTGATTATAAAGGAGTATTACAGGTGTCTCCAATGGTAGATGTTGGGTTGGCGTATTTCGAGATTAGGATTTGTCACTCCGATCGTCGGAGAGGTATCTCTGGGCCCTCTCGGTAATGCACATCACTTAAGCCTTGCAAGCATTGCAACTAATGAATTAGTTGCGGGATGATGTATTACGGAACGAGTAAAGAGACTTGCCGGTAACGAGATTGAACTAAGTATTGGATACTGACGATCGAATCTCGGGCAAGTAACATACCGATGACAAAGGGAACAACGTATGTTGTTATGCGGTCTGACCGATAAAGATCTTCGTAGAATATGTAGGAGCCAATATGGGCATCCAGGTCCCGCTATTGGTTATTGACCGGACACGTGTCTCGGTCATGTCTACATTGTTCTCGAACCGTAGGGTCCGCACGCTTAACGTTACGATGATAGTTATTATGAGTTTATGCATTTTGATGTACCGAAGGTTGTTCGGAGTCCCGGATGTGATCACGGACATGACGAGGAGTCTCGAAATGGTCGATACGTAAAGATTGATATATTGGAAGCCTATGTTTGGACATCAAATGTGTTCCGGATGAAATAGTGATTTTACCGGAATACCGGGAGGGTTACCGGAACCCCCCGGGAGCCAAATGGGCCAACATGGGCCTTGGTGGAAAGGTGAAAGGGCTGCCTTCATGGGCTGCGCACCTCCCCCTTCCCCTAGTCCTATTAGGACTAGGAGAGGTGGCCGGCCCCCTCTCTCTCTCTCCCCCTTTGAGGAATCCTATTCCAACTAGGATTGGGGGGGGGGGGGAATCCTACTCCCGGAGGGAGTAGGACTCTCCTGGCGCGCTACCCTTGGCCGGCCAGCCCCTCCCCCTTGGATCCTTTATATACGGAGGCAGGGGGCACCTCATAGACACACAATTGATCATTGAGATCTTTCCTTAGCCGTGTGCGGTGCCCCCTGCCACCAAATTCCACCTCGGTCATATTGTCGCAGTGCTTAGGCGAAGCCCTGCCTCAGTAGTACATCAAGATCGTCACCATGCCGTCGTGCTGACGGAACTCTTCCCCGAAGCTTTGCTGGATCGGAGCCCGGGGATCGTCATCGAGCTGAACGTGTGCCAAGAACTCGGAGGTGCCGGAGTAACGGTGCTTGGATCGGTCGAATCGTGAAGACGTACGACTACATCAACCGCGTTTATATAACGCTTCCGCTTTCGGTCTACAAGGGTACGTAGACAACACTCTCCCCTCTCGTTGCTATGCATCACCATGATCTTGCGTGTGCGTAGGAAAATTTTGAAATTACTATGTTCCCCAACAGTGGCATCCGAGCCTAGGTTTTTATGGTTTGATGTTATTTGCACGAGTAGAACACAAGTGAGTTGTGGACGATACAAGTCATACTGCCTACCAGCATGTCATACTTTGGTTCAGCGGTATTGTTGGACGAGACGATCCGGACCAACCTTACGCGTACTCTTACGCGAGACCGGTTCCCTCGACGTGCTTTGCACATAGATGGCTTGCGGAAGACTGTCTCTCCAACTTTAGTTGAACCGAGTGTGGCTACGCCCGGTCCTTGAGAAGGTTAAAACGGAGTCTATTTGACGAACTATCGTTGTGGTTTTGATGCGTAGGTAAGATGAGTTCTTGCTTAAGCCCGTAGCAGCCACGTAAAACTTGCAACAACAAAGTAGAGGACGTCTAACTTGTTTTTGCAGGGCATGTTGTGATGTGATATGGTCAAGACATGATGCTAAATTTTATTGTATGAGATGATCATGTTTTGTAACCGAGTTATCGGCAACTGGCAGGAGCCATATGGTTGTCGCTTTATTGTATGCAATGCAATCGCGATGTAATGCTTTACTTTATTACTAAGCGGTAGTGATAGTCGTGGAAGCATAAGATTGGCGAGACGACAACGATGCTACGATGGAGATCAAGGTGTCACACCGGTGACGATGGTGATCATGACGGTGCTTCGGAGATGGAGATCACAAGCACAAGATGATGATGACCATATCATATCACTTATATTGATTGCATGTGATGTTTATCTTTTTATGCATCTTATCTTGCTTTGATTGACGGTAGCATTATAAGATGATCTCTCACTAAATTATCAAGAAGTGTTCTCCCTGAGTATGCACCGTTGCAAAAGTTCTTCGTGCTGAGACACCACGTGATGATCGGGTGTGATAGGCTCTACGTTCAAATACAACGGGTGCAAAACAGTTGCACACGCGGAATACTCAGGTTATACTTGACGAGCTATGCATATAAGATATGACCTCGGAACACAGAGACCGAAAGGTCGAGCGTGAATCATATAGTAGATATGATCAACATAACGATGTTCACCATTGAAAACTACTCCATATCACGTGATGATCGGTTATGGTTTAGTTGATTTGGATCACGTGATCACTTAGAGGATTAGAGGGATGTCTATCTAAGTGGGAGTTCTTAATTAATTTGATTAACTGAACATAAACTTATCATGAACTTAGTACCTGATAGTATCTTGCTTGTTTATGTTGATTGTAGATAGATGGCTCGTGCTGTTGTTTCGTTAAATTTTAATGCGTTCCTTGAGAAAGCAAAGTTGAAAGATGATGGTAGCAATTACATGGACTGGGTCCGTAACTTGAGGATTATCCTCATTGCTGCACAGAAGAATTATGTCCTGGAAGCACCGCTAGGTGCCAGGCCTGCTGCTAGAGCAACACCAGAAGTTATGAACGTCTGGCATAGCAAAGCTGATGACTACTCGATAGTTCAGTGTGCCATGCTTTACGGCTTAGAACCGGGACTTCAACGACGTTTTGAACGTCATGGAGCATATGAGATGTTCCAGGAGTTGAAGTTAATATTTCAAGCAAATGCCCGGATTGAGAGATATGAAGTCTCCAATAAGTTCTATAGCTGCAAGATGGAGGAGAACAGTTCTATCAGTGAGCATATACTCAAAATGTCTGGGTATAATAATCACTTGATTCAATTGGGAGTTACTCTTCCAGATGATTGCGTCATTGACAGAATTCTCCAATCACTGCCACCAAGCTACAAGAGCTTCGTGATGAACTATAATATGCAAGGGATGAACAAGACTATTCCCGAGCTCTTCGCAATGCTAAAAGCTGCGGAGGTAGAAATCAAGAAGGAGCATCAAGTGTTGATGGTTAACAAAACCACTAGTTTCAAGAAAAAGGGCAAAGGGAATAAAAAGGGGAACTTCAAGAAGAACGGCAAGCGAGTTGCTGCTCAAGAGAAGAAACCCAAGTCTGGACCTAAGCCTGAAACTGAGTGCTTCTACTGCAAGTAGACTGGTCACTGGAAGCGGAACTGCCCCAAGTATTTGGCGGATAAGAAGGATGGCAAGGTGAACAAAGGTATATGTGATATACATGTTATTGATGTGTACCTTACTAATGCTCGCAGTAGCACCTGGGTATTTGATACTGGTTCTATTGCTAATATTTGCAACTCGAAACAGGGACTACAGAATAAGCGGACACTAGCAAAGGACGAGGTGACGATGCGCGTGGGAAACGGTTCCAAAGTCGATGTGATCGCGGTCGGCACGCTACCTCTACATCTACCTTCGGGATTAATATTAGACCTAAATAATTGTTATTTGGTGCCAGCGTTGAGCATGAACATTATATCTGGATCTTGTTTAATGCGAGACGATTATTCATTTAAATCAGAGAATAATGGTTGTTCTATTTATATGAGTAATATCTTTTATGGTCATGCGCCTTTGAAGAGTGGTCTATTTTTGATGAATCTCGATAGTAGTGATACACATATTCATAATGTTGAAGCCAAAAGATGCAGAGTTGATAATGAAAGTGCAACTTATTTGTGGCACTGTCGTTTAGGTCATATCGGTGTAAAGCGCATGAAGAAACTCCATACTGATGGACTTTTGGAACCACTTGATTATAAATCACTTGGTACTTGCGAACCGTGCCTCATGGGCAAGATGACTAAAACACCGTTCTCCGGTACTATGGAGAGAGCAACAGATTTGTTGGAAATCATACATACCGATGTATGTGGACCGATGAATATTGAGGCTCGTGGCGGATATTGTTATTTTCTCATGTTCACAGATGACTTAAGCAGATATGGGTATATCTACTTAATGAAACACAAGTCTGAAACATTTGAAAAGTTCAAAGAATATCAGAGTGAAGTTGAAAATCATCGTAACAAGAAAATAAAGTTTCTACGATCTGATCGTGGAGGAGAATATTTGAGTTACGAGTTTGGTGTACATTTGAAAAATTGTGGAATAGTTTCGCAACTCACGCCACCCGGAACACCACAGCATAATGGTGTGTCCGAACGTCGTAATCGTACTTTACTAGATATGGTGCGATCTATGATGTCTCTTACTGATTTACCGCTATCGTTTTGGGGATACGCTCTAGAGACGGCCGCATTCACGTTAAATAGGGCACCATCTAAATCCGTTGAGACGACGCCTTATGAACTATGGTTTGGCAAGAAACCAAAGTTGTCGTTTCTTAAAGTTTGGGGCTGCGATGCTTATGTGAAAAAGCTTCAACCTGATAAGCTCGAACCCAAATCGGAGAAATGTGTCTTCATAGGATATCCAAAGGAAACTGTTGGATACACCTTCTATCACAGATCCGAAGGCAAGACTTTTGTTGCTAAGTTCGGAAACTTTCTAGAGAAGGAGTTTCTTTCGAAAGAAGTGAGTGGGAGGAAAGTAGAACTTGACGAGGTAACTGTACCTACTCCTTTATTGAGAAGTAGTACATCACAAAAAACTGTTTCTGCGACACCTACACCAATAAGTGAGGAAGCTAATGATGATGATCATGAAACTTTAGATCAAGATACTACTGAACCTCGTAGATCAACCAGAGTGAGATCCGCACCAGAGTGGTACAGTAATCCTGTTCTGGAGGTCATGATATTAGATCATGATGAACCTACGAACTATGAAGAAGCGATGGTGAGCCCAGATTCCGCAAAGTGGCTTGAAGCCATGAAATCTGAGATGGGATCCATGTATGAGAACAAAGTATGGACTTTGGTTGACTTGCCCGATGATCGGCAAGCAATTGAGAACAAATGGATCTTTAAGAAGAAGACTGACGCTGATGGTAATGTTACTGTCTACAAAGCTCGACTTGTCGCAAAAGGTTTTCGACAAGTTCAAGGGATTGACTACGATGAGACTTTCTCACCCGTAGCGATGCTTAAGTCTGTCCGAATCATGTTAGCAATTGCCGCATTTTATGATTATGAAATTTGGCAGATGGATGTCAAAACTGCATTCCTGAATGGATTTCTGGAAGAAGAGTTGTATATGATGCAACCGGAAGGTTTTGTCAATCCAAAGGGAGCTAACAAAGTGTGCAAGCTCCAGCGATCCATTTATGGACTGGTGCAAGCCTCTCGGAGTTGGAATAAACGCTTTGATAGTGTGATCAAAGCATTTGGTTTTATACAGACTTTCGGAGAAGCCTGTATTTACAAGAAAGTGAGTGGGAGCTCTGTAGCATTTCTAATATTATATGTGGATGACATATTACTGATTGGAAATGATATAGAATTTCTGGATAGCATAAAGGGATACTTGAATAAAAGTTTTTCAATGAAAGACCTCGGAGAAGCTGCTTACATATTAGGCATAAAGATCTATAGAGATAGATCAAGATGCTTAATTGGACTTTCACAAAGCACATACCTTGACAAGATTTTGAAGAAGTTCAAAATGGATCAAGCAAAGAAAGGGTTCTTGCCTGTGTTACAAGGTGTGAGATTGAGTAAGACTCAAAGCCCGACCACTGCAGAAGATAGAGAGAAAACGAAAGATGTTCCCTATGCTTCAGCCATAGGCTCTATCATGTATGCAATGCTGTGTACCAGACCTGATGTATGCCTTGCTATAAGTTTAGCAGGGAGGTACCAAAGTAATCCAGGAGTGGATCACTGGACAGCGATCAAGAACATCCTGAAATACCTGAAAAGGACTAAGGATATGTTTCTCATATATGGAGGTGACAAAGAGCTCACCGTAAGAGGTTACGTTGATGCAAGCTTTGACACCGATCCGGACGATTCTAAATCGCAAACCGGATACGTGTTTACATTAAACGGTGGAGCTGTCAGTTGGTGCAGTTCTAAACAAAGCGTCGTAGCGGGATCTACATGTGAAGCGGAGTACATAGCTGCTTCGGAAGCAGCAAATGAAGGATTCTGGATGAAGGAGTTCATATCCGATCTAGGTGCCATACCTAGTGCATCGGGTCCAATGAAAATCTTTTGTGACAATACTGGTGCAATTGCCGTGGCAAAGGAATCCAGATTTCACAAAAGGACCAAACACATCAAGAGACGCTTCAACTCCATCCGGGATCTAGTCCAGGTGGGAGACATAGAGATTTGCAAGATACATACGGATCTGAATGTTGCAGACCCGTTGACTAAGCCTCTTCCACGAGCAAAACATGATCAGCACCAAGACTCCATGGGTGTTAGGATCATTACAGTGTAATCTAGATTATTGACTCTAGTGCAAGTGGGAGACTGAAGGAAATATGCCCTAGAGGCAATAATAAAGTTATTATTTATTTCCTTATATCATGATAAAGGTTTATTATTCATGCTAGAATTGTATTAACCGGAAACATAAATACATGTGTGAATACATAGACAAACAGAGTGTCACTAGTATGCCTCTACTAGACTAGCTCGTTAATCAAAGATGGTTATGTTTCCTAACCATGAACAAAGAGTTGTTATTTGATTAACGAGGTCACATCATTAGTTGAATGATCTGATTGACATGACCCATTATATTAGCTTAGCACCCAATCGTTTAGTATGTTGCTATTGCTTTATCCATGACTTATACATGTTCCTATGACTATGAGATTATGCAACTCCCGTTTGCCGGAGGAACACTTTGGGTACTACCAAACGTCACAACGTAACTGGGTGATTATAAAGGAGTATTACAGGTGTCTCCAATGGTAGATGTTGGGTTGGCGTATTTCGAGATTAGGATTTGTCACTCCGATCGTCGGAGAGGTATCTCTGGGCCCTCTCGGTAATGCACATCACTTAAGCCTTGCAAGCATTGCAACTAATGAATTAGTTGCGGGATGATGTATTACGGAATGAGTAAAGAGACTTGCCGGTAACGAGATTGAACTAAGTATTGGATACTGACGATCGAATCTCGGGCAAGTAACATACCGATGACAAAGGGAACAACGTATGTTGTTATGCGGTCTGACCGATAAAGATCTTCGTAGAAAATGTAGGAGCCAATATGGGCATCCAGGTCCCGCTATTGTTTATTGACCGGAGACGTGTCTCGGTCATGTCTACATTGTTCTCGAACCGTAGGGTCCGCACGCTTAACGTTACGATGACAGTTATTATGAGTTTATGCATTTTGATGTACCGAAGGTTGTTCGGAGTCCCGGATGTGATCACGGACATGACGAGGAGTCTCGAAATGGTCGAGACGTAAAGATTGATATATTGGAAGCCTATGTTTGGACATCAAATGTGTTCCGGATGAAATAGTGATTTTACCGGAATACCGGGAGGGTTACCGGAACCCCCCGGGAGCCAAATGGGCGAACATGGGCCTTGGTGGAAAGGTGAAAGGGCTGCCCTCATGGGCTGTGTGCCTCCCCCTTCCCCTAGTCCTATTAGGACTAGGAGAGGTG
The DNA here is from genome assembly GCA_032464435.1 of Aegilops umbellulata. Lineage (NCBI taxonomy): Eukaryota > Viridiplantae > Streptophyta > Magnoliopsida > Poales > Poaceae > Aegilops > Aegilops umbellulata. The sequence continues at coordinate 181,705,054 of CP136057.1, read as the reverse complement.
GCCGGCCCCCTCTCTCTCTCCCCCTTTGAGGAATCCTATTCCAACTAGGATTGGGGGGGGGGGGAATCCTACTCCCGGAGGGAGTAGGACTCTCCTGGCGCGCCACCCTTGGCCGGCCAGCCCCTCCCCCTTGGATCCTTTATATACGGAGGCAGGGGCACCCCATAGACACACAATTGATCATTGAGATCTGTCCTTAGCCGTGTGCGGTGCCCCCTGCCACCAAATTCCACCTCGGTCATATTGTCGCAGTGCTTAGGCGAAGCCCTGCGTCAGTAGTACATCAAGATCGTCACCACGCCGTCGTGCTGACGGAACTCTTCCCCGAAGCTTTGCTGGATCGGAGCCCGGGGATCGTCATCGAGCTGAACGTGTGCCAAGAACTCGGAGGTGCCGGAGTAACGGTGCTTGGATCGGTTGAGTCGTGAAGACGTACGACTACATCAACCGCGTTGATATAACGCTTCCGCTTTCGGTCTACGAGGGTACGTAGACAACACTCTCCCCTCTCGTTGCTATGCATCACCATGATCTTGTGTGTGTGTAGGAAAATTTTGAAATTACTACGTTCCCCAACACAAGGCAGAATAGCTTCTTCGACAACGCGAAGTGAGCTTCTCAGCCCAGAAACAGCTCGCAAAGGGCCACATAAGCAGCAATGTGCAATACGGAGGCAGGGGTGAGATTATGCAACTGGAGGCCGTAAAACTCCAGGAGCCCTCGGTGGAACGGATGGATCGGAAATCCAAGTCCCCTTAATAAATAAGGAACAATGCATACCCGCTCCCCCTTGGAGGGGTTGGGACAGCTCTCCGCTTGCTCCCCGCCATTGTAGGTGGCGAGCCCGGCCCGAACGGGGACCATATACGCTGGAGGGAGAAATCCCTGGGTTTGTAGCTCCACTAATTGACTGTGCGAAACGGAACACTTCTTCCAATCTCCGGGCTTAGGGCTACGAGAGAAAGGTGAGGAGCTGCGCTGGCCGTCCATGTTGGAATGGATTTTTTCGGGCGCGCTCCGATGAATGCCCGCCAAGGGAGGATGTGTGATTTGGATCTGAGAATCCCCTTCTCTTTAAATAAGCAGTATGTTCACATAGAAGGGGTGGTAAATGTAAAAACACCCTGGCTTCTCGCATTCGTTCGACACGTGGAAGATGGCCATTATTGGACGTGGAAGCCAAGAAGTGCAACATTTATGAGGAGCCGGACACTATTTAAACAAGTATTCGGGATTTGGAGAAGAACCCGCCTTGCAATGCCGAAGACAATCTACGCGCCGGACTCATCGTCATTGAAGCCTGGTCCGGGGGCTACTAAGGGAGTCCTGGATTAGGGGGTATCCGGATGGCAGGACTATATCCTCTGGCCAGACTGTTGGACTATGAAGATACAAGATTAAAGACTTCGTCTCGTGTCCGGGTGGGACTCTCCTTGGCGTGGAAGGCAAGCTTGGCGATACGGATATGTAGATCTCCTCCCATTGTAACTGACTCGGTGTAACCATAGCCCCCTCTGGTGTCTATATAAACCGGAGGGTTTAGTTTGTAGGACAACAACAATCAGACCATAGGCTAGCTCCTAGGGTTTAGCCTCTACGATCTCGTGGTAGATCAACTCTTGTACTACTCATATCATCAAGATCAATGAAGCAGGAAGTAGGGTATTACCTCCATCGAGAGGGCCCGAACCTGGGTAAACATCGTGTCCCCTACCTCCTGTTACCATCCGCCTTAGACGCACAGCTCGGGACCCCCTACCCGAGATCCGCCAGTTTTGACACCGACATAGTGATACCTGATAAATCAGATAGATCAACAGCCAGATAAAACACAGGCCCAACTGTACCACACTCTACCCCTACTCCACTGGCCAAACCCCTATTAGAACTGTTGAGAGCCCAGCGTCAGGTACTTACTATGATATCAATTCAAAATTTGAACTCCTTTCTGTATGTGCCTTACCTTCTCTCTTGTATGAAAACTAATTTCAGATGAAGCTCCTTGCTCAAAGGATCATAGGATCTCACAACAATACTAGGATCTGCATTGCTCTTGTCAGTACCTCTTGCCCTTTGTCAGCATACTTACACTCATCATTGTTTGATTCTGTAGCATCACTGTAAATGTTCGCTTCTTTATCCTCCTTTTGATTGAAATTATAAGATCTATATTTACTCTTAGATAAATGTAGAATTAATACAATGGTTATGAAGTTTTGGATTGCTCATGTATGTACCTGTTGTCATGTACTCCCTCTGTATTGAATTAATTGTTGATCAATTGGATGTATTTAGAACTTAATAGTGCTAGATACATCCATTTGAGCGAGAAGTAATAATGGACGGTGGTGGTATTACTGTAGTTGCATCACGAGATAGTTGATTGTCTAGCATTACTCTGCATCTTATCTGCCCTGCCCTCCACTTTCTCCAAATTATCATATCTACATTTACTCTTACCAAAATGTTGAATAAAGCCAATGCCACTACACACGTTGATGTCTGCATTCCTCTTGTCAGTGCCTTTTGCCTTGTAACCATGTACTTAATTAATTGCTATTTGATTATGTATCATCAGTCTGCACCTGAGCTTCATTATCCTCTGTTTCTTCCAATATTATTTGATCTATATTTACTCTTTGCAAATTGTAGAAAAATGGCAACGCTTATAAAGAATTTTCTTTGGGCAATTTATTGAATTTTCCTTCCATCAACATGGAGATGGGCTATGTCCAGCCCGTGTTAACATGTAATGTAAGTTCATCCTTCTCAAGCCTTCAAACTTTGTTCTAGTATAGAGTTGGATAGGCATCATTTCCTCCACTGTTGTTTACTTTGCTGTTTACATCTGATTGGATGTTTGCAACAACTACCAGTTTTAAATTGTAGTTGTAAAAACATGTTCCTTATGCAAAACAGATCCATTTATTTGCTTATATAATTGTGAAACCTATTACGTGTCTCCTTGTTTCTCTTTCAGAGTCGTATCTCTTATGCCAGGCATAACTTTTGGGAAGATAGTGAGCCAGATCATACTGAGGACAGCGAGATAACCCAAGGTCCTGTTTTGATGAAGATAGTGAGTTGAAGCTACTCACCAGCAGGTGTGAGACAACCTATGTGCAGTCGCTGCCTCAATCAGTTCGACTTCTTCAGTCTCAACTGAAAGCAGAAAGGCTTGCTTCAGCTCATCTCCAAATTGAAGTCAAAGATGCAAGGAAGATGTCAGAGGACTGCCTTGCGCACTATGGTGCCATACAGCTAGGGATGGAGCATCTATCATTGACACAACTGAGGTCTCATCAGCTTGTTCGGCTGCTTGCGGGCTCCACCCTGGCCAGGCCTAGTGCCTCCTGAAGTGCTCTCTGTTTTGTATATTCTATTGTCAGCGCGTTTATATGCACTCGTGGCGACCTTTGATGCCCAGTGTATGTAATCCACGGTCACGTTGCGCTTTATTATCACCGGTAGCAAACTTTGATTCCCAGTGGATGTAATATGTCATAATTTCTTTATTGTATAGTCTAGGTTTATTCTTTGGTCGGTATGTTGTAATTTAGGCCGCAAGATTTAGTGGATGTCAGTGTTGTCGGTCTTCAGGGTGGCCCGTTACTCATATGGTCCAAAACATGGGCCTATAATCATCTTGGGCCATTAGCAGGTCTAAACCTATAATAGTTTCCCGCCTTTAACAAGTCGAGTAAAGTTCTAGCCAGCTTGGCCAAAGAATACCATGGGCTTTTAAGAGGCTAAAACCTAGATTGGGCCAGCGTTGGGCCAAAAAATTCACGGTCCAATACAGGCCGAAACTGCCTAAGGCCCATTTTTGGCCCAAATAGGACGAGCAGTTAACAGGCCAAAATATATCTTGGGCCAGTTTGGCCCAATAAAATTATGGGCTTTAAGCAGGACGGTATCCACACGGGCCATAGGCCCAAAAGAGTCACGAGCCATTATCAGATGGGCTGTAAGCGGGCCTGATTCAACGCGGGCTGTAATTAGGCCCAACTGTTCCACGGGCCATTAACAGGCCGATAGGCCTGTTGGGCTGAAATTTATCCACGAAGACTACGGGCCGTTAAGAGGCCTAAAGTTACTTCGGACAAGAAATAGCCCAATTTCTGCATGGGTCGTTAAAGGGCATAAAGTTAAACCAGGCCGACAACATCCCAGATGCACCACGGGCCGCTAACAGGCCGAAACTATTATCGGGCCGAACTGGTTAACGGGCATTTAACAGGACGAAATACAAACCTGTCTTAGAATGGGCCCAAAAGATCAGTGGCCTGTTAACGGGCCTGATCCAATATGGACCGTAATTTGGCCCAAAACACGACAGGATGTGAACGTGCCTGATCTGCTATGGGCCTCAATTTGGCGCAAAACATGGCAGGATGTTAACGGGCCAGCCCACTAGTGTCTGAAAAAACATGGCGGGCCTTTAGTTGGGCTGGCCTTTTCATCGGAATGGGCCTCTGTTGGGCCGTGCCATGTGTTGACGTATCATAGGCGCCTCCTGTCCATTGAGTGGATGACATCTGTCCCAACAGTGAGCAAACCCGTGTTTCCTCCGGCCAATGAGAATTTTACACGTGGAAAATCCCCATTGGTCCGGGCTATTAACGGGTTATCGGGTCCAAAACCAGACCATATAGCTTAACAGCGACCCGTTACGGTCGATGGTCACCCTTGACGAAAGCACTTCTATGATGCAGGATTTATCGTCATGGAAGTGGACACTTCCGTGATGATAATTTTACTAATGTCATGGAACACTTCTACGACAGCACATGTATGACTATCTTGATTCTGTCGTAAAATTGTCATGTATGTACATGCATGACAGAAAATGTGACCTACTGTGACAAACACGTATCATCACGGAAGTGTATTTTTTTGTAGTGAGAAGAGTGAAATGATGGTTGCTTCATCCGTCCAACTTACTGCTGTAAAGGAGGGGGTTTTGTGATTTGACGGCTCATTGGGCATTACTGCGGTGCTTCGATCGGGGTAGTCTACCGTGCAGTTGGGCACTCTACTACGGAGTAATTTAGTGCATGGCTGGTGGACCCCGATGTTGGCTATCCCACACGTCGACGAAAGTGAGTAGCAAGGTTCCCAACAACCGTCGAGGAGGATCCACACGGTAGAGCGTGTCCACTGTTTTTCTAAAGAAAAAAATGATTACATCAAGCGTTTCCACTCTTACGACGGAGGAGTGCGAAACACGGCAACCACTTGAACATACATAGTGCTCCTACTACTAGGCATGTGCAGTGGTTCATACGTCAGTACTACATAATCTTCACTGGTACGCGTCGGTCCTAAACAAACTATTTTTAACCCCTTTCTGTGATGGCATTTGGAACCGTCGCCAAGTGAGTGTGGGCAATAGGGGGGTCCTTCCCACACGACCTAGAAACCGTCGGGGATATGCCCTCCTGGCACACACGCTCGGCAAAATGAGGTCGTGTGCGACCGGCGAGCGCTCAAATACAGAAATACATACAGTAGAGCAAAAAAAATACAATTATACGGCGAAATTGTTTCCGGTCGCAAGTACATCCCACACAGTCAGTCCCCGCTAAATGTTTTCGTTCGTATGTACATCCCACACAGTCACTCCAAGGAAAACGTTTCCGTTCACAGGTCCATCACACACAATTTTTCCTGTTAAATCGTTTGCGTTATTCAATGTATCACACACGGTCCATAGAAGAAACTGTATGGCAAAGGCTCTCCACCACACACACGTTTTATGTGGTAAACATTTGCGCAAGGTGGCCTAACGCAAACAGTTTTCAAGAGAAAGTCGTGTGTGACTGTTCATTGATCCAACATGGTTTATTCCTAGAAACTGTGTGCGTTGCCTGAGGTCATCACACACATTATTTTTTTAACAACCATTTGCAATAGCAAAACCCAATTAGCAGGATAATTATCCGATTATTCATAATCCATTTATTAATCTAATTGTCATTTCATATGAAGCACACAATATATTTCATTTCCATATTAAGGAAGCAGAATTTCATAATTGAAATACATCAGAGTACAACATCATATAGCTTCACCACTCAGCTACCCCATTACACAACTACACCAGCACCAAGTTCCACATGCAACATGTAGAACCTTTCGAAATTAGCATCATAGACGGTATATAGACAGATGCATCTCATCTGGAAAACTGCTGAAGCAGAAGGCAAATATCGAGCCTTCATTCATGTTGAAGGTCTTTGTAACTTTAGGCCAGTGTCTGTGGATGATTGACCATCCATCCTTCGTCCTCTTCAGGAACACTTCAATATTGAACTGTGGGTGTTGTATTAGAGACGGTTCAATATTGAACGGTTCTGTTAGAGAACGGGTCATGCAATTGCACAATAATGTGCTATTAGAGAACGTACCATGCACGTGCTAACCTTGATTGTAAACCTCAGCGCTTCCCATTGTTTCCCTGCAACACATATAAGGTAGTTAGTCATCAGGTTAAGTAAGGGTTCGCATGCTATCAGTAAAATATGTTGATGAAAAATAAGCACATTGCAAATTCATCAGATTAATTCAAGCCACACGGAAAACCCATTTACCCAAACCAAGCATGATTAAGAACTAGGAAATATAACACTTGTATATGTTTCTCATGTATTAAGTGCAGCCAAATTCGATTTATTCCTCACATGCACAACAATACAAAATTGTACCCACGACAATTGGACATCGCATTGCAGAATTGAACCAACAGTTAACTAAACACCACAACAAATGAACCAAACATTAACTGAGCACCACATTGCACAATATAACATACTCCTAATAGAAGGTCAGACAGTTAACCAAACAGTTAACTACAGCCAATTGTAGCAATTGTATTTGTTTCTCATGTATTTACTACAGCCAAATTCAATTTATTCCTCACATGGTATACAATAATAGAATGCACACACAACTATTGAACATCGCATTGCAGAATTGAACCAAACAGTTAACTAAACACCACAACACAAATGAACCAAACATTAACTGAACACCACATTGCACAATGTATAACCAAACCAAGCATGCTTGACAACTTGGATATATAGCAATTGTATTCGTTTCTCATGTATTTTGTAAAGATAAATTCAATTTATTTCTCACATGGAAGACAATACAAAATTGCAGCTTGAAGAATTGAACATCACATTTGCAGAGTTGAACCGAATAGTTAACTGAAGACGACAACTAATTAACAAAATAGTTAATAAGTGAGCACCACACTGCACGACATATAGAATATATACACTAGAGCAACAGATTGCATGGTAAAATTAGATAGCACAATTCACTAGAGTTTGTGAAGGAAAGGCAGGAGCAACACACGCAACGGGCAAACCGAGCATGCTTAACCGGCGTAGCTAGCAAATGGCAAGATGCTCCTCCAAGACCTGGGGGTCGGCATGAATGGCAGCCATCGCGACCTCATCCATGCGTGTGGCTGCCATTTGCTTCTCCGCTGCCAAATGCTCCTTGAGATCCTGGCTATACTGTGTGCACCATGGCTTAGGGCGGCGCTTATTTGGTGGAGGGGTCGGTGATTTGGGTGGAAGGTGTCGCGCTCGCGCCAGCGGTCGGGGCATGTGGGATGTGGAAGGAGGAGGAGGATGGGGGTCGGGTGTGGATTACCTGCCTGGATAGATGAGGTCGAGCAGCGTGAAGGAGGGTCGCCGGTGAGGAGGCGGTGGTGCTGCAAGCAAGGAGTGAAGGTTTCAACTTGGAAAGGAAGGCAGAAAGAGGGGAAATGTGGCTTTTGGTACGGGGAAGGAGGCGGGGAGGTAGATATTTCCGTGGAAGCCGAAAATTTGGAATCGCTTCAACTGAAAAACTGGTGCGCAAAGTGTTATCAGACACGGTCCCTTATTCAGAACTGTGTATGATATGTGGACATCACAAACGATTCAGATAGCTTAACCCGTGTGTGATGAGTTTGAATGTCAAAAGTTTTGGTTCGAATTTCCATGGTTACAGTGGTCATCCATGTCATTGCATAATTTGGGTACACAAAGGAGACTACAGCACACCCATACTTCTTAGTCGAGCAAGTTTAGCAATTAAACAGAGCTAGCTGACCTAAACATTACTCTAACAAATTAAAGACCGGTGCTCTTAATTGAAAAAACAAAGAGTACTACTACGGCTGGTGCTCGTCGATCTCCGACGCCGCCTCCATGTCCAGCTCGCGCCCGACGGTTTCCTGGGGAAGGGGCTCCATGGCATCCATCGCACCATACTCGGCAAGCATATCGCCATCCGCGTCTGCCATCTCTTTGGAAAACGCTGCCATGAGCTGGGCGTGGGCGGACGCGATCTGGGCTTGGACAGGCTCCGTCGTCGCAAGGTATGCGGCGGAGGAACAGAGGGCTGCTCGAACGCTCTCGGCGATTGCCAGCTCTTCGGCCGTGGGTTGCCGACCGTTGTCGGAGAAGCTTCATTCGATTTGTGCGGTGACCGCCAGAAGATGGGCGTGGGCGGCCTCGACATGGTCGTGGGCAACCTCCATCAGGGCTAAGGCCGCCGCTGCGAAACGGGCAGCTGCTATGCCACTCTCGCTAGTTGCTATCCCCGAGGCAGATGTTGCCGCCGCCACCTCAGAAGCAACAGGGGCCGTTTGGGCTGCCTTTGCCACCCAGTCACAGATTGCGGTCGCGCTCATGCACCTTATTAGCACGCCCATGGCAGCTGCAGCTGTGCTCTCGCCGGAGTGGGCCATCGAAGTTGCCCTCACAATGCGGGTCCACGTGCCGATCTTTCACCAGCGACGATTGAATAGTGAAATGATATTTGGGGAACGAGCTAGTGTGCTTGAGACGCCGGATGTGGACTATAGACAACACACCTTCTCGCGTAAGCCATAGGCGTACTATACACCGAAGGTGCTCCAGGATATTTTGTGTTGCATCTCACACGGTTGCTGATAATAAACTGTGTGCGATCTACTTGATTTTTCATCTTGATTTGAATTACATAATGGGGTCACAGCGGCAATGGACGGTGTTTGAATTGCTAGACCTTTTATCTGGAGTGAACATTCAACTATATGTGTGTCGTAAAAGAATTTGAATTATTCAGGGTTTGTTTGAACATTTTATACATTAAATTGGTTTTCTAGCCATTTCAGGTGCACAATTCAAAATTAAACTACATGCACATGCTCGAGTGCATATAAATTGGTTGAAAAATCAAATTTGTGTCCTTGGGTGCATGCTTAGGTCCCATGCAAGAAATGGGAAAGAATTTCAAACACCAGGGCACCGTTGATTGACGGCAAAACATTGAGATGCCTAGTTTTTAAATTCTAGTAAATCCAGAACTCTTCTGAAATTCATGAAACTTGGCATGCTATCATGGAGCGGCATCAACATGCGTGGTATATTTTTTGTCCCATTTGGGGCAGGTTTGGGTATATGCTTCTCACAACAAGCATGATGGTTTTTGGTACCTATGGGGACGAAACGATATCCATTGCCTCTTATTGCTTTGAATTTTTTTCTTGTGTCAACATAGAACAATAGGAGTGTTGTGTGAATTTTTGTGATTTTTCTGGGTTCGTTTGGACATTTTTATGCATTAACTGAGTTTTCAATGCATTTATGTGCATAATTCAAAATTAAACTGCATGCACATGCTCCGGTGCATATAAAGTGGTTGAAAAATCAAATCTGTGTCCTTGGGTGCATGCTTAGGTCCCATGCAAGAAATGGGAATGAATTTCAAACACCAGGGCAGCGTTGATTGCCGGCAAAACATTGAGATGCCTGGTTTTTAAATTCTAGTAAATCCAAAACTCGTCTGAAATTCATGAAACTTGGCATGCTATCATGGAGCGGCATCAACATGTCGTGGTAATTTTTTTGTCCCATTTGGGGCAGGATTGGGTATATGCTTCTCACAAACCGGAGCTTCTCACAACAAGCATGATGGTTTTTGCTAGGGAATGTCCCACCTTTGGGGACGAAGCAATATACATTGCCTCTTATTGCTTTCAATTTTTTCTCGTGTCAACATAGAACAACATGAGTGTTCTGTGAATTTTTGTGATTTTTCAGGGTTCGTTTGGACATTTTTATGCATTAACTGAGTTTTCAATACATTTATGTGCATAATTCAAATTTGTACTACATGCACATACTCTTGTGCATATAAATTGGTTGAAAAATCAAATATGTGTCCTTGGGTGCATGCTTAGGTCCCATGCAAGAAATGGGAATGAAATTCAAACACAAGGGCACCATTGATTGCCGGCAAAACATTGAGATGCCTGGTTTTTAAATTCTAGTAAATCCAAAACTCGTCTGAAATTCTTGAAACTTGGCATGCTATCATGGAGCAGCATCAACATGCCGTGGTATATTTTTTGTCCCATTTGGGGCAGGTTTGGGTATATGCTTCTCACAAACCGGAGCTTCTCACAACGAGCATGATGGTTTTCGGTAGGGAACGTCCCACCTTTGGGGACGAAACGATATCCATTGCCTCTTACTGCTTTCAATTTTTTTTTTCTCGTGCCAATATAGAACAACTGGAGTGTTGTGTGAATTTCTGTGATTTTTTGGGGTTTGTTTGGACATTTTTATGCATTAACTGAGTTTTCAATCCATTTATGTGCATAATTCAAATTGGAACTACATCCACATGCTCTAGTGCATATAAATTGGTTGAAAAATCAAATCTGTGTCCCATGCTTAGGTCCCATGCAAGAAATGGGAATGAATTTCAAACACCAGGGCAGCGTTGATTGCCGGCAAAACACTGAGATGCCTGGTTTTTAAATTCTAGTAAATCCAAAACTCGTCTGAAATTCATGAAACTTAGCATGCTATCATGGAATGGCACCCGACATGCTGTGGTATTTTCCGTGTCCATTTTGAGAGAAGGCGCACTCGAATAATGACAACCAACAAAGGCATTTTGAAAAAATAGATGCCACTTTAATATCTCAAAGATTTGTATAATTCAAACCGTGTGCGTCTGTTAACCATTCATGTTACGCCACGTCTCTTGGTTTTAATGGCTGTAGGAGGTGCCGTGCGGACAGCTGCTTGACCTTGACTGAATGGGAGCCGTGTGTGCGCCGTCCGGTGCGCAGGCTGACCAAGAGGCGTGCAAGCTGTCCTCGAATGCGCAGGCTCACCGGGAAGCGTGCGAGCTGTACGCTGCGCAAGCTCACTGGGAAGCGAGCCCTTTGACTTCCATGGCCGCCCGCCTTGCTCGTATCCTCTCCATTAATGGCGCCCAAGCCGTAGTTTAATTCGCTTTTTAAATATAAAACACTCATCGCAAATGTTTTAGTTAGAACACCCGTATGCAAACCGACAGCTTCCCTAGGAAGCCGAGAGAAAATGTGCCGAGCAGGATTTCTGCAGCTCTTGATCGCAAACGTTTTAGATAGAACTCCCGTATGCAAAGTGAGAGCAGCGCAGGATTTGTGCATCCCTTCAATGCAAACGGTTGTTTTGGATGACCCGTGAGCAACCACGTACAAACAATTTGGTAAGATTTGTCAATCCTTGTAACACTGCGATTTGTCAAAATATGAAGCTAAAAATCACTAGCAGTATCTAATTTTTGCAACTAAAATTGAGTAATTAAGCATAGATTTCATTCATAGATTAAGCAGTCGTTCTTAGTTTATACAAACAGTTCAACTCGACAGCTGAACCGACCAAACTTTACCCCAGTTGTTGCCAACCACGTACTGAAATAGCTAGTTCAACTATATATACTAGCTAATTTTAAGTATATTGTACAGTTCCTCCACATCTATAGTCAGATGAACTGAACAAAATAGCCCCTAAATACTACAACTACTGCGGAGGGGCTTTGTACTACTTCCGGTTGCCTCTCCTCTGTCGAGTGCGCTCAGTAAGAGGCGGAGGAGGAGGAGCCTACCGACTGAAGGAAATATGCCCTAGAGGCAATAATAAAGTTATTATTTATTTCCTTATATCATGATAAAGGTTTATTATTCATGCTAGAATTGTATTAACCGGAAACATAATACATGTGTGAATACATAGACAAACAGAGTGTCACTAGTATGCCTCTACTAGACTAGCTCGTTAATCAAAGATGGTTATGTTTCCTAACCATGAACAAAGAGTTGTTATTTGATTAACGAGGTCACATCATTAGTTGAATGATCTGATTGACATGACCCATTATATTAGCTTAGCACCCGATCGTTTAGTATGTTGCTATTGCTTTATCCATGACTTATACATGTTCCTATGACTATGAGATTATGCAACTCCCGTTTGCCGGAGGAACACTTTGGGTACTACCAAACGTCACAACGTAACTGGGTGATTATAAAGGAGTACTATAGGTGTCTCCAATGGTAGATGTTTGGGTTGGCGAATTTCGAGATTAGGATTTGTCACTCCGGTCGTCGGAGAGGTATCTCTGGGCCCTCTCGGTAATGCACATCACTTAAACCTTGCAAGCATTGCAACTAATGAGTTAGTTGCGGGATGGTGTATTACGGAACGAGTAAAGAGACTTGCCGGTAACGAGATTGAACTAAGTATTGGATACTGACGATCGAATCTCAGACAAGTAACATACCGATGACAAAGGGAACAACGTATGTTGTTATGCGGTCTGACCGATAAAGATCTTCGTAGAAAATGTAGGAGCCAATATGGGCATCCAGGTCCCGCTATTGGTTATTGACCGGAGACGTGTCTCGGTCATGTCTACATTGTTCTCGAACCGTAGGGTCCGCACGCTTAACGTTACGATGACAGTTATTATGAGTTTATGCATTTTGATGTACCGAAGGTTGTTCGGAGTCCCGGATGTGATCACGGACATGACGAGGAGTCTCGAAATGGTCGAGACGTAAAGATTGATATATTGGAAGCCTATGTTTGGACATCGGAAGTGTTCCAGATGAAATCAGGATTTTACCGAAATACCGGAAGGGTTACCAGAACCCCCCGGGAGCCAAATGGGCCATAGTGGGCCTTAGTGGAGACGAGAAAGGGGCTGCCCAAGGTGGCCGCGCGCCTCCCCCCCTTCCCCTAGTCCTATTAGGACTAGGAGAGGTGGCCGGCCCCCTCTCTCCCTCTCCCCCTTGAGGAGTCCTAGTCCAACTAGGATTGGGGGGGGGGGGATCCTACTCCCGGAGGGAGTAGGACTCTCCTGGCGCGCCAAGGGCTTGGCCGGCTAGCCCCTCCCCCTGGATCCTTTATATACGGAGGCAGGGGGCACCCCATAGACACACAATTGATCATTGAGATCTTTCCTTAGCCGTGTGCGGTGCCCCCTGCCACCAAATTCCACCTCGGTCATATTGTCGCAGTCCTTAGGCGAAGCCCTGCGTCAGTAGTACATCAAGATCGTCACCACGCCGTCGTGCTGATGGAACTCTTCCCCGACACTTTGCTGGATCGGAGCCCGGGGATCGTCATCGAGCTGAACGTGTGCCAAGAACTCGGAGGTGCCGGAGTAACGGTGCTTGGATCGGTCGGATCGTGAAGACGTACGACTACATCAACCGCGTTGATATAACGCTTCTGCTTTCGGTCTACGAGGGTGCGAAGACAACACTCTCCCATCTCGTTGCTATGCATCACCATGATCTTGCGTGTGCGTAGGAATTTTTTTGAAATTACTACGTTCCCCAACAGTGGTATCCGAGCCTAGGTTTTTATGGTTTGATGTTATTTGCACGAGTAGAACACAAGTGAGTTGTGGACGATACAAGTCATACTGCCTACCAGCATGTCATACTTTGGTTCAGCGGTATTGTTGGACGAGACGATCCGGACCAACCTTACGCGTACTCTTACGCGAGACCGGTTCCCTCGACGTGCTTTGCACATAGATGGCTTGCGGAAGACTGTCTCTCCAACTTTAGTTGAACCGAGTGTGGCTACGCCTGGTCCTTGAGAAGGTTATAACGGAGTCTATTTGACGAACTATCGTTGTGGTTTTGATGCGTAGGTAAGATGAGTTCTTGCTTAAGCCCGTAGCAGCCACGTAAAACTTGCAACAACAAAGTAGAGGACGTCTAACTTGTTTTTGCAGGGCATGTTGTGATGTGATATGGTCAAGACATGATGCTAAATTTTATTGTATGAGATGATCATGTTTTGTAACCGAGTTATCGGCAACTGGCAGGAGCCATATGGTTGTCGCTTTATTGTATGCAATGCAATCGCGATGTAATGCTTTACTTTATTACTAAGCGGTAGTGATAGTCGTGGAAGCATAAGATTGGCGAGACGACAACGATGCTACGATGGAGATCAAGGTGTCGCGCCGGTGACGATGGTGATCATGACGGTGCTTCGAAGATGGAGATCACAAGCACAAGATGATGATGACCATATCATATCACTTATATTGATTGCATGTGATGTTTATCTATTTATGCATCTTATCTTGCTTTGATTGACGGTAGCATTATAAGATGATCTCTCACTAAATTATCAAGAAGTGTTCTCCCAAAGTATGCACCGTTGCAAAAGTTCTTCGTGCTGAGACACCACGTGATGATCGGGTGTGATAGGCTCTACGTTCAAATACAACGGGTGCAAAACAGTTGCACACGAGGAATACTCATGTTATACTTGATGAGCTATGCATATAAGATATGACCTCGGAACACCGAGACCGAAAGGTCGAGCGTGAATCATATAGTAGATATGATCAACATAACGATGTTCACCATTGAAAACTACTCCATATCACGTGATGATCGGTTATGGTTTAGTTGATTTGGATTACGTGATCACTTAGAGGATTAGAGGGATGTCTATCTAAGTGGGAATTCTTAATTAATTTGATTAACTGAACTTAAACTTATCATGAACTTAGTATCTGATAGTATCTTGCTTATTTATGTTGATTGTAGATAGATGGCTCGTGCTGTTGTTCCGTTAAATTTTAATGCGTTCCTTGAGAAAGCAAAGTTGAAAGATGATGGTAGCAATTACACGGACTGGGTCCGTAACTTGAGGATTATCCTCATTGCTGCACAGAAGAATTACGTCCTGGAAGCACCGCTAGGTGCCAGGCCTGCTGCTAGAGCAACACCAGAAGTTATGAACGTCTGGCAGAGCAAAGCTGATGACTACTCGATAGTTCAGTGTGACATGCTTTACGGCTTAGAAACGGGACTTCAACGATGTTTTGAACGTCATGGAGCATATGAGATGTTTCAGGAGTTGAAGTTAATATTTCAAGCAAATGCCCGGATTGAGAGATATGAAGTCTCCAATAAGTTCTATAGCTGCAAAATGGAGGAGAACAGTTCTGTCAGTGAGCATATACTCAAAATGTCTGGGTATAATAATCACTTGATTCAATTGGGAGTTACTCTTCCAGATGATTCCGTCATTGACAGAATTCTCCAATCACTGCCACCAAGCTACAAGAGCTTCGTGATGAACTATAATATGCAAGGGATGACCAAGACTATTCCCGAGCTCTTCGCAATGCTAAAAGCTGCGGAGGTAGAAATCAAGAAGGAGCATCAAGTGTTGATGGTTAACAAAACCACTAGTTTCAAGAAAAAGGGCAAAGGGAAGAAAAAGGGGAACTTCAAGAAGAACGGTAAGCGAGTTGCTGCTCAAGAGAAGAAACCCAAGTCTGGACCTAAGCCTGAAACTGAGTGCTTCTACTGCAAGCAGACTGGTCACTGGAAGCGGAACTGCCCCAAGTATTTGGCGGATAAGAAGGATGGCAAGGTGAACAAAGGTATATGTGATATACATGTTATTGATGTGTACCTTACTAATGTTCGCAGTAGCACCTGGGTATTTGATACTGGTTCTGTTGCAAATATTTGCAACTCAAAACAGGGACTACAGAATAAGCGGACACTAGCAAAGGACGAGGTGACGATGCGCGTGGGAAACGGTTCCAAAGTCGATGTGATCGCGGTCGGCACGCTACCTCTACATCTACCTTAGGGATTAATATTAGACCTAAATAATTGTTATTTGGTGCCAGCGTTGAGCATGAACATTATATCTGGATCTTGTTTAATGCGAGACGGTTATTCATTTAAATCAGAGAATAATGGTTGTTCTATTTATATGAGTAATATCTTTTATGGTCATGCACCTTTGAAGAGTGGTCTTTTCTTGATGAATCTCGATAGTAGTGATACACATATTCATAATGTTGAAACCAAAAGATGCAGAGTTGATAATGAAAGTGCAACTTATTTGTGGCACTGTCGTTTAGGTCATATCGGTGTAAAGCGCATGAAGAAACTCCATACTGATGGACTTTTGGAACCACTTGATTATGAATCACTTGGTACTTGCGAACCGTGCCTCATGGGCAAGATGACTAAAACACCGTTCTCCTGTACAATGGAGAGAGCAACAGATTTGTTGGAAATCATACATATCGATGTATGTGGACCGATGAATATTGAGGCTCGTGGCGGATATCGTTATTTTCTCACCTTCACAGATGACTTAAGCAAATATGGGTATATCTACTTAATGAAACACAAGTCTGAAACATTTGAAAAGTTCAAAGAATTTCAGAGTGAAGTTGAAAATCATCATAACAAGAAAATAAAGTTTCTACGATCTGATCGTGGAGGAGAATATTTGAGTTACGAGTTTGGTGTACATTTGAAAAATTGTGGAATAGTTTCGCAACTCACGCCACCCGGAACACCACAGCGTAATGGTGTGTCCGAACGTCGTAATTGTACTTTACTAGATATGGTGCGATCTATGATGTCTCTTACTGATTTACCGCTATCGTTTTGGGGATACGCTCTAGAGACGGCCGCATTCACGTTAAATAGGGCACCATCTAAATCCGTTGAGACGACGCCTTATGAACTATGGTTTGGCAAGAAACCAAAGTTGTCGTTTCTTAAAGTTTGGGGCTGCGATGCTTATGTGAAAAAGCTTCAACCTGATAAGCTCGAACCCAAATCAGAGAAATGTGTCTTCATAGGATATCCAAAGGAAACTGTTGGATACACCTTCTATCACAGATCCGAAGGCAAGACTTTTGTTGCTAAGTTCGGAAACTTTCTAGAGAAGGAGTTTCTTTCGAAAGAAGTGAGTGGGAGGAAAGTAGAACTTGACGAGGTAACTGTACCTACTCCTTTATTGAGAAGTAGTACATCACAGAAAACTGTTTCTGCGACACCTACACCAATAATTGAGGAAGCGAATGATGATGATCATGAAACTTTAGATCAAGATACTACTGAACCTCGTAGATCAACCAGAATGAGATCCGCACCAGAGTGGTATGGTAATCCTGTTCTGGAGGTCATGATATTAGATCATGATGAACCTACGAACTATGAAGAAGCGATGGTGAGCCCAGATTCCGCAAAGTGGCTTGAAGCCATGAAATCTTAGATGGGATCCATTTATGAGAACAAAGTATGGACTTTGGTTGACTTGCCTGAT
Organism: Aegilops umbellulata; assembly: GCA_032464435.1. Classification (NCBI taxonomy): domain Eukaryota; kingdom Viridiplantae; phylum Streptophyta; class Magnoliopsida; order Poales; family Poaceae; genus Aegilops; species Aegilops umbellulata. The sequence goes on along the minus strand of CP136057.1, from coordinate 181,687,613 downwards.
GATCGGCAAGCAATTGAGAACAAATGGATCTTTAAGAAGAAGACTGACGCTGATGGTAATGTTACTGTCTACAAAGCTTGACTTGTCGCGAAAGGTTTTCGACAAGTTCAAGGGATTGACTACGATGAGACTTTCTCACCCGTAGCGATGCTTAAGTCTGTCTAAATCATGTTAGCAATTGCCGCATTTTATGATTATGAAATTTGGCAAATGGATGTCAAAACTGCATTCCTGAATGGATTTCTGGAAGAAGAGTTGTATATGATGCAACCGGAAGGTTTTGTCGATCCAAAGGGAGCTAACAAAGTGTGCAAGCTCCAGCGATCCATTTATGGATTGGTGCAAGCCTCTCGGAGTTGGAATAAACGCTTTGATAGTGTGATCAGAGCATTTGGTTTTATACAGACTTTCGGAGAAGCCTTTATTTACAAGAAAGTGAGTGGGAGCTCTGTAGCATTTCTAATATTATATGTGGATGACATATTACTGATTGGAAATGATATAGAATTTCTGGATAGCATAAAGGGATACTTGAATAAAAGTTTTTCAATGAAAGACCTCGGAGAAGCTGCTTACATATTAGGCATAAAGATCTATAGAGATAGATCAAGACGCTTAATTAGACTTTCACAAAGCACATACCTTGACAAGATTTTGAAGAAGTTCAAAATGGATCAAGCAAAGAAAGGGTTCTTGCCTGTGTTACAAGGTGTAAGATTGAGTAAGACTCAAAGCCCGACCACTGCAGAAGATAGAGAGAAAATGAAAGATGTTCCCTATGCTTCAGCCATAGGCTCTATCATGTATGCAATGTTGTGTACCAGACCTGATGTGTGCCTTGCTATAAGTTTAGCAGGGAGGTACCAAAGTAATCCAGGAGTGGATCACTGGACAGCAGTCAAGAACATCCTGAAATACCTGAAAAGGACTAAGGATATGTTTCTCATATATGGAGGTGACAAAGAGCTCACCGTAAGAGGTTACGTTGATGCAAGCTTTGACACTGATCCGGACGATTCTAAATCGCAAACCGGATACGTGTTAACATTAAACGGTGGAGCTGTCAGTTGGTGCAGTTCTAAACAAAGCGTCGTAGCGGGATCTACATGTGAAGCGGAGTACATAGCTGCTTCGGAAGCAGCAAACGAAGGAGTCTGGATGAAGGAGTTCATATCCGATCTAGGTGTCATACCTAGTGCATTGGGTCCAATGAAAATCTTTTGTGACAATACTGGTGCAATTGCCTTGGCAAAAGAATCCAGATTTCACAAAAGGACCAAACACATCAAGAGACGCTTCAACTCCATCCGGGATCTAGTCCAGGTGGGAGACATAGAGATTTGCAAGATACATACGGATCTGAATGTTGCAGACCCGTTGACTAAGCCTCTTCCACGAGCAAAACATGATCAGCACCAAGACTCCATGGGTGTTAGGATCATTACAGTGTAATCTAGATTATTGACTCTAGTGCAAGTGGGAGACTGAAGGAAATATGCCCTAGAGGCAATAATAAAGTTATTATTTATTTCCTTATATCATGATAAAGGTTTATTATTCATGCTAGAATTGTATTAACCGGAAACATAATACATGTGTGAATACATAGACAAACAGAGTGTCACTAGTATGCCTCTACTAGACTAGCTCGTTAATCAAAGATGGTTATGTTTCCTAACCATGAACAAAGAGTTGTTATTTGATTAACGAGGTCACATCATTAGTTGAATGATCTGATTGACATGACCCATTATATTAGCTTAGCACCTGATCGTTTAGTATGTTGCTATTGCTTTATCCATGACTTATACATGTTCCTATGACTATGAGATTATGCAACTCCCGTTTGCCGGAGGAACACTTTGGGTACTACCAAACGTCACAACGTAACTGGGTGATTATAAAGGAGTATTACAGGTGTCTCCAATGGTAGATGTTGGGTTGGCGTATTTCGAGATTAGGATTTGTCACTCCGATCGTCGGAGAGGTATCTCTGGGCCCTCTCGGTAATGCACATCACTTAAGCCTTGCAAGCATTGCAACTAATGAGTTAGTTGCGGGATGGTGTATTACGGAACGAGTAAAGAGACTTGCTGGTAACGAGATTGAACTAAGTATTGGATACTGACGATCGAATCTCGGACAAGTAACATACCGATGACAAAGGGAACAACGTATGTTGTTATGCGGTCTGACCGATAAAGATCTTCGTAGAAAATGTAGGAGCCAATATGGGCATCCAGGTCCCGCTATTGTTTATTGACCGGAGACGTGTCTCGGTCATGTCTACATTGTTCTCGAACCGTAGGGTCCGCACGCTTAACGTTACGATGACAATTATTATGAGTTTATGCATTTTGATGTACCGAAGGTTGTTCGGAGTCCCGGATGTGATCACGGACATGACGAGGAGTCTCGAAATGGTCGAGACATAAAGATTGATATATTGGAAGCCTATGTTTGGACATCGGAAGTGTTCCAGGTGAAATCAGGATTTTACCGAAATACCGGAAGGGTTACCAGAACCCCCCGGGAGCCAAATGGGCCATAGTGGGCCTTAGTGGAGAGGAGAAAGGGGCTGCCCAAGGTGGCCGCGCGCCTCCCCCCTTCCCCTAGTCCTATTAGGACTAGGAGAGGTGGCCGGCCCCCTCTCTCCCTCTCCCCCTTGAGGAGTCCTAGTCCAACTAGGATTGGGGGGGGGGGGGAATCCTACTCCCGGAGGGAGTAGGACTCTCCTGGCGCGCCAAGGGCTTGGCCGGCCAGCCCCTCCCCCTGGATCCTTTATATACGGAGGCAGGGGCACCCCATAGACACACAAGTTGATCCTTGAGATCTTTCCTTAGCCGTGTGCGGTGCCCCCTGCCACCAAATTCCAACTCGGTCATATTGTCGCAGTACTTAGGCGAAGCCCTGCGTCAGTAGTACATCAAGATCGTCACCACGCCGTCGTGCTGACGGAACTCTTCCCCGACGCTTTGCTGGATCGGAGCCCAGGGATCGTCATCGAGCTGAACGTGTGCCAAGAACTCGGAGGTGCCGGAGTAACGGTGCTTGGATCGGTCGGATCGTGAAGACATACGACTACATCAACCGCGTTGATATAACGCTTCCGCTTTCAGTCTACGAGGGTACGTAGACAACACTCTCCCATCTCGTTGCTATGCATCACCATGATCTTCCGTGTGCGTAGGAATTTTTTTGAAATTACTACGTTCCCCAACACCGACGAGCTAGGCAACCGCAATACGGCGCCTTCCGCTGTTGCAGCTTCAGCGACGCTCACCTCGAACGCCCTTTGCCGCTCTAGACGGCCCCTCTCAAAGCGGTGGTTCTCCTCGTAGATCTCCTAATTCCTTGCCTCTTAGGCATCATGTGTCGTAGCCACGGCAGCGGTAAGGCCCTTTGTGTGCTTGACGAGGCGCTCCTCCTCCCGCAAGAACTCGATGTAGAGCGCAAGGTCGCTGACGCACGTGCGGGCATCCACCTCCGCCTCCCGCCTTCGGGCAGCGGTGGCGGAGCGGGTGATGACCCCGGCGGTCGACATTGGGCTGGCGGCCACGGCAGCCGACGACGGGGTGACGGCCATGACCACCACCTCCCGCCTTCGGGCCACGGTGGCGAAACGGGTGATGGCCACAATGGACGACAGTCGGGTGGCGGCCACGAGGCTACCTCCCGCCTTCGGGCCGCGGCGGCGGAGCGGGCGATGGACCTGGCTTTCGATGGTGGTGTGGCGGCAACAGCGGCCGGCAACAGCTGCTGACGGGCACCGGCGGCGGAGCGTGTGGTGGGTGTTCCGCGCACACCCAACAGGGATGCCACGCGCACTACACTACGCCGGGGACTGCGCCGCCACCGCGGTATAGCCTCCCAGCTGGAGCTGTCCCCTGATGACGGCGGAGTGGCTGAGTGACGGTGATGGACCGGTGCCATTGGCGATTGTGGGAGAAGCATACGAGATAAGCTACACGGAGGGAGGGGAAAATGCGACGCGGGACTCGCCGGTTGTGAGGGTTTTTATAGCAAGCCGGTAAGCATTGGGATTTGGGTGGATTTCATCAAGTCAGGCAGGAAGCTTGCGCTTGAACCTGCGAGGTTGCGTGGGAATGGTTCACCGACGATTCATTGGCGCCACCATTTGGCCAAAAGAATGCCCCCGCGCGCTGCGCAAGCTTGCGCTGTAAGCCGTATGTGGCAGCGGGGTGACAAGACGTGCGAGAGGAGGACGAAATGCCACGCACACATACGGTAATAAAAAAATGTTTGCAATTTAATTACCTACTATAGCACCGTCCTGGTTTATAAGTATGATTTAACTAATAAAATACGAATGCATGTCGCCAAAGATTATGTGGTTGGATTTGTATTTGAACATAGTTTCCAATTATATAATTTTTACAACATGCATTAACATTTTGTTGGTTAAATTTCAGGGCAAAGTATGGCACAGAATATAAAGGAGACTATAGACAAGACGAAGGTGGTAGCACACGGCCGCTCTCTACGCAGCGACGCAACTGTCGGCCGGCTTGTAGGCGACCATTTCCTGCGTGTTCAACTGCTCTATGCGTGTGGTTGCTTGCGGTTCAGGCGGCCGCGGCGTGCTCTGCTCGCGTCCCTCCAGGTGCTCTGCCCTCATCCTCCATGCGTGCTGCCAGTGTTTGGGGCCGGCGCATGATCATGCACGTTCGTGTGCAAGCGGTTGTGCCGGGCGTGGCGCGACGATGCCGTTACCCGCTGCAAAAACTGCCATGCGGACGCGCCGAGAATCCACGCCCCCCGGCCCCCTTTTATTCCTGTGGCCATTTACCTTCATCTCTCGTCTCACACGACACAATAAGTACACCCATGAGGACACATAGAGAGAGGACATCCATCGGTTCCAATGGCGCTCCCCGTGGCTCCAATGGAGCTCCCAGCGACCGACGACAACAACGGCGGGCAGTTCACCATGCATCACGTAGTGGACACCCACGTGAGGGGGAAGGCCCTCTCGGTGGTGTACATGAATGACCCGGTCTCAATGGAGAGCTCCATCCAAACTATGGAACAGTTCCTTGCCGAGGACAAGTACCGAGTGGTCGGCTTCGACCTCGAGTACACCATCGTTCGTGCTGGGCACGATCAGAAGGTCGTCGTCGCCCAGTTGTGCGTGCAACATGACGTCCTCGTCTGCGACTACCACCTTGCGACAAGGCCTTGTGAGCGTTTCTCCAGGTTTATCAACAGCTCCGACTATAGTTTTGCTACGGTGGACGCCACCAACAATCTAAAAGCGCTCAAGGTTTCAGAGGTGAAATGCCCGAATCTTGTCAACATCCAGCACCACTACAAGGTCTGGGGCAGCAACAAAAACAAACTGAGCTCCCTAGTTGACCTGGAGTCAGCCATCGTCGACCCCTACTACGCGAAGATGAAGGAAGAGAGCAATAAGGACAAGAACGCCTGGCACAGTGTGTGGCATGAGAGACTGGATGAACAACATGTCAAGTACACGGCCATGGACGCGTACACAAGCTACGAGATGTACAGGCGGATCGTTGACATGAGGAATTGTCTTCTTCTTGACCCAGACGAGGGATCGAGCCACATAGCAGTGGCGGGAGCGTCACAAGAAGTGGATGACTAGAGGATCATTTCTCCTACTTTAGAATGCATGCAATTGTTTATTGAGGTGTGTGCGAATAATCTGTATAGTCACTTATGTAATTGGATGTTTATTTCAGTTATATATATATACATATTATTCTACTGTAGACAGAGCAATTCACACGGCTTTTTAGCAGCAATCGTCTGTGTTACTATTGGTATTCGCACACATTTTTTATTACGGACCTGTTTGCCGCATATCACACACATCTTGTTCAGTTGAACCGTTTCCATTGTGTTGCCTAATCACACACAGTTCATCCCAGTGAACCGTATGTTGTATATCGCACACGCCTTCATCTAGCAGCCCGTTTCTTTTGTTCCTCCTCATCCCAAACAGTTAACTGAGCTGAACCGTATGCCTTGCAACGCACACACAACTAAATTCTGAATCGTGTTTGATGCATGTGTCATCGCAAACGTTTTGCACCTTTTTTGACGATTTTTTTACACCACCATTTGCGATTATGGCATCGCACACAGTTTCGTCGAAGGGTCTCTGATCGTACTGTCGCGTTTGGACCATCCTGCAGTAGTGCTTGTTGCTAGTGTAGTAAAATATGACGATAACAAATGATGTTGTGCGCATGTCAACTATATGAATAGTAATTTGACATAGTACCGCTTTTTCGACTGTCCGGTCGAGAATGAACGGTCAGATCAATGTTAACATAACTAGGTCTACCACGCACAGAGAGTATGGTGCCACAGTACTGCACAAAACATGAACCATATGAAGCACGAATCAGTGTTAGGCAGGGTGTATGAAGGGTGCATGGGATGGGAGCAAAAGTTCCCTTCTCGACCCACTTTTGGGTGTTTGGCAGACTGCATGAAGGGTCCATGAGTCCACACTAGTAGGTTAACACAAATACACAAAGAGGGAACAACTATATTGGGATGAGAATGCAACCAAACACACCCACACGCTTTGTGCTACAGTGACCAATTTGCATTGTCTGAGTTTGATCCAACAGTCATGTTGCGCCGAGACATGGACATGCCCATGCAGAGGACACCTAAACGCCACTAAAGTCCCTCTGCTTCTCGAGGCGCATGACGTTGGTGATGCAGGGTGCAACCTCCCGCAGAGCCCGCTCCCGGTCGACGGGAGCCAGCTCGTCAAAGACGGCATCCAATGGCACGAATGGATTCCGGTGATGGAGCCTGAGAGGATTCGCCCGGCAACGGCGACGGCAGCCCGTAACCCCTCCTTGTCCAGCTCCGCCCCCACCATCGCACGGAGACGGTTCAACTCCTCGAAGATATAGGTGAAGAAGGAGACCAGGGCAGGAAGCCGTAGCTCGTTGAAGTCGACGGGGTGGTCGAACGGGTTTAGCCCGATGGCCGGCATGGTCACACTGGCACGATGGTACGCATCACGCAACCGCAACACGTGTGTGGCAACTTGGTCCACCAAGTGGCTGAGGCGATCCTGGACCTCGTCATGATTGTCCCGCTCGCGCTCCAGCCGGCTCCCCTGACGGTCTACCGTGTCTCCCGCTTTCTGCAGCAACGCCGCCGACGCCTCAAGCATCTTTGTGGTGGACGCCTGCCGCTTTTGATGCTCCGTGAACTCCCGCACATAACGGAGGAGCATGGCACTCCTCTCCTCCTTGAGCTCACGGAGCTCCACGTCCTTGGCCCTGAGCTCCGCATCATTGGCCTGGAGCTCCTGTCTCAGGCGCCCCACCTCAGACTCCGTGATATGTTGCGCCGCCATGGCACCAGGTCGAAGCAATGGGGAGAGGAAGCAAAGGGGGCAAAACGGCTGAAAGGCAATGCAATCTACGGGAAGGCAGAGCGAGCCAGCCGAGGAGCGGGGTGAATCTTTTGGTTTTCACCATGGGAAAACATCAGTGGGTTTTACAGGCACAGTCATCGTGACTAAATTGCTGCCACGCCCGCCACACCCAAACACCAGAGCAACGCCGCGGTGGATATTTAAATTTACCTACCGACAAGGAGATAAAAAAAGGGGTGAAAAAATGAATGTTGCGGCGGCCTAGCTAATCGGTCGCACTAGCCCAACTAGCTAGCCACGGTGCCTCACTGATGTACTCGGCGGGAAAGGTGGTATTTCGTGATTTGATGACTCATTTACTTGCTTCAGCGCAACGACCGAGGAGGACCCAGAAAACGCACGGTAGGGCGCCCCACGTCTCGGCAAGTAAGAATATATGCGTGCACCACCCGGGAGGACCGCGAAACCGCGCGGTAGGGTGTGCCACGTCTCAGCACGGAGGAAAAATGTGCGTGTAAAAATATACTGTATCAGACGTAGTACCTATGGTTCGACCTCGGGACCCAGCCAGTCGGTCGAAAACACCCCACTAGCCACACAGCTTCATCATGCTAACGTGGCACGGAGGATAGGTCTGGTTAGCTCCGTCTCGACCAGCCAAAACAATTCTTGTTCTAGGCGATTCTTCTATTTTTCAAGTTTTTTAGTTATAATAACACCACGGCAAGCTAACGCCGCTCTTCGTGTGTGCCTGTGCGTCTAAAGGAGAGGAGAGAGAGATCGCAGACCTGTGACCCACCAGTAAGTGAGTCAACGGTCATGCACGTGTTGTGAGCCGCTCCCTCTATGATACGTCTCCAACATATCTACTTTTTCTCACGCTTTTCCTCTTGTTTTGGACTCTAATTTGCATGATTTGGATGAAACTAACCCCAGACTAAGGATGTTTTCAGCAGAACTACCATGGTGTTGTTTTTGTGCAGAAATAAAAGTTCTCGGAATGGAACGAAACTTTGCGAGGATTTTTTATATCAATAATAAGAATTTTTGGAGCCAAGACCCACCATAGAGGGGGGCCCTGGGTGCACACAACCCACCAGGGCGCGCCCCCCTCTCCAGGCGCGCCCAGGTGGGTTGTACCCACTTGGTGGCCCCGCTGATGACCCCCCTGGTACTATAAAATCACATTATTCCAGAAAAAAATCAGGGAGAAAGAATTATTGCGATCTACGAGACGGAGCCGCCGCCAAGCCCTGTTCTTCCTCGGGAGGGCAGATCTGGAGTCCATTTGGGGCTCCGAAGAGGGGGATCTTCGTTCTTCGTCATCACCAACCCATCTCCATCGCCAATTCCGTGATGCTCCCCACCGGGAGTGAGTAATTCCTTCGTAGGCTCGCTGGTCGGTGAGGAGTTAGATGAGATTCATCATGTAATCGAGTTAGTTTTGTTAGGTCCTGATCCCTAGTATCCACTATGTTCTTAAATTGATGTTGCTATGACTTTGCCATGCTTAATGTTTGTCACTTTGGGCCCGGGTGCCATGAACTCAGATCTGAACCGTTTATGAATTCATCATTATATCCATGTTTGAGATCTGATCTTGCAAGTTATAGTCACCTACTATGTGGTATGATCCGACAGCCCTGGAGTGACAACAACCGGGCCCACTCTCGATGATGACCGCAGTTGGAGGAGTTCATGTATTCACTATGTGTTAATGCTTTGTTCCGGTTCTCTATTAAAAGGAGGCCTTAATATCCCTTAGTTTCCAATATGGACCTCGTTGCCACGGGAGGGTAGGACAAAAGATGTCATGCAAGTTCTTTTAATAAAGCATGTATGACAATTTACGGAATACATGCCTATATTATATCGATGAACTGGAGCTAGTGTTGTATCGCCCTAGGTTATAACTGTCTCATGATGAATATCATCCAACAAGACACCGATCCAATGGCTGCGAATTTATTTATATTGATCATGTTGCATTACTACTGCTATCATCACTGTTACACTTGCTACAAAACTACTGCTATCACTGTTACTATTACCGTTGCTGCTGTCACTACTGTCAAAACTATCAAACTACTTTGCTACTGATCACTTTGCTGCAGATAATTAATCTCCAGGTCTGGTTGAATTGACAACTCAGTTGCTAATACCTTCAAATATTCGTTGGCTCCCCTTGTGTCGAATCTATAAATTTGGGTTAAATACTTACCTCGAAAACTGTTGCGATCCCCTATACTTGTGGGTTATCAAGACCTTTTTCTGGCGTCGTTGCCGAGGAGCACAGCAATATTTGTTGAGTCACTTGGGATTATTGTCATATTATCACTATGAAGAATCTGAAGGATCTTAAACCAAAGATATTTCCCTCAAGTACGAGGGGAGGTAAGAAACTGCCATCCAGTGCTGCTTTAGATTCACTTCTGTTATGAGTAAATTTGCAACACCACCACATGTTATCTCTAATATGTCACAAATTATTGATGATTCTACTTCTACTATGATTGATGCTTATGATGATGCTAGTACCTTGCTTCATAATGATGATGTGCCACTTGGTGATTTTCTTGATAAACAAATTGCTAGAGTTATACAACATGATGTTGTCGAATCTGATGATGAGCTTGAAACTGAATCTCCTGAAACACCTGCTAGAACTAGCCTTCCTAGATATGAATTGCCAAAGGTACCGGAAGGTTATGTTATGAGTGAAGAAGCAACTCGAGATATTCTTGCTTGCAATGATAGAGATGATCAAGAGAAATTACTATGCAAGTATAAACAAAAATCTCGGAATGCTAGAATGAAATGTGATCCTAAGTTTGCTACTTCACCTATTTGTATTGCTGATAAGGATTATGAATTCTTTGTCAACCCAGAGTTAATTACTCTGGTTGAATCTGATCCTTTCCATGGTTATGAAACTGAAACTGTTGTGGCACATCTTACTAAGTTGAATGATATAGCCACCCTTTTTACTCATGATGAGAAAACTTGCTATTACTTTATTCTCAAATTATTTCCTTTCTCATTAAAGCGCGATGCTAAAGCTTGGTACAATACTCTTGCTCCTGGTTGTGTGCGTAGTCCCCAGGATATGATTTATTACTTCTCTGAAAAATATTTTCCTGCTCATATGAAGCAAGCTGCCTTACAGGAAATATTTAACTTTGTGCAAACTAAAGAAGAGAGTCTCCCATAAGCTTGGGGGAGGCTTCTCCGGTTACTTAATGCTTTGCCTAATCATCCTCTTAAGAAAAATGAAATACTTGATATCTTCTATAATGGACTAACCGATGCTTCTAGGGACTTCCTAGATAGTTGTGCCGGTTGTGTTTTCAGGGAACGAACTATTGCTCAAGCAGAAGAATTATTGAATAACATATTGAAAAATTATGATGATTGGACTATTCCTGAACCACCGCCTAAACCCACTCCGAAAGAAGAGGGGTATATTATATCTCAGTCCTAAAGATATGCAAGAGGCAAAGAAATCAATGAAGGAAAAAGGTATTAAAGCTGAGGATGTTAAAAATTTACCTCCTATTGAAGAAATACATGGGCTTAATACACCACCGCTGCCTAAGGTGGTAGAGGTAAATTGCCTTATGAAGTTCAATGAAAATGACAATCCTCACAATATGCATCCTAGTCAATGCCTTTATGAGTTTGAAAATTACATTAGAAAACAAGATCACTTCAATGCAAATGTTATGAAACAGTTGAAATATAATTCTGATATGATTGCTCGCTTGAGTGACTTGTTATTTAGGATATCAAATGATGTTAGAGGTTTTGGAAAACATGCTTCTATGGTTCAAACCGAGTTAGAACAAGTTTCTAAATCACAAAGAGAATTACTTGGTGAAATGAATCATAATATGCATGACTTTGTTGTTAGAGTTGCAACTAGAGGAGGTAAAATGACTCAGGAACCACTTTATCCTAAGGGACACCCAAAAAGAATTGAACAAGATTCACAAAGAGCTAACACTAGCGCACCTAGTCCGTCTAAAAAGAAAAACAAAAAGAAAAATGATAGGACTTTGCACACTTCTAGTGAACCTGAAATAGAGAAACCTCCTGATAATGATAATGAAACTTCTATCTCTGATGCTGAAACTCAATCTGGTAATGAACATCCACCTAGTGATAATGAAAAATATAATGATGAGGTTCATGAAGACACTCAACCTAGTAATGATAAAGAACCAGATAATGATGTTGAAATAGAACCACCTGTTGATCTTGATAACCCACAACCTAAAAATAAAAGGTATGACAAAAGAGACTTTGTGGCTGGGAACCACGGTAAACAAAGAGAACCGTGGGTTCAAAAACCTATGCCTTTTCCACCCAAGTCAACTAAAAAGAATGATGATGAGGAATTTGAACGCTTTGCTAAAATGCTGAGGCCAGTCTTTTTGCGTACTAGCTTGACTAATATCTTGGAAATGCCTCCTTATGCAAAGTACATGAAAGACATCATCACAAATAAGAGAAAAATACGGGAAGCTGAAATCTCCACTATGCTTGCTAATTACACTTTTAAAGATGGAGTGCCTAAAAAACTTGGAGATCTGGGAATACCAACTATACCTTGCTCTATCAAAAAGAATTATGTGAAAATTGCTTTGTGTGATTTAGGAGCCGGTGTTAGTGTTATGCCTTTATCTTTATATAAAGACTTGATTTGAATAAACTCACACCTACTGAAATATCTTTGCAAATAGCTGACAAATCAACTGCCATACCTATCGGTATCTGTGAGGATGTGCCCGTTGTTGTTGCTAATGTTACTATTTTGACTCACTTTGTTATACTTGAGATGCCTGAGGACGACAACATGTCGATTATCTTGGTAGACCCTTCTTGAATACTGCAGGGGCTGTTATTGATTGCAATAAAAGCAAGGTCACTTTTCATATCAATGGTAACAAGCATATGGTACACTTTTTGAAGAAACAATTCCAAGTGAATGGTATTAATGTTATTGAAAAATCTCCGACAATCACTATTGGAAGTTTTCAAATACCTCTACCTACTGTCAAAAAGAAATATGGAATGCTTATTTTTGGGGAAATGCATGTCCCCATTGAGGTAACTTAGTGATTTACGAAAGTTCTTCGGTTTCATGCTAATCGAAAGTGGTTGTTAATAAGACCTGATCAACCTTATTAATGGATCATTTTTTAACAATATGAAGTTGATGAATTTAGTAAGCACTACCTTCTGTCCCTATTTTTTTATTTTCTATTTTTAGTAGTTAAATAAAATAAAATGCCATGTTTTGTCTGTTTTCTGAATTTCCCGTGCAATAAAAAATGACCCAAAAATAAAAGTTCTCAGAATGCCCTGAAAAGTTTATATGATTTTTCTTGAATATTTAAGATTTTTTGGTGCAAAAATTACCAGAGGGAGGTGCGCCAGGTGGGCCCAACCCACCTGCATGCGCCAATGCCCCCAGGCGCGCCCTGGTGGGTTGTGGTCCCCACGTGGGCCCCCTCACTTATCTCTTCGTCCCACATTGTCACCTACCTCCAGAAAAAATCACTCTTGCTCTCTCTCCCGAGTTCTTGCTCATTTTGCTGTCATTTTCGATCTCTTTGCTCGAAGCTCCGTTTCCGAAACTGTTTCGGGGGATTGTTGCTTGGTATGTGACTCCATCATTTGTCCAATTAGTTTTTGTTCTAGTGGTTTATACTTTGAATAGATAGCTACTCTTGGCGCTGCTGTAGATGTGCTTGCATGTTCAATTCTTAGTGTTCTAAGTAGATTGAATGCTTGCTATGGCCTCTATGTATCCCTATGAGTAGTTGCTATTAGTTTTGTGAAGTTTTGTTGAAAAAAATTTGTGGACAAAAATTTCAGATTTTTGTTCATAGGAAAATTGTACGCGGACATGAATATCTTCAGGAAATTTGGCTCTAGGAAGAACTCTAAGGGTGTTATTGGGGAGTCTTCTGACAATGATCTCCACCTTCGGAGGTTGGCGGAGGTATGGCCGTGCGAATGGCCGCACGTCCCGTTCCGGCAAGAAGCTGGAATTTGTCGGCGTTCTGGGAACGGGGGTCCCCAGACTTGCCTGCCTGCGGCCTGTGGCGTGGCTTAAAGGGGCCCCAGCACGGCCCATCTTCATCAACACGAGACTCAAGACCCTCGCGAGGGGCCAAGCCTCGCGGGGCAAACGGCACGGAGCTTCCTCAGGCGCGGCCTCACCAGGCTGGCTCACAAGGAGGCGGAGAGATCAAGGTGGGGTACCTCGCGAGGTGCCCATGATGCAAGCCATGACGACCAAGGGTGCCAGGCGGGCGCCAGCCCGTGCAGTGTCTCCCTTTCCTCTTTGGTGCAAAGGGAGCAAGCGTAGGCGAGAGGATCAAGCAAAGGCATCCATTTCGGTGCAACGAGACCAAGACCAGTCCAACGGTGGGAAGGAGGTCATCGTGGAGCCCAGAACGGCGTCACCACCGAGCCTTTGGCAGGCGAGGACCAACTTTAGTCAGGATAAGTGTACCAGATGTTCCCCTTCAAAATGGCCCATTGTTGGCGCCCTTCCTGCTCAATATTTGGGAAGAGGCCCAGGGCCTTCCTATAAATAGGACTAGCCACCCCCAGGGTAGAGGAGGATCGGATCATCAGGCAACAGAGAGAGAGAGAGAGAGAAGGGCGGCTGAACTCCTCCTAGCAGTTCATCGTCCTTGCTAAGGGCAGACGCTCGCGAGGCTGTTCTTCCTTGTATTGTTCATCTTCATCAGCCCAAGAGGCAATCCACCCACCACAAACTAGAGTAGGGTATTACACCACAATGGTGGCCCGAACTAGTATAAACCACGTGTCTCTTGTGCTGTTATTCTGTAGTTTAGATCTTTGCAAGATGGAAAGGTAGAGGGCGAAGTCTCCGCGCGCACCCGAGAGTTCAAACCTCAAGGGTCTGCCAGAACCCGAAATCCGACATTTGGCGCGCCAGGTAGGGGTGCGCCGAAATTTGTCTTCCACCGCTCCGCTCTCCTCCGACCGTCGCGTCCATGTCCGACGCACGTCGGGCCCGCGCCGACCACCGGGCCGCCATCGTTTCCTGCATCGCCCAAACGGCCCCCGTCGGCGTGCGCCTTCGTCGTTCCCCGTCGCCCGCCATCGACGCCGCCCCCGGCCTGGCGGGGAGCGAGCAGCAAGCATCATATCAGCGCCCGTCAGTGCGGCAAGATGGCCGCACAGCTACGCCAACACCCCCGGTCATCGCGGCCCTCCTAGGCGGCTCGCAGGCGCCGCCCACAAGTCGCCACGTCAAGCCGTTTGTTCGTCGGGTCAGCGCCGTTTCCGCTCGGCAGGGGGCTCACCCAGACCAGGCGGCACTCAAGGCTGGCCTGACCTTCGGCTTGGAGGACCACCCCTCAAACCCGGCCAGCTCGGGCGCGCTCCCCATGTTGTGCACCCCCACCATATGCCAGGTGGCCGTCACCAGAACCCTCATTGATGGTGGCGCGGGCCTCAGCGTGCTTTCGGTCGAGGCCTTCGATCTCCTCCGGATACCCCTGGAACGGCTGCAACCCAGCCGACCCTTCTCAGGCGTTGGGGGTGGGTCATCCAGCTCCTTGGGACAGATCCGGCTCCCAGTAACCTTCGGCACCAACGACAACTTCCGCACGGAGATGGTCGACTTCGATATCGCCCCCATCGGCCTCCCCTACAACGCCATCCTCGGCTACCCAGCGCTGGCCCAGTTCATGGCCTCCACGCACCCGGCGTACAACCTTATGAAGATGCCTGGGAGCAGCGGTGTCCTCACCGTGCACGGGGACACCGGGGATGCACTGCGGGTGCTCAAGCTCGCCTTCAAGGCGGCGGCATCGGCACAGCCTGCCGACTCAGGGACCCCCGAGCCCAAGTGGGTGTGCCCGCCAAGAAGAAGCAGTTGTTCACCCAGGACAAGGCAGAAACCAAGCAGATACCTGTCGACGAGGACGGGTCCTCCAGTGCCACTTTCACCATAGGCACCAACCTCGAGCCTGAGCAGGCGGAGGCCCTAATCAGGTTCCTACGCGCAAACAAGAAGGTATTCGCTTGGGAACCTGATCAGTTGGCAGGGATCCCCAGGAGCGTAATCGAGCATCACCTCAATGTGTGCCCAAACGCGCTCCCCGTGAAGCAGAAGGCGAGGCGGCAGTCCACGGAGAAGCAGGCCTTCAGCATCCAAGAAACCCGCAAGCTAGAAGCCGCTGGGGTCATTCGCGAGGTCCGATACCCGGATTGGTTGGCCAACCCTGTCGTTGTGCCCAAGAAGGGAGGAAAGGAACGCATGTGTGTCGACTTCACCAACCTCAACAAGGCATGCCCGCAAGATCCATTCCCGCTCCCCCGCATCAATCAGATCGTCGATTCCACTTCAGAGTGCGACCTGCTATGCTTCCTGGATGCCTTCTCTGGGTATCACCAGATCAAGGTGGTGGTAGAAGACGTCGAGAAGACCGCCTTCCTGACCCCCTACGGGGTGTACTGCTACACATGCATGCCGTTTGGGTTGCGTAACGCAGGAGCAACCTTTCAGCGGCTGATGCACATCACTTTGGGCCCGCAGCTCGGAAAGAATGTTGAAGCTTACGTTGACGACATTGTGGTGAAGTCTCGGGAGGCCAAGACCCTGATAAAAGACCTGGAGGAAACCTTCGCGAGCCTTGACGCAGTGAACCTGCGGCTCAACCCGGAGAAGTGTGTGTTTGGGGTCCCCTCAGGCAAGCTTTTGGGCTTCCTCGTGTCCCATCAAGGCATTGAGGCTAACCCAGAAAAGGCCAAGGCGGTCGAGGACATGAGCCCGCCGAAGACCCTCAGAGAAATGCAGAAGCTCATTGGACGTGTGACCGCGCTAGGGCGCTTCATCTCCAAGATGGGGGAGCGAGCGCTGCCTTTCTTCCAGCTGATAAAGAAAAAGGGGCCCTTTGAATGGACTGAAGAGGCAGACAAGGCATTTCAAGGTCTCAAGAAATACCTGACCAGTCCCCCGGTCATGGTGGCTCCACGTCCTCAAGAGCCCCTGGTGCTCTACCTCGCTGCCACTCCTTACTCCGCCAACGCAGCCCTGGTGGCGGTTAGGGAGGAGCGCCAAATCGGAACCACGGCAGCAGCTCGAGACAAGGCAAAATAGGAACAAGGAAGGCCCACAGAAGCCGTAACCGCGGTTGAGGATCAGCTGCCAAAGAGTGTGCCGAAAGCAGGAGAGGCCACTCATCTGGATGGTCCACCTCCTGAGGCCCCGTCGCCTCACAAGGCGCCCTTGCCTCCGGAGGGCGCCGCGAGCACTAATGCACTCAGCCTTGTTGAGCACCCAGTATACTTCGTCAGCACGGTGTTACGGGATGCGAGGGCACGGTATCCCATGCCTCAGAAGCTCCTCCTCGCGTTACTGGTGGCCTCGCGTAAGTTGCGTCACTATTTCCAGGGTCACCCCATCAAGGTCATCTCATCATACCCCCTGGAGAGAGTGCTGAGGAGCCCCAACTTAGCCGGAAGGGTCGCTGAATGGAACATAGAACTGCAGGCATTTCAACTCGAGTTCAGCACGACCAGGGTCATCAAGGGATCAGCGTTAGCAGATTTTGTGGCAGAATGGACGGAGCCACCAGGCCTCAAGGGCGACGAGGATCGGTCCCTCCTCCCAGGGAGCGAGGCGCCGGAAGGCTGGGTCATGTACTTCGATGGGGCATTCTCCAGGCACGGCGCCGGGGCTGGCGCGGTACTGATATCACCCACTCAGGACAAGCTCTACTACGCTGTGCAGCTCTGTTTCCAGCAAGGTGAAAAAGTCTCCAACAACATAGCAGAGTATGAAGGTCTAATAGTGGGCTTGAAGGCCGCAATAGCCCTGGGGGTGAAGCGCCTCACTGTCAAGGGAGATTCGCAGCTCCTTGTCAACTTCTACAACAAGGTGTCTGAGCCGAAGGACGAGCACATGGAAGCCTACCTAGCGGAAGTCCGCGGGATGGAGAAGCAATTCTGGGGGCTGGAGTTGAAGCATGTGCCCTGTGGCACCAATCAGGAGGCCGATGACATCGCCGGACGGGCGTCCAAGCGGTTACCTCAAAAACCTGGCGTCTTCGAAGAGCGACTCTTCAAGCCCTCAGCCCAGCCGTCATTATCGAACACTGCTCAGCCTCGGGAGGAACTTCCCCAGCCACCTGCCTCAGGAGCGCCGGTCTGCGGCCCGACCTCAGGGGCACGCCTGCTCCTGACAATGGAACCACAGGAGGAGTGCTGGATCGCGGAACTCTGGAGTTATTTAACACAAGGGACCCTGCCGGAGGAGGAGGAGGAAGCGAAGCATGTGGCGCGGCAGGCCACGACATACTGCATCAGGGATGGAGAGCTCTACAGGAGGCGACCAAACGACGTATCCCTGCGCTGCATCTCCAGGGAGCAAGGAAAGGAGCTGCTGGAAGACATACACGGCGGGGACTGTGGGCATCATTCATCATCACGAACCCTCGTTGGCAAGGCATTCCGCAGTGGGTTCTATTGGCCCACCGCACTCAGCGACGCTGTCGAGCTGGTGAAGGCTTGTGAAGCCTACCAATTTCACGCCAAGCAGATCCATCAGCCGGCGGGAGGCCTGCAGACCATACCCCATTCGTGGCCGTTCGCGGTCTGGGGGCTGGACATTCTGGGCCCGTTTCCTCGGGCGCCAGGGGGCTACCGCTACCTCTACATCACCATTGACAAGTTCACCAAGTGGGCAGAACTAGAGGCTGTCCGCACCATCCCCGCGGGTTCCGCGGTCAAGTTCATCAGGGGAATCGTGAGCCGGTTTGGGGTGCCGAACCGCATCATCACGGACAACGGTTCGCAATTCACCAGTAACCTTTTCAGAACATACTACGCTAACCTTGGAACGCAGATATGCTACGCCTTGGCGGCGCATCCACGAAGCAACGGCCAGGCCGAAAGAGCCAACGCGGAGGTCCTGAGGGGCCTCAAGACCAAGACGTTCAGGAAGAAGCTGGAGGCCTGTGGCAGAAGTTGGTACGATGAGCTCCAGTCCGTGTTGTGGTCCATCCGCACAACCGCGACCAAGCCATTTGGGGAGACCCCGTTCTTCCTGGTCTATGGAGCTGAAGCAGTCCTCCCTCACGAGGTCAGACATCGCTCCGCGCGGGTCCTAGCGTTCGACGAGGCACAGCAGGACGCCATGCGGGGGATGGACCTCGTGCTGGGGGAGGAACGCCGCCGAGAAGCCTCGTTACGAGCAGCGAGGTACCAACAGGCGCTACGACGATATCACTGCCGCAACATCCGCCCCAGGATCTCGAGGTAGGAGACCTCGTACTCAGGCGGGTTCTCTCCAGGGAAGGGCTGCACAAGCTCTCTCCCATGTGGGAGGGCCCGTTCAAGGTTGTTCATGTTTCCAGGCCAGGCTCCGTGCGCTTGGAGACTCAGGAGGGGGAGCCGGTTCAGAACGCATGGAACATCCAGCACCTCCGGAGGTTCTACCCCTAGAAGGCCCAGAGCCTATGAAGAAGGCCAACGCCTATGAAGATTATCCCTTTTTGGAGAAGGCCCAGAGCCTGTGAAGAAGGCGAACGCCTGTGAAGATTATCCTTTTTGGAAAAGGCCCAGAGCCTGTGAAGAAGGCGAGCGCCTGTGAAGATTGTCGCGTTTTGGAAAAGGCCCGGAGCCTATGAAGAGGGCAAATGCCTGTGAAGCTCGTTTCCCTTAAGAAGAAAGGCCCGGAGCCTGTGAAGAAGGCCAATGCCTATGAAGCTCGCCGCCCGTGACACTCTCACGTAATAATGAGTGGGGCTTTACACGCCCTGGAGTCTCAGGAGCGCCGGCCTCAGGCCCTGGGGCTCCCTCCCTCGCCCAGTGGCAGCACTTAGCTCCGCGCTGGTGAGAAGACGCCGAAGACTAGATTAGGTGTGCGACGCGGCTTTTTCATTTGCTTTCCGCAGTTGGCTTGTTTGTTCGCAATTGAAATTTTATTTGAAATTATTACCGTTGTTGGTTTATGGTTCGTTGATTTTCACTCCCCCGCTTTGATTCTTCTTATGAAAGGCCTCGCGAGGGAGGACAGCCGAGCGCCCTCGTGAGAGTTCCTGTTCTAGTCGTTCGAAGGTTTCGCGACCTGGGCCCATTACGGGAACATCCCTCCAGTCCGTGCCCCTCGGGCACCGCGACACACACACAGGGCCTGGGTCGGTCGCCCCCCCCCCCCACGGCTGGGGCCGGAAACTATCTACGCGCAAACACATAGCTAAAAGGCGCGAAAAACGGAATCAAGGTAACGGTTAACAGCAGTAACCCCGAACACGCCCGCACGGGGCTCCACGCAGCTGTTTTCTTTATGCAGGAAACAAAAGGGAAAGAAAGGGCAAGCCTGGCGCGACTCGCCTCACACCGGCCTGCGGAGGAGGCTCGGGCTGCCTCCGGAGCTCAAGCAGACTCCCTCTTGCGCTTCACCGGGGCGCGACGGCGGGCGGACGTACTGCCGCCTCCCAAGCAGGCGCGACGGCGAGAGGGCTGACTGCGGCCACCGCTGGAAGAGTCGCTTGAAGAGGAGTCGATGAAGCTTGGGGAACCCCGAGCGCCGCCAACCACGCGGGCGCTGTCTCCTCCGTCGTCATCGGGGCTGGGTCCCCGGCCGCGGTCGTCGTCCTCAGGGAAACACCCTGCGCGGCGGCCATCTTCCCCAAACACCCTCACGTAGAGGGTGGCATCACCGTCAAACCTAAAGTGCAGGGTGCACCGGTGCTCCAGGCCGCGAGCACGGGCGAACGCCTGCCAACCACGAGTCAAGGCCAAGCTCCCAGCGGCGGAGACCTCCAGTGCAGCCCACGAGGCCCGGCTGGAGCAGCCGTCCACCCAAAGCCAGAGGCCGCCCGGGGCACCGGCCGGGAGCTCACCAAGGAGGAAGCGAGGAAGTTGGAGCCGGGCGCTAGTCGGCTCCGCCGACCATATGACGAACTCCGGCAGCACCTCCGCCGCGCGAAAGCGCGGCCTAGGGGAGCGGGCGATCAGAGCACGTCCCCCGGCCGCAGCAGCTCGCCCGCCACCACGCTGGGAACCATCCCCGCGACCGCGGGACGCTGCTGGGGCAGCCACGGGATGCTTCCGGGGGCGCCCTCGACCGCGCTTGGGCGGAGGAGAGGCAGGCTCAACCTGGTGGGCCTTCCCTTTCTCTACAGCCGAGAACCTCCTCGACGGAGCCGTGGAGAAGAAGGAGAAGCAAGGAGAGATGGACTGGGAGGGCACGCGCAGTGCCGTACTTATAGCCGGCGAAGGCCAACCGTCGGCCTCCAGGATCGCAGGTAATCATGACATGATCTGCATGCAGGGACTTGTCCAATCCGCGCGACCACCGAGGCATCGTGGGGAAGCGGAGACGCCCATGTCCAATCAACCGCCACGCGGTGCCCAAGGCCGCAGGCTGTTAGGGCCCGCGGCGCTTCGCCCTTGCCCTTTCGCCTCTCGGCACGGCCAAGTCCGGGCGCGCCTTGGGCCCGGGGGCTACTGTCGGCGTTCTGGGAACGGGGGTCCCCAGACTTGCCTGCCTGCGGCCTGCGGCGTGGCTTAAAGGGGGCCCGGCACGGCCCATCTTCATCAACACGAGACTCAAGACCCTCACGAGGGGCCAAGCCTCGCGAGGCGAACGGCACGGAGCTTCCTCAGGCGCGGCCTCAGCAGGCTGGCTCACGAGGAGGCGGAGAGATCAAGGCGGGGTACCTCGCGAGGTGCCCATGACGCAAGCCATGACGACCAAGGGTGCCAGGCGGGCGGCCCGTGCAGTGTCTCCCATTCCTCTTTGGTGCAAAGGGGGCAAGCGCAGGCGAGAGGATCAAGCAAAGGCATCCATTTCGGCGCAACGAGACCAAGACCAGTCCAATGGTGGGAAGGAGGTCATCGTGGAGCCCAGAACGGCGTCACCACAGAGCCTTTGGCAGGCAAGGACCAACTTTAGTCAGGATAAGTGTACCAGATGTTCCCCTTCAAAATGGCCAATTGTTGGCGCCCTTCCCGCTCAATATTTGGGAAGAGGCCCAGGGCCTTTGCCTATAAATAGGACTAGCCACCCCCAGGGTAGAGGAGGATCGGATCGTCAGGCAACAAAGAGAGAGAGAGAGAGAGAGAGAGAGAGAGAGAGAGAAGGGCGGCTGAACTCCTCCTAGCAGTTCATCGTCCTTGCTAAGGGCAGACCCTCGCGAGGCTGTTCTTCCTTGTATTGTTCATCTTCATCAGCCCAAGAGGCAATCCACCCACCACAAACTAGAGTAGGGTATTACACCACAATGATGGCCCGAACTAGTATAAACCTCGTGTCTCTTGTGCTGTTATTTCTGTAGTTTAGATCTTTGCGAGACGGAGAGGTAGAGAGCGAAGTCTCCGTGCGCACCCCAGAGTTCAAACCTCAAGGGTCCGCCGGAACCCGAAATCCGACAGAATTCATGGGGATTTCATGCAATTCATTCCCAATGCCGGTCTCACCGACTTCACCATAGATGAGTGTGACCAACACCAAATCCTCACAAATGTCTTTGTTCAAAGCTTTACATTCTTGCCTAGAAATAATCCTCCTGAAGTGAGCTTTGATTTATATGTTGAAAACCACCAGATACCAGTTACTAAATTTTGTGACATATGCATGATCCCGTCTGGCGGGAGTTTGGCTGAGCCTAGGCCGGCTGAGTTTGAGGATTTCTGTCGCACTTTGACAGTGGGTGGTGAGAGGAGAGTGTCATCCATCACTGCCGATGGCTTACATTTTCCTGTTGTTCGTTACTTTGCACTCTTTATTACCAAATGCTTACTTGCTAGGGAGAAGGTGGGTGCACTTAGTTCACCAGACCTTGCTGTTTTACGTTGCGCAATAGAGGGCGATAACACTTATAGCTTGGCAGCTATTGTGGCTCGTCGCCTCCATCTTAATAAATCTCAGGGAAAAATACATGGTGGGATTTTTGCCACTCGTTTGGCAGATCACTTCGAGGTTGCAATACGCCCTCATGATGTCCCTCTCACCATAGTTTACTTAGACCGTGCAGCCATGCATCACCCTAACTTTCTTGCACATGAACGTTCTGATCTTGCCATTCCTTATAACTTAGTTTATAACGTTGACACTCGTGATGTTATCCCCTTGCCAACACCTGCTTTGTTTGATTGTGTTGCTAGGGGCGGATACCGGATTATGCCTGCAGATATCCTCACCTACTAGAACGCTCAGGATGCTGCCGAGGCGGCACAGGCACCTCTGCAGTGGGATGTGTGGATACCCGCTCCTCAGGATCCCTACTACCCTCCAGGCTACTGATCGATTACGCATTTAGGCCAAAAGCCTAAGTTTGGGGGAGTACGTGTTTCTCACCGACTTTATATTCATGTTCACACATCATTCCATTTGTCGGTGATCACACTTTTTCATTGTATCATCCATGCTTAGATTTATTTTCTTGCTTTCTTCTTGTGTGTTTGGAAAACTTTAGAAAAACCAAAAAAATAGTTGTAGTAATTTACTTTCTATGCATGCTTAGTAGTAGTACTAAAAAGAAACCCCAAAAAGATTTCCTTGTTTTTCTTTTTGTTTGTTGGGAGCTTTCCCGTGTAAATAGTTTTTCTCGTGTTTGCTTTTTATTTGCTTGTTGAAAAAAACCAAAAACTCCAAAAATATTTCAGTGTGCTTCTCTAAATTTATTTTCTTTTTATTCTAGTTGTACCAAGGAGAAGACCATGATGAAAATGTTGAGTGGCTCTCATATGAATAACTGTTGAACTAAGAAAGAGCCCACTTTACGTTGTCTTCTCCTGTTGAATAAAATGTTTGCAGATTCAAGCTTAGTCCACGGCACTCTTGCACTATTATTATTATTTTCATATCAGTCGGTCGTGCAAGTGAAAGGTAATAATGATGAAATTCGATGAGCTGGTCGTGGCAAAGAGAAACTGCTATGAACGCGACTTGTTCTTGTTGTGTAAATATGTTTAACCTAGTGCCCATGATTCAGCCCATTATGACTAAACATGTTTGCAATGACAATTAGAGATTATAGTTTCTCATGCCATGCATAAGTAGCTGGAAGTCCATAATGATTTATCTTGGATATCAACATAGCATTAGGATGATTGTGATGTAGTATGATGATATGGTATCCTCCTCTGAATGTTCGAGTGGCTTGACTTGGTACATGTTCATGCATGTAGTTGAATCAAAACCAACATAGCCTCTATAATGTTTATGTTCATGGTGTTCATATCTTACTCATGCTAGTGTCCAATGTTACTTATGCATAATGTCTGGTCATGATCGTTGTTGCTCTCTAGCTGGCCGCTTCCCAATCTTAAATTGCTAGCCTTCGCCTGTGTCGTGGAATTGTCACGTCAGATGTCCTCTTGCAAGGACTTAGTCGCGGAGCCATCGCAACTAGGAAGCTTAAAGGGGTTAACGGGACAAGGGACACGAGAGAGGTTTTTATACTAGTTCGGCCCCTTACGGTGAAGGTAAAGCCTACGTCTAGTTGGGTTGGTATTGCTGAGGTTTCGATAACCAGGGAGCGAGACACGCTATGCCCGGCTCTCGATGAGATGTTTCTTACCCTAAGACGCCAGCGGGTCGTCCCCTTATATACATGGGTTGACCCCCTGCGGCCTACAGAGTCCCCGCCGGCTCATAAACAGTGTCTGGCTCGGTGTCTAGCTAATTCTACCTTATGTTACAAGTCATGCCATTACGACGGTTTATCACAATGGGCCTTAAGTTGCCTGGGTTTGTATGATAATCCTCTTTGCGTAACCCGGCCCCTCCAGGGCGGCTTACACAATTTTTTATATCCCTGACATTAGGCCCCAGATTGATTTGAACCGGTTCATGTCAATCTTAAAATACCTTAAGGAAAAGCCTTATGTCTTCTGTTCGTGCGGAAGTTATAAACTGTCGTGGCGTCACCTTCTGGATCCGTGATAACCCACCATGACGTCATCTTCCATTAAATTCGTATTTTACTCCGTCATATCCTCAACGGATCTTTGCCTTTACTGACCATTCTGAAAACCGAGGCGCCGGATGATGGGGAACGTAGTAATTTCAAAAATTTCCTACGCACACGCAAGATCATGGTGATGCATAGCAACGAGAGGGGAGAGTGTTGTCTACGTACCCTCGTAGACCGAAGCGGAAGCGTTCACGCAACAAAGAGGAAGTAGTCGTACGTCTTCCCGGTCCAACCGACCCAAGCACCGTTACTCCGGCACCTCTGAGTTCTTGACACACGTACAGCTCGATGACGCACCCCGGGCTCCGATCCAGCAAAGCTTCGGGGAGGAGTTCCGTCAGCACGATGGCGTGGTGACGATCTTGATGTTCAACTGTCGCAGGGCTTCGCCTAAGCACCGCTACAATATGACCAAGGTGTAATATCGTGGAGGGGGGGCACCGCACACGGCTAAGGAACGATCACGAAGATCAACTTCTGTGTCCATGGGGTGCCCCTGCCCCCGTATATAAAGGAGTGGAGGAGGGGAGGGCCGGCCCTCTCTATGGCGCGCCCTAGGGGAGTCCTACTCCCACCAGGAGTAGGATTCCCCTTTTCCTAGTCCAACTAGGAGTCCCTCCATGTATTAGGAGTAGGAGACAAGGAAGGGGAAGAGGGAAGAGAAGGAAGGAGGGGGCGCCGCCCCTCCCCCTAGTCCAATTCGGACTAGCCAATGTGGGGGGGCGCGGCCTGCCTCTCCCTCTCCCCTAAAGCCTAATAAGGCCCATATACTTCTTCCCCCGTATTCCCGTAACTCCCCGGTACTCCCAAAAATACCCGAATCACTCAGATCCTTTCCGATGTCCGAATATAGTCGTCCAATATATCGATCTTTACGTCTCAACCATTTCGAGACTCCTCGTCATATCCCCGATCTCATCCGGGACTCCGAACTCCTTCGGTACATCAAAACTCATAAACTCATAATATAACTGTCATCGAAACCTTAAGCGTGCGGACCCTACGGTTCGAGAACAATGTAGACATGACCGAGACACGTCTTCGGTCAATAACCAATAGCGGGACCTGGATGCCCATATTGGCTCCTATATATTCTACGAAGATCTTTATCGGTCAGACCGCATAACAATATACGTTGTTCCCTTTGTCATCGGTATGTTACTTGCCCGAGATTCGATCGTCGGTATCCAATACCTAGTTCAATCTCGTTACCAGCAAGTCTCTTTACTCGTTCCGTAATACATCATCTCGCAACTAACTCATTAGTTGCAATGCTTGCAAGGCTTATGTGATGTGCATTACCGAGAAGGCCCAGAGATACCTCTCCGACAATCGGAGTGACAAATCCTAATGTCGAAATACGCCAACCCAACAAGTACCTTTGGAGACACCTGTAGAGCACCTTTATAATCACCCAGTTACGTTGTGACGTTTGGTAGCACACAAAGTATTCCTCCGGTAAACGGGAGTTGCATAATCTCATAGTCATAGGAACATGTATAAGTCATGAAGAAAGCAATAGCAACATACTAAACGATCGGGTGCTAAGCTAATGGAATGGGTCATGTCAATCAGATCATTCAACTAATGATGTGACCTCGTTAATCAAATAACAACTCTTTGTTCATGGTTAGGAAACATAACCATCTTTGATTAACGAGCTAGTCAAGTAGAGGCATACTAGTGACACTCTGTTTGTCTATGTATTCACACATGTATTATGTTTCCGGTTAATACAATTCTAGCATGAATAATAAACATTTATCATGAAATAAGGAAATAAATAAGAACTTTATTATTGCCTCCAGGGCATATTTCCTTCAGTCTCCCACTTGCACTAGAGTCAATAATCTAGTTCACATCGCCATGTGATTTACCAACAATAGTTCACATCACCATGTGATTAACACCCATAGTTCACATCGATATGTGATCAACACCCAAAGGGTTTAGTAGAGTCAGTAATCTAGTTCACATCGCTATGTGATTAACACCCAAAGAGTACTAAGGTGTGATCATGTTTTGCTTGTGAGAGAAGCTTAGTCAACGGGTCTGCCAAAACTTAGATTCGTATGTATTTTGCAACTTTCTATGTCTACAATGCTCTGCACGGAGCTACTTTAGCTAATTGCTCCCACCTTTAATATGTATCTAGATTGAGACTTAGAGTCATCTAGATTAGTGTCAAAACTTGTATCGACATAACCTTTTACGACGAACCTTTTTGTCACGTCCATAATCGAGAAACATATCCTTATTTCACTAAGGATAATTTTGACCGCTGTCCAGTGATCTACATCTAGATCACTATTGTACTCCCTTGCTAAACACAGTGTAGGATATACAATAGATCTGGTACACAGCATGGTATACTTTATAGAACCTATGGCCAAGGCATAGGGAATGACTTTCCTTCTCTTTCTATCTTCTGTCGTGGTCGGTTTTGAGTCTTACTCAATTTCACACCTTGTAACATAGGCAAGAACTTCTTTCTTTGACTGTTCCATATTGAACTACTTCAAAATCTTGTCAAGGTATATATTCATTGAAAATTTATCAAGCGTCTTGATCTATCTCTATAGATCTTGATGCTTAATATGTAAGCAGCTTTACCGAGGTCCTTCTTCGAAAAACTCATTTCAAATACTCCTTTATGCTTTGCAGTATAATTCTACATTATTTCCGGTCAACAATATGTCATTTACATATACTTATCAGAAATGTTGTAGTGCTCCCACTCACTTTCTTGTAAATACAGGCTTCATCGTAAGTCTGTATAAAACTATATGCTTTGATCAACTTATCAAAGCGTGTATTCCAACTCCGAGATGCTTGCACCAGTCAATAGATGGATCGCTGGAGCTTGCATATTTTGTTAGCATATTTAGGATTGACAAAACCTTCTAGTTGCATCGTATACAACTCTTCTTTAATAAATCCATTAAGGAATGCAGTTTTGTTTATCCATTTGCCGGATTTCATAAAATGCGGCAATTGCTAACGTGATTCGGACAGACTTAAGCATAGATACGAGTGAGAAACTCTCATCGTAGTCAACACTTTGAACTTGTTGAAAACCTTTTGCGACAATTCTAGCTTTGTAGATAGTAACACTACTATCAGTGTCCGTCTTCCTCTTGAAGATCCATTTATTTTCTATGGCTTGCCGATCATCGGGCAAATCCATCAAAGTCCTGTCGGGGGGAATCGGCCTCCACGAGCACCTATGGGGACGGAGCCCCTTTTCGGTTCGGCGGGGGGCGGAGGTTGCACAAAGAGCAGATCGAGGCGACACACACACAACGATTTTACCCAGCTTCGGGCCGCACGGATGCGTAAAACCCTACTGCTGCTTGTCTGGTTGATTCGAGTTCTTTCTCTGGAGCGCAAGAAGCAACAGTAAGTTGGAGCTGGACGTAGACGAGGGTCTACTGGGTGTCCTCCCCCTCCGTCCTCTTCTTCCTCCATCCTCTCCGGTCCCCCCCTCCTACGTGCGCATGGGCCTCCTTTTATATGCTAAGGGGTGTCCCACAGGCAGCGACGCAGGTGAGGGTAAAAATGGCAAGGAACTGTGCGAACAGTGGCTGCACAGTGCTATCGCACCTAACTCTGACGGGGGGGGGTACAAAGGCATTAAATGCCCATCTGGATCGCCCGAACAGTGCCGAGGCGGACCGTTAGGGGCGCCTCCGCTTGCCACGGGGGCGACTCTGCCAACGTCGCATGCCACCGCGCGCCCCAGGTTGCGCGGCGCCCCGCCACGTGCCTCTGGGGAAGCTCCAGAGTGACGTGTGGGCAGGTGAGCTGGAGCGCATGCCTGAGGTGGTGGTTTGCCGCGGCAAGTGGCTTGCCGCGGTGGTTGTTGTTGGGGAACGTTGCAGAAAACAAAAATTTTCCTACGGTTTCACCAAGATCTATCTATGAGTTCATCTAGCAACGAGTATTCAGATTAGATAGCATCTACATACCACTTTGTAGATTGCAACGGAAGCGTTCGAGTGAACGTGGATGAGGTAGTCGTACTCGCCGTGATCCAATTCACCGATGATCTAGTACCGAACGGACGGCACCTCCGTGTTCAACACACGTACGGAAAGCGTGACATCTCCTCCTTCTTGATCCAGCAAGGGGGAAGGAGAGGTTGATGAAGATCCAGCAGCACGACGGTGTGGTGGTGGATGCAGCAGAACTCCGGCAGGGCTTCGCTAAGCAACTACGGGAGGAGGAGGAGGTGTTGCAGGGAGGAGGGAGGCGCCAGGGCTTATGGGTCCGCTGCCCCCCTCCCCTCCCCCCTTTATATAGGCCTCTTGGGGGGGCGCCGGCCCTGGGAGATCTAATCTCCCAAGGGGGGCGGCGGCCAGGGAGGTTTCCCTCCCCCCCAAGCCATCTAGGAGGTGCCTTCCACCACAAGGACTCCTTCTAGATGGAACCCTAGGCGCATGGGCCCTTTGGGGCTGGTTCCCCTTGGCCCAAGCAGGCCAAGGCGCACCCCCTAAGGCCCATGTGGCCCACCAGGGCAGGTGGCCCCACCTGCTGGACCCCCGGGACCCCTTCGGTGGTCCCGGTACAATACCGATAACCCCGAAACTTGTCCCGATGGCCGAAACAGCACTTCCTATATATAATTCTTTACCTCCGGACCATTCCGGAACTCCTCGTGACGTCCGGGATCTCATCCGGGACTCCGAACAACATTCGGGTTACTACATATACATATCTTCACAACCCTAGCGTCACCGAACCTTAAGTGTGTAGACCCTACGGGTTCGGGAGACATGCAGACATGACCGAGACGGCTCTCGGGCAATAACCAACAGCGGGATCTGGATACCCATGTTGGCTCCCACATGCTCCACGATGATCTCATCGGATGAACCACGATGTCGAGGATTCAATTAATCCCGTATACGATTCCCTTTGTCAATCGGTATTTTACTTGCCCGAGATTCGATCGTCGGTATCCCAATACCTCGTTCAATCTCGTTACCGGCAAGTCACTTTTCTCGTACCGTAATGCATGATCCCGTGATCAAACACTTTGATCACATTGAGCTCATTATGATGATGCATTACCGAGAGGGCCCGGTGATACCTCTCCGTCAAGCGGAGTGACAAATCCCAGTCTCGATCCATGTCAACCCAACAGACACTTTCAGAGATACCCGTAGTATACCTTTATAGTAACCCAGTTACGTTGTGACGTTTGGCACACCCAAAGCACTCCTACGGTATCCGGGAGTTACATGATCTCATGGTCTAAGGAAAGGATACTTGACATTGGAAAACTCTAGCAAACGAACTATGCGATCTTATGCTATGTTTAGGATTGGGTCTTGCCCATCACATCATTCTCCTAATGATGTGATCCCGTTATCGATGACATCCAATGTCCATAGTCAGGAAACCATGACTATCTGTCGATCAACGAGCTAGTCAACTAGAGGCTCACTAGGGACATATTGTTGTCTATTATTCACACATGTATTACGATTTCCGGATAACACAATTATAGCACGAATAAAGACAATTATCATGAATAAGGAAATATAATAATAATGCTTTTATTATTGCCTCTAGGGCATATTTCCAACAGTCTCCCACTTGCACTAGAGTCAATAATCTAGTTACATTGTGATGAATCGAACACCCATAGAATTCTGGTGCTGATCATGTTTTGCCTTAGGGAGAGGTTTAGTCAACGGATCTGCGACATTCAGATCCGTGTGCACTTTACAAATTTCTATGTCTCCATCTTGAACATTTTCACGAATGGAGTTGAAGCGACGCTTGATGTGCCTAGTCTTCTTGTGAAACCTGGGCTCCTTTGCAAGTGCAATAGCTCCAGTGTTGTCACAGAAGAGCTTGATTGGCCCCGACGCATTGGGTATGACTCCGAGGTCGGTGATGAACTCCTTCACCCAAATTGCTTCATGTGCTGCCTCCGAGGCTGCCATGTACTCCGCTTCACATGTAGATCCCGCCACGACGCTCTGCTTGCAACTGCACCAGCTTACTGCCCCACCATTCAAAATATACACGTATCCGGTTTGTGACTTAGAGTCATCCAGATCTGTGTCAAAGCTAGCGTCGACGTAACCTTTTACGACGAGCTCTTCGTCACCTCCATAAATGAGAAACATTTCCTTGGTCCTTTTCAGGTACTTCAGGATATTCTTGACCGCTGTCCAGTGTTCCTTGCCGGGATTACTTTGGTACCTACCTACCAAACTTACGGCAAGGTTTACATCAGGTCTGGTACACAGCATGGCATACATAATAGAACCTATGGCTGAGGCATAGGGGATGACACTCATCTCTTCTATATCTTCTGCCGTGGTCGGACATTGAGCTGAGCTCAATTTCACACCTTGTAACACAGGTAAGAACCCTTTCTTAGATTGATCCATATTGAATTTCTTCAATATCTTATCAAGGTATGTACTTTGTGAAAGACCTATGAGGCGTCTCGATCATTCTCTATAGATCTTGATGCCTAATATAGAAGCAGCTTCTCCAAGGTCCTTCATTGAAAAACTTTTATTCAAGTAGGCCTTAATGCTGTCCAAGAGTTCTATATCATTTCCCATCAAAAGTATGTCGTCTACATATAATATGAGAAATGCTACAGAGCTCCCACTCACTTTCTTGTAAACACAGGCTTCTCCATAAGTCTGTGTAAACCCAAACGCTTTGATCATCTCATCAAAGCGAATGTTCCAACTCCGAGATGCTTGCACCAGCCCAAAAATCGAGCGTTGGAGCTTGCACACCTTGTCAGCATTCTTAGGATCGACAAAACCTTTCGGCTGCATCATATACAATTCTTCCTTAAGGAAACCATTAAGGAATGCCGTTTTGACGTCCATTTGCCATATCTCATAATCATAGTATGTGGCAATTGCTAACATGATTCGGACGGACTTCAGCTTCGCTATCGGTGAGAAAGTCTCATCGTAGTCAACCCCTTGAACTTGTCGATAACCCTTAGCGACAAGCCGAGCTTTATAGATGGTCACATTACCATCCGCGTCTGTCTTCTTCTTAAAGATCCATTTATTTTCTATGGCTCGCCGTTCAACGGGCAAGTCAGTCAAAGTCCATACTTCGTTTTCATACATGGATCCTATCTCGGATTTCATGGCTTCCAGCCATTTGTCGGAATCCGGGCCCGCCATTGCTTCCTCATAGTTCGAAGGTTCACCGTTGTCTAACAACATGATTTCCAAGACAGGGTTGCCGTACCACTCTGGTGCGGAACGTGTCCTTGTGGACCTTCGAATTTCAGTAGGAGCTTGATTAGAAGCATCGTGATCATCATCATTAATTTCCTCTCTAGTCGGCGCAGGCACCTCAGAAACGTTTTCTTGAGATTCGCCATTTTCCGGTTCAAGAGGTAACACTTCATCAAGTTCTACTTTCCTCCCACTTACTTCTTTCGAGAGAAACTCTTTCTCCAGAAAGGATCCATTCTTGGCAACAAAGATCTTGCCTTCGGATCTGAGGTAGAAGGTATACCCAACAGTTTCTTTAGGGTATCCTATGAAGACGCATTTTTCCGACTTGGGTTCGAGCTTTTCAGGTTGAAGTTTCTTGACATAAGCATCGCATCCCCAAACTTTTAGAAACGACAGCTTAGGTTTCTTCCCAAACCATAATTCATACGGTGTCGTCTCAACGGATTTCGACGGAGCCCTATTTAAAGTGAATGCAGCAGTCTCTAAAGCATAGCCCCAAAAAGATAGCGGTAAATCGGTAAGAGACATCATAGATCGCACCATATCTAATAGAGTGCGATTACGACGTTCGGACACACCATTACGCTGAGGTGTTCCAGGCGGCGTGAGTTGTGAAATTATTCCACATTTTCTTAAGTGTGTGCCAAATTCATGACTCAAGTATTCTCCTCCACGATCTGATCGTAGAAACTTGATCTTTCTATCACGTTGATTTTCAACCTCACTCTGAAATTCCTTGAACTTTTCAAAGGTCTCAGACTTGTGTTTCATCAAGTAGATATACCCATATCTACTCAAGTCATCAGTGAGGGTGAGAACATAACGATAGCCACCGCGAGCCTCAACACTCATTGGACCGCATACATCGGTATGTATGATTTCCAATAAGTTGGTTGCTCGCTCCATTGTTCCTGAGAACGGAGTCTTGGTCATTTTACCCATGAGGCATGGTTCGCACGTGTCAAATGATTCATAATCAAGAGACTCTAAAAGTCCATCTGCATGGAGCTTCTTCATGCGTTTGACACCTATGTGACCAAGGCGGCAGTGCCACAAATATGTGGGACTATTGTTATCAACTTTAACTCTTTTGGTATTCACACTATGAATATGTGTATCATCACGTACGAGATTCATTAAGAATAAACCATTAACCATCGAAGCATGACCATAAAACATATCTCTCATATAAATAGAACAACCATTATTCTCGGATTTAAATGAGTAGCCATCTCGAATTAAGCGAGACCCAGATACAATGTTCATGCTCAAACTTGGCACTAAATAACAATTATTGAGGTTTAAAACTAATCCCGTAGGTAAATGTAGAGGCAGCGTGCCGACGGCGATCACATCGACCTTGGAACCATTCCCGACGCGCATCGTCACCTCGTCCTTCGCCAGTCTCCGTTTATTCCGCAGCTCCTGCTTTGAGTTACAAATGTGAGCAACTGCACCGGTATCAAATACCCAAGAGCTACTACGAGTACTGGTAAGGTACACATCAATTACATGTATATCACATATACCTTTGGTTTTGCCGGCCTTCTTGTCCGCTAAGTATTTGGGGCAGTTCCGCTTCCAGTGACCACTTCCCTTGCAAGAAAAACACTCAGTCTCGGGCTTGGGTCCATTCTTTGGCTTCTTCCCGGCAACTTGCTTACCGGGCGCGGCAACTTCCTTGTCGTCCTTCTTGAAGTTCTTTTTACCCTTGCCCTTCTTGAACTTAGTGGTTTTATTCACCATCAACACTTGATGCTCCTTCTTGATTTCTACCTCTGCTGATTTCAGCATAGCATATACTTCAGGAATGGTCTTTACCATCCCCTGCATATTGTAGTTCATCACAAAGCTCTTGTAGCTAGGTGGAAGCGACTGGAGGATTCTGTCAATGACCGCTTCTTCCGGGAGATTAACTTCCAGTTGAGTCATGCGGTTGTGCAACCCAGACATTTTGAGTATGTGTTCACTGACAGAACTATTTTCCTCCATCTTACAGCTAAAGAATTTGTCGGAGACTTCATATCTCTCGACCCGGGCATGAGCTTGGAAAACCATTTTCAGCTCTTCGAACATCTCATATGCTCCATGTCTCTCAAAACGCTTTTGGAGCCCCGGCTCTAAACTGTAAAGCATGCCGCACTGAACGAGGGAGTAATCATCGCAGCGTGACTGCCAAGCGTTCATAACGTCTTGTTCTGCAGGGAGAATAGGTGCGTCACCCAGCGGTGCTCGTAGGACATAATCTTTCTTGGCAGCTATGAGGATGATCCTCAGGTTCTGGACCCAGTCCGTATAGTTGCTACCATCGTCTTTCAGCTTGGTTTTCTCTAGGAACGCATTGAAGTTGAGGACTATGTTGGCCATTTGATCTACAAGACATATTGTAAAATTTTTAGACTAAGTTCATGATAATAAAGTTCATTTAATCAAATTATTTAATGAACTCCCACTTAGATAGACATCCCTCTACTAGTTATCTAAGTATTACATGATCCGAGTCAACTAGGCCGTGTCCGATCATCACGTGAGACGGACTAGTCAACATCGGTGAACATCATCATGTTGATCGGATCTTCTATACGACTCATGCTCGACCTTTCGGTCTTCTGTGTTCCGAGGCCATGTCTGTACATGCTAGGCTCGTCAAGTCAACCTAAGTGTTTTGCGTGTGTAAATCTGTCTTACACCCGTTGTATGTGAACGTTAGAATCTATCACACCCGATCATCACGTGGTGCTTCGAAACAACGAACTGTCGCAACGGTGCACAGTTAGGGTGAACACTTTCTTGAAATTATTATGAGGGATCATCTTATTTACTACCATCGTTCTAAGTAAACAAGATGCAAAACATGATAAACATCACATGCAATCAAATAATAAATGTGACATGATATGGCCAATATCACATAGCTCCTTTGATCTCCATCTTGGGGCTCCATGATCATCTTGTCACCGGCTTGACACCATGATCTTCATCATCATGTCTCCATGAAGTTGCTCGCCAACTATTACTTCTACTACTATGGCTAACGCGTTTAGCAATAAAGTAAAGTAATTTCCATGGCGTTTCTCAATGACACGCAGGTCATACAAAAAATAGAGACAACTCCTATGGCTCCTGCCGGTTGTCATACTCATCGACATGCAAGTCGTGATTCCTATTACAATAGCATGAACATCTCATACATCACATATAGATCATTCATCATTCATCACAACTTTGGCCATATCATATCACAAAGCACTTGCTGCAAAAACAAGTTAGACGTCCTCTAATTGTTGTTGCAAGTTTTACGTGGCTGAATTAGGGTTCTAGCAAGAACGTTTTCTTACCTACGTGAAAACCACAACGTGATTTGTCAACTTCTATTTACCCTTCATAAGGACCCTTTTCATCGAATCCGCTCCAACTAAAGTGGGAGAGACAGACACCCGCCAGCCACCTTATGCAACTAGTGCATGTTAGTCGGTGGAACCGGTCTCACGTAAGCGTACGTGTAAGGTTGGTCCGGGCCGCTTCATCCCACAATACCGCTGAAGCAAGATAAGACTAGTAGTGGCAAGAAGAGTTGACAACATCTACGCCCAGAACAAATTGTGTTCTACTCGCGCAAGAAGAACTACGCATAGACCTAGCTCATGATGCCACTGTTGGGGAACGTTGCAGAAAACAAAAATTTTCCTACGGTTTCACCAAGATCTATCTATGAGTTCATCTAGCAATGAGTATTCAGATTAGATAGCATCTACATACCACTTTGTAGATCGCAACGGAAGCGTTCGAGTGAACGTGGATGAGGTAGTCGTACTCGCCGTGATCCAATTCACCGATGATCTAGTACCGAACGGACGACACCTCCGTGTTCAACACACGTACGGAAAGCGTGACGTCTCCTCCTTCTTGATCCAGCAAGGGGGAAGGAGAGGTTGATGAAGATCCAGCAGCACGACGGCGTGGTGGTGGATGCAGCAGAACTCCAGCAGGGCTTCGCTAAGCAACTACGGGAGGAGGAGGAGGTGTTGCAGGGAGGAGGGAGGCGCCAGGGCTTATGGGTCCGCTGCTCCCCTCCCCTCCCCCCCTTTATATAGGCCTCTTGGGGGGGCGCCGGCCCTGGGATCTAATCTCCCAAGGGGGGCGGCGGCCAGGGAGGTTTCCCTCCCCCCCAAGCCATCTAGGAGGTGCCTTCCACCAATAGGACTCCTCCTAGATGGAACCCTAGGCGCATGGGCCCTTTGGGGCTGGTTCCTCTTGGACCAAGCAGGCCAAGGCGCACCCCCTAAGGCCCATGTGGCCCACCAGGGCAGGTGGCCCCACCTGGTGGACCCCCGGGACCCCTTCGGTGGTCCCGATACAATACCGATAACCCCGAAACTTGTCCTGATGGCCGAAATAGCACTTCCTATATATAATTCTTTACCTCTGGACCATTCTGGAACTCCTCGTGACGTCCGGGATCTCATCCGGGACTCCGAACAACATTCGGGTTACTGCATATACATATCTTCACAACCCTAGCGTCACCGAACCTTAAGTGTGTAGACCCTACGGGTTCGGGAGACATGCAGACATGACCGAGACGGCTCTCGGGAAATAACCAACAGCGGGATCTAGATACCCATGTTGGCTCCCACATGCTCCACGATGATCTCATCGGATGAACCACGATGTCGAGGATTCAATTAATCCCGTATACGATTCCCTTTGTCAATCGGTATTTTACTTGCCCGAGATTCGATCGTCGGTATCCCAATACCTCGTTCAATCTCGTTACCGGCAAGTCACTTTTCTCGTACCGTAATGCATGATCCCGTGATCAAACACTTTGATCACATTGAGCTCATTATGATGATGCATTACCGAGAGGGCCCGGTGATACCTCTCCGTCAAGCGGAGTGACAAATCCCAGTCTCGATCCATGTCAACCCAACAGACACTTTCAGAGATACCCGTAGTATACCTTTATAGTCACCCAGTTACGTTGTGACGTTTGGCACACCCAAAGCACTCCTACGGTATCCGGGAGTTACATGATCTCATGGTCTAAGGAAAGGATACTTGACATTGGAAAACTCTAGCAAACGAACTATGCGATCTTATGCTATGTTTAGGATTGCGTCTTGCCCATCACATCATTCTCCTAATGATGTGATCCCGTTATCGATGACATCCAATGTCCATAGTCAGGAAACCATGACTATCTGTCGATCAACGAGCTAGTCAACTAGAGGCTCACTAGCGACATATTGTTGTCTGTTATTCACACATGTATTACGATTTCCGGATAACACAATTATAGCACGAATAAAGACAATTATCATGAATAAGGAAATATAATAATAATGCTTTTATTATTGCCTCTAGGGCATATTTCCAACAGTTGTCTTGCCGCACCTGAGAGCTTGCCTCTCGTCAGGCCCTTGCCGGGGCGCGCGGCGCGCCGCGGCGGGCTTCTCTTGGGGTGCCTTGGCTTGGCCGTCCCGGCGAGCTCCTCCCGCCGGGGCCTTGGTGCTTCGGCTTAGTCGTCCCGGCAAGCTCCTCTTGCCGGGGCCTTGTCGCCTTGGCCCGGCAAGCTCCTCTTGCCGGACCTCGCCTTCTTGGCCCGGCAAGCTCCTCTTGCCGGGGCTTGGTCTTCTAGGCTCGATCACTTGGCCTTCGTCCGGCCCAGAAAGGGCCGTGGAGACTCTTGTCGCTCCCCTGGCAAGCCTTGCCGCCGGACGCTACTACTGCCCGTGCACAAGTTCGGGGTACTAAGGTACCCCTACTTTAGTACACCGACAGGAGCCCCCGGGTCTGGGCCATTCACGGTGCCGAGCGTTGTTGGGCCAGGCCCTAACAGTGCACGGGCACGCGTGGCCTGGGTTGCGCTGCTCTTTAACTCTGTGCTCGTCGCGCCCTCCCCAAGTGGCGCGCGCTTATCGCGGCGTCGTGGGGGGCGAGGCGTGCGAGGCGTGCGTGACTCGGGTGGCGTGCGCGGGGCTTGAGGCCCGCAGGCATGCGTCACGTCGGGCATGATTCCTCTACTTGGAAAGGCGAAACGTCCGCCCCCACTTTCAAGTGGGGGGGGGAGACGTGGAGGCGCGGCTTGGTGAACGAACGGGGTCGAGGCGCGGCTTTCGGGGCGCCCGCCCCCACGATCACGGGGTGGAGAGAGGTCGCCTCATCTGTCGCCTCTACCCTACTCGCCCGCCACGCGTCCTCCATGCACTTGGGGTTGCGGTGGTGGAGGCAGGAAACCGGGCCGACGCGGGTCGAAGTAGAGGGTCGGCCCCGTCGCCTGCCCTTCCTCTACTTTGATTGGTTGGGCGGGGCGGCCGAGCCCCCACTCCGCCCCTTTATAAGGAGCGGAAGGGGGTGATGAGGGTCCGCACTCCTTCCTTCTTTCTTCTCTTAGATCCCTGGTCCCCTCTCCCCAACTGTCATGGAGAAAGGGAACCCTGGTCCTTCTTCGGTGGCGGCAAGGGTTGCCGCCAGGCAGCGCGCCCCTCCTCCCCTTGCACCCGTGGTGACGGAGCCAACCGTAAGGGGAAGGGGGAGGGGGCGTGGTCGTGGACGAGGCCGTGGACGGGGCCGAGGCGCTCGAGGCGGGCGGGGCGGCGCGCCGGCCTCGCCTCCGCCGGCGGCTCCGTTTCTCCCGGCGGTTCATCTCGGAGACGACCCCTGCGAGTTCATCATCAGGCTGCGCCGGGCGCCTCGCCGTCGCCTCCGCCTCCCGGCTCCCTTCGTGGACGTCCTGGAAGCGGAGCAACACGAGACGCTGAGACTGCGCATGAGGGGCTGCGGGATCAGTGGTACGCGAGTCCACGTCGAATCCCGAGCCCCCGGCGTGATGTATCTTGGCCGAGGGTGGAAGTCGTTCGCCCGGATCCACAGCTTGATGGAGGGGTTTACCCTCCATTTTAAGCTGATGGAGGGTGATCTCCTCTCCGTCAAGGTCTTCGGCGACCTCGGCACCCGGGCCCGGTGCTGCGTGGATAGCTCCTCCGACAGCGAAGGCTCCTCCTCGAGCGAGAGTGACGAGGAGGGGAGCGACAGCGACGACGAGGGGGGCGGTTGCCGGGGTGACGGGCACGACTAGGCGCTAGTCGCAGCTCCGCGTGGCACCGACGCCCCCATCATCCGCGTCGCTGGCTCCGTGAACTCCCCGGGGTCATCTCCTTGGGTGGCTGGCGCAGGGAGGCTGCGGAAGAGGAAGGGGGCGGGCGGCAAGGCCGCTACCTGATCTTCCAGCTTCGCTCCAGACGCCGTCATCACCCTTGCTCGCGGCGACGACCACCGGGGTCTTCTCTCTGGCCCGGCAAGCTCCTCTTGCCGGGGCTTCATCTTCTCGGGCGGCCAGAGTGGCGAGGCTGCGGAAGAGGCCGGCGGCAAGGCCGTCAACTCGGAGTATGAGGGCTAGATGCCCTCGACAGCGTGTTGACGTCCCGCAGCCTCCTTCTCGAGCTCCGCTTCCGGCGTCGCCGTCTCCATCCGGCCTCCGGAGCCCCCGGGCGGAGCCCCGGATGCTCTCTTGGCGTCTTATGCCACCCGTAGCTCGTCTAGGCGCCCCTTTTGCCCTTCTCGCCTCCTTGCCCTACCTCCTGAGGAGAGAGACAAGAAAGGGATTACGGGCACCTTATCTCTTTTTATCTTGTAAGCCCTCGGGCCTTAATTGTGTTTAAATCTTGTAATCCCATCTTTCATGTTTTTCATTCTCTCCGGGCTGTACCTGAGTGGAATGTTTTTAATGAAAAGGAAGTGTTTGCCGGACCATTTGTCTCGCGGGTACATCCCGCGGCAAGGAGCAAACCCTTTGCATCGTTAAGATAGACACTTCCCCGCCCGGCAACGGACCCTGCCGTCTTCCCGTGCCCCTTGGCCCTCCTCGCGCTCTTGGCGGAGGCAGGGAGAAGGCGGGTTCTGGCCCCTCGCTTCCTCCTCTTGCCGCCGCGGCTACTATCAGAAGCGGGCCTCGGGAACGCGCTCCGGGGTTTGTCGCTTAAGAGAGCACGGCAGCTTTTAGGAGGAAGCAAGGTTTTCGCATTCCGCAGCTCACGAGAGAATGCATGATAAGGGATGTAAAGACTTATCTGAGGTTGCAGCCCCCGGCAACTCTGGCTTGCCGGGGCGCGGGTGCTGGCTCGCCCTTCTCCCCTTCTTCGTCCTTGAGCGGCTCGGCAAGGGTATGCAATTCCTGCGAGCCAAAGGGAAAGGACGGGAAAAAGACGCGGACTCGACCTCTAAGTTAGGGGTTAGCGACTGTTAGGCACTATCAACCCTAACCAAGGACGAGACTCGACTCAGCATGTATGCTAAAACTTGGGGGCGCCAGCGCTTCATAATCTGCTGCCAGGGTCTGCGCCTGGCTTTGTACAAAGGATTACATGCAACTGCGGCAAGACTTTGTACAAAGAGTTGGTTGCCGGACGGGGTCCGACAACCGCGCCTTACGGGAAAAACTTGCGAAGATGCTCAATGTTCCAGGAATTGCTCACCGGAGTACCATCTTCGGTCTTGAGGCGGACGGCGCCGGGCCTCGTGACTCGTTTCACCCAGTAAGGGCCTTCCCACTTCGGCGTCAACTTGTTGTGTATCTTGGCCGACTGAACGCGCCGAAGAACAAGGTCGCCTTCCTCGAGGCTCCTGGCTTTAACTTTGCGGCTATGATAGCGACGCAGAGCTTGCTGGTAGCGAGCGGATCGCACAGCAGCCTGGAGACGATCCTCCTCGAGGAGCAGTGCGTCATCTTCACGCGACCGCTCTTGCTCAAGCTCATCATAAGCGAGCACTCGAGGTGACCCGTATACGAGTTCCGTGGGGGTAACTGCTTCTGCTCCATAGACTAGAGCAAATGGTGTCTGGCCGGTGGCTCGATTTGGCGTCGTTTTGACCGACCAAAGAACCGCCGGCAGCTCCTCGATCCAGTTCCGTCTGCGCTTGAGCAGCCTGTCAAAACTTCTGGTCTTGAGCCCGCGCAGTACCTCGGCGTTGGCCCTTTCCGCTTGACCGTTGCTCCGGGGATGAGCAACAGAAGCGAAGCAGACCTTGGTGCCGAGGTCTTGGGTGTACTTCCTCACCGGTTCCACTTCTGGCCACTTTGTGAACTTGTCGATGGCAACGAACAAGTACTCAAAGCCCCCGACGACTCGGGGGAAGGGGCCGAGAGTGGCACTGATGGTGAAGGTACCACCAGCGCCGTCCTTCTTGGCGGGCACCTTCTTGGTCGCTGGTGGAGCAGCCGTCGTCTTCTTGTGTTTACCGGCGGGGCTCGATGGTGCGTCCTCAACGGCAGCGCAGCGCTCCGAAGAGGCGCGCTTGCCGGAGTGGGCACCAGAGCATTCGCCGGGCTTGGCCTTCTTGCCGGGAGAGCTCAATGGCACGTCCTCGATGGCAGCGCGGCACTCCGAGGAGGCGCGCTCGCCGGAGTGGGCGCCAGAGCATTCGCCGGGCTTGGCCTTCTTGCCGGCGGGGCTCGATGGCACGTCCCCGACGGCAGCGCAGCACTCCAAAGAGGCACGCTTGCCGGAGTGGGCGCCAGAGCATTCGCCGGGCTTGGCCTTCTTGCCGGCGGGGCTCGATGGCACGTCCTCGACGGCAGCGCAGCACTCTGAAGAGACGCGCTTGCCGGAGTTGGCGCCAGAGCACTTGCCGGGCTTGGCCTTCTTGCCGGCGGGGCTCGATGGCACGTCCTCGACGGCAGCGCAACACTCCGAAGAGGCGCGCTTGCCGGAGTGGGCGCCAGAGCACTTGCCGGACTCCTTCTTTCCCCCGGAAGCTCCAGCGGCAAGTGGGCCGCGGGCCGTTGCTGCTGTTGCATCCCGGTATATTTGGTCGGCGCAGATAAGGGCATCCTTCTTGTCGCCGGGGACAGAAATGACGCTTATCGGGCCAGGCATCTTGAGCATGTTATACGCGTAGTGAGAGGCCGCCATGAACTTGGCGAGCGCTGGTCGGCCGAGGATCCCGTTGTAAGGCAACGGAAAGTCGGCGACGTCAAAGGTGACCCTCTCAGTCCTGAAATTCAGCTCGCTGCCAAATGTTACCGGCAGCGTGATCTTTCCCTTCGGCTTGCTCCTTCCCGGGTTGATTCCTTGGAATGTGCCGGTTTCTTCGAGCTCGCTGTCGGGAACTTGGAGTCTCCGGAGAACAGCAGAGGAGATCAGATTCAAGCCGGCCCCGCCGTCAACTAGCATCTTAGTGACCTTGAGGTTGCGGACCGTTGGGGAAACCAACATCGGCAAGCACCCGACCGCGATTGTGCGATCAGGG
This sequence comes from Aegilops umbellulata, assembly GCA_032464435.1. Taxonomy (NCBI): domain Eukaryota; kingdom Viridiplantae; phylum Streptophyta; class Magnoliopsida; order Poales; family Poaceae; genus Aegilops; species Aegilops umbellulata. The sequence continues at coordinate 181,645,758 of CP136057.1, read as the reverse complement.
TGGTCCTCAATGTCGAAGATGATAGGCGTGCTGGACCATCTCAGGGGTCTGCGTGACTCGACGGGTGGCTCCGCTGCATTGACCTCCCGCACCCACCGTTTAAGCTGGTGGTGGGAAGCGTGCAGGGAGGCACCGCCATCCACACACAAGACCTCAGTGGCTTTCTGAAACTCCTGCTCGCTGGTCTCGGGGTCTTCCGTGTCTTCGTCGTCGTCATCGTCTTCGTCCTTGTCGCGTCCCCGGGGAGGTCTGTCTGCTTGCCGCTGCTTGTCCTTGCCGCGGCGCTCCCCCGGGCCGGGACGCTTCGTGCCGGATCCCCCGCCGCCTACTTGGGCTCTCTCCTTGTCGCGTCGTGCGTACTCGGCTTTCTGCAGCTCGACGAGTCGCTCGACTTGCTTGCAACTCTGGAGGTCGTGGCCCCTGGTACGGTGGATCTTGCAGTACTTCTTGTCGGTACCGTCCCGCTTATCGGCAGCAGCCACCGCCCGGCAGTTGGCGCACCCGACAACCTCCTTGCCGGGGCCTCCCGCCTGGGCTTTCTTGGCGGAGCCCTCGCTGCCGGACTTCTCGACAACCAGTACCTCTGGGTTTTTCTTCTTTTTGCTGTTCCGCCGCCGGCCTCTCCTTGCCGGGGCGGTACCTTCACTATCGGATTCTCCTTCTCCAACACTTTCTCCGGGGAGCTTCCTCCCCTCCTCAGCGCGTGCACACTTGTCGGCCAGGGCGTAAAGCTCGCTGACCTCCTTGATTTTGCACATCGCCATCTCCTCCCGCATCCTGCGGTTGCGCACGTTCTGGTGGAACGCGCTAATCACCGCGGCGGGGTGGATGTCTGGGATGTTGTAGTGCACACGGCTGAACCTCTGGATGAACTTGCGCAAAGGCTCCCCCTCCTTCTGAACAAGCAGATGAAGGTCGCTTACCTGGCCATTTGTGGCCGCCCGTGAAGGCGCCAACGAACTGATGGCATAGATCTGGCCAGGAGGAGATGGAGCCGTCCGGCAAGTGCATGAGCCAGGATCTGACGTTGGGCTTGAGTACCAGCGGGAAGTAGTTGGCAAGGATCTTGTCGTCCCGTCCCCCGGCAGCTTGCACTGCAATGGTGTAGACGCTGAGGAACTCTGACGGGTGCGACTTGCCGTCGTACTTCTCGGGAACGTCGGGCTTGAAGTTCTTCGTGCTGGGCCACTGGACTTGCCACAGCTCGCGGGTGAACGCGGGGCAGCCTACCAAATACGGCAGTTCGCCTGGTTCCCCCGGTGCGTGCATGTCTCCAGAGGGCTCAACGCGCTGGTCTGATTGACGCCGCGCCTCTCTTCTGCGCTCGATGCGGGTTCGAGCGTCTTCTTTCCTTCGTTCGTGAAGGACTTGGCGTTGGTCGCGGCGAGTTCGTGGGTTCGACGACGCGGTGGAGTCGTTGTCGAGGTGAGCCCGGCGAGTCGGCGACCGCGGCTTCTGGGGCGGGGAGTGCACGGTGGTCGCACCCCCGCCATTCTTGGCGCCATCGGTTCTCTCCTGGGTGACTGGCCGCGGCTGCGACGCGCTGTGCTGCCGCGGAGTGTCGCCGTTAGCGAAACCGATGAGGCCCTGGATGGTTGCCCTCCAGTCGTCGAGCTTGTACGCCGTCGGAGGATAGTCTAGGAGTAGCTGAGCTCGCGCGAGAGCTTCCGCTGGGGTGGCGGGCAGAGGCGGCGAACGGCGCGAGGAGTGGGATGTGCTCGAACTCCTAACTATGTTAGAAGGAGCAGCACCCGGTCCAGGCTGCCGCGCGACGCTCGTTCCGGCACGCTGGATCGCATGCTGGTCCTGAGCGCCTTGGGACCCACCAGCACGGTCTGGGTCCAGCGAGCGTATGGTACCATGGGTACCATGACGCTGCTGGTTTCGCGCCTCCTGAGAGGGGCACGGGGCGAGCTCGGACGTCGCGGGACCAAGAACTGGTTCGACGGCGCCCGTTCCTCCGCCGGCGTCCTCCCCACCACCCGTCTGCTCCATGGGCGGTGGCTTCGACGCTGACGGACCGGTCACCTCCGGATCTTTCTTCTTCGGTGCCATGCCGGCGCGAACATTGAGAGTCTGGCTCGCGCGGACGCCGGATCTGATTCACACAACCTCGACGCACCCCTACCTGGCGCGCCAAAGATGTCGGGGGGAATCGGCCTCCACGAGCACCTATGGGGACAGAGCCCCTTTTCGGTTCGGCGGGGGGCGGAGGTTGCACAAAGAGCAGATCGAGGCGACACACACACAACGATTTTACCCAGCTTCGGGCCACACGGATGCGTAAAACCCTACTGCTGCTTGTCTGGTTGATTCGAGTTCTTGCTCTGGAGTGCAAGAAGCTACAGTAAGTTGGAGCTGGACGTAGACGAGGGTCTACTGGGTGTCCTCCCCCTCCGTCCTCTTCTTCCTCCGTACTCTCCGGTCCCCCCCTCCTACGTGCGCATGGGCCTCCTTTTATATGCTAAGGGGTTTCCCACAGGTAGCGACGCAGGTGAGGGTAAAAATGGCAAGGAACTGTGCGAACAGTGGCCGCACAGTGCTATCGCACCTAACTCTGACGGCGGGGGACAAAGGCATTAAATGCCCATCTGGATCGCCCGAACAGTGCCGAGGCGGACCGTTAGGGGCGCCTCCGCTTGCCACGGGGGCGACTCTGCCAACGTCGCATGCCACCGCGCGCCCCAGGTTGCGCCGCGCCCCGCCACGTGCCTCTGGGGAAGCTCCAGAGTGACGCGTGGGCAGGTGAGCTGGAGCGCATGCCTGAGGTGGTGGTTTGCCGCGGCAAGTGGCTTGCCGCGGTGGTTGTCTTGCCGCACCTGAGAGCTTGCCGCTCGTCAGGCCCTTGCCGGGGCGCGCGGCGCGCCGCGGCGGGCTTCTCTTGGGGTGCCTTGGCTTGGCCGTCCCGGCGAGCTCCTCCCGCCGGGGCCTTGGTGCTTCGGCTTAGTCGTCCCGGCAAGCTCCTCTTGCCGAGGCCTTGTCGCCTTGGCCCGGCAAGCTCCTCTTGCCGGACCTCGCCTTCTTGGCCCGGCAAGCTCCTCTTGCCGGGGCTTGGTCTTCTAGGCTCGATCACTTGGCCTTCGTCCGGCCCAGAAAGGGCCGTGGAGACTCTTGTCGCTCCCCTGGCAATCCTTGCCGCGGGACGCTACTACTGCCCGTGCACAAGTTCGGGGTACTAAGGTACCCCTACTTTAGTACACCGACAAGTCCATACTTTGTTTTCATACATGGATCATATCTTAGATTTCATGGCCTCAAACCATTTCGCGGAATCTGGGCTCATCATCGCTTCCTCATAGTTCGCAAGTTCGTCATGGTCTAGTAACATGACTTCTAGAATAGGATTACTGTACCACTCTGGTGCGTATCTCACTCTGGTTTACCTACGAGATTCGGTAGTAACTTGATCTGAAGTTACATGATCATCATCATTAGTTTCCTCACTAATTGGTGTAGAAGTCACAAGAACAGATTTCTGTGATGAACTACTTTCCAATAAGAGAGATGGTACAATTACCTTATCAAGTCTTTCTACTTTCCTCCCACTCACTTCTTTCGAGAGAAACTCCTTCTCAGGAAAGTATCCATTCTCAGCAACGAATGTGTTGCCTTCGGATCTGTGATAGAAGGTGTACCCAACTGTCTCCTTTGGGTATCCTATGAAGACATATTTCTCCGATTTGGGTTTGAGCTTATCAGGATGAAACTTTTTCACATAAGCATCACAACCCCAAACTTTAAGAAACAACAACTTTGGTTTCTTGCTAAACCACAGTTCATATAATGTCATCTCAATGGATTTAGATGGTGCCCTATTTAACGTGAATGCAGCTGTCTCTAATGCATAACCCCAAAACGATAGTGGTAAATCGGTAAGAAACATCATAGATTGCACTATATCCAATAAAGTACGGTTATGACGTTCGGACACACCATTATGCTGTGGTGTTCCAGGTGGCATGAGTTTGTGAAACCATTCCACATTGTTTTAATTGAAGGCCAAACTTGTAACTCAAATATTTTACCTCTGCGATCATATCGTAGAAACTTTTATTTTTGTTACAATGATTCTCTACTTCACTCTGAAATTCTTTGAACTTTTCAAATGTTTCAGACTAGTGTTTCATTAAGTAGATATACTCATATCTGCTCAAATCATTTGTGAAGGTCAGAAAATAATGATATCCGCAACGAGCTTCAATATTCATCGGACCACATACATCTGTATGTATGATTTCCAACAAATCTGTTGCTCTCTCCATAGTACCGGAGAACGGTGTTTTAGTCATCTTGCCCATGAGGCACGGTTCGCAAGTACCAAGTGATTCATAATCAAGTGGTTCCAAAAGTCCATCAGTATGGAGTTTCTTCATGCGCTTTACACCGATATGACCTAAACGGCAGTGCCACAAATAAGTTGCACTATCATTATCAACTCTGCATCTTTTGGCTTCAATATTATGAATATGTGTGTCACTACTATCGAGATCCAACGAACTATTTTCATTGGGTGTATGACCATCGAAGGTTCCATTCACGTAAGCAGAACAACAATTGTTCTCTAACTTAAATGAATAACCGTATTGCAATAAACATGATCAAATCATATTTATGCTCAACGCAAATACCAAATAACACTTATTTAGGTTCAACACTAATCCCGAAAGTATAGTGAGTGTGCGATGATGATCATATCAATTTTGGAACCACTTCCAACACACATCGTCACTTCACTCTTAACTAGTCTTTGTTCATTCTGCAACTCCCGTTTCGAGTTACTACTCTTAGCAACTGAACCAGTATCAAATACCGAGGGGTTGCTATGAACACTAGTAAAGTACACATCAATAATCTGTATATCAAATATACCTTTGTTCATTTTTCCATCCTTCTTATCCGCCAAATACTTGGGGCAGTTCCGCTTCCAGTGACAAGTCCCTTTGCAGTAAACGCACTCAGTCTCAGGCTTAGGTCCAGACTTGGGCTTCTTCACTTGAGCAGCAACTTGCTTGCCGTTCTTCTTGAAGTTCCCCTTCTTCCCTTTGCCCTTTTCTTGAAACTAGTGGTCTTGTTAACCATCAACACTTGATGTTTTTCTTGATTTCTACCTTCGTCGATTTCAGCATCACGAAGAGCTTGGGAATTGTTTCCGTTATCCCTTGCATATTATAGTTCATCACGAAGTTCTACTAACTTGGTGATAGTGACTAGAGAATTCTGTTAATCACTATTTTATCTGGAAGATTAACTCCCACTTGATTCAAGTGATTGTAGTACCCAGACAATCTGAGCACATGCTCACTAGTTGAGCGATTCTCCTCCATCTTTTAGCTATAGAACTTGTTGGAGACTTCATATCTCTCAACTCGGGTATTTGCTTGAAATATTAACTTCAACTCCTGGAACATCTCATATGGTCCATGACGTTCAAAACGTCTTTGAAGTCCCAATTCTAAGCCATTTAAGCATGGTGCACTTAAACTATTAAGTAGTCATCATATTGAGCTAGCCAAACGTTCATAACGTCTGCATCTGCTCCTGCAATAGGTCTGTCACCTAGCGGTGTATCAAGGACATAATTCTTCTGTGCAGCAATGAGGATAAACCTCAGAATACGGATCCAATCCGCATCATTGCTACTAACATTTTTCAACACAATTTTCTCTAGGAACATATCAAAATAAACATATGAAAGCAACAACGCGAGCTATTGATCTACAACATAGATATGCTAATACTACCAGGACTAAGTTCATGATAAATTTAAGTTCAATTAGTCATATTACTTAAGAACTCCCACTTAGATAGACATCCCTCTAATCTTCTAAGTGATCACGTGATCCAAATCAACTAAACCATAACCGATCATCACGTGAAATGGATTAGTCTTCAATGGTGAACATCATTATGTTGATCATATCTACTATATGATTCACGCTCGACCTTTCGGTCTCCGTGTTCCGAGGCCATATCTGCATATGCTAGGCTCGTCAAGTATAACCCGAGTATTCTGCGTGTGCAAAACTGGCTTGCACCCGTTGTAGATGGACGTAGAGCTTATCACACCCGATCATCACGTGGTGTCTGGGCACGACGAACTTTGGCAACGGTGCATACTCAGGGAGAACACTTCTTGATAATTTAGTGAGAGATCATCTTATAATGCTACCGTCAATCAAAGCAAGATAAGATGCATAAAAGATAAACATCACATGCAATCAATATAAGTGATATGATATGGCCATCATCATCTTGTGCTTGTGATCTCCATCTCCGAAGCATCGTCATGATCACCATCGTCACCGGCGCGACACCTCGATCTCCATCGTAGCATCGTTGTCGTCTCGCCTATCTTATGCTTCTACGACTATCGCTACCGCTTAGTGATAAAGTAAAGCATTACAGGGCGATTGCATTGCATACAATAAAGTGACAACCATATGGCTCCTGCCAGTTGCCGATAACTCGGTTACAAAAACATGATCATCTCATACAATAAAATTTAGCATCATGCCTTGACCACATCACATCACAACATGCCCTGCAAAAACAAGTTAGACGTCCTCTACCTTGTTTGTTGCAAGTTTTACGTGGCTGCTACGGGCTTAAGCAAGAACCAATCTCACCTACGCATCAAAACCACAACGATAGTTTGTCAAATAGACTCCGTTTTAACCTTCGCAAGGACGGGGCGTAGCCATACTCAGTTCAACTAAAGTTGGAGAAACTGACACCCGCCAGCCACCTGTGTGCAAAGCACGTCGGTAGAACCAGTCTCGCGTAAGCGTACGCGTAATGTCGGTCCGGGTCGCTTCATCCAACAATACCGCCGAACCAAAGTATGACATGCTGGTAGGCAGTATGACTTATATCGTCCACAACTCACTTGTGTTCTACTCGTGCATATAACATCAAACCATAAAAACCTAGGCTCGGATGCCACTGATGGGGAACGTAGTAATTTCAAAAATTTCCTACGCACACGCAAGATCATGGTGATGCATAGCAACGAGAGGGGAGAGTGTTGTCTACGTACCCTCGTAGACCGAAGCGGAAGCGTTGACGCAACATAGAGTAAGTAGTCGTATGTCTTCCCGGTCCAACCGATCCAAGCACCGTTACTCCGACACCTCCGAGTTCTTGACACACGTACAGCTCGATGACGCACCCCGGGCTCCGATCCAGCAAAGCTTCGGGGAGGAGTTCCGTCAGCACGACGGCGTGGTGACGATCTTGATGTTCAACTGTCGCAGGGCTTCGCCTAAGCACCGCTACAATATGACCGAGGTGTAATATCGTGGAGGGGGCACCGCACACGGCTAAGGAACGATCACGAAGATCAACTTGTGTGTCTATGGGGTGCCCCCTGCCCCCGTATATAAAGGAGTGGAGGAGGGGAGGGCCGGCCCTCTCTATGGCGCACCCTAGGGGAGTCCTACTCCCACCGGGAGTAGGATTCCCTTTTTCCTAGTCCAACTAGGAGTCCTTCCATGTATTAGGAGTAGGAGACAAGGAAGGGGAAAAGGGAAGAGAAGGAAGGAGGGGGCGCCGCCCCTCCCCCTAGTCCAATTCGGACTAGCCAATGGGGGGGCGCGGCCTGCCTCTCCCTCTCCCCTAAAGCCTAATAAGGCCCATATACTTCTTCCCCCGTATTCCCGTAACTCCCCGGTACTCCCGAAAATACCCGAATCACTCAGAACCTTTCCGATGTCCGAATATAGTCGTCCAATATATCGATCTTTATGTCTCGACCATTTCGAGACTCCTCGTCATATCCCCGATCTCATCCGGGACTCCGAACTCCTTCGGTACATCAAAACTCATAAACTCATAATATAACTGTCATCGAAACCTTAAGCGTGCGGACCCTACGGTTCGAGAACAATGTAGACATGACCGAGACACGTCTCCGGTCAATAACCAATAGCGGGACCTGGATGCCCATATTGGCTCCTACATATTCTACGAAGATCTTTATCGGACAGACCGCATAACAACATACGTTGTTCCCTTTGTCATCGGTATGTTACTTGCCCGAGATTCGATCGTCAATATCCAATACCTAGTTCAATCTCGTTACCAGCAAGTCTCTTTACTCGTTCCGTAATACATCATCTCGCAACTAACTCATTAGTTGCAATGCTTGCAAGGCTTATGTGATGTGCATTACCGAGAAGGCCCAGAGATACCTCTCCGACAATCGGAGTGACAAATCCTAATCTCGAAATACGCCAACCCAACAAGTACCTTTGGAGACACCTGTAGAGCACCTTTATAATCACCCAGTTACGTTGTGAAGTTTGGTAGCACACAAAGTGTTCCTCAGGTAAACGGGAGTTGCATAATCTCATAGTCATAGGAACATGTATAAGTCATGAAGAAAGCAATAGCAACATACTAAACGATCGGGTGCTAAGCTAATGGAATGGGTCATGTCAATCAGATCATTCAACTAATGATGTGACCTCGTTAATCAAATAACAACTCTTTGTTCATGGTTAGGAAACATAACCATCTTTGATTAACGAGCTAGTCAAGTAGAGGCATACTAGTGACACTCTGTTTGTCTATGTATTCACACATGTATTATGTTTCCGGTTAATACAATTCTAGCATGAATAATAAACATTTATCATGAAATAAGGAAATAAATAATAACTTTATTATTGCCTCTAGGGCATATTTCCTTCACCGGAGTCGCTGGATAATGATGTTCGGTCTCCTCGTTTCTCGCGCCATCCCAGTCAGCCTTTCCTTATAAATAGGCACGACCTAGGTCTTTTCCATTCTCCCCCTTCAGTTGTCTTCCTCCTTTCACTGTCTCTCTGCCACATCGAGCTCCGCCGCCGCCGAGCTCCTCGTCTTCACAAACTCAGGCCGCTGCATCAACCTGAACTCGACCAGAGATCCACGACGGACCTCCGCAATCAGTCTGCATCCGTAAGTTCCTTTCTTCCCCGCCTTAGATCTGCATTATGGCTTCTCGAGTTCGTCGGTGTTCGTCGCCGCCCGTTACAAACCCTTGATAGATTTCACCTCCAACGCCCTTTTCTAATCGTCAGATAGTGTAGAACTGCTGTGGTGGCTATTTCACACCCATTTCGCATGCAAATAGATCACTTTTCCTTTGTTCAAAGGCTTCCTTCGAGCGTATGAACTTATCTGCACTAGTTTTAGGTCTAGAAATTTTCTTTTCAGAACAACCATTTGATCCAAAATAATAGCTGCAACTTGTGAAACCTGTTCATTCCATACTTAGCCAAAAAACTGCATCTGTTAGATCTGTTTAACCACAGTAGTCCATGTAAGCGGTTTAAAAAGACAACACTGATTGTCAGCTTTGCTTGCTTCCGGCGACTTAAGATAACTTAACTGCTTTTGATACCTGTAGCGGTTTAAATGTCAATACACGATTAGCCATATGTCATTAGGCCCCCTCTTAAGCCACCATCTTGAATAGACTTTAAAATGTTCTTTTCCGGGTTAAAGTTGAACCAGAAATTCTTATTTTATCATAGGCTTCCACTTGTATAATGGCACCCAAGGCTCCCAAAGCTCCCGTGACCTGTAACTGGGTCAAGTCCACTGTTACTGAGAGTACGTTATCTGAATTCGTGAAGACTCGCTATCTGCCCAAGAAGGAAGTCATGTCTTATCATGCCCCTAACCCGTCAGAGGAGAAACCTCAACCCAAGGAGGGGGAAGTGATCGTTTTTATTGATCACATGAGCCGGGGATTTGCTCCACCCGGTTCAAAATTCTTCAGGGATGTTTTGCAGTTTTTTGACCTCAGACCTCAAGACATCGGGCCCAATTCCGTGTCGAATATTTGCAATTTCCAAGTCTTCTGCGAGGTGTACCTTGGAGAAGAGCCCAACTTACTTTTGTTTAGAGAGCTGTTTTACTTAAACCGGTAGAATGAACGTGCCAACTGGCCCAGTCTGGAACTTGGCGGTATCTCAATCCAGCGGCGGAGAGACTGCATTTTCCCATATGCTGAACCGCCAAGCCACCCAAAGGATTGAACCAGACATGGTTCTATTGCCAGGACACCTCTCCGACTGATGAAAACCCACTGCCCGGCTTCCGCGCTCTGCGCCTTGAATCCACCCATCCGCTACCGGACAAGTTATCTGCAGTTGAACATCTGCCACTCGCCCCCATCATAAAGAAAATCAAGGCTTTCTTGGGGAATAGCTTAGATGGCGTTGACTTAGTCCGGGTCTGGATCTCCTGGCGAGTGATTCCGTTAAGCCGCCGTCTCGGCTTAATGTGCACTTATTCAGGCGAGAAGGATGACCCGCTACGTCATAGTCCTGACGACCTTCCAGATGATATGGCTGAAGCCATGACCCAATCTCTATTAAAGGAGGGCTCAGTGGTCAATAATGCTTTCGGCTTACTTCCATTCTGCAAGAACAGCCCGGCTCCTACAGTAAGTTGTCAACCTCATCAATTATACCCTTATTGTGGAATGCCTTGCTTTTACTCATAGCCTCTTAACATTATTCACAGGCAAATGCCGATTTCTGGAAGGTCAAATATGACCATGAGGCTGCCAAACGTGCTAGAGCGGCCAAGAGAGCCGAGAGAAAAGCCGCCAAGACGGGGACCCAGAGGAAAAAGAAACCCAGCACTTCTGATTTATTCAAGCTGGATGACACCGATGATGATGAAGAAGAGGTAATCCTTAACTCCCCTGACTTCTTTACCATTACCTTACTAACCCTTACCGCCTTTCAGGAGGACAGAGGAAACAGTCAAGTTGTTGAGGAAGAGGTAACTATAATTTCCTCCGACTCCGAGCCTTTGCCGCGGCAGAAAGTCCGAAGAGTGACCCGGAAAGTAAGATTTTCACATCCTTTAGCTTACCAAGATCCTCAATTTCTTTTGAAGCGACAGATAAATGAGAGCCAGAGGCAGACCCGGAACAACAAAGACGCGGAACTCTCCTCCGGCTTACCTGACGCCACAAGGAAGCGCCGTGCTGAGGTTATCTCCGACTTACACTCTTCTTTACCGCTGGCGGGTTTCATTCGTCAACCCCTCAATTCATCTGACTCATACTATCAGGATACTTCACCTTCCTCTGGAGAATCCATGCAATCCAACATGCCGGCTTTCAAAACTGCTCCAGGGTAATGCCAACTTATTTATCTGTATGTTTACCTTACTCATGTTTTTGCATTAACCTTTCTGATTTACTCACAGCGTTCAAGTGAAGCCCAGTAAGAGGACGAAGAAAAACAAGACGGCCAAAGATCCTGTTGCGACTGAACCGGAGCTTGGCACAGCTGCTCCTAACTCCTCCACACATGAGCCACTGTCTGAACCGGCTTATGAAGCTCCAGCACCAACTTCTGATCCACCCGCTGAACAAACTCTTGACGGATCTGATAACCCGGAGATTCCTAGCCCGGTCAAGACAGTTGATCCAGAAGTCGAGATTCTCAAGACTCAGTTTGTTGAACCAGGACGGCCCACTGTTCTTGCCAAGTGCTCTGCCAAGGAGGAATTTTTAGAGCGCCGAAAGGCCAAGCTGGACGTCACTGACTACACTCCTTTGAGCATTGGAGATATTGTCTCTGGTTACATAAGCCAAGCGCACAGTAGTCGTGACCTGGAGATTGACATGGTGAAACAGATCCAACAAAAATTTGAGGTATAGTTTATGTTACTTTTCCTTATCCATACTTACTATCCCAGCCCCCAAGTCTATTGCTTATAAGAAAATATGTTGTAGACTTAGAATTTGCTTAGCACTGCTTGTTAAACACCCGGATTATCTCGAAGGCCGGCTTTAGAACAAAATAATTAAACCTGTGTAGCACAATACTTTGAACTTGCAATACGCATTAGCCCCCAAGTGTCAAGTATCTCTGCTTGCAAAGTACTTGGGACTTAATTTCCATGAACCGCCATAGTGATTCAGAGTTCTTCAGCATACATTAGCCCCCAAGTGTCAAGTAGCTTTGCTTGCAAAGTGCTTGGGACTTAATGTTATCTTATGACATTCCTGACTGTAACCCAGCATTTATACAGGCCACCATAAGTCAATTTGAGTCGGAGATTGCTGATCTGAAGAATCGCCTGGAAGCTCAAGAAGCCGAAACCCAAAAAGCCAACTCCAAGTTTGAGTTCAGCGTATCTGAACATGAGAAGTTGAAGAAAGGCTTTGAAACAGATAAGAAAGCATGGGCTGATGAAAAGGCTTCCTTGGTCACCCGGGCAGAGAAAGCAGAGGCGCCACTTGCGAAAACAACAACCGAGCTATCCGGCTTAAAGCACCAAATATCTCAAATGGTCTTAGCAATCTTCGGTAAGCTACTTGTGCAAACATTAAATACTGCAAACCTCCTTTCAATGACTATTTCAATTGTTACCTCCGGCTCACCTGATGCTTGTTTAACGCAGGCCCCAGGAGCTCAAATCTGAATCAGAGCGTTTTGATCAAGCTAAAGGCGGTTTATACCTTGGTGGAACAACTTTACGCTGGGCCACAACGTGCTTTGGCCGTTGTGGCTTTGTCAAATGACGTTCCCCATCTCCTAGCTGACATGCTAAAGAGACTCGCTGTGCTACCTCAGCGGGTCCAAGAGCTAAGGCGGGCATCTGCAAGAGCCGGAGCTATAGCCACATTGAGCCGGGCCAAGCCGTGGCTACCAGAGCTAGACCCGGCCGACATCGCTCTTGGATATCCAAGCTTGAAGGAGGATGGTACCTTGTTTGATGAGAAGGATTTCACCGCCTGCGTGAAGGAGATACGCCCTGTGGCCACTCTTATTGGAAATGACACTGACCTTACTAAGTACCAGCCCGGTTATGACAACGAGAATCGGAGACTCCCAACGCCGCACTATGATGCAGTTAGCCTGATCCCTCAAACTCGTAAGCATACCTTCACCCCTTAAGTCGATCCAGCCGGGTTAATTGATGATGAAGCTGAGTTTGAAGCTTTGAGCGGCATTGTCTGGTCATCACCAACCTTCTAGGACAGGGCAGCCGACGGAGGAGCGGAGAAGGATAACCCGGAGGCCTCAAGTCAACCAGACGAATGAACCATTGGGCGTCGTATGTTTATGTTTTGTGGAAAAAACAATGCTTCATTGTCCAGACTCGGGTAGTCTTGTAATAGGGTAGATAAAAAACTTGATTTTGTCATGCCCTCGTGCATGTTTTGAGATGCTCAACCATTTCATAAGCCGTCGTCATTATACTCTTCCGGCTTATACTGGTCTTCTGCTTCCTTTATGTTAAAAGAAATTGCTTGTATTGCCCTGCATATAGAACAAACGCAAGTCCCTCGACAGCGTATCACATCGGGGGTTATATAAGGTATTGATAACCCGGAGTGTGAACCAAAAAATCATATACAGGCCGATTTGCAATTATACCTGTTAGACATAATCATAACAGCATACATGTGATCCTTTTGGTGATCTCGCCGGTTTATGTGACCCAATCAATGAGGGTAAGCCTTAATTCCTGAAACTTGGCACATATGATGTTTGCTATGTGCTAACAACGTTTATTTGATCAATATTAAACCGGTAGAACAAAATCCACCCCATGAGTTCTTTCAAGAGGATCTCAAAAAGCAGTCAAATAATTATACTTTACAAAGTATGATGAGAAATAAATAAAATTCAAAGGCTTCTGATTCGAATACGATCAGTGAACCGTTCCAAAGGGGTTAAGCTAAGATTCGAATACGATCACATAGCCCCCAGTGGCTTTGGCGATGCCGATCAAGTGGGTATCGACATCTATGTTCTCTTTGGTTCGAATACGACCTATGTTTGAACAGGAAGCCCCCAAGTGACCATAAGAGTTGTTTAATGACGCTGATTCAAATACGATCCACGTCAGACCCAAAGTGGTTAAGCTATGATTCAGATATGATCAGGAAGCCCCCAAGTGGGCTTGGCAGTATGCCGATCAAGAGGGTATTGACAGCTATGTTCTCTTTGGTTCGAATACGACCTATGTTTGTACAGGAAGCCCCCAAGTGATCCTGGCTAGATTCATATATGATCATAAGTCGTACCAAGTGGAAAGCCGGATTCAAATATGACCCGCTCCCTGTTGGTTGTTTCAACGTCATGACAAGGAAGACATGTAACCCTTTGAGGATGAAAAGGACAGAGATCCTAATTTATTGCTTTCATAATATATACATTGTCAAAATATGTACATCCTGAGAGCCGGCAGCTCAAGTATAGTAAGGCCGTAGATGAGCGATATTCCACGGCCGGCGGGTCTCCTCTTCCGACTTACGTGAGTCTTTGTGCTCTCGAACATCGATGAGGTAGTATGACCCGTTGTTCAGGTTCTTGCTGACCATAAAGGGTCCTTCCCAAGGAGGGAATAGCTTGTGCATATCAGATTGATCCTGGATGAGCCGGAGCACTAAGTCACCTTCCTGAAAGGTTCTGGATCTAACCCGGCGACTGTGATAGCGGCGCAAGTCTTGCCGGTAAATCGCCGAGCGAGCTATTGCCAAGTCTCGCTCTTCATCCAATAAGTCAAGTGCATCCTGACGAGCTTGTTCATTATCAGCTTCAATGTAAGCCGCCACTCGGGGCGAGTCATGATGTTGCTGATTTCAGAGACTTAATAATTTCATTAAGTAATGCCCTGCTGTAATTTTTATGCCATGTGTTCATGTTGTTTCAGAGAGATCTATGCCTCTTTTGAGCATGATCAGTAAGGATGTTTTGAGCATATGGATGTGCTCTATCCATCCATGCTTTTGTTTGTAATTATGGTGTGCCACTGCTTGAGTCAATCGAGCTCTACTTTTGCTATAAAATGTTACTGGCAGATTGTCTACATGTTATTCAATTTTTCCAAGCTTGTTGTAATTGATCCTTGCATGCTATGATGTTGTTCTTGCCATGTATAGCTTATATGCCATGTATTCTTGATGTATGTATGCTTAGTTTATCATGCAATGATCTGTAGTGAGTGCATCGAGCTCGTAAACATGCCTACTTGTTATCTGTTTTTGACATGCCCAGTTTTCGGACATGGGTGTTATTATATTTTCTTGTCCTTTTTGGCTTATGGTCAGTAAGGGACTTTTGTTCTATGCCTTGAGTAGATTCATGCCATGCCTTGCTTTGCTTTATTGTGTTCCTGTAGCATGTTGTTTGCTTGCTCTAAATATGTCATCCTGATGTTAATTTCTGGCATGTTATTTTCACCAAGTCTGTGGACCTGTTATATTTTGCACTTTTGCCATGCTTGTTTGAACCTGTTGTGGTGTGATTTAGCCGTAGCTCAGTGTTCATCTTTTATCAAGCATCTTGAGTAGATCGCTGTCATATGCTTTGTTGGTACGTTTGGTTGCAGTAGCTTATTTTCTTGTTGCTTGCTAAGTAGCATCATGTTGTTAATGGCAAAATCTTGTCATTCTTGTTTTGTTTGTCATTTGCAAACCGTGCATCCGATTCCGGTGATCTTTATATCGATTTCAATCGAAATCATCTCACCTTTCCAGTGGCAAAATTGGTTTGCCAAGATTATGCCTGGTTCATATTTTTCCTTCCGAAGCACGCATATGCATTGCATACCACATCTCGCATATCATGCCATGTTTTGCATCATGTTGCTTGTGCATTGCATCGTGATTGATGGTTGTCCCCTTTGCTTGTGTTCTTGCTTTGGGTAGAGCCGGGAGACGAGTACATGAACGAGGAACCTGTTGAGAACACTTACGAGGATCAAGCTTTCGACAACCCTGATAACTTTGCAGGCAAGATGATCATACCCTCGAAATCACTTCTATCTTTGCTTGCTAGATGCTCGCTCTTTTGCTATGCCTATGCTGCGATACCTACCACTTGCTTATCATGCCTCCCATATTGTTAAACCAAGCCTCTAACCCACCTTGTCCTAGCAAACCATTGTTTGGCTATGTTACCGCTTTGCTCAGCCCCTCTTATAGCGTTGTTAGTTGCAGGTGAAGATGAAGTTTGTTCCTTGTTGGAACATGGAGATGTTGTTCCTTGTTTGGAACATGTTTACTTGTTGGCATATCACAATCTATCTTATTTAATTAATGCATCTATATACTTGGTAAACGGTGGAAGGCTCGGCCTTATGCCTGGTGTTTTGTTCCACTCTTGCCGCCCTAGTTTCCGTCATATCGGTATTATGTTTCCGGATTTTGCGTCCCTAACGCGGTCGGGTGATTTATGGGACCCCCTTGACAGTTCGCTTTGAATAAGACTCCTCCAGCAAGGCCCAACATTGGTTTTACCATTTGCCTCGCCTATGCCCTTTTATTTCCCTTAGGTTTCCGGAGCCCGAGGGTCATCTTTATTTTAGCCCCCCCGGGCCAGTTCTCCTTCGAGTGCTGGTCCAAACCGAGCGATGTCCGGCGCCCCCTGGGCAATCAGGATCTATGCCAACCCGACGTCTGGCTCATCCGGTGTGCCCTGAGACCGAGATATGTGCAGCTCCTATCAGGATTTGTCGGCACATCCGGGCGGCTTTGCTGGTCTTGTTTTATTACTGTCGAAATGTCTTGTAGCCGGATTCCGAGACTGATCGGGTCTTCCCGGGGAGAAGGAATATCCTTCGTTGATCGCGAGAGCTTATCATGGGCTAAGTTGGGACACCCCTGCAGGGTTTGAACTTTCGAAAGCCGTGCCCGCGGTTATGTGGCAGATGGGAATTTGTTAATGTCCGGTTGTAGAAAACCCGAAGTTGATCTTAATTAAAATACATCAACCGCGTGTGTAACTGTGATGGTCTCTTCTCGGCGGAGTCCGGGAAGTGAACACGGTGTTGGAGTTATGCTTGACGTAAGTAGTTTCAGGATCACTTCTTGATCATAGTTGTTCGACCGTGCTTTTGCCTTATCTTCTCGCTCTCATTTGCGTATGTTAGACACCAGATATGCTAGTCGCTTGCTGCAGCTCCACCTCACTATGTTCTCCTACCTTTAAGCTTAAATAGTCTTGATCTCGCGGGTGTGAGATTGCTGAGTCCCCGTGACTCACAGATACTTCCAAAACCAGTTTGCAGGTGCCGATGAGACCGTGCAGGTGACACACCCGAGCTCAAGGAGGAGCTCGATGAAGACCTTGTTCATTGTGTTGTTTCGTTTCAGCTGATCAGTAGTGGAGCCCAGTTGGGGTCGATCGGGGACCTTTGTCGCTTTTGGGGTTCTTCTTTTATTTTGGCTCCGTAGTCGGGCCCTGTTTGTACTTGGTTGATGTAATGCTTTACTCATGTATTTTGTGAAGTGGCGATTGTAAGCCAACTATGTATCTCTTTCCCTTATGTATTACATGGGTTGTGTGAAGATTACCTCACTTGCGACATTGCTTTCAATGCGGTTATGCCTCTAAGTCGTGCTTCGACACGTGGGAGATATAGCCACATCGAGGGCGTTACAAGTTGGTATCAGAGCCGACCCTCGCGGTTACACGGATGGTTGCGGACAGGTGCGTGGTCATGTTGTTCATGACGTTTGTGACCCGTCGTGGCACCCGGCATGGCACATGTACCGTACTGGAAGCACAGACGTTTGTGCCAAGAGGGAACGTTCCTGTGGCCCGACGAGGACGTCGGTTCCTCTGAGTGGGGGTGTATGTGATAGCCTGGCTTATTAGGGATGATAGACTACTCATATCAATAAGGAATTCCTTCTTTTCCGGGAGCCCATTCGGACAGAACTCCAAAGTTAAGCGTACTCAGCTTGGAGTAGTGTCAGGATGGGTGACCGACCGGGAAGTTGCTCCCGGGTGCGCACGAGTGAGGACAAAGTGTGCAGAAAAGACTAGTATTGATCTGTGGGGCCAGTCTAGATCCCGCCAGGAGTAACGACCACCGGCAGGTGTGTCCGGGGCGTTACAAGTTGGTAATCAGAGCCTTCCCCGACCTTAGGAGCCCCACTGATTGATCGTTTTAGCGGCCGAGTTGTGTCTAGAAAAAAAATTGTTTTGAGTCATTTAGGAATTATGTGTCGGAGAGTTTAGGAATTCTTTTTACTTCCCAGTCTCCTCATCGCTCTGGTAAGGCATCCTGACGTAGAGTTTTGACTCTTCTCTTCTCAAATTTCACTAAAAAAAATTTAGGATCACGCGGGTATCTTAGAATCGTTCCGATGGTTTTGTGATGACAACATTGTCTTGGTGCCTCCTGTCAGCAGGGGTTTAGTGGAGGTGTCCCGGGGAGTTGAGCTCCGAGGTGTTGTCGTCATAATTTTATCGTTACCGTTCTGGAATACCTGAGTTTAGTACGCCGACATCGAAAATCTCTTTTGTACAGTTGTTGGTGAGATAACCCTGATAGCCCAGTACTGAGGCGAGTGCGGGAGTATTGCCATAACTCGTATAACGGATGCTTTTCGAAGGTTGAGGTAGACGATTTCCGAAGGTTTCTTGGTTATGTGTTGAAGGATGGATACAGCTGGATCTAGGTATTGTTAGTTTGGGTGATATATTTTGTTTCCCCTGTATCCCTAACACCAGATTGCATAACTAGAAAGTTTCGGGAGTTTATAAGTGGGAATTCAAGTATCACGTAGGAATTCTTTCCAACAGACACATGATACGATATGGGATCTATCATATGTTTGTTTCCGGCTTATTCTGCAAGCCAAATCCTTTGTTTTGTTTTATTTGTGGTATTCGAGTTGCTTCGATGTCAAGTGTTGATCCATATCTTCCCTAAACGGTGTTCTCATATTGCTATGCGATTACTAATCCTTCTTGTTATCAAGTTTGTCTTTTCAATCCTTTCCAACCGGCGTGCTTCTCTTCAAGTAAATCCGATCATTCCAACATTCGCAAGATCAATTCTAAGCTTTTTCTCAACGGTGTTCGTTTCATCCGACCCAAGTTGCCTTTGTTTTCCCACCCTCCCACCCTTTTTCTTCAAGGACTCAGATTTCTTAATCATGTATCCTTTTATTTGATGCGAAGTCTCTCCATTCTTTTCCGCCGATGTTCGTATCCGGTGATTCTCAGGATGATACTAACGGAGCTTCAAGTTCATCATTCTTCGTTCTATTTCTTCTCCGGTGGTTCCAATTCAAGCTTTATCGATCATATCTTTTCCTCGTTTCTAATGTTTTCTCATACCGGTGCACCTCTTAATCATTCACCTCTCGCTATTCATTTGTTCCGGAGTGATGGAGATATCTCAGAAGATTCAAGTTTAGATTCTCAATGCACTCAATTTCTTTTGAGGATGTTATCTCATTCTAGCCATTTAAATTAACCGGTGCAATCTCTCCTTTCAAGAAATCGTTCAACGGTGTTTTCTTTTGAGTGGGCCCTAACCCACAGGTCTTTTCCCAGGATCTTACCTGACTCTTCTAATTTTCCCGGAGTTATTCTCAAATGCTTTTCCAATTTTGACGTAAGAATGAATTTTCATCAGTCATATGTCTTTCTCCAAGATCTTTCAAATTCTTTTCATCGTGGTTCAACCTTTCCAATTCTCATTCCGGAGTGCCTCAACAATTCATGGTGGTTTTCTCATCATCATTTTCAACATTTGAAGGCCGAAGAAGAGTTTATCTTAAATTTTGCTCCATTATCTTCAAGATTCATGGTTCTAGATTGATGGCATTCTCTCATAATTGTTTCGATTGTGAGAATTCTTTTCATACCCATCCGGAGCATTTCATGAGTTGTTTCCATTTCTTTTCCCCGTAGGCCATCATTTCATAATTCCTCATTCTCAGCTTTCAGCTCTTGTTTTCCAAATCTTACCGGTGCATCATTCAAGTATTCTCTATTTAGCTCGTGATCTATTCGGTCATTTTTATCTAAATTCTGTCAAGTATCTTTATTCGTTTTTATTTCTTCCCGGTAAATTGTGCCTTGCTACTTTCATTTTCAATTCTTATGGTGGTTCGTTCAAGATTTCACTTCCTTCGTTATCATATTAATTCATTCGTTGTTTCCAAATCTAACCGGTGGTTCCATCAATACCTTCTCAAATTTGCGCCATATCTATCTTGATCCTTTCTACGAGAATAAGCAGTATGCCAAATCCATTGCTTGTCAATAATTTAATTGGTGAAGGATATGCATAACGTAATTCTTATTATGGTTTCATCCAAGTGATCTAGTTTCTTCTTTCCAGAGTTGTTCATCTTGTCACATTTCTCGGTTCGAGATGCTTCATCTTTTTCTTTTCCGGAGTTCCAAGTTTTCCGCATTACCTCGCCGCGAAGCTCCATCTAAATCATTGCAAGGCTTCACCTTGTGTTTTCAACTTCTCTTGATTTTTATCATCCTTTCATTACCCGAGTTCTTCATGGAGGCTCTACTTGGTGGTTCGTCAAGGATCCTTTTCTTTATTCAATTGTTCTTCAAGATTTTTCTCGGAGTTAAGATCCGCCAAGCTATACTCTAAATTAAACTGGGTGTTCATCACATGTCTTGTTTTGAGGATTCGATCATTCATCATCTTGCATTTCAAAGTGCAATTCGCTCTACCTTATCATTTGAGGTGGTGTTATGTCATTCTTGACAATTTGAGTTCGCGTTTCATGATTCACATATTGCTAAGAATGAGGTATTTTAAATCCATCCATCTCTTCATTGGAGTTATCTTGGGCTATACTTCACCTAAAGCTTTCCCTAAGGATTGTTGCTATTTATGGTGCTTTTAAATGACCCAAGTTCTTCATTTGTCCTCCCGGTGAAATAAGTTTCTCGTCTCCTTGTTGATATCAATCCAATCTATTGTTTCCGTTAGTGGCAGAATTTCACCTCATAATTTTGAGATGTTTCCATAAGCCCGCTACAAGCTTATTCGTTTCGCTGTTGGTTTTCCAACAACTCCGTTCTATCCTTCTTTTAAGGGTGCTTTCCAAACTCATTTGTGGTAGAAGTTGTCATTTTCTTCTCCATTCCTTTATTCCAATGATCTATCTTCAATTTTTCTTCCGGAGGCATTGTGATGTTGTTCTCTTCAACCCATCTTCTTGTTTTGTTAGGATCGTGTTTTTTCCTTGCTTATCCTTTTAACCGGAGTGTGGTGTTCTCCTTTCAAGTTCTTTTCATCTTATCAATTTTTCCTTCTCTTTTCTACCGGAGTGCTGCCCAAATTATGTCATTCTTGTTCCTTCTCTATCTAGTTTTAACCGGAGTGGTTTCAATGTCTATCTTGTCACGTAAACTCTTCTTTCTCGCCGTAATCCATGTCCCATGTTCCTCTTATCTAACGGAGTGTTTTCAACTTTGTTCATCTTCGTTGTTTTCGTTCTTTCATTTTTGCTCAACCTCTCAAGGTTCTTTGGTTTCACTCGTTTGTCAAAGAAGCAACTTAGTGTTACCTCTTCTCTTCCTCTTCCGTTTCTCTCCGGTGCCATCCTAGATCTCGGGACGAGATCCTCTCATAGTGGTGGAGTGTTGTAACACCCCGGATGTAACTTTCCATATTCGTAACTCCAACTCTTGCCATTTCCGGCTATGTGATATGATATTCCCTCCGTGGTTGGGTTCTTCTTCGTTTTGCTTTTGTCCGTGTCATGCATTTCATATCATGTCATCATGTGCATCACATTTGCATACGTGTTCGTCTCATGAAACCGAGCATTTTCCCCGTTGTCCGTTTTGCAATCCGGCGCTCCTACGTCCTCCGGCGTCCCATTTTACCTATTTTCGTGTGCGGGTGTTAAACATTCTCGGAATGGACCGAGGCTTGACATGTGGCCTTGGTTTACTACCGGTAGACCGCCTGTCAAGTTTCGTGCCATTTGGAGTTCGTTTGGTACTCCAACGGTTAACCGGGTAACCGCAAAAGCCTCTTTCTCTTTGCAGCCCAACACCCCTCCAAAGTGGCCCAAAACCCACCTAAACCCCCTCCATCCTCTCGGTCGTTCGATCACGATCGTGTGGGCGAAAACCGCACCTCATTTGGAGCTTCCTAGCTCTCTCTACCTATAAATATGTGGCCTCCCCCGAAAATCCCGCAGTCCAAACCCTAGCCTTCCTCTTCCTCGCGCGCCGGACGTGTCCATCCCGCGCCGGACGCGTCCGCCACCACCAGCCACGTAGCCCGACCTATCACCGCGCGCCACGTCACCCCGGCGGCCGCTCCCGACCAACCGGAGCGCGCCACGTCACCCGCGGCGCGCCTCCTCTCTCCTCCCCGCGCCGCCGCGGCCCTGCGGGCCCGAGGCCGGCCCGCCCGGGCACCCCCGCCGCCCGCAGGCACCGCCCGAGCCCCGCCGGCGCGCGCCCGCCGCCATTCGCCGCCCGCCGGCGCCCGCCTCCGCCGCCTCCGCGCGCCGCAGCTCGCCGCACCCCCGCGCGCCCGCCGCCGTTCGCCGCCCGCCAGCGCCCGCCTCCGTCGCCCCCGTGCGCCGCCCGCCGGCGCCCGCCTCCGCCGCCCCCGCGCGCCGCTGCTCGCCGCACCCCCGCGCGCCCTGCCGCCGTTCGCCGCCCGCCGGCGCCCGCCTCCGCCGCCAGCGCGCCCTGCACCGCCTCCGACCGCCGGCCGCCGCGTCCCGGTCGCCCCGCCGCCCCTCGCGCCGGATCCGGTGGCCCCAAGGCCGGATCCGCCCCGGGATCCCTCTCCGGCGCCTCCTCGTCCTCTTCGGCCGCCTCCTCGCGTTTTTCGGCGATCCTCCGGCGAGCATCTCCGGCAATCCTCGAAGAGCGTGCACGAACCCTAGATCTGAGATTCGCGGGGTAATTTTCTTCCAAGTCCCTCAATTTTGCATATTCTGGTGCCATCTTTGTCATGCCATAACTTGCTCCATACTGCTCCGTTTCGTGCGTGTAATATGTCAAATTGTTCTTCTCGATGAGTACATGATTTTATCCCATTGCATCATTTTCATTTGAGCTCATCTTGATGCCCGAAATGCTGTTGGAAGAGGGCTATGTGATGTTAGTTCCAGATTATTACCAGAACTTGCACTTTTGTCATTTTTGCCATGATTGATGTGTGCACCCTATGAACTTGAGTCCTACATGTGTTTTGTAATATTCCATGCTATCTTTCCAGAGATTTATGCCATGTATTTTTTGTGATCTATGTGGTGACTAGCACAAGCATGCAAACTAGGGATCATGATGTTGCTGATTTCAGAGACTTGATAATTTCACTAAGTAATGCCCTGCTGTTATTTTTATGCCATGTGTTCATGTTGTTTCAGAGAGATGTATGCCTCTTTTGAGCATGATCAGTAAGGATGTTTTGAGCATATGGATGTGCTCTAACCATCCATGCTTTTTTTGTAATTATGGAGTGCCACAGCTTGATTCAATCGAGCTCTACTTTTGCTATAAAATGTTACTGGCAGATTGTCTACATGTTATTCAATTTTTCCAAGCTTGTTGTAATTGATCCTTGCATGCTATGATGTTGTCCTTGCCATGTATAGCTTCTATGCCATGTCTTCTTGATGTATGTATGCTTAGTTTATCATGCAATGCTCTGTAGTGAGTGCATCGAGCTCGTAAACATGCCTACTTGTTATCTGCTTTTGACATGCCCAGTTTTCTGACATGGGTGTTATTATATTTTCTTGTCCTTTTTGGCTTATGGTCAGTAAGGGACTTTTTTTCTATGCCTTGAGTAGATTCATGCCATGCCTTGCTTTGCTTTATTGTGTTCCTGTAGCATGTTGTTTGCTTGCTCTAAATATGTCATCCTGATGTTAATTTCTGGCATGTTATTTTCACCAAGTCTGTGAACCTGTTATCTTTTGCACTTTTGCCATGCTTCTTTGAACCTGTTATGATGTGATTGAGCCATAGCTCAGTGTTCATCTTTTGTCAAGAATCTTGAGTAGATTACTGTCATATGCTTTGCTGGTACGTTTGGGTGCAGTAGCTTAATTTCTTGTTGCTTGCTAAGTAGCATCATGCTGTTAATGGCAGATCTTGTCATTCTTGTTTTGCTTCTCACTTGCAAACCGTGCATCCGATTCCGGTGATCTTTATATCGATTTCAACCGAAATCACCTCACATTTCCAGTGGCATGCTTGGTTTTCCAAGATCATGCCTTGTTCATCCTTGTCCTTCCGGAGCATGCATATGCATTGCATATCACATCTCTCATATCATGCCATGTTTTGCATCATGTTGCTTGCGCATTGCATCGTGATTGATGGTTGTCCCCTTTGCTTGTGTTCTTGCTTTGGGTAGAGCCGGGAGACGAGTACATGAACGAGGAACCTGTTGAGAACACTTACGAGGATCAAGCTTTCGACAACCCTGATAACTTTGCAGGCAAGATGATCATACCCTCGAAATCACTTCTATCTTTGCTTGATAGATGCTCGCTCTTTTGCTATGCCTATGCTGCGATACCTACCACTTGATTATCATGCCTCCCATATTGTTAAACCAAGCCTCTAACCCACCTTGTCCTAGCAAACCATTGTTTGGCTATGTTTCCGCTTTGCTCAGCCCCTCTTATAGCGTTGTTAGTTGCAGGTGAAGATGAAGTTTGTTCCTTGTTGGAACATGGAGATGTTGTTCCTTGTTCGGAACATGTTTACTTGTTGGCATATCACAATATATCTTATTTAATTAATGCATCTATATACTTGGTAAAGGGTGGAAGGCTCGGCCTTATGCCTGGTGTTTTGTTCCACTCTTGCCGCCCTAGTTTCCGTCATATCGGTATTATGTTCCCGGATTTTGCGTCCCTAACGCGGTCGGGTGATTTATGGGACCCCCTTGACAGTTCGCTTTGAATAAGACTCCTCCAGCAAGGCCCAACATTGGTTTTACCATTTGCCTCACCTATGCCCTTTTATTTCCCTTGGGTTTCCGGAGCCTGAGGGTCAACTTTATTTTAGCCCCCCCCTGGCCAGTTCTCCTTCGAGTGCTGGTCCAAACCGAGCGATGTTCGGCGCCCCCTGGGCAATCAGGGTCTATGCCAACCCGACGTCTGGCTCATCCGGTGTGCCCTGAGACCGAGATATGTGTAGCTCCTATCAGGATTTGTCGGCACATCCGGGCGGCTTTGCTGGTCTTGTTTTATTACTGTCGAAATGTCTTGTAGTCGGGATTCCGAGACTGATCGGGTCTTCCCGGGGAGAAGGAATATCCTTCGTTGATCGCGAGAGCTTATCATGGGCTAAGTTGGGACACCCCTGCAGGGTTTGAACTTTCGAAAGCCTTGCCCGCGGTTATGTGGCAGATGGGAATTTGTTAATGTCCGGTTGTAGAAAACCCGAAGTTGATCTTAATTAAAATACATCAACCGCGTGTGTAACCGTGAGGGTCTCTTCTCGGCGGAGTTCGGGAAGTGAACACGGTGTTGGAGTTATGCTTGACGTACGTAGTTTCAGGATCACTTCTTGATCATAGTTGTTCGACCGTGCTTTTGCCTTCTCTTCTCGCTCTCATTTGCATATGTTAGACACCAGATATGCTAGTCGCTTGCTACAGCTCCACCTCACTACCTTCTCCTACCTTTAAGCTTAAATAGTCTTGATCTTGCGGGTGTGAGATTGCTGAGTCCCCGTGACTCACAGATACTTCCAAAACCAGTTTGCAGGTGCCGATGAGACCGTGCAGGTGACACACCCGAGCTCAAGGAGGAGCTCGATGAAGACCTTGTTCATTGTGTTGTTTCGTTTCAGCTGATCAGTAGTGGAGCCCAGTTGGGGTCGATCGGGGACCTTTGTCGCTTTTGGGGTTCTTCTTTTATTTTGGCTCCATAGTCGGGCCCTGTTTGTACTTGGTTGATGTAATGCTTTACTCATGTATTGTGTGAAGTGGCGATTGTAAGCCAACTATGTATCTCTTTCCCTTATGTATTACATGGGTTGTGTGAAGATTACCTCACTTGCGACATTGCTTTCCATGCGGTTATGCCTCTAAGTCGTGCTTCGACACGTGGGAGATATAGCCGCATCGAGGGCGTTACACCAAGAGCTTGCCTGCTGGTACACCAAACACACATTTGGCCAGGTTAAGCATCATCTTGTAGACCCGGAGATTGTCAAAGGTTTCCTTCAGATCATCTATCAAGGTTTCCTTCTCTCTGGACTTCATCACTATGTCATTCACATAAGCATGAACATTGCATCCAATCTGCTTATGGAGACAATTCTATACGCACCGCTGGTAAGTCGCCTGGGCACTCTTGAACCCGAAAGGCATAGAAACATAGCAGAAGGCCCCAAACGGAGTAATGAAAGATGTCTTCTCCTGGTCTTTAACTGCCATTTTGATCTGATGATAGCCAGAATAAGCATCCAGAAAGCTCAAACGCTCACAACCCGCCGTAGCATCAATGATCTGATCAATACGGGGGAGAGCAAAAGGATCAACCGGACAAGCTTTGTTTAAGTCTGTGTAATCCACACACATCCGCCAAGTGTCGTTCTTTTTAAGCACGAGCACCGGGTTAGCCAACCACTCAGGATGAAAAACTTCAACAATAAACTCGGTCGCTAAGAGCCGGGCCACCTCCTCTCCAATGGCTTTCCGTCTCTCCTCGTTAAACCGTCGAAGAAACTGTTTGACCGGCTTATACTTTGGATCAATGTTAAGAGTGTGCTCAGCGAGTTCTCTCGGTACACCCGGCATGTCAGAAGATTTCCATGCAAAGATGTCCCGATTCTCACGGATGAACTCGATGAGCGCGCTTTCCTATTTTGGATCCAGATTGGCGCTGATGCTGAACTGCTTAGATGAGTCGTGTGGCGTAAAATCAACAAGCTTGGTCTCATCAGCCGACTTGAATTTCATCATCGGGTCATGCTCTGTGGTCGGTTTCTTTAGAGGTGGCATATCCGCTGGGTCAACATTATCCATATAAATCTTCAGTTCCTCTGCTGCACAAACAGATTCAGCGTAAGCAGCATCACCCTCCTCACATTCCAGGGCTATCTTTCGACTCCCATGCACAGTGATGGTGCCCTTGTAACCCGGCATCTTGAGCTGCAAATAAACATAACACGGCCGCGCCATGAACTTGGCATAAGCCGGTCGTCCAAACAGAGCGTGATATGGGCTTTTGATCTTGACCACCTCAAAGGTTAATTTCTCAGCCCTGGAATCATATTCATCTCCAAAGGCTACCTCCAGCTCAATCTTGCCAACTGGGTATGCCGACTTACCAGGCACCACTCCATGGAAAACGGTGTTGGATGTCTTTAAATTTTTGTCAGTCAACCCCATACGTCGAAAGGTCTCATAATAGAGGATGTTGATGCTGCTACCTCCATCCATGAGCACCTTAGTGAATTTATACCCACCAACTTGAGGTGCTACCACCAAGGCTAATTGACCCGGATTATCAACCCGGGGAGGGTGATCTTCCCTGCTCCATACAATACGTTGCTCTGACCACCTCAAGTAACGGGGGACTGCCGGCTCAACAGAGTTCACCGCCCTCTTATGAACCTTCTGGTCACGTTTGCATAAGCTAGTGGTGAACACATGATATTGTCCACTATTCAGCTGCTTTGGATTGCTTTGATAACCCGACTGCTGCTATTGTCCTCCTTGACCAGATTGCTGCTAATTATAACTGCCTTTATTTCCCTGAAAACCGGAGTTTGAACCACCGCCCAGGCCATGAAAGCCGCCGGCACCTGAGCCGCCGCCCGACCCATGATTGCCATCGAACGCGTTTGAATTCTTGAAAGCCTTCATGATCGCACAATCCTTCCACAAGTGGGTGGTTGGTCGTTCCCGGGTGCCGTGTCTTGGGCAGGGCTCATTGAGCAGCTGCTCAAGGGATGGACCTGACCCGCCAGACCGAGGGGGCGGCCTCCCCTTGCGCCTCTGATTGTTACCATGTGCATTAGCGTTAGCCACAAACTCCGGGTTGCCATCGGCCTTACGCT
Organism: Aegilops umbellulata; assembly: GCA_032464435.1. Lineage (NCBI taxonomy): Eukaryota > Viridiplantae > Streptophyta > Magnoliopsida > Poales > Poaceae > Aegilops > Aegilops umbellulata. The sequence continues at coordinate 181,617,961 of CP136057.1, read as the reverse complement.
TGTTGCCTCCTTGATTTGCCGGGTTATGCTGCTGACCCTTTCCATTGTCGTTCTTCTTTCCCTTCCCTGTCTTTTCCTCATCAGACGCAGGATCCATGGTACTATCAGAATCAGCATACTTGACTAAAGCCGCCATCTGCTGACCCATATCATTACAATCACGCTTGAGGCGCCCCAGTTTCTGCCTTAGCGGTTCAAATCCGCAATTCTTCTCCAACATGAGGACTGCAGAGCCGGCGTCCATCTTGTCAGACGAATGTATTATCTCCTTGACCCGGCGCACCCAATGAGTGGTAGACTCACCCTCCTCTTGCTTACAATTAGTTAAGTCCACAATCGACATAGATTGCTTGCAAGTGTCTTTGAAGTTCTGAATGAACCAGGCCTTCAACTCCGCCCATGAGCTAATAGAATTTGGCAGTAAGCCCTTTAACCACGTCCGGGCCGTTCCATCCAACATCATGGTGAAGTACTTAGCCATTGCTGCGTCACTGACCTCCAACAGTTCCATGGCCATCTCATAGTTTTCGATCCACGCCCCGGGCTGTAAGTCGGCCGTATAATTTGGCACTTTTCGGGGTCCCTTGAAATCCTTAGGCAAACGCACATTGCGTAAAGCCGGCACCAAACAAGGAACTCCGCCGGTTCTGGTGGCCACTCCTGCCTCAACATAAGTCGACGGGTAATCTGGAAATTCCTGATGAGCCGTCTGCTGAGCTGCCAGCTGAGCCGCCCGCTCGTCCTCCTGACGTATCCGGTCCTGCACCGGGTTATAACCTTCGGGCTGGTTATGGCGTTGGGCGTTGCTGGACAAAGCCTCTGACTCCATGTGCCTGCTGTAACTCGGACTCCGGTTTGGACGAGACGGAGCTAACCAGGGTGGAGGAGTCGAATGAATCATGTCCCGGCTATAGGAATAAGTCTCCTGATGAGCCAGAGCCGTTTGGATGAGTTCTCTGATCCTTCACGTCTCCACTGATGTTGGATTGTCGCCGTCCACTGGAAGAGCCGCCAAACGTGTCGATGCTGTGATCAGGTTCTCCATGGGGTTAGAAAAGTGACCCGACGGCGTCGGTACGTAGCGGGGCGGGGCCATATTCCCGTGAGGAGGGGCCATCACCCGAGGCTGAGCCGGTCCTCCTACTCCGTATGTCATGAATTGATTTGTCTCTGGCGGGTTACTTGGGCCGGCTCTGGGTGTAGCGAAAAGGTTCCGAGGGTCATAAACCGGAGGCAAACGGGATTGAGTTTTCTGGTGTCTCCTCCTCATCACCTCGTTAGATTCATTCAGGCTCATCGTAAGCTGGAAAGCCTCTGACTGGAGCTGTTGCGCCCGTGCATCCAAAGCCGCCCGTTCTATGTCTAACCTAGTGTCCTCAACTGCTAAGGCCTCCTTGGCCCGAGCTATTTCCTCACGCACCTGTGCCACCTCTGCATTATGCTCATCTTGATTCGCAGGAATAACTGTGGTGGTTAACAGGGCCGTCAGCTTATCCATGAGATCCATCAACACCTGAGCTGGCGGGCGCACAGGGCCTCCTGCCCCGGTTGCTCCTGACCCGGACGTTATTGCTGCTACGGCTGTAGAGTTTTGACCGGGTTGAGTACCATCCATGAAGACCCCTATGCAGCTTGGCGGCTCAAAGGGGTCCGGAATACTGCTGCCATAGAAACAGCCCCCAAGCCTGCCATCTTGCAATTGATACAACGAATCTGTCTCACTAGTGGACGAATCACCATCGGAGTGGATGGCCGTCTCACCACCATCTATGGATCCACCAGAAAGTTCCCCTCCGTGGATGCAACCCATGAAAGCACGCTTCACGACGGTTGAGCCCGAGCGGGTCTCGCACGCTGAGCCGTCTCGACGAGGTCGATGCAGTTTTCCGGCTCAGGGCCCGGCTCACCAATCCGGCTGATGAAGACGTGGATTCCGCCGAAGGGGACCCGGTACCCGTACTCAATTGAGCCGGCGTCGGGGCCCCAGCCTTCGTCATCGATGTAGATCTTGCCGCGACGACTTATGGTCATCCGGCCGACTGCGTATCCCTTGAGCCCTTCAAAGTTGCCCTTCAAGAACTCAAATCCACCGTGCGCTGGCCCCATGGTGGGCGCCAACTGTCGTGGAATTGTCACGTCAGATGTCCTCTTGCAAGGACTTAGTCGTGGAGCCATCGCAACTAGGAAGCTTAAAGGGTTTAACGGGACAAGGGACACGAGAGAGGTTTTTATACTAGTTCGGCCCCTTACGGTGAAGGTAAAGCCTAAGTCTAGTTGGGTTGGTATTGCTGAGGTTTCGATTACCAGGGAGAGAGACACGCTATGCCCGGCTCTCGATGAGATGTTTCTTGCCCTAAGCCGCCAGCGGGTCCTCCCCTTATATACATGGGTTGACACCCTGCGGCCTACAGAGTCTCGGCCGGCTCAAAAACAGTGTCCGGCTCGGTGACTAGCTAATTCTACCTTATGATACAAGTCATGCCATTACGACGGTTTATCGCTATGGGCCTTAAGTCGCCTGGGCTTTGTATGATAATCCTCTTTGCATAACCCGGCCCCTCCAGGGCGGCTTACACAATTTGTTATATCCCCCACAGCCTATACTAAGTGGGAATTCTGCTTGTACATCAAAACCTTGAACCCAAAGTTATTCTAGATGAGTCCACCATACCTACTTATATACGGTAGTAAATTTGCATGTGCCACCTCTAAAAACTTCTAAAAAATTATCCTTTTTTGTGTGCCTGGATCGTTCATGGAACGACAGGAGGTGGTCGATATGTTCCGTGCTAAGCATGTTATCCTTAGGTCGAGTGTTTATTCACTCGCCATCGCACGAGGAAATGGGCGGTATTAGGGGTGCCCAGTCCCAACTTGCAAATATGAAAAAGAGTTCATCTCTTGAATAATCAAACAAAAACTCCCAATGGAGTCAAAACTTTTACTTTTCGCTTGGGGACCGCCACTAGTGTGCTTAGCATGGAAAATGTTGATAACTGATGGTCGTGAAATGAATGAGAAGGGGGCATGCCTCAAAATTATCATTTATCTCTGTTTTAAAAAATTGAGCTCTAGCACCTCTGCAAATCACTGCTTCCCTCTGTGAAGGGACTTTCTATTTACTTTTATGTTGTGTCACCACCTTCTAAACACAAGCGCCAGAAACTGAGTAGAGCACAGCTGTCATGATTTATGCATTGTGTATAGCTAATGTTTGATGCATCATGACTGGATCTTTTCTACCATGAATTACAATGTTTAGTCGCTGCTTGAACTTTGGAGGTGCTCTGCGTTTATGTTTTGCAGTCTCAGAAAGGGCTAGCAAGATACCACTATTGTCATATTATATCATGGTTGTTTCGACAACATGTTGCTGTTTGAGATATTTTATTATTGCTTGCTAGTTGATTATGTTATTGATATGAGTCATTATAATCTTTAAGAGTTATTGTTGACATGGTTAGTTATAATGTTGGCTGAAAACCTGGGTGTTGTTTAAGCTTATTTATGCAAACAAGAGCAAAATAGTTCGTAAAAGTTTTTCTTTCTCGCGGTGTAAACCGGCCGGAAGTTAACCCGGCCGGACTTGGCGATATTCGTCTGGTGACCCGCCCAGACCTGGCGGTTTACCAGCAACCCGTCGGGATGTTGTAACTCACTGGTAACCCGACGGACGGGTCAGAGGAGCGACAAGACCCGGTGGCCCGTCTGGCGGTTCATGAAGGCCGGTTCAACTATTGTGGGTCGGTTTAAGAGGAAAGGAATATTTACCTTACAAAGAGTTAAGACCAGGACTTGTATCCGGTTTGTATTAGAGATAGACTAGTCCTAATCCTAATAGGACTCCACATGTAAACCGCCCCTTCAACATATATAAGGAGGGGCAGGGCTCCCCAAAGAGGGACAGGTTAGGAGTTAGAAGCTACAAGCAATAAACAATCTCTAGGGCTAGACACAAAGAGCCGGTAAACCGGCGACTCCCTCATGAGCATAATGAGATCTAGCCTCAAACAGCATGTAGGGTTATTACCGGATGATGTTTCCCGGGGCCCGAAGCTGTCTAAATCCTTGTCTTGCGTGTTGATCCGCCCTGCGTCTCTCATCCCAATCAACCCCTCTCAAGCTACCACATAGATGTGTTGGCCTCACGACTAAGTCCTGACACTAAGGACATCTGCCGTGACAAATCCACGACAGTTGGCGCCCACCGTGGGGCCTGCGCACGGTGGTGATGAGTTCTTGAAGGGATTTCTCGTAGGATCGAGAAGCTCGTGTTTTGGTCGAGTTCAAGCCGACACCACGAAGTTGGACGATCTTGGACAGACCAACAACCGGGTTAATTTTACTGGTAACGTCCGGATCTGTAAATCGGAAAAACCATCATGGCTGGAGTCCTTGTTTAGTGAAAGTGCAGGTTTGCCGAGTCAGAGGAGAGTATCAGTTGTGCGAAACAACCAAAAAACGCAGAGCAAGTCCCAATCGGATCATCAAATCGTTAAATTGGAGATTGTTTATAAAATATTGGAGAGATTAATTATTAGTTCCATATCAGATTGGATCAGGAGGTCAAAACAACTGCGACCACGGCCGGACTTGAGTTCCTCTTCAACTATGTTTCCAAACCGGGCGGGTCATTGATCTTCGCCAAAGTCGCCGTTCCGAGTGGCCGCACGAGCGCCTCTGGACTCTTGCTCATTTTCGGTTTCGAGCGCTTCCGCTGCTGTTGTGTTTCACCAGCGCGTTTTTAACACCGCACTTGAGCCGCCCTGTGCTTCAAGCCACCGCAGATTGTTTATTCCATCTACGATCTAAAGCGGGCAACCGAAACTGATCAGGAGAGCCTCGGGTGCGAGTCGCCGTCGTGCTGGCCTCGTCCCTGCCAGTCTTCACCATTCTCACCACGCCTCGCTGTGAGCCGCCTCTGCCGTGACTCTGAGTCGCCGGCGTCGCACAGCGACCCGCCGTACCTTGAGCCGCCTCCGCCGCAGAGCCGACCAGCTACATACCTCTGCTGCGTGGCCCCGTAGCCGTCACGCCATTCTCCACCAACTGGATTGAGCCACCGCTGGGTCTCCTCCGCTTCACTGCCGGAGTAAGCGCCGAGCCGCACCAGACCGCCCCGCGTCGAGCCACTGCCGGAGAGCCGCCCTGTGCCTCCAGGTTTCCCCGCATCGAGCGCCGCCACACGTGGTGAGCCGCCCTGATCCATGTCCGTGCCCTCCGGTCTGCGAGCCGTGCAAGCCGCCCCGGGCCATGCTCCGCAATCATCTCCTCCACTTCTGTGAGCCGCCGCACGGCGGAGCCCCTCCGGTTTTTCCACTCCTCTCTAGGCGCACTTCCGCTGCCGCGGCCTTCACTGCATCACCCCCAGCTCGCCGGTTGTGCCTCCGCCTCGACTATGGCCAAATCGCTGCCGTCACCTCCGGCTCCGAGCTGCTGATGCTGTTACAACCTTGAGCCGCCCAGCAGTCACTGCCGCTGTGCCTTGAGCCGGTCGGGAAAGCCGGCCGGGACAGCTGCCGGTGTGTCAGTCTCTGATGTTTCTGCTTCAAGTTGCCAAGTCGCTCGCGCGCCCGGGCCGGGTCGCTGCTCGCGTCCGCCTCCCGTGATGCACCCTGCAGCTTCGCCCGATGCCCCTCTGTCGACCCGTTATTGCTGTGGAGTGCCTTTGCTGTGGATTGTGGTTATTGTTGGTCAAATCAACCTAGCTGTCAGTTTGCTTGCAAGCATTGAGCGAACGAGTGCATTGGTGTCAGGCCCTGTGTGACCACGGCGTTGTTACAACTTGTGAAGCACTATCATCAGGAGATAAAAACCAGTATTGTGGCATGAGGTCATTTGACTAAAGGATTGTCAAGGCTCAGCAAGATATGGAGATTAAGAACTGCGACAGCATCTGGCAAAGTCCTTGAGGGGATCAATGCAAAGACCTTTGGATGCATATGAGGATAAAACGGAATTCAGAAACTGTCCTGAAAAGTTATCTACAGATGCTGATTGCAGATCATCCTTCGTCCGCACAAATCAGGTTATATCCATCTAAATTTATTTTATTAAATACTTATTGTTTTTTGTCAAAGAAACAATTACTTTGTCCTGTCATATTTTTGCATAGGACAATTTTTATGCTATTCATGGACACGAGTATCGCGGTCCGGTTTACGTCGACACGCCGGTTGACTCGCCCGTCCGCCCTCGCCGCCGGTTCATGCGTCCGCGCCGGTTCACAACACGGAGGGCAACTTGTTCATCCGCACCAGTTTACCACACTGCGGCCGGTTCCGGCGTCGGCACCGGTTTACAACACGGAGGGCAACTTGCTCGTCCCCACCGGTTTACAACGCCGTGGCCGATTCCTCCGTTTGCTCGCATGGACGACTCGTCCGTGATTGATTTCAGTTTCACTGTGGTGATCATCAACTCCGCGGTGGATATTTTCTGGCTAAACATATCAGGTGAAATCCATCCATTATATTTTCGTAATATGTATTGCTTTCTTTAAAAAGAGCAAATACTCTGGCTTGCAAGTTTTCCAATGTAGGAAAAATTGTCTATTGCAAAAAGGGGATTATTATATCACTGAGCTATTGGATAACCCGTGCCGGTTTATATCGCGATCCAGTCCGCGTCAACTCGTCAGGACCATGCGAATTACCCAATAGCGCGTGCACAGGCTGCCATCCCCCGCAGTCCGGTCTACATCAGCATACAGCTGATTTCCCCCGTCTGCACCAGCTTACAACGCCGCAGCCGATTCTCCCGCCCGCACCGGTTTACAACGCTGCGGCCGACTCATCTGTCTGAACCGCCTCGGAAGCCGCGATCGTCTTTGCTATCCGTTTGTCGCGGCCTGGTCTACATCAACATACCGGGCCGCACCTGACTGCATGAGCTCCTTATTGGATATGGGCAAGTCACAGCTTGGGTAGCCCGGTTTTCTTTCAAATTGGAGATAAGTTATCATCAACCGCCGTTTTGCACTGGATGGCTCAATGGGTAGGCGCACAAGTCACCGCCACTACAGTTTTGGTTAAAACTTCAAAATCGCCAGTTGGAAGGAACCATTGGCCGAGTTGCTGACACGGTTCATATGGGATCATTTATAACCCGCCGCAGTCACCTCAACCTTCTGTGGATTCACATCGTGCTATCAACACCAATGATATACAAGTTATGCCGGTTTATATCCTGGTCAAATATGAAGAGTTTCAAGCCAACTCCTCGAGTCACCTTTGAGACTCGGGGGCTACGATGACATGACTCAGCAATTCTTGCCAGTTTCATCCGGTTTGAAAAACCCAGGACGATGGAGGGAAAGATAACCCGGTCCCGGATGCTACTGTTATATTGATGAAAATTTAAAGGCCGTCAGAAAATTTCCGGCTTAGAAAGTATATGACAGTTACAAAATCCCGACTCAATGAAGAAGTTTCGGATCATCAGAAAGGATTCCGGTTTGAAACCTGGCTGAAGGGAAGTCAGTATCACTGAAGCTCTCAAATATCCGGTTTACAATCCGGTTCAAAAGAAATCTATTCTCCCACAAGGTTCTGAAGCGCTCAGATCCGGTTTAACAATGTCCGGTTCAAAAAGGAATTAACTTCTCGCAAGTTCGAGTTTAAAGGCCGTCAGAAAATTTCCGGCTGAAAATGAAGATTCCGGTTTAAAATCCGGTTCAAGGGGAAGATGTCTCCCACAGCTTTGAAGCTTTCAATATCCGGTTCAAGATCCCGGTTCAAGAAGAATTTACCTCTTGCAAAAAAGTTAAAAATTACCGAAGAGGACCTGCTGCCATGATACGCGGTTCAAACATGGGTATCCGGCCTTATTGGCTTGACATATTATTTATCACATGGGGGCTCCCGCTTTGTAAAGCGGGGTATCTATTCCTTATATCATGCGTGGTTACACGGAGTGGATTCGCTTTAGGGCAACCTCCGGTTTACCCCTTGAGGTCGCTTCACAGAAGAGCAACAAAGTCAGTTGGGGACCTAGTCGACTTGAACCGTAGCTACACCTCCTGGGAGCTTGGTCATGTCTTGACGACGGTAATGCCTTCTGGCTGGCACATTTGCCACTAAGTCAGTTGGGGACCTAATCGACTTGAACCGTAGTTACACCTTATGGGAGCTCGGTCATGTCTTGATGATGGTAATGCCTTCTGATCGGCTTTTAAACAGCCAATAAGTCATTTGGGGGCTTGGTCGTGTCCGAACCAATGCAATGCCACTTGATCGGCCCTAGGCCACTGAGTCACTTGGGGGCTTGGTCGAATCCGAACCAATGCAATGCCACTTGGCCGGCGTAACGCCACGCGTCATTTTGGGGTCCTGGCTGACTGGCACCATTGCTACGCCTTCGGGGGGCTTGGTTGCGTCTGACCATGGTAATTCCATCTGACCAAGCTCAGTAGAGCTCTTCTTTTGCAAAAACATTGTTGCCATTGCTTTTGCTTTAATAGCCTTTCTTGAGAAGTTGCTATTTTATTTGCGTTTTTTAAACCGACAGTATTTTGTACCGGTTCAAACAACTAAATTGGCGGAACACGGTCCATTTTTAGACCGGAGATTATCTGCCCGGTTTAATTTTCTGTTACCATCCTATTATGGAATAAACCGGTGTTTATCAACCCGGCTCGGCTTTCAACTACAAGTTGTGAGTGCATGATCAAATTATAATCCGGAGATTATCAGCCCGGTCTGGTTTGACTACAAGTCACCAGTATATATATGGTTAATCCGGTGTTTATCACAACCCGGTACGGTTTTATCATAAATCGGTGCAATATGGAAGGAGTTATCATTATTCAAGATTGGGGTTATCACTCTTACTACAAAAAGTTGGTAAACCAACGATGTGATCCAATGTCACAGGTATGATATATTTCATATTTTTAAGTGCAGCCCTGGTTATAAACCCAGGTTATATGTTGAGCATTATGACCCGTCCGGCGGTAAACCGCCAGGACACTTTAAACTTGTTGTATGCAGAAATAGGTTGAATAAAGCATGATTATAAATTATCCGGTGTTTGTTAAACCGGCCTGGCTTTAAGACAATAAGTCGCCAGAATGATGGTAAATTATCCAGTGTTTATTAAACCGGTCTGGCTTTGGGCTATAAGTCGCCAGTATATATTTGGATTGCGCCATTGGAATCATGCGCTTATAAATTATTGGATTATACTATTCAAATAGCCAAACTTGGCTGAATTTTCATTATGATATTGGATGAATAAAGGTTTTCATACGAGATTATATTATCTTGAATGGCCAACATGGCTGGATTTTTATTACGGTTATTAATATTATGATTAAGGTTTTCAAAGTAGCTTTAGCGCAATGGTTATCATTTTATACAATTGAAGGAATAGCCCCGAGTCGCTGCAGGCTTACAACCCCGCACTTGGGGGCTACATTATTCAAAGTTGAGATTACATCAAATATGCAACTCTCATGTCGCTGCAAGCATGCACCATGACACTTGGGGGCTAATGCAAAGTCATTGTTTGCTCATCTTATTGAAGACCCAACTCATCACATTGTAATGAGCTGGCCCTTGGGGGCTACCAATTGCTCCTGTCAACTATTCAAGGTACAAAGCTTTTTATCTATTATATTGAAGGGTCTATTGCTCAGTTGGTAAAGCACAAGGCTCTTAACCTTGTGGACGTGGATTCAAGCCCCATGATGAGGGGTTACATCATATGATGTTATTTTCATAGAAGTATATATCAAAGTCCCAGCTCAATATTATCTTACTGAGCCGGCCCTTGGGGGCTACACATTGCTGTTCAAAGTTTACAAGATTATACTTACAAAGTCCCTGCTGATAATTACATAATGACCCGGCCCTTGGGGGCTACATTGGTTGAAATTTTATGGGCATCAAATCAATTACAAGTCCCAGGTTGCTGCAAGCATGACAACCCGGCACTTGGGGGCTACAGGTATTATATTATTATCGAAGAAAGATTTTCAAATTCTCTGTTGAGCAAGTTAGATTGACCCGGCGTCACCAATCATTATGACCCTGTGGCGGCAACCCGGTGTCATCAATAATCATAAACCGATGTTGGCAACAATCATGAACCGGTGTCTGCAACAATCATAATCCGGGGTCATCAGTTTTTATAACCCGGCCATTTGGTAATGTTAAACTGGCAAGTTTTCAAGACCGGGATCATCTTCAAACCGGCTGAATATCAGATGAATATTTCAAGACCAATATTTCTTAAACCGGCGCTTTGGAACCCGACTCAAGTGGATTATTCTTCACAATATTTTTCTGTGAGAAACCAATGTCAGCAAATTGAGTATGAAGCTGGTTATTGACCCGGATTTTCTAGAAGGAGGAAATGACAAGGACTTAAGGACGATCAGGTGCCGGTTTACAAAAATTCTTAACCCGGAGCACAACCTGTCGAATTTGTTCTGGTGTTTATTTGCAGCATAAGTTTACCATGGATGAATCCAAGCTAAACTTGGGGGCTAATGTCGGGGATATACCCCGCGGTGTAAACCGGCCGGAAGTTAACCCGGCCGGACTTGGCGATATTCGTCTGGTGACCCGCCCAGACCTGGCGGTTTACCAGCAACCTGTCGGGACGTTGTAACTCACTGGTAACCCGACGGACGGGTCAGAGGAGCGACAAGACCCGGTGGCCCGTCTGGCGGTTCATGAAGGCCGGTTCAACTATCGTGGGTCGGTTTAAGAGGAAAGGAATATTTACCTTACAAAGAGTTAAGACCAGGACTTGTATCCGGTTTGTATTAGAGATAGACTAGTCCTAATCCTAATAGGACTCCACATGTAAACCGCCCCTTCAACATATATAAGGAGGGGCAGGGCTCCCAAAAGAGGGACAGGTTAGGAGTTAGAAGCTACAAGCAATAAACAATCTCTAGGGCTAGACACAAAGAGCCGGTAAACCGGCGACTCCCTCATGAGCATAATGAGATCTAGCCTCAAACAACATGTAGGGTTATTACCGGATGATGTTTCCCGGGGCCCGAAGCTGTCTAAATCCTTGTCTTGCGTGTTGATCCGCCCTGCGTCTCTCATCCCAATCAACCCCTCTCAAGCTACCACATAGATGCGTTGGCCTCACGACTAAGTCCTGACACTAAGGACATCTGCCGTGACAAATCCACGACACAACCCATCTCCATCGCCAATTCCATGATGCTCCCCACCGGGAGTGAGTAATTCCTTCGTAGGCTCACTAGTCGGTGAGGAGTTGGATGAGATTCATCATGTAATCGAGTTAGTTTTGTTAGGGCCTAATCCCTAGTATCCACTATGTTCTTAGATTGATGTTGTTATGACTTTGTCATGCTTAATGCTTGTCATTTTGGGCCCGGGTGCCATGAACTTAGATCTGAACCGTTTATGAATTCATCATTATATCCGTGGTTTAGATCCAATCTTGCAAGTTATAGTCACCTACTATGTGTTATGATCCGACAACCCCGGAGTGACAACAACCGGGCCCACTCTCGATGATGACCGTAGTTTGAGGAGTTCATGTATTAACTATGTGTTAATGCTTTGTTCCGGTTCTCTATTAAAAGGAGGCCTTAATATCCCTTAGTTTCCAATATGGACCCCGCTGCCACAGGAGGGTAGGACAAAAGATGTCATGCAAGTTCTTTTAATAAAGCACGTATGACAATTTATGGAATACATGCCTACATTATATCGATGAACTGGAGCTAGTGTTGTATCGCCCTAGGTTATAACTGTCTCATGATGAATATCATCCAACAAGTCACCGATCCAATGCCTACGAATTTATTTATATTGATCTTGTTGCATTACTACTGCTATCATCACTGTTACACTTGCTACAAAACCACTACTAACACTGTTACTGTTACCATTGCTGTTGTCACTACTATCAAAACTATCAAACTACTTTGCTACTGATCACTTTGCTGCAGATAATTAATCTCCAGGTGTGGTTGAATTGACAACTCAGCTGCTAATACCTTCAAATATTCTTTGGCTCCCCTTGTGTCGAATCTATTAATTTGGGTTAAATACTTACCCTTGAAAACTGTTGTGATCCCCTATACTTGTGGGTTATTAAGGCTCTACTCTACTCAACTTAATACTGTATAAAATCAAGTTATGGGACAAAGCCAACAACCATTGTTGTTTCAGGCTATCAACTTACGCTTTGTAGTCCAGGTTGCCAGTTCGAATCTCGTCTTTCAGATTTGTTAGTTTTAAGTCCAAATTTGATCAATGACAAGTGGGACCCCCGTGTGTTGTTCCGATATTTCAGTGTAGGATGGTTTTTTGGAACAAACACTTTGCGTAGTTAGACAAGTAATGACACGAGTTACACGTATTTTGCAAGTTTAAGAACAAAAATGACAATGGCATAGAATATCACATCCACCCCGCATCTTAGATGCTATGGTGATACAAGTTTCTACATCATTGGAACTGAGATCCAATGGCTTCGCAGTAGTCTTTATAATTATGCGCAATTTCCAAACTCTCCAATTTTTTTTCAAATAAAACATTCAGGCCTCGTGTGTGCCGCTGTATCTTGGATCCAACGGCTCCCCGTTTCTCATATTAGGTGCTCCCCATAGCTTAATTTGCCGCTACGGTGATACAAGCAACTAGGTCGTATGATCTGTGATCAGATGCCACATGTGTAGTACTTGTACTTTCTGCGCAATTCCCAAACTCTCTCAGGAGTATATTGCAAAAACATTCATAGCTCCTATTGTGAGCCGTTAGATCTCCATGAACTCGTATCACCATAGAATCTACGGTGCGGGAGCACCTCATATTCTCCCGTGCGAGAAAACATCAGGTGCTCTCGCAGCTTGGATGCTACGATGATACGAGCTTCGAGGTCGTTTGATCTGAGATCCAATGGCATCTGAGCAGTCTGTGCTTGTAAGCAGTGGCTGAACTCTTTGGGGGCTTTTCTGTAAAAAACATCCGAACCACCGAGGAGTTGTTGGGTCACAAATCCAATGGCTCCGAAGAGCTTGTATCACCAAAGCATCTAAGGTGTGGTAGCACATGATATTCTTACATACAGGAGAATATGATGTCCTCCTTCATCTTAGATGCTATGGTGATACAAGCTTCGAGGTCGTTGGATATGGGATCCAAGGGTATTTGAGTAGTTTTTGTACAAATTGTGTGCAATTCTCAAACTCATTAAGGTTTCCTGTAAAAATATTAAGACATCCTGTGAGCTGCTATATCTCAGATCTACAAGCTCCAAGCAACTCGTATTAGCATATAGCATCTAAGGTGTGGGGGCACATGATATTCTCCCGGGGAGGAGGGGGTGCAGAACCAATCGGTGTTTGGGAGGGTGGGGACAAATATAATCTAAACAATCCTAAACACAGCTTCACAATTTTATCTTAGGTCGAGGGGTTAACCCCCGACAATCTACAAAGCTCCGCCTAAACACAACATTTGCATGTACTGTAGTATTAAACTTAATATTCATGTTTCAGTTTCCTGTTCATTTTAAATATTGAATTGAGGACCATGCATGTCTTACATTTTACTCCCTTTGTTCCTAAATATCAGTCTTTTTAGAGATTTCAAATGGACTGCCACATACGGATGTATATAGACATATTTTAGAGTGTAGATTCACTCATTTTGCTCTGTATGTAGTCACTTGTTGAAATCTCTAAAAGACTAATAGTTAGTAACAGAAGGAGTATTTTTGAATTCGTGTCATACATGCATGGTTTGGAAAAATAGTTGCACTATACTTATTGGATTGTTGTTGTTGTTGTTGTTGTTGTTGTTGTTGTTGTTGTTGTTGTTGTGTGTGTGTGTGTGTGTGTGCGTGTGTGTGTGGTCATATGCTTGATACATACAAAGTTTTCTCACCACCATACCGTTCATCTTTTAAATTTGAATTTGCAATGAAAAACTTACTAGGGATACCATGAAATGTGAAATCCACGTTGAGATCACTATATCACAAACTCACTCTAATTCAAGAACTTGTCATAAATCAATTACCACGTTGAGATTACTATTTGCAAGGAAATACGTGCATTGTAATACACATAGATACGTACGGCAATTTAAAAGATTCATTTCGTCTTCTCGAATAGTAGGACCCAACGGCGTACCAGCCAGACCTTGGCTCGTGTTGATCCTAAAAAAATTGGGCTCGTGTCCTTCTGGTGGCGTGCGTGGTACACACATTAGCCAACCCCAACCAGTCGAGCCTCCGCGTTTCGAGTCAAAATATCTGGCGGGCAGAGTTCCAGCCCTAGGAAATTCCCCTCATGTCCCCGGTCCATAATGACTACCGATGAACAATGGAGGGATGCTTTAGTAACTAGACAATGTTACCTACCGTGCCGAGCACGGTTCAATTCCCTCGGTCGCTGCTACCCAAGGTCACCCGTCAACTACATTGCCTAGTACTAATAGGAGTACTACACCTGGATGAGCACATAATTGAGCCCGTTTGTTCATGCCAAGTACTTGAGTTAATATATCAAGCAATGCACTGGTACGGAGGGATTATCCTTTTACTCTTCATATATAACTTGTATGAAGTCTAACTAAGAAAAATGTTTGACCAAATCCTTTCTTAAGAAATACAACAGGAAAGATGTATCGCTTGAAAATTTATTGCATGATGCAGGTTATGATATTTTTCCGAATCCTGGATTTTAAATTTCAGAAAATCCAAAAGTGACCAGAAATTCATGAAACTGAGCATGGTCACGTGATATGGCACAAATATTTCTACGTAATTTTTTCTTAAATTTGAGACAAGCTGCTTATGAGAAGTTGCACAAATGAAGAGCCAAGGTATTTTGGAATAAAGACCTGTCACGTTAAGGCGAACGCTTTCACTATTGAAATCGTGGGCGTTTACATGCTGCCACGAGTCCCGCTTCTCATTGACAGGTGTCGTCCGAGCAAGCATGTGAGTCGACGGGAGGCATACGAGAAGACCGCTGCGCCGGCTGACAGGGAGGCATGCGACTAGACTGCTGCGCAGGCTCACCGGGAGGCGAGCCCTTTGACCAGGCTCCGCCGCCCACCTTCGTCCCAACTACTCCCACTTTTAATGTCGCTGGTGTCGAGTTTAAAATCAACCCCACACTACCCGGTATCGCTACAATCTTCTCTGTCCCTCTCCGATTCTCCTGTCGTCTACCTCCAACCAGCCTGACCTAACTGTATGCCATGCCGCATCACGATGATCTGCCCTTAGTCTTCCAGTTTCCTGAGGAAGACACCCAGCCGGAGTCTCAAAAACATAAGGCGCTTTGGGACGAGCTTGAACCGTCCTTGCAGGAAGACGCCGCGCCTGTCCCGCTCCCGTTCTGGCTCCCGTCGCCCCGACTGCGCCAGCGCCGATCCCCATGGCATTGATGGGCTGGGAGCCGCACATTGTCGCCAAGCTTGATGCCACCGGGTTCCATGAGGTCCCCGCCGACTTTCACGTGTCCGTGCACCTACCAGCGCATGCGCCTATGCGTGCACTGACGTGTACGCCTGTGCACCTGCCAGCGCATGCGCCTATGTGTGCACTGACATGCGCGGCCGTGCCGGTGCCCGTGCACACGAATGTCTCCGCCACGTCGTTGCCAGCGCGTGTCCCCGCGCGGGTGCCAGTGCCCCCTCAGTGGCATGGATGGCTGCCGTCGACCGCTTCCTTGCACCAACACCAGTCACCTCCTCCCTCCAGAACATTGTGGCCTTCCTTGAAGCTACGGCCAACGTCTAGGAGTATGCCAACAATGGCACAAGACGCCGTCGTCACCGTCGGTCAGTGGCCCAACGACACACAGAGCACGGCAAAGGAGTCGCTTCCCACCACAAGACGCCCCCGCCGCCACCGTGTAATCTAAATTTGCCATGAAAAACGTTCGGATTGCCATGCTTTAAATCCGAACATTTATCATTTTCGTTTATTTTAGATCGATCATCGTATGAATGTAAAGTAGGAGTCAGACTGAATGAAACCTATGGTTTGATCGATTGAATGTTCTGCTAGAGCCGTATCAAATTAAATATAAAACGCCATCAAACCACATGTATTCCTTCTCATCCAACGACCTAGACTGCTTCAATATCGAGCGCTCAACAGGTTTAGCATGCAGTTAATTTCATGCCAAAAATAGTGCTAATCACATAATAACACGCAAAAAATATCCTACTTAATATCCACATGTACTTAATATACTTCCAAATTAACGTGCATTGCACGTACACATTGACTAGTACTACTAGTACGTGAAACCGGTGCCGTAACTTATGAACGTGTCCAGATATGGTCAACGGCAACATCACCCACGAGTTCTTCGTGTTTGGCCGTGCGTCTAAACGCAGAAGGGGAGGAGAGAGAGAGCACACATGGAACCCACCAGTAAGTGAAGGCGAATAGTACGTGCTAACGAGCTAGTGCCACTAATGTACTAAAAATAATATTACATGTTATCCATTAAATAGGTTGTGGTAATATAACTACATTATATGAACAAAGGGGGTACAACGAACGTTGTTGTTCTACGTATGTTGCCTATTGACGTGCGGCTTGAAGGCCCTGGTCACATGTTTGATCCTCGTCCTTTATTTTCCAGTTTGTATATGGGTCCAAATTTGTTTCATGACAGGTGGGTCCCGCGGTGTGTAGTTTGTAGCACTTTAATTTGTGGGTCGAAATTTGTTCCATTCCAGGTGGACTATCGGTGTGTAGTTTTGTAGCTTATTTGTAATAATTAAATAGAACAACAAAGTTTTTGCAATAATACCATGGTGCGACGTTGAAGGCGAGAAAGGACATGCGAGAGAGCGATGATCGAGCCAGAGGGAAATCAATTGGGGGAGGTGCGGGGGTTGCAACGGTGTTCAGAGTAGTTGTCGGACGAATGCTATGAAAATATAATCTAAACCCACCGGAATAAATGCCTACACAAATTAATCCAAGGTTGGAGTCCCCCTCGCAATGTAAATAGCTCCGGCTTTGCGAGGGATGGAGAGGTAGCTTCAATGTGTGGAAGATACGACGTGAGAAAGTGAGGTCAATTGAGAGACATATAGATAGAGAGACGAAGTGAGTGTGGTCCGACATTCGTTGAAAAGATATATATGCTTTGGAGAGATATTGTCGGATTGAGCTTTTGGGAAGGGTGAGGACTGTAAGATAGAGCTTGGGAGATGATCCAGTCACAGACATGTAGATATATTTTGTGCATGGGAGGAAGCAAGGTCAATCAATCACATATATAAAGGGAGAGAGATTGAGCGAGTGTGGGTCGTCGTGCGGTCGAAAGAGTGAGACGGGTTAGAGAGAGTGACCTAGATAGACAATGTGCGTGAGAGAGTATACAATATGAATATGTCGTATTGGGATCAAACATGGAGATATATCATTTGTGTCCGAGGAAGAGCGAGGTCAATCGAGACATATATATATATATATATATATATATATATATATATATATATATAGAGAGAGAGAGAGAGAGAGAGAGAGAGAGATTGAGCAAGCGTAGCCCGCCATGAGGTCGAAAGAGTGGGGGCGGCTTCGATGGACTAACCTAGATAGACAATCTGCGTGAGAGAGTATAGAGTGTGTCGATCGAGGCCCGAACAGGGAGATATATCATTTGTGTGTGAAAGAAAATGAGGTTAATATAGACTCAGATAAAGAGAGCGAGATTGAGCAAGTGTGGCCCACCGTGCGGAAGAAAGAGTGAGACATTCTCGAGGCAATGACCTAGATAGACAACGTGCATGCATGCGCACGAGAGGTTGGGGGGCTAGATAGGCAATGCATGTATCTAGCAAGAGAGGGTGGGAGGGAGGGAGAGAGAGAGCTCGGCATGGGGTGCAATGGCGGGTGTGTGAGGTAAATACATTTGGTAACAGAGTGGAAAAAGAGGGTTGTGTAATTGAGAGAGTTAGAGATCGAAACATGGAGAGAAAGAATGAACGTGTGTTGGAAACCGATAGCTTCCTAAGGTGGTTAGGAGAGGAAGATTGACCGATACAGGAAGTATGTAGCGTGTGTGCCGGGGGGGGCTAAAAACAACATTTTAATGTAGATAGTACGAGACTTAATATCGATGTTTCAATTCGGTGTACATTGCAAGATTTGAACTGAGGACCATGCATATGGGTAATTATTTCGAATTCGTGCCATACTAGGTTCGAAAACGTTGACATTGACTCAATTGTTGTGCTATTTCGTAGGTCATATGTTTGAATCCATACAAAGTTTTCTCACTACCATGGTGTTCATAATTCAAATAACTAATTATGTGACACACACTCTAATCCATGTTAGCGTGGATACCATGGATACCGTTTCGAATTTTTTTCAAATAACTCTTCATTAATTAATTTATAGTATCTCCTTTTGAATAACTAATTATTTGCAAGGAAAACACGGGCATGGTAATACATACAGATTCGTTTGCAAATGAAAGAAGATTCGTTTACATTCTCAAATATAGGCGCACCAGGCAGACCAGGGTCGTGTTGTGGTGGTCGTGTGTGTCGTACGGACGCTTAGCACCCAGCCACCCACCCCCTCCGTCCCTCCCCCTTCCCACCAAAAAAATAATGATGACAAAATAAGTTCACACTTCCACGTTTCGGATTGAAATATCTGGCGGCCCCAATTCCAGCCCTGCAAAATCTCCCTTCTCCACCGTCCCCTTCCGCGCCCAGATTGCTCAAATCCCTAATTCGTTGCCGACCCAAGCAAAGTTCGAATCGCCCCTCGTCTCGTCTCTTTCCCCACCTCTATGCCAGACGACAACGACGAAGACGACGGTCGCGCTTCACCACCACACGGAGCTACCTCATCTACGCCCTCGTCCACCGCACTAGGTGATCCACCGACAACGTCGGTCGCCGCAATCGATGTGCCTCACAGACACCGATTTCCACCGCATCAGGTGCGCTTACTGATGCCATCTCCCACCTCACCGGGGTTGCTTCACGAAGCACATCATCGCACCTCCGCCCCCCGACGCCGTTGGGGCTTCACCAATGGTCTCGTCCACCGCATTGTAGAACTCTGCTGCCACTCAAGATCTGCATCCATGCGCAGCCAGCCAACGCCAACGCATCACCCTCAACGGCTCTGAAGTGACCCACACTCTAGCTAGGCGAGCATGCCCAAACACCGGCCCGAACTAGGTGTCCACACATCACTCCCTTGTGCACTATTCTTTCGATGTTTGGATATCCTTTCACTGCTCTCTTAGCTTACACTCCTATGCAACTCTGACTTTAACTCTTGTTTCTTCTGGAGATATCATCTGAAACAAGCAAAACCATTTCTTAGGGAAGCATGACGGCGCTACGGGATCTGGTACACATCCTGCACACCCGTATAACCTTGTAAGTATCTGTCCTTTGGTACAACAGCAACGTCGATTACTCTTATTTGATCAACCATTCGTCGTGTCAAAAATGCAGAGGGGGATGCAAGGAGCACAAGGCCAGCACATCCAAGCAAGTGGTAACATGGACTTGTACATGGAACATCCCAATTGCAAGCAGAGCTGCAGTGAGCTTGTACAACGAGCTAGCGTAAGTCCCTGCATTTCATTTAATTCGTACTGGCCTGCGTGTATGATTTGTGTGCAGTGGCGGATCCACGAATTCAAGTTACCAGGGGTGAACATTTAACATAAAAAATACGAAGGCACTTGCACTCTGGAAATCAACATAACTTGAGAAATGTGAAGCTACATGCACCTTGAAAACCAGCTAATGATCCAAAGTAGTTCATATTATAAATCACTAAATGATGCAAGCACCAAAAACACAAAATGCAACATGGTGTACAAGGACTACTAACATGGTCTGTACCTACTTGAATTATCCGTTCTCTGGCTGAAAATATCGAAGTGTAATTGCACCTATAACCAGTGCGCAAACTGCATATCAATATATCTATCATGCAAAAGTATGCCAATAGTTCCAAACAACATATTAGAAAAGTATTTATGCTATGTTGTCATGATACGGGGACTTTCTGGTAGATGACCTCGACATTTCCTCAAGCCATGATTGTACTATAATTTGCTTGTCATCAATGCCTGCAAATCTCTATGTCTCTCTCAACATAGCAGATCATCATTAGACACTAAATCCTTCAATGGGAGCTTGCAAAATGCTCGCATTAGATCCCTCATTAGACAGTATATGTTCATCACCAGGAGCATGTAAAATGGTTGCATCAAATCCTTCATTAGCAGTCTGTTCATTAGACACTTCAGGCTCAAGAACAACATGAGCTTGTATGTTAGCACCGGAAACTTGATTAGATACATCATATTCAGTCAGTTCAGTATTGATTGGGGGAGTTATAAAATAAGCAAAAATTGGTTTCATTTTCTCATAGATTCCCTACACACAAGCAGTTTTATAACACCTCCAGGTTTAACTATTGGCTAGAAACTGAGCAGTTGAATTAGATATAATCAGGGATGTGATGTACCTGCTCGTTGCGCATGCTGCTCCTGCAAGCTACGACTGTCCGTTTGCGCAAGCTCGATGCCATGCCCGTACTGCCGCCGATGCCTCCCACGCAGGCTACACCCAGGGTTGGATCTTCATCTTCTTGTCCTTCCATTTGCTTGAAGCCCAGCGACCGCCCTCCAACGAGGGCGCGAGAAAGTGTTGTGTCGGTCTGTCCAGCGGCGGCTAGGTTAGGAGCAAACTAGACTGGAGGCTGGAGCGAACGAATTGGGATTTTTCCTGCTGTCAATCGATATGGGAGGCGCTCATTTGGGCCGCGAGCCTGCTATAGGGCCTGCCTTGCACTTACATTATTGGCCCATCCAAATTGAAACGTTTTTCTTCATTTTTTTACATTGCCTGCTCGTGCGTTGGGACGAACAAAACTAGCCTGGGCCAACCTGGACGACTCAAACTAGGTGCACACTTTCCAGCCACCCGAGGCACCCGCCCATACCAGCCCCTACGGTGGTGTCGCCCCTTTCTGCATGTATATGATTGGGGTAGTGAAAAATATTCCAGTGGCGCTTTTGCTTTACCCATAGAATGGTTGAATTGCTTGTTTCTATGAACTGAGTTCGCCAATAATGTGAAGGATGCCAGTCTTTTCATCCTATTGTAGATTGCTTAGACCTCGATATGCCAAATGTAATCGCATGAAATATACAGTAAAAGCCAGTGTGATATGTGTGGCTACAACTAGTCTGACTACATGTCCTCATATAACATATCAAGGATTTTAGTTAGCCACTTATTGCAAAATTGTTCAATTATGATGCTTGGCTTAATTTAGTTTGCTACTGATTACATAATGACATAGCCTGTTAATCCTATTATAGACTGCGCCTATCTATGTGTTTGATACTTACTGTTAAGAATTACCTGTTTGCTTGAACTTAAATAGCTACTTAAGCACGTAGATAGCTGGTCATATGTACTTCTAGGGTGCAGCAGAATTCACGTGTAATTTACGTTCTAATACCCTGTTTGTTTAAATGGTTTGTTGTTATCACTTGTAGCACTAGTAATGTTTGCATGTTCATAGATAGACAACTGTCAGGTTTATATGAGGGAGACCGTCTTTTTAACTTATATATGTGTTGGAATCATTTTGCTTACATCAGAGAAATTTACAGATGTCTGTGTTGCTGGTAAACTGTACCGACTTGTTACTTTAATACGTTGCCAAGAACTTGTTAGTTTTACTAGTTCATGTGTAATTAAATACGTTGTCAAAACTGGTTAGTTTGACTAGTTTGATGTTAGTTTCTTATGGCTCTTGCAAAACTTTATTTATTGATTGCTAACATTCAAGTTTGCAGGATCCAACTGAAACTCCGTGGGCACAACATGTATGTTTTCAGAAACTTCCTTGTTTACCTGGTTTGCTGCTGTAACTTGTTGCTGTAATCATCTTACTAGCTTCAAGTTTTCAGGATCCAATTGGAAGTCCAATTGCACAGAAGGTGCATTTGCAAAAATATATTTTTGTAACAGGTTTGCTATTGTAACTTGTTGCTCTAATAAAGTTACTGACTAATCAACTTTTCAGGATCCAAGAGAAACTCCAATGCCACAACAGGTTCCTTTTGCAAAACTTGTTTGTTTAACTACTTTTCTGCTGCAACCGGTTGCTCTAATCACATTACTGGCTACTCGAATTTTCAGGATCAAAGAGAAACTCCAATGCCACAACAGCTACCTTTTGCCAAACTTGTTTGTTTAACTACTTTGCTGCTGCAACAACCGGTTACAATGATGTTAATAACTACTTTTCAGCATCCCATTGAAACTCTTTAATTCCTTGTTTGTTTAACTGGTTTGTTATTATAACTCCCAGTTGAGATGTTTTGCTAACTTCAACTTTTTGGAATCCAATCGGAACTTTAATGGCAAAATAGGTTAGCCCAAGATCAAAGAGCGAGGTCCCCATGGACGTTGTATCATCACACAGCAGTGGCACCGGCCCAATCGTGCATCATGAATTGCCAACTGCTGATGCTCTAGAGGCTAAACTAGTGGTAGAAAGAGATTCTACTTCTACACTTAGAGATGAAGTTTACATGTTGAGGAAGCGAACAGCACAATCACAAACAGTACTCAAGACAACCATTAAATATTTGGTGGATTTCAAAACGAAGCAAGTTGAGACTGACCGCATTGTTAAGGTCCTGAAGGAAAAAAGGAAATTAAATTTCCACTTGGTAAATCATAGGTGAAATGTTATTTCCATCGTTGAATAAACTTTGTGTTCTTTGTTCATGTAATCGATCAAAACCATTTGTTTTAGAGATCATGTAATAATTGTTTTTGGTTTTTTAGTTTGTAATTTTATTTGAGCACAAGTCTGTATTAATTGATAAGACTCGGAGACATTTCATTTTGATTGATGTGCCAGACCTACAAATATGCCAATTGGGCTGAATGTGCATTCAACAATAATAGTAGTATAGATGGACCATAAGTTGCACGCATCAGAAAGGGCCAAGATGTTGTACTAGCTTCGCTAAAAAAGTATGCTCTTTTAGCAAAAAGAAATACAGCGGCCTGGCTTATGTATGTTAGTTGATATTATTGATCCATATACTCTATAAGTGTTTATATGTCTGTTAGTTTTGTACATTATTGGTTGATTGACTCGGTATTTGAATCTTGATACATCGCTTGTGTACATATATAAATGGGAGTACACATTATGTTGCGTGTGACATTTGAGTTGGACATAAAGTGTTCCAAATATTCGAGTTCACCTTAAACTAGATTCTAGCTTCTGAATTCGAGTATCGGCATTTGTAAATCATATTCATATATGACAGTGGAATACATCTTTGTCGTGCTTTTGAAGATATATAAAAACACATAGAATGATTTATAAAGATTCATATAGGAATACAAAATGGATTCGAATTTAGTTGCCAGGGTAAACGTGGATGCTTATTTTCCCAAAACTCGAAAGAAGCGACAAAATGTCCACTCCCACGTCGGCTGCCTGAAGACAAGTGTTTGGGAGATGGAAATTACTATCTACCCCTTACACGGACAAACCATTGGCCCGATTTCCACCGCTCTCAATAGGGGTAGGTTACTAACTTCAATTAGACGTGACACGACCGCCTCTTAGCCCATTCCAACACAGTGGGTGACAAACATGGGTGGCAAAACACATTTGATTCAAGATCATCTGAAAGACCTCTGTTTCTCCCTCCATTTACCCATTCATACACGATGGGAGGCAAAACAAACTCGACTCGGCCGAAATTGATGTAGGCAAATATTTTCAATAGGGGCATGTTTGTAACTTCACTTAGACGTGACACAACTGCCCTACCTGTCAGCCCCATTCATACACCATGGGCGCCAACCATGGGCGCCAAAACACCCTCTCCTCACCCGAAATCGCTCTAGGCAAATATTGGCGAGATGCGAGATTACCGTCCTATCCCCAACCGACGAGACATCCAAAATTTAAACAGGGGCTAAGTTCGTAACTTTCCCATATTTCAGACAGGCGCATCCCAAAAACATGGTTCCCCGTACCTCTCCCTCCATTTTCCCATTCATACACCATCTGCGCTAGAACACCATCCCCACACCAGCCTCCTCCATCCGCCTCTCCATCCATCACCGCCTGTATGAGATTATGATTGCATGATGTATTGCTCTTCGTGCATAGGCACATATATATCATGTACAAAGGTGGGCCACGGACCTCGACTATACAAGGAACTAGGAGGCGGGCCCAATACACAATATGCACATAACACATATACTCAACACCCCCCGCAGTCGAAGCGGCACCGCGGCTGACGCAAAGACTAGACCGGAACTCCTCAAATGACGCCGTAGGCAAGCCCTTGGTCATGATATCAGAAAATTGTTGGGAAGTAGGGACGTGTATAACACGAATATGGCCAAGGGCCACCTGTTCCCAAACAAAATGAATATCCAACTCAATATGCTTGGTCCGTCGATGATGCACCGGGTTAGCGGAGAGGTAGAACGCTGAGAAGTTGTCGCAGTAGACCACCATGGCATGGTCAACATGGCAAGAGAGCTCCTGAAGCAAGTGTCAAAGCCACGAACACTCGGCGACGCCGTTGGCCACCGCACGATACTCAGCCTCAGCACTGGAAGGAGAGACCGTAGGCTGCGGCTTGGACGACCACGAGATGAGTGAGGGTCCAAGATAGACACAATAGCCCGAAGTGGAGCGACGAGTATCAGGGCAGCCCGCCCAGTCTGCATCGGATTAGGCGGTGAGGGTGGTGTCGGTGGAGGCGTGAAGAGTGACGCCAAGATCCATAGTGCCACAGATATAGCGGAGAAACCGCTTGACGGCAGCCCAATGAACATCTCAAGGAGCATGCATATGAAGACACACCTGTTGCATGGCATACTGGATCTCCGGTCAAGTCGGAGTGAGGTACTGGAGAGCACCAATGATAGACCGATAGAAAGAAGCATCCGAAGCAGGAGAACCATCCATGGAAGAAAGCTTGGCCTTAGTATCAACAAGCGTAGCGGCGGGCTTGCAGTTAAGCATGCCGGCGCGCTCCAAGAGCTCATGAGCGTACTTCCGCTGATGAAGGAAGAAGCCATCCGAACGGCGCACCACCTCGACACCAAGGAAGTAGTGCAAAGGACACAAGTCCTTGATGGCGAACTCAGCGCGAAGACGAGCCGCGAGCTGACCGAGGAGACCAGCCATACATGCCGTCAGGATGATGTCGTCGACATAGAGTAGGAAGTAGGCCGTGTCAGAGCCCTAATGATAGACGAAGAGCGAGGCGTCCGCGTGGGTACAACGAAACCCAAGCTGATGGAGAAACGCCGCGATGCGCTGGTACCAAGCGCGTGGAGCCCGCTTGAGCCCGTACAAGTACCGCGAAAGCAGGCACATGTGGCCGGGAAGCGCCGGGTCAACAAACCCGGTGGGCTGCTGGTAGAAGACCTGCTCCTCGAGGTGACCATGGAGGAAGGCATTGGAGACGTCCATCTGGTGCACCGGCCACGCACGGGAGACTGCAAGGTGGAGAACCGTGTGTATCGTGTCGGGCTTGACGACCGGAGCGAAGGTGTCGGTGAAGTCGATGCTAGCACACTGTCGGAAGCCACGAACGACCCAGCGCGCTTTCTAGCGATCAAGGGTACCATCAGGATGGAGCTTGTGTTTAAAGACCCACTTCCCATAATCACGTTGGCGTGCCGGGGACGGGGAACAAGCTGCCATGTCCGGTTGCGCAACAGGGTGTCATACTCCTCTTGCATCACAGCCATCCAGAGCGGGTCATGAAGAGCGGCTCGAATGGAGGACGGCAACGGCGACGGCTCAGAGGTGGAAGCCGCATGGACGTAGTCATCCAAGGCGTAGCGCCAGCTTAGGCAAAAAACACCCGTACGGGCGCGGGTGATCGGACCGGCCACTGGTGCCGGGGGCACCACGGGCGTCGAGGAGGCAGCTGGCGCCAACATCGGGGGCGCCAGTGCTGCGGCTGTAGGAGGCGCCGCATGCGGGGGAGTGCGCCTCAAAGCCATGGGCGGGCCAAGAGAGGCGCGCGAGCGCCCTGGGAGAGGCGTCGAGGAGCCCATGTCACCTGTGGCGGGAGGAACAGCCGGGGGTACCTGCTGAAACGGAAACACATGCTCATCAAAGTAAACGTGTTGGGAAGTTGGAGGGGTAGCCGATGAAGATGCAAGCGACAGAACAAGGTGTGAGTTTGTGAGGAGCGGAGTCGGCAGTGCTACGATAGCAAAGGCACCCGAAAATACGCAAGCCATCATAAGATGGGGGCGTACCGAAGAGGAGATGGTGAGGTGCATAGTTCCACTGTGGGCGGCAAGGGCAAAGGTTAAGGAGAAGAGAAGAAGTGGCGAGTGCGTCCGGCCAGAAACGAGGCGACACATTAGTATGGAACAGGAGCGTGCGAACGTAGTCATTCAGAGTGCGAAGGACGCGTTCGGCTTGACTGTTCTGCTATGAAGTATACGAGCATGTGAGACGAAAAATTGTGTCGTGGTGCGACAGAAAAGTTGTCAAAGTGGAGAGTGCATCGTCAAATTCAACGATGACAGGATTTTCACGAGTGAAACAACGAACGGAGATAAGATTCTTAATAAGATGAGGAGACGCAAGTATGTTAGACAAAGATAATGGCGTAGAAGTAGAAGGAAAATAAGTGTGCCCAACATGTGTGATAGGAAGTGTGGAACCGTCGCCGACAATGATGCGGTGGTCGGTGGAGACATGAGTGAAGGAGGCACGGTTACCAGGATGAGCAAACATGTGAGACGTGGCACCGGTGTCCATGTACCAATCACCACCTCCAGTGTAGTTGTTCGGCGTAGGAGCGGCATGCAGCCCGGTGAGGAGCACCGGGTCCCAGGGCACTGGCGGAGGGCCGGCGAGGGGGACGGAGACACCATGGGGAAGCCATAACTGCCGCTCAGCGGCAGCGGTGGGTCCTCGCCATACAGCTGCGGAGCCGCGTAGCACGCATGATGCCCCGGTGGCAACTACGGTGCCGGGTAGGCCGGATGATCCGCCGGAAAAACCTACGGGCCTGCTGAGATGCTGCAATTGCGGGGCGATGTCTGGCTGCTGCCCAGCAGGCGAGTGCTGGCCCGCTGACGATCCCCACCAGTACCCGAGAGACCCGTACGCGGGCAGAGCCATGTACGCTCCGTACGTGGGAACGGGCGCGTGGGGGGCCGCGCCTGAGGGCGCCGGCGGTGGGGCGTCGACATACGCCAGTGAGGGCAGTGGGGGCGAGCCGTGCGGCAAGTCGGGCTGGGCTGGCGGTGCAACGCCGGACGCGCCGTAGGTGGCGGCCGCCACATACGGCGGTGGGGCCACGCCATAGGACGCCGACGGCGAGACGGCAGAGGCGGCGGCGGATGCCATCGATGGTCCGACGACGGCGGCTGGCGACACGGCTGGCGACTGGCGACTCGCACGGCGGCTGCAGCAGCTCGGGCACTCGTAGCTCGGCGGCAGCGGCTCGGAATCACACGAGCTGAAGGGTAGGATCGAGGCGCGCGGCAGGCGCACATGAGGATCTGGGTTGGGCGATGCGATCGGGAGGCAGCGAGGCAGCGGCTGGCCCCGGCCTCGACGCTGCGATCCGCCGTGTACTTTCCGGCGAGACGCACGTACGAGACTACCTCGAGTACTTTCCAAGCTAACCAGTTGGAGACGCCGACAGTATACGTGCACGTATACACGAAGCAACCAAGCAGCCTAGCTGCTGGATTGATTCCTCTTGAGGCTAGCTTATGCACGTATGAGGGCAGGGTGATGTGGTCGAGATCAGGTGGGGCCCTGGCGACAGGGTAGCGAGCAACGAAGCGGTGAGCGGCTCGGGATCGATCAGGCAGGAGTGGTGGCCGGCGTGTGAACAGCAACGGCGGCCAGCGCGGGGAGGCGCGCGGCGGCGGCGGGGTGGCAGCGGCGGCGCGGAGGAGACGCGCGGTGGCGGAAGCAAGAGAAAAAACTAGGAAACTGATACCATGTATGAGATTATGATCGCACGATGTATTGCTCTTCGTGCATAGGCACGTATATTT
This sequence comes from Aegilops umbellulata, assembly GCA_032464435.1. Taxonomy (NCBI): domain Eukaryota; kingdom Viridiplantae; phylum Streptophyta; class Magnoliopsida; order Poales; family Poaceae; genus Aegilops; species Aegilops umbellulata. The sequence goes on along the minus strand of CP136057.1, from coordinate 181,589,894 downwards.
GATGTACAAAGGTGGGCCACGGACCACAACTATACAAGGAACTAGGAGGCGGGTGTCGGTGTCAAAACCGGCGGATCTCGGGTAGGGGGTCCCGAACTGTGCGTCTAAGGTCGATGGTAATAGGAGACAGGGGACACGATGTTTACCCAGGTTCGGGCCCTCTCTATGGAGGTAATATCCTACTTCCTGCTAGATTGATCTTGATGGATATGAGTATTACAAGAGTTGATCTACCACGAGATCATAATGGCTAAACCCTAGAAGTCTAGCCTGTAGTATCTCCGTTTCCGGACTAACTCCTCCGGTTTATATAGATACCGGGAGGATCTAGGGTTACACAAGGTCGGTTACAAAGAAAGGAATCTACATATTCGGCCGCCAAGTTGGCCTTCCACACCAAGGACAGTCCCATCTGGACACGGGTGAAGTCTACGGTCTTCGTATCTTCACAGCCCATCAGTCCGGCCCATGGCTAACAGGCCGGACGCCCGAGGACCCCTTAATCCAGGACTTCCTCAGTAGCCCCTGAACCAGGCTTCAATGACAGGATGTTCGGCGCGCAGATTGTCTTCGGCATTGCAAGGCGGGTTCCTCCTCCGACGACTTCCAAGTAATGTATTCAGCTTATAATTCAATGCCGTACCCTTCGGCTTCTGTGCATCTATGACTTCAGCTTCCACGTGTCAGGAGAATGCGGACGGCCAGGCTATTTTTTGCAAATAACACCCCGGCCATGCAAGAAAGAGTGTCTATTTAAAGAGATTGGGTCTCAAATCCATTCGGCACCACGCGGAGAAAATCCTCAGAGATTGCCAGGAAAGACCATTCCAACATGGCTAATATTCCCAGCTCCTCCTCCCGTTCCGACCTAGATAAAGGCGAGTGGGAGAGGTGCTCTGTGTCCCATAGTCAATTTGAGAAGTTCCAAACGCAGGGATTCCTCCCTCCTGCAGGTCTGGTCCCTGTTCAAGCGGGGTTGGCCTCCTTCAACGGCAAAACCCAGGCGGAGGATTTCCCCAATCCATCTGCGGGGGAACGAGTGTGCCTCGTCCCCTATTTGCTAAGGGGCGTGGGATTTCCAATTCACCCATTCCTCCGAGGGCTTCTGGAATATTATGGCCTCCAGCTGCACAATTTTACCCCAGCCTCCATCCTGCATATCCTAGGCTACGTCGCCTTATGCGAACTATTCCTGGGTTGTGAGGCCCATTTTGATTTGTCGAGAAGGTTATTTTGTCTTGTCCCGCGCAACCATGAGGGATCGATTTTTGAAGTGGGTGGGGCCGAAATATGGCGTATTGCTGAGACCGGATACCTATCCGGCACGCCGAAGAAAGCTTCCGAAGAGTGGACCTCTGAATGGTTTTACATCAAGGACGTGGTACTTCCAGATCCAGTCCGGAGGGGTCTCCCCGAGTTTGGAAGTGTTCCACTGAAGAAACGCCACAACTGGCGCCCTCGGAGCCTCGAGGAGGAAGGTAGTGCGGAAGTCCGCCAACTCCTTAGCAAGATCAGGACGCTTGCCCAGTCCGGATACACAATAGTCGAAGTAATGGCGACCTCCATAGTGCGGGGGTCCAGCCACTTCAATACAAAGGACTTCCCATGTGGAACTACAATGGGGAAGATGACGCCTCCCGATGCGGTAGGAAAGGTCCGGACACCCCTACCGCCCTAGCCAAAATATTGGCCGAACTATTCAAGGGTGAGGAAGAGGAGTTCCTGCGCCCCACACATAGAGAAGGATATTCCATGTACAGTCCTCCTAGTTGGGTAAGCCCCCAACTCTTATGCTCTACTCACCCCACTCCCTGAGCTTTGCTTTAATGAATATTAACCCATCCATTTGTAATAGCAAGGGCGAAAGATTTCCGAGGGGCTTCACAGCCCCGGCCCGCAGCCCGGGGGCCACAATTGGGACCTTGACCCTGGATTCGAAGAGGATCCGGATATATTTGTGGTGCTCAAGAATGGCGTGTTTTATCAAGCGAGCTACGACGGCACCAAAGTGCCCATCATCGCCGATTACCCTGGTCTTCTCCCCGCTTCGCACGTAAGTGGTCAGGAGACATCTCCCCCGAAAGGGTTCCCTCGTTCCGCCTCACCCACCACACTTTCTTGTGCTTCGAAGGGGAGGCGTTCTACATACCGTGCTGCTCCAGGAGCGACTCCGAAGAGAGCGGCTATCGCACCGGGCAAGCCTTCGAAGAGGAAGGAAAACGAAGACACAGTCAGGCCCTCGTCAAAGAGGTATGGGTTTGCAAATACGTTTTCTTAATAGGCGCATCCAACCGTGACTTTCATGTTCGTCCTATATCAGGGAAAGAGTTCGCCGGACTGTGTCCGCGGGTCCGGTCAGTAATACTCCCAACAACCAGGATCCAACCTCAGCCGAGGGGACGGGGGCCGATATGGGAGTGACGTCGGACTGTCCTTTGGCCGAGGGCTCGGAAAATATGTCCGTTACTAACTCGGAAGTGGAGAGCGCCGTGAATCATTGGCACCGGAGGGCCATTTTACGAGACCCCCAGTTTTCGGAAGAGGCGTTTAATGCCTTCAGCTCAGCTGATGCATACATCCGAGCTGCTCGAGATGGGCTTAGCAGAGCCACAAAGCAGCATTTAAAAGATGTGCAGGTAAGTTTACTGTGTCTCAATATGATAACCTATGCCAGTAGCCCCCGAGACTTAAAGTAGTTGGGACAACTAATTTGAGGATCGCTGCATGACCAGGTTCTGTCGGAGAAGAACGACGTGCTAGCCCAAGAGCTAGAAAATGACGGACGCAGTTAAACGCAGTGACCGCCGAACTAGAAAAATCCAAGGCGGCGCCTTCCGTTGATATTTCCCTCCATCGAGAAGCAGTTATTGCATAGAGACCGTGTTAACACTACTGCTTTATCTCATAACAGGATCATCAGATCAATTGGAGGAAAAAGAGTCGAAAAGACTGCATGCCGCGGGCGAGCTGGTTTTGACCCATGTCAGACAGGAGAAAAACAAACTCCAAGATGCAAACACCCAGCTGGGCAAAGAGTTGAAGGATGTGCGGGCCCAGCTAGCCGACTCCATGAAGGAGAACAAAAAACTGCGAGGCGACATATTCAGTATGTGGCTGTATTTACCTTATAACAGTTTGGAAGTAAAAGTAGCTGATATAGCTGTGATTGCATGTATATTGACGGTCCGTCCTGAAGAGGAGGTGTCTGGATCATCAAGTGATCTTGTCGGATCACGGGTTCCGGCAAACCCTCAAGGTTCGAACACTGGGGTGCACACGAAGATCTCCTCCTACCGATCCATGCCCTAGGTTTGCTAAGATCTCAAGGACTAACTCGACGAACTCGCAACACAAAAGACACAAGATTTATACTGGTTCGAGCCACCGTTGCGGTGTAATACCCTACTCCAGTGTGGTGGTGGTGGGTTGCCTCTTGGGCTGAGGATGAATAGTACAAGGGGAAGAACAACCTCCTGAGGCAAGGTGTTCTTGTGCTTGGTGAACTTGTGTGGGTGAGGGTTACTCAAGATGAGATGCCTCCTACTATGGTGGCTAGTCCTATTTATAGTGGCCCTGGTCCTCTCCCCAAATATCGAGCGGGAAGGGAGCCAACAACGACCAATTTGAAAGGGGGCAACTAGTATAGCTTATCCTGACAAAAGCAGTCTTCGCCTGCAAAAGGCTCTGGTGGTGATGCCGCCTTGGGCTCCATGGTGACCTCTGTCCTGCCGTCCTGCTGGTCTTGGTCTCATTGCACCGATATGGAAACCTTTGCTTGACGCCTCGGTACTCCGCGCCTGCGCTTGCCTCCTTAGCACCAAAGAGGAAACAAGGACACTGTGCGCGTTGGCGCCCGCCTGGCGCCTGCCTGGTCTCGATCGTCATGGATCACGCCATGAGAACCTCGCGAGGTTTGCCTTGCCTTGATCTCTCTGCCCTCGCGAGCCAACCTGGTGAGGCCGCTCCCGAGGAGGTCTTATGTCGTCCGCCTCGCGAGGGTCTTGAGAGCTTGTTGGTCAAGATGGGTCGTACGGGCTCGCTCCCAGAGCCACGCCATGGGCCGCAGGCAGGCAAGTCTGGAGACCCCCATTCCCAGAATGCCGACAATAGCCCCCGGGCCCAAGGCGCGCTCGGGCTTGGCTCCAATAGGTCAAGTGCGGAGCACCGTGGGCCCCAATAGCCTGCGGCCTTGGTCGACGCGTGGCGGTTGATTGGACATGGGCGTCTCCGCTTCCCCACGCTACCTCGACAACTGCCCGACTTGACTAGTCCCTGTAACATGCAAGGAAAAATCATCATTACCTGTGATCGTGGGGGCATTGGTTGGCCTTCTCCTGCTACAAATGGGGAGGGGGCGGAGCCCCCATCGCCCATCTCTTCCCATTCCGCTTGCTTCTCCCCTCTTGCTCCATCACCGCCACCAATGGCGCCGTCGAGGAGGTTCTCTGCCGCGGAGAAGGGGAAGGCCCCTCGCGAGGGGCCCGGCTCTCCGGCGCCCAAGCGTGGACGCGGCCGTCCCAGCAAGCACACCGCGACCCCCGTCGTGGCCCCCGTTCTCGTGGTGGCGCCGCTGCGCGTGGCAGGGGTCGCTCCGGTTGCGGCAGCCCTATCGATGAAGGGAGACGTGTCGTGGTTGCGCGGCCTCCCCTGCCGCGCTTCCACTCGGTGGAGGTGTTGTCGGAGTTCGTCGTCTGGTCGGAAAACCTGGCCGACAACTGGCTTCAGCTCCCGCGTTTCTTCCTCGACGAGCTGCCAGCCTCTGGTCTAGGCAGGTTCTGGCTGCAGGAGGATGGTTGCTGCAGCAGGGCTTCTTGGGTCGCGGTCGAGGTCTCCGCCACGGGCAACATAGCTCTGGCACGCGGCTGGCAGACGTTCGCCCACGCGCGTGGCCTTGTCAAGCGGTGCACCCTCCATTTCAGGTACGACGGTGATGCAACCCTCTATGTGAGGGTGTTCGGGGAAGATGGTCACCGCGTCGGGTGCTGCCCCGAGGTGAAGGACTGCGAGGAGGTGCTCGGCCTTGGCGACGATCGTGATGAGGATGAGGGCGAACTCGCCCTTGGTACCGACTGCATCTCGTCCAGCTACGGCGGCTCTTCCCCCGGCGACAGCTCCAGTAGTGGTGGCTACGACCAGCTGCCACGCCGTCGTGCCCGCTTTGAAGGCAGTAGCGGGTCGTCTCGTTATCGCGCTTCCGTGAAGCACGAGGAGGGGTCCGGCTGAGCTTAGGGTGGCGCCAGGAGCCTGCCCCCGTGGACCGCTGTAGGGGCAGGCGCCGCTTTTATTTTGTTCTTACTTTCCTTCCTGCATCAAAAGAAACCAGAATGGGCCCCGGAGGGGCGTGTATTGAACTATGATCTCAATCATTACGCTATGTTTGTCGTTTCTATGTTGTGTCGTTATTTTGTGTAGAGGTAACTTAGCTTGGCATGTTTGGGGTAGCCTCCCCTTCACGAGGGACTTGCTTCCTAGTGCCTGTGAAGGCCTTCCTTGACTTAGCGGGTGCTAGGGAACTGCAAAAAACTCGTTAGGAGGCTCGCTAGGAGGCTTATCGTTCACCCAAGCATTGACCCAGCGCTTTGTATCACGATACCCCAGGGGCACGGATTAGGAGAGGTGTGCCAGCTTGTGGGCTCGAACGAGGATGCCTCGCGAAAAAATAGTCGAAAGGCAGAGAAAGGGAGAAAGGGAAAATGCTCGCGAGGGCGCCTGCCTAGCCCCCTCGCGAGGTGTGCGAGAGAGAGTGCAGGTTATACTGGAGCCGGAAACAGCGATAAAAGGTGACAACACCAAATCAGCAAAGAACACTAGAAACAAATTTCAATAGAAAGAGGGCGAGCCAACTACGGAAAGCAAATGAAAAGCCGCGTCCGACACCTAGTCTAGTCTTCAAGTCTTCTCACCAGCGCGGAGCTAAGTGCTGCCACTTGGACATGGGAGGGAGCCCCGAGGCCCTAGGGCGGCACTCCAGAGACTCCGGGGCGTGTACAGCCCCACTCGTTATTACGTGAGAGCATCACGGGCGGAGATCTTCACAGGCGTTGGGCCTTCTTCACAGGCACTGGGCCTTTCTTCATGGGTAGAACTTCCGGAGGTGCTCGATGTTCTAGGCGTTATGGATGGGTACCCCGTCCTGCGTCTCCAGGCGCGCGGCGCCAGGCCTGGAGACGTGGGCAACCTTGTACGGGCCCTCCCACATGGGTGAGAGCTTATACAACCCTTCCCTGGAGAGCACCCGCCTCAGGACAAGGTCACCCACCTCGAGAGTCCAGGAGCGGATGCTACGACAATGGTACAGCCGCAGCACCTGCTGGTATCTTGCCGCCCGCAGTGCAGCTTCGCGGTGGCGTTCCTCCCCCAGCACGAGGTCCATCCCCCGCATGGCGTCCTCCTGCGTCTCATCAAACGCCAGGCCCCGTGCGGAGAGATGCTTGACCTCGTGAGGGAGGACCGCTTCTGCTCCGTAGACGAGGAAGAACAGGGTCTTGCCCGTTGGCTTCGTGGCGGTGGTGCGGATTGACCACAGCATAGACTGGAGCCCGTCGTGACAGCCCCTGCCGCAGGCATCGAGCTTCTTTTTGAAGGTCCTAGTCTTAAGGCCCCTTAGGACCTCCGCGTTGGCGCGTTCGGCTTGTCCATTGCTCCAGGGGTACGCCACTGAAGCATAGCAAATCTGCGTTCCAAGGTCAGCACAATATGTTTTGAAGAGATTACTGGTGAACTGCGAGCCATTGTCGGTGATGATGCGGTTGGGGACCCCGAATTGGCTCACGAGACCCTTGATGTATTTGACCGCAGAGCCGGCTGGAATGGTGCGGACGGCTTCCACCTTCGCCCACTTGATGAACTTGTCGTTGGCAACGTAGAGGTACCAGTAGCCCCCTGGCGCTCGAGGGAATGGGCCCAGCTGGATGTCCAGTCCCCAGACTGCAAACGACCACGAAAGTGGGATGTTCTAGAGGCCCTGAGCCGGTTGATGGATTTGCTTGGTGTGGAATTGACAGGCCTCGTAGGTCCTCACCAGCTCAGCTGCGTCCTTGAGCGCCATAGGCCAGTAGAATCCACTACGGAATGCCTTGCCGACGAGGGTTCGCGACGACGAATGTTGCCCGCAACCCCCGTCGTGTATGTCGGCTATCAGCTCTTTCCCCTGTTCCTTGGAGATACAACGCAGTGAAATGTCATTTGGTCACTTCCTGTATAACTCATCATCCCGGATGCAGTATGTCGTGTCCTGTCGGGCCACATGCTCCGCGTCCTCCTCCTTCTCCGGCAACGTCCCTTGCATCAGGTATTCCTTGAATTCCTTGGTCCAGCATCCCTCCTGGGACTCGAGCACCAAGAGTAGGCGCGCTCTGGAGGTCGGGCCACAGGCTGGGGCTCCTGTGCCAGGAGGCTGCGAGAGTTCCTCCCGAGGCTGAGCTATTCTTGAAAGCGGTGGTGTTGCTGATGGATTGAAGAGCCGTTCCTCGAAGACGCCACGCTCTTGGGGCTGCCGCTTGGATGCCCTTCTGGCGATGTCATGAGCTTCCTTGTTGGTGCCACAGGGCACGTGCTGCAACTCCAGGCTCAGGAATTGCTTCTCCATCTTGCGCACCTCCGCGAGGTATGCTTCCATGTGCTCGTCCTTCGGCTCGTATACCTTGTTGGAGAAGTTGACGAGGAGCTACGAGTCGCCCCTAACGGTGAGGCGCTTCACCCTCAGAGCTGCCGCAGCTTTCAGGCCAGCTATGAGGCCTTTGTATTCTGTGATGTTGTTGGAGACCTTCTCGCCCTGCTGAAAGCAGAGCTGCACAGTGTAGTAGAGCTTGTCCTGAGTGGGTGATACTAGCACCGCTCCAGCCTCCGCGCCCTGGTGTGCGAAAGCACCATCGAAATACATGACCCAGCCGTCAGGCGCCTCGCTTCCCGGCGAGAGGGGCCGATCTTCGCCTATTTAAAGCGCCGGGGCGTCCATCCATTCTGCCACGAAATCAGCGAGTGTGGCTCCCTTGATGACCCTGGTAGTGCTGAACTCCAACTGGAATGCTTGCAGCTTGATGTTCCACTCAGCGACCCTTCCAGCAGAATTGGGGCTGCTGAGCACTCTCTCCAATGAGTAGGCTGAGACGACGTTGATGGGGTGGCCTGGAAGTAGTGCCGCAACTTACGCGAGACCACCAAGAGCACGAGTAAGAGCTTCTAAGGCATGGGATATCGTGCCCTTGCGTCCTGCAACACTATGCTGACAAAATACACCGGGTACTCGACGAGAGCTGGCGCATTGGTGAGGCTCGTGTCTTGCGGAGGTTGGGGCGTCTCCTAAGGTAGGGAGCTGTAACACCCCAGATGTAAAACTTCCATATTTGGCAATATATCCATGTTGGTCTCCATCCAATTCCATTCGAGGTTCGATCTTTTGGTCTCATTTTTTTTGTTATGTTGTTCTACTCATTTCATTGCCATGCTTACCTTGTCATATTGCATTTGTGCTTCTTGTCATATTCCTTTTAGCCATCATATGTTGGCATCATGTGCATATCAATGTTGTGTTGTGCTTATGTCTACTTGCATTTCCATGATATGCATGCATGATTTGTTGTTGCATGTTCTTGTGTGATCCATGCATCACCACCTCTCCTTCTTTTTCTTTCGTTTAGCAAGTGCCATTTTACCATGTTCAACCTTGCCTCAATTTTCTATCACCATGTCCAAAACCTCTCTGCCAAATTTCAGCTCATTTGAAGTTGTGTTGGTTAGGTTCAAAAATGCTCCAAGTTTGAACTATATTCAAACTTGTTGTATTTTTCTACCTCTTAAAATACCCAACTCAATTTTATCAAATTGAGAATAATTCCAGAAGCCTAAGGATATTTTCATATCTCTCACAAACCCCCTCCCAACCCTTCTGTGCTTTTCTCTCTTTTATTTCTGTTCGAAGGAATGGGAAAGAGCCAGAGGGAGAGAGAGAGCACCAGCAGCAGCGCAACCCAACAGCAAAGCAGTCCAGCCGCGGCCCAGCAGCCCTCCCGCAGCCCTTTAGCCTGCAAGCGACAGTTGCATCGTCCTCCTGTACGGCAGGACATCCAGAGGAGACACGTCGGCACGCCACATGATTTGACGGCCGGAGTTCGTCCCTAGCCCTATAAATCATGTCACCGGTTCCCTAGGGTTCCTCCTCGACCGATCCCCCTCCTCTCCTTCCCTCGCCGCCGCCAGGTAAGCCTAGCCACGCCCACGCTGACGCCCTGCCCACCATGCTCCGGCTGAGCTCAAGCTTCAGCTCGGGGTAGACGCTCGCCGCGCCTCCCACCACCTTGGACGCCGCGGAGAAGACCGTCAAGTTCCCCTACGTATCCTACTTCGACGCTCGCACCTCTACGGCCTCTGGATCGATCTCCCCGACCGGTCTTCTTCCTCTTCTTCCCGGACAGCAGCCCCGCCAGGTTCAGAGCTCGTCCGCATCGCCGCAGGCACGACTCCGTCCCCGTATTCTTGTCCTTGGGTAAGGAGGTATACCCAACTTCCTCTCTACTCCCTCCTGTCGTCAATAGATCACCGTAGGCGCTGCTTCGATTCAATCTTTCCTGTGCTCTCGGTGCTCCGGCGAAGTTGTATTTGTTTTGGGTAGTTACTGTCGTGGCCGTGGCTTGACCGTGTGATCCCCGCTCCGCCTTGCCACACTCGCCTCAGCGCTTCAGCTAGCACGCTCGCGCGCTCCCGCAGCGCAGCAGCCCCGCGCGAGCCCCAGGCCTCGCCTAGCCACCGCCTTAGCCACCGAGGCGAGCACGAGCTCGTCCTCGGGAGGGCCCGCACGCGCACTTTCCCTTGCTGCTCCGCTTGCACACGCGCGTCCTTGCCCCATTCCCCACGCCCGCCGGTGCTCTGCAGCTGCAGAAGTCGCCGCCTTTGCTTGCCGTCGACGCCGGAACTCTGCTGCGCGTTCATGGCGATTTCCAGGACCGGGCTTCTCTCTGTTCAAAGGGAGACGTGCCCCTTCATGTTCACAGGCTGGGCTTGTAACCCACTGGTTGCTCCCGCACGCTTAGTTGTAGGAGGTCTTGGGTTCGAATCCCCATGGCTACATCTTTGTTTCCATCATTTTTTTCGTCTCAGCAGGTCCAAGCGTTGCTGCTATTTGATTTAAAACAGAGCCCACTCTAGATCAGCTAGACACAGTCAGCGCAGTGGTTAGTGCACTCGTTTACGTGCGGGAGGTTCTGGGTTCGAGTCCCAGGCGCGCCCCTTTTACCCTTTTATTTTATCTATTTTGCTACGTGTGCGTGTATGACAGGGTGACCCCATCTGTCATATCCTCTGACTCCAGGACCCCACCTGTCATTCTCCCATAGCTTCTTGTTTTTTTCCTTTTCCTTTAATTCCCAGCGAATATTCCATTTCTGGCATATGGAATCTATCCATTTCGGGCAAGTCCATTTCTGGACGTTTCCTAATAAGGGAAATGCCAATTCTGTCATATTCCATTTAGGGCAGCCTTTTACCCTTTTATTTTATCTATTTTGCTACGTGTGCGTGTATGACAGGGTGACCCCATCTGTCATATCCTCTGACTCCAGGACCCCACCTGTCATTCTCCCATAGCTTCTTGTTTTTTTCCTTTTCCTTTAATTCCCAGCGAATATTCCATTTCTGGCATATGGAATCTATCCATTTCGGGCAAGTCCATTTCTGGACGTTTCCTAATAAGGGAAATGCCAATTCTGTCATATTCCATTTAGGGCAGTTTTTAACTTATTGCACTTGTGATGATTTTTCTACTGCAACCCCAACATATTATATATATTTTTGGGGTAGAAAAATCCCACCAATCCAGTGGTGGCATTAGTTTCTGCATTTGGGCAAGTTCATAAACATGTCATTTTACATCATGATGTTGTTTTTGTCATTTTCGTGTGATTTAATTTAAACATGCCATGAGGTTGCTTTGCACATGGATAGCTTCTTTTTCATGTCTACTTAATGCTAGATTTTGTTCTATGCCATGACATGCCTTGTAGTGAGTTAATCAAGCTTGTAAAGATGCCATGTTGAAACTGTTTCTGCTATGTCTAGCATTTTCACTAAGTCTGTAAAACTGTTATCTTTTGCATTATTGCCATGCTGTTTTAGTCTTGCTCTGGTGGTTTATAAATTTAGCTCAGTGTTCATGTTTGGTAGAGCATCTCCTGTACATCACTTCCATGCATTTTGTTCACATGTTTGGGTGCTGTAGCATATTTATACTTTGCATCCAAGTGGCCATGTTGTTGTTTTAGGCAGTTTGCATCATATCTTGTTATGCTTGTCATTTGCAAACCGTGCATCCGATTCCGGGGATCTTTATATCGATTTCAACCGAAATCACCTCACCTTTCCAGCGGCATACTTGGTTTTCCAAGATTATGCCTTGTTCATCCTTGTCCTTCCGGAGCACGCATATGCATTGCATATCACATCTCGCATATCATGCCATGTTTTGCATCATGTTGTTTGTGCATTGCATCGTGGTTGATAGTTGTTCCTTTGCTTGTGTTCTTGTTTTGGGTAGAGCCGGGAGACGAGTACGTGACCGAGGAACCTGTTGAGAATGCTTACAAGGAGCAAGCTTTCGACAACTCTGAGAACATTGCAGGCAAGATGACCATACCCTCGAAATCACTTCTATCTTTGCTTGCTAGATGCTCGCTCTTTTGCTATGCCTATGCTGCGATACCTACCACTTCCTATATCATGCCACCCATATTGCCATGTCAGCCCCTAACCATCCATGTCCTAGCAAACCGTTGATTGGCTATGTTACCGCTTTGCTCAGCCCCTCTTATAGCGTTGCTAGTTGCAGGTGAAGATGAAGTTTGTTCCTTGTTGGAACATGGAGATGTTGTTCCTTGTTGGGACATGTTTACTTATTGGGATATCACAATACCTCTTATTTTATTAATGCATCTATATACTTGGTAAAGGGTGGAAGGCTCGGCCTTATGCCTGGTGTTTTGTTCCACTCTTGCCACCCTAGTTTCCGTCATACCGGTGTTATGTTCCTTGATTTTGCGTTCCTTACACGGTTGGGTGATTTATGGGCCCCCCTTGACAGTTCGCTTTAAATAAGACTTTTCCAGCAAGGCCCAACATTGGTTTTACCATTTGCCACCTAAGCCTTTTCCCCCCGGGTTTTCGTGAGCCCGAGGGTCATCTTTATTTTAACCCCCCCCCCCCCGGGCCAGTGCTCCTTCGAGTGTTGGCCCGAACCGAGCAACCTGCGGGGCCACCACGGGGAAACTCGAGGCCTGGTTTTACTCGTAGCTTGACTTATCCGGATGTGCCCTGAGACCGAGATATGTGCAGCTCCTATCAGGATTTGTCGGCACAATCGGGCGGTTTTGCTGGACTTGTTTTATTGCTGTCGAAATGTCTTGTAGTCCGGGATTCCGAGACTGATCGGGTCTTCCCGGTAGAAGGAATATCCTTCGTTGACCGTGAGAGCTTATAATGGGCTAAGTTGGGACACCCCTGCATGGTATTATCTTTCGAAAGCCGTGCCCGCGGTTATGAGGCAGATGGGAATTTGTTGATGTCCGGTTGTAGAAAACCCGAAGTTGACCTTAATTAAAACACATCAACCGCGTATGTAACCGTGATGGTCTCTTCTCGGCGGGGTCCGGGGAGTGAACACGGTATTGGAGTAATGTTTGACGTAGGTTGTTCTAGGATCACTTCTTGATCACTTCTAGCTTCACGACCGTGCTTTGCTTCTCTTCTCGCTCTCTTTTGCATTGTTAGCCACCATATATGCTAGTCGCTTGCTGCAGCTACACCTCACAACCCCATCCTACCTATAAGCTTAAATAGTCTTGATCTCGCGGGTGTGAGATTGCTGAGTCCCCGTGACTCACAGATTCTACCAAAACAGTTGCAGGTACCGACGATGCCAGTGCAGATGCTTCAACCGAGCTCACGTGGGAGTTCGACGAGGAACGTGGCCGTTACTATGTGTCTTTTCCTGATGATCAGTAGTGGAGCCCAGTTGGGGTGATCGGGGATCTGTGTAGCATTTGGGGTAGTCTTCTTTCATTTTGGTACCGTAGTCGGACCTTGAGTGTAATTTGAATGATGGATGTTTATTTATGTATTGTGTGAAGTGGCGACTGTAAGCCAACTATGTATCTCATTCCCTTATGTATTACATGGGTTATGTGAAGATTACCTCACTTGCGACATTGCTTTCAATGCGGTTATGCCTCTAAGTCGTGCCTCGACACGTGGGAGATATAGCCGCATCGAGGGCGTGACAGGAGCCCCCGACGCTTGATCGCTTGTCAGGAGCTCGGCGGCGGCGTCCTGCTGAGCTTGGTCCTCTGTTGATGCTGCTACGGCTCTTGCGGCACCTTCCTGGTCTTGCGTCATCTCGGCTGGTGGCGTAGCTCGGCGCGACGCACCTTTGGCTTGGTGCTCCTCCCGAACCGCCACCAGAGCCGCGCTGGCGGAGTACGGGGTGGCGGCAAGATAAAGCACTAGGGGCTCGAGAGGTCGTGGCACCACCATCACTTGAGGGCTGGGCAGGTATCTCTTGAGGTCTTGAAAAGCTCGGTCAGCCTCCGGGGTCCACTCGAACGGGCCCTTCTTCTTCATCAGCTTGAAGAAGGGTAGGGTACGCTCCCAGCTTGGAGATGAAGCACCCCAACGCAGTCACCCGACCAGCCAGCTTATGCATTTCCTTGAGGGTCTGCGGTGGGCTCATGTCTTCAATGGCCTTGATCTTTTCTGGGTCCGCCTCGATCCCTCTGTGGGATACGAGGAAACCTAGCAGCTTGCCAGAAGGGACACCAAACACACACTTCTCTGGGTTAAGTCGCAAGTTCACCTGGCGTAGGCTCGCGAAAGTCTCCTCCAGATCTTGGATCAGGGTTCTCGCCTCCCGAGACTTCACCACAATGTCGTCGACGTAGGCCTCCGCGTTTCTCCCAAGCTACCGCCCTAAAGCGATGTGCATCAACCGCTGAAAGGCCGCGCCCGCGTTACAGAGTCCGAAAGGAATGCAAGTGTAGCATTACACCCCACACGGGGTCAGGAAGGTTGTCTTCTCTACATCTTCTACCGCCATCTTGATCTGGTGATACCCCGAGAACGCATCCAGGAAGCACAGCAGGTCGCACTCGGTGGTGGAGTCGACGATCTGGTCGATGTGTTGGAGCGGGAACAGATCTTGGGGGCAGGCCTTGTTGAGGTTGGTGAAGTAGATGCACATTCTGTCCTTCCCGCCTTTCTTTGGCACAACGACGGGGTTTGCCAGCCATTCGGGGTACCAAACCTGGCAAATGGCAGCCGCCGCCTCTAACTTGCGGGTTTCTTGGACGATATAGGCCTGCTTCTCCATGGACTGCCATCTCGCCCGCTACTTCACAGGGAGTACATTGGGGCACACCCTTAAGTGATGCTGAATCACCTCTCTCGGGACCCTCACTAGCTGCTTGGGTTCCCACGCGAATATCTCCTTGTTTGCGCGCAAGAACTTCACCAGCGCTTCCTCTTAGCTTGGGTCGAGGTCGGCACCTACGGTAAAGGTGGCTCCTGAGGACCCGTCCTCATCGACGGGCACCTGCTTGGTTTCTGCCTTGTCTTGGGTGAACAGCTATTTCTTCTTGGTTGGCGCGGCTCCCTTGGCTTCGGAGGCGCCTGCGCCGACGGGCTGTGCCGCCGTGGTGGTCTTGAGGGCAAGCTTGAGTGCCGCCAGGGCCTCCTTGGCGTCCCCCTTGATGGTGAGGACACCCTTGCTCCCCGGCATCTTCATGAGGTTGTAAGCCGAATGGGTTGCTGCCATGAATTGGGCCAGAGCTGGGTACCCGAGGATGGCGTTGTAAGGGAGGCCGATGCGGGCGATGTCGACCAGCTCAGTGCGGTAGTTGTCGCGTATGCCGAAGGTGACAGGGAGGTGGGTCTGCCCGAGGGAGTGGGCGGTGCCGCCGCCAACTCCTGAGAAAGACTTGCTGAGGCGAAGCTGCTCGGGCGGTACATGCAGAAGGCTGAAGGCCTCCACGGAGAGCTGAGGCCGGCACCATCGTCAATGAGGGTCTTAGTGACTGCCACGTTGCAGATGGTGGGCGTGCAAAGCATCGGGAGCATACCCAAGCCGGCAGTGGTGATGGGGTGCTCTCCCGAGTTGAAGGTGTGGTCGGCCTCGGGCGCGGCCCAGCCCGGCGGAGCCCCCGAGCGCTTGGAAGTGGTGCAGATTTGGCGAAGGAATGGCTTGATGTGGCGATCCGAATGTGGTGCTTGTGAGCCTCCTAGAAGGGCCGTGACCATGTGATGCGCCGGTGCCGCATGGCGCACAGTGAAGAGGCCTCGCAGCTCCTCCCAAGATGACACCATGGATCCGGGGAGGTTGAGCAGCCAGGCGCACGGCGCGCTGGTGAGGGCCATGGGAAGCCAGTTGGCCATGACCTTGTCATCGCCTCCGGCCTTGAGGACGGCCTCCTCGTACGCCAGCAGGAAAGCCGACGGGTTCGCCGTGCCGTCGTAGCACGGCGGCATCTCCGGCTTGAACTTGGGCGGCCACTGCACCTGTCGTAGGGCGGGGGCCAAGGCTCGGAGCCCCCTGGCCCCGTCGTCGGCATCAGTCATCGGAGCCGGGAGCGAGATGCCTGCCATGAGGGTGAAGCGCGAGGTGGCGAACCATAGATCGGCGGAAGGGAACCTACGGCGCACCCCTACCTGGCGCGCCAAATGTCGGATCACGGGTTCCGGCAAAACCCTCAAGATTCGAACACTGGGGTGCGCACGAAGATCTCCTCCTACCGATCCACGCCCTGGGTTTGCTAAGATCTCAAGGACTAACTCGACGAACTCGCAACACAAAGGACACAAGATTTATACTGGTTTGGGCCACCGTTGTGGTGTAATACCCTACTCCGGTGTGGTGGTGGTGGGTTGCCTCTTGGGCCGAGGATGAACAGTACAAGGGGAAGAACAGCCTCCTGAGGTGAGGTGTTCTTGTGCTTGGTGAACTTGTGTGGGTGAGGGTTACTCAAGATGAGAGGCCTCCTACTACGGTGGCTGAAGGAAATATGCCCTAGAGGCAATAATAAAGTTATTATTTATTTCCTTACATATCATGATAAATGTTTATTATTCATGCTAGAATTGTATTAACCGGAAACATAATACATGTGTGGATACATAGACAAACAGAGTGTCACTAGTATGCCTCTACTTGACTAGCTTGTTAATCAAAGATGGTTAAGTTTCCTAACCATAGACAAAAGGAGTTGTCATTTGATTAACAAGGTCACATCATTAGTTGAATGATCTGATTGACATGACCCATTCCATTAGCATAGCACCCAATCGTTTAGTATGTTGCTATTTCTTTTATCCATGACTTGTACATGTTCCTTTGACTATGAGATTATGCAACTCCCGTTTGCCGGAGGAACACTTTGGGTGCTACCAAACGTCACAACGTAACTGGGTGATTATAAAGGAGTACTACAGGTGTCACCAAAGGTAGATGTTGGGTTGGCGTATTTCGAGATTAGGATTTGTCACTCCAATTGTGGGAGAGGTATCTCTGGGCCCTCTCGGTAATGCACATCACTTAAGCCTTGCAAGCATTGCAACTAATGAGTTAGTTGCGGGATGATGTATTACGGAACGAGTAAAGAGACTTGCCGGTAACGAGATTGAATTAGGTATTGGATACCGACGATCGAATCTCGGGCAAGTAACATACCGATGGACAAAGGGAACAACGTATGTTGTTATGCGGTCTGACCGATAAAGATCTTCGTAGAATATGTAGGAGCCAATATGGGCATCCAGGTCCCGCTATTGGTTATTGACCGGAGACGTGTCTCGGTCATGTCTACATTGTTCTCGAACCGTAGGGTCCGCACGCTTAAGGTTACGATGACAGTTATTATGAGTTTATGCATTTTGATGTACCGAAGGAGTTCGGAGTCCCGGATGTGATCACGGACATGACGAGGAGTCTCGGAATGGTCGAGACATAAAGATTGATATATTGGACGGCTATGTTCGGACATCGGAATGGTTCCGAGAGGTTTCGGATATTACCGGAGTGCCGGAGGGGTTACCGGAACCCCACGGGGGAAGTATGGGCCTTATTGGGCCGCGAGGGGAGAGAGAGGGCCGCGCCAGGAGGTGGCGCCCCCCCCCATGAGGAGTCCGATTTGGACAAGGAGGGGGGGCGCGGCCCCCCTTTCCCTCTCCCTCTCCCTCTCCTTCCTTCCCCCCTTCCCCCTCTTAGTTGGACTAGGAAAGGTGAGTCCTACTCCTACTAGGAGGAGGACTCCCCCCTCCCTTGGCGCGCCTCTCTAGGCCGGCCGGCCTCCCCCTTGCTCCTTTATATACGGGGGCAGGGGGGCACCCCAGGACACACAAGTTGATCATTGAGATCGTTCCTTAGCCGTGTGCGGTGCCCCCCTCCACCATATTCCACCTCGGTCATATTGTAGCGGTGCTTAGGCGAAGCCCTGCGACAGTAGAACATCAAGATCGTCACCACGCTGTCGTGCTGACGGAACTCTTCCCCGAATCTTTGCTGGATCGGAGCCCGGGGAATGTCATCGAGCCGAACGTGTGCCAAGAACTCGGAGGTGCCGGAGTAACGGTGCTTGGATCGGTCGGATCGTGAAGACGTACGACTACATCAACCGCGTTGATATAACGCTTCCGCTTTCGGTCTACGAGGGTACGTAGACAACACTCTCCCCTCTCGTTGCTATGCATCACCATGATCTTGCGTGTGCGTAGAATTTTTTTTGAAATTACTACGTTCCCCAACAGTGGCATCAGAGCCAGGTTTTCATGGTTTGATGTTATTTGCACGAGTAGAACACAAGTGAGTTGTGGACGATACAAGTCATACTGCCTACCAGCATGTCATACTTTGGTTCAGCGGTATTGTTGGATGAGACGACCCGGACCAACCTTACGCGTACGCTTACGTGAGACCGGTTCCCTCGACGTGCTTTGCACACAGATGGCTTGCGGGAGACTGTCTCACCAACTTTAGTTGAACCAAGTGTGGCTACGCCCGGTCCTTGAGAAGGTTAAAACGGAGTCTATTTGACAAACTATCGTTGTGGTTTTGATGCGTAGGTAAGATGAGTTCTTGCTTAAAGCCCGTAGCAGCCACGTAAAACTTGCAACAAACAAAGTAGAGGACGTCTAACTTGTTTTTGCAGGGCATGTTGTGATGTGATATGGTCAAGACATGATGCTATATTTTATTGTATGAGATGATCATGTTTTGTAACCGAGTTATCGGCAACCGGCAGGAGCCGTATGGTTGTCGCTTTATTGTATGCAATGCAATCGCCCTGTAATGCTTTACTTTATCACTAAGCGGTAGCGATAGTCGTAGAAGCATAAGATTGGCGAGACGACAACGATGCTACGATGGAGATCAAGGTGTCACGCCGGTGACGATGGTGATCATGATGGTGCTGCAAAGATGGAGATCACGAAGCACAAGATGATGATGACCATATCATATCACTTATATTGATTTGCATGTGATGTTTATCTTTTATGCATCTTATCTTGCTTTGATTGACGGTAGCATTATAAGATGATCTCTCACTAAATTATCAAGAAGTGTTCTCCCCGAGTATGCACCGTTGCCAAAGTTCGTCGTGCCCAGACACCACATGATGATCGGGTGTGATAAGCTCTACGTCCATCTACAACGGGTGCAAGCCAGTTTTGCACACGCGGAATACTCGGGTTATACTTGACGAGCCTAGCATATGCAGATATGGCCTCGGAACACGGATATCGAAAGGTCGAGCGTGAATCATATAGTAGATATGATCAACATGATGATGTCCACCATTGAGAACTAATCCATTTCATGTGATGATCGGTTATGGTTTAGTTTGATTTGGATCACGTGATCACTTAGAAGATTAGAGGGATGTCTATCTAAGTGGGAGTTCTTAAGTAATATGATTAATTGAACTTAAATTTATCATGAACTTAGTCCCTGATAGTATCTTGCTTGTTTGTGTTAATTGTAGATAGATGGCTCGTGCTGTTGTTCCATTGAATTTTAATGCGTTCCTTGAGAAAGCAAAGTTGAAAGATGATGGTAGCAATTACACGGACTGGGTCCGTAACTTGAGGATTATCCTCATTGTTGCACAGAAGAATTACGTCCTGGATGCACCGCTAGGTGCCAGGCCTGCTGCTAGAGCAACACTAGATGTTATGAACGTCTGGCAGAGCAAAGCTGATGACTACTCGATAGTTCAGTGTGCCATGCTTTACGGCTTAGAACCGGGACTTCAACGACGGTTTGAGAACCATGGAGCATATGAGATGTTCCAGGAGTTGAAGTTGATATTCAAACAGAATGCCCGGATTGAGAGATATGAGGTCTCCAATAAGTTCTATAGCTGCAAGATGGAAGAGAATGGGTCTGTCAGTGAGCACATACTCAGAATGTCTGGGTATTACAATCACTTGAGTCAATTGGGAGTTAATCTTCCGGATGATTGTGTCATTGACAGAATTCTTCAATCACTGCCACCAAGCTACAAAGGCTTCGTGATGAACTATAATATGCAAGGGATAGATAAGACTATGCCCGAGCTCTTCGCAATGCTAAAGGTTGCGGAGGTAGAAATCAAGAAGGAGCATCAAGTGTTGATGGTCAATAAGACCACCAGTTTCAAGAAGAAGGGCAAAGGGAAGAAGAAGGGGAACTTCAAGAAGAACAGCAAACAAGTTGCTGCTCAAGCAAAGAAACCCAAGTCTGGACCTAAGCCTGAAACTGAGTGCTTCTACTGCAAGCAGACTGGTCACTGGAAGCGGAACTGCCCCAAGTATCTGGCGGACAAGAAGGATGGCAAGGTGAACAAAGGTATATGTGATATACATGTTATTGATGTGTACCTTACTAGAGCTCGCAGTAGCACCTGGGTATTTGATACTGGTTCTGTTGCTAATATTTGCAACTCGAAACAGGGACTATAGATTAAGCGAACACTGGCAAAGGACGAGGTGACGATGCGCGTGGGAAATGGTTCCAAAGTCGATGTGATCGCGGCCGGCACGCTACCTCTACATCTACCTTCGGGATTAGTATTAGACCTAAATAATTGTTATTTGGTGCCAGCGTTGAGCATGAACATTATATCTGGATCTTGTTTGATGCGAGACGGTTATTCATTTAAATCAGAGAATAATGGTTGTTCTATTTATATGAATAATATCTTTTATGGTCATGCACCCTTGAAGAGTGGTCTATTTTTGATGAATCTCGACAGTAGTGATACACATATTCATAATGTTGAAGCCAAAAGATGCAGAGTTAATAATGATAGTGCAACTTATTTGTGGCACTGCCGTTTAGGTCATATCGGTGTAAAGCGCATGAAGAAACTCCATACTGATGGACTTTTGGAACCACTTGATTATGAATCACTTGGTACTTGCGAACCGTGCCTCATGGGCAAGATGACTAAAACACCGTTCTCCGGTATTATGGAGAGAGCAACAGAGTTATTGGAAATCATACATACAGATGTATGTGGTCCGATGAATATTGAAGCTCGTGGCAGATATCGTTATTTTCTCACCTTCACAGATGATTTAAGCAGATATGGGTATATCTACTTAATGAAACACAAGTCTGAAACATTTGAAAAGTTCAAAGAATTTCAGAGTGAAGTTGAAAATCATCGTAACAAGAAAATAAAGTTTCTACGATCTGATCGTGGAGGAGAATATTTGAGTTACGAGTTTGGTCTACATTTGAAACAATGCGGAATAGTTTCGCAACTCACGCCACCCGGAACACCACAGCGCAATGGTGTGTCCGAACGTCGTAATCGCACTTTACTAGATATGGTGCGATCTATGATGTCTATTACAGATTTACCACTATCGTTTTGGGGTTATGCTCTAGAGACGGCCGCATTCACATTAAATAGGACACCGTCAAAATCCGTTGAGACGACGCCTTATGAGCTATGGTTTGGCAAGAAACCAAAGTTGTCGTTTCTTAAAGTTTGGGTCTGCGATGCTTATGTGAAAAAGCTTCAACCTGATAAGCTCGAACCCAAATCGGAGAAATGTGTCTTCATAGGATACCCAAAGGAAACAGTTGGGTACACCTTCTATCACAGATCCGAAGGCAAGACATTTGTTGCTAAAAATGGATCCTTTCTAGAGAAGGAGTTTCTCTCGAAAGAAGTGAGTGGGAGGAAAGTAGAACTTGATGAGGTAACTGTACCTGCTCCCTTATTGGAAAGTAGTACATCACAGGAACCGGTTTCTGTGACATCTACACCAATCAGAGAAGAAGTTAGTGATGATGATCATGAGACTTCAGATCAAGTAACTGCTGAACCTCGTAGATCAACCAGAGTGAAATCCGCACCAGAGTGGTACGGCAGTCCTATCCTGGAAATCATGCTACTAGATCATGACGAACCTACGAACTATGAAGAAGCGATGGTGAGCCCAGATTCCGCAAAATGGCTGGAAGCCATGAAATCTGAGATGGGATCCATGTATGAAAACAAAGTATGGACTTTGGTTGACTTGCCCGAGGGTCGGCAGGCAATAGAGAACAAGTGGATCTTTAAGAAGAAGACTGACGCCGACGGTAATGTTACTGTCTACAAAGCTCGACTTGTCGCAAAGGGTTTTTGACAAGTTCAAGGGATTGACTATGATGAGACCTTCTCACCCGTAGCGATGCTTAAGTCTGTCCGAATCATGTTAGCAATTGCCGCATTTTATGATTATGAAATTTGGCAAATGGATGTAAAGACTGCATTCCTGAATGGGTTTCTGGAAGAAGAGTTGTATATGATGCAACCAGAAGGTTTTATCGATCCAAAGGGAGCTAACAAAGTATGCAAGCTCCAGCGATCCATCTATGGACTGGTGCAAGCATCTCGGAGTTGGAATAAACGTTTTGATAGTGTGATCAAAGCATTTGGGTTTGTACGGACTTTTGGAGAAGCCTGTATTTACAAGAAAGTGAGTGGGAGCTCTGTAGCATTTCTGATATTATATGTAGATGACATATTACTGATTGGAAATGATATAGAATTTCTGGATAGCATAAATAGATATTTGAATAAGAGTTTTTCAATGAAAGACCTCGGTGAAGCTGCTTACATATTGGGCATTAAGATCTATAGAGATAGATCAAGACGCTTAATTGGACTTTCACAAAGCACATACCTTGACAAGATTTTGAAGAAGTTCAAAATGGATCAAGCAAAGAAAGGGTTCTTGCCTGTATTGCAAGGTGTGAAGTTGAGTAAGACTCAATGTCCGACCACTGCAGAAGATAGAGAGAAGATGAAAGATGTTCTCTATGCTTCAGCCATAGGCTTTATCATGTATGCAATGTTGTGTACCAGACCTGATGTGTGCCTTGCTACATGTTTAGCAGGGAGATACCAAAGTAATCCAGGAGTGGATCACTGGACAGCGGTCAAGAATATCCTGAAGTACCTGAAAAGGACTAAGGAAATGTTTCTCGTGTATGGAGGTGATAAAGAGCTCATCATAAAGGGTTACGTTGATGCAAGCTTTGACACTGATCCGGACGATTCGAAATCGCAAACTGGATACGTATTTACATTAAACGGTGGAGCTGTCAGTTGGTGCAGTTCTAAACAAAGCGTCGTGGCGGGATCTACATGTGAAGCGGAGTACATAGCTGCTTCGGAAGCAGCAAATGAAGGAGTCTAGATGAAGGAGTTCATATCCGATCTAGGTGTCATACCTAGTGCATCGGGTCCAATGAAAATCTTTTGTGACAATACTGGAGCAATTGCCTTGGCGAAGGAATCCAGATTTCACAAGAGAACAAAGCACATCAAGAGACGCTTCAATTCCATCCGGGACTTGGTACAGGTGGGAGACATAGAGATTTGCAAGATACATACGGATCTGAATGTGGCAGACCCGTTGACTAAGCCTCTTCCACGGGCAAAACATGATCAGCACCAAGACTCCATGGGTGTTAGAATCATTACTGTATAATCTAGATTATTGACTCTAGTGCAAGTGGGAGACTAAAGGAAATATGCCCTAGAGGCAATAATAAAGTTATTATTTATTTCCTTACATATCATGATAAATGTTTATTATTCATGCTAGAATTGTATTAACCGGAAACATAATACATGTGTGGATACATAGACAAACAGAGTGTCACTAGTATGCCTCTACTTGACTAGCTTGTTAATCAAAGATGGTTAAGTTTCCTAACCATAGACAAAAGGAGTTGTCATTTGATTAACAAGGTCACATCATTAGTTGAATGATCTGATTGACATGACCCATTCCATTAGCATAGCACCCGATCGTTTAGTATGTTGCTATTGCTTTTATCCATGACTTGTACATGTTCCTTTGACTATGAGATTATGCAACTCCCGTTTGCCGGAGGAACACTTTGGGTGCTACCAAACGTCACAACGTAACTGGGTGATTATAAAGGAGTACTACAGGTGTCACCAAAGGTAGATGTTGGGTTGGCGTATTTCGAGATTAGGATTTGTCACTCCAATTGTGGGAGAGGTATCTCTGGGCCCTCTCGGTAATGCACATCACTTAAGCCTTGCAAGCATTGCAACTAATGAGTTAGTTGCGGGATGATGTATTACGGAACGAGTAAAGAGACTTGCCGGTAACGAGATTGAATTAGGTATTGGATACCGACGATCGAATCTCGGGCAAGTAACATACCGATGGACAAAGGGAACAACGTATGTTGTTATGCGGTCTGACCGATAAAGATCTTCGTAGAATATGTAGGAGCCAATATGGGCATCCATGTCCCGCTATTGGTTATTGACCGGAGACGTGTCTCGATCATGTCTACATTGTTCTCGAACCGTAGGGTCCGCACGCTTAAGGTTACGATGACAGTTATTATGAGTTTATGCATTTTGATGTACCGAAGGAGTTCGGAGTCCCGGATGTGATCACGGACATGACGAGGAGTCTCGGAATGGTCGAGACATAAAGATTGATATATTGGATGGCTATGTTCGGACATCGGAATGGTTCCGAGAGGTTTCGGATATTACTGGAGTGCCGGAGGGGTTACCGGAACCCCACGGGGGAAGTATGGGCCTTATTGGGCCGCGAGGGGAGAGAGAGGGCCGCGCCAGGAGGTGCCCCCCCCATGAGGAGTCCGATTTGGACAAGGAGGGGGGCGCGGCCCCCCTTTCCCTCTCCCTCTCCCTCTCCTTCCTTCCCCCCTTCCCCCTCCTAGTTGGACTAGGAAAGGGGAGTCCTACTCCTACTAGGAGGAGGACTCCCCACTCCCTTGGCGCGCCTCTCTAGGCCGGCCGGCCTCCCCCTTTCTCCTTTATATACGGGGGCAGGGGGCACCCCAGGACACACAAGTTGATCATTGAGATCGTTCCTTAGCCGTGTGCGGTGCCCCCCTCCACCATATTCCACCTCGGTCATATTGTAGCGGTGCTTAGGCGAAGCCCTGCGACAGTAGAACATCAAGATCGTCACCACGCCGTCGTGCTGACGGAACTCTTCCCCGAAGCTTTGCTGGATCGGAGCCCGGGGAACGTCATCGAGCCGAACGTGTGCCAAGAACTCGGAGGTGCCGGAGTAACGGTGCTTGGATCGGTCGGATCGTGAAGACGTACGACTACATCAACCGCGTTGATATAACGCTTCCGCTTTCGGTCTACGAGGGTACGTAGACAACACTCTCCCCTCTCGTTGCTATGCATCACCATGATCTTGCGTGTGCGTAGGAATTTTTTTGAAATTACTACGTTCCCCAACAGTGGCTAGTCCTATTTATAGTGGCCCTGGTCCTCTCCCCAAATATCGAGCGAGAAGGGAGCCAACAACGGCCAATTTGAAAGGGGACAGCTAGTACAGCTTATCCTTACAAAAGCAGTCTTCGCCTGCAAAAGGCTCTGGTGGTGACGCCGCCTTGGGTTCCATGGTGACCTCCGTCCTGCCGTCCTGCCGGTCTTGGTCTCGTTGCACCGATATGGAAACCTTTGCTTGACGCCTCGGTACTCCGCGCGTGCGCTTGCCTCCTTAGCACGAAAGAGGAAACAAGGACACCATGCGCGCTGCCGCCCTCCTGGCGCCTGCCTGGTCTCGATCGTCATGGCTCATGTCATGATAACCTCACGAGGTTTGCCTTGCCTTGATCTCTCCGCCCCTTGCGAGCCAACCTGGTGAGGCCGCTCCCAAGGAGGTCTTGTGTCGTCCGCCTCACGAGGCTTGGCCCCTCGCGAGGGTCTTGAGAGCTTATTGGTGAAGATGGGCCTTATGGGCCCACTCGAAGAGCCACGCCTTGGGCCGCAGGCAGGCAAGTCTGGGGACCCCCAGTCCCAGAACGCCGACAGATCTTCTGCAAGGGCTATCGCAGTTGCACGAGCAAGCTCAGCAGGCAATGCGGAGTGTAGCCAAGGCCTTATGGCCATCCGACTCCCCTCCAGGGAGTATGGGGGAGCTTGTAGAGCTGTTCAAGGGAGCACGGTAGCGTATCCGACTATGGAAGATATCGGCCTACCAAGAGGGTGCGCGAGAGGCCTGGGCCATGGTAAAAACACGATATACCAAGCTGGATCCAAATCACATGGCCCGGGTCGGACCGCTAGGGTCAAATGGGGAAGAAATTCCCATTAGTTCAGTATATGGCCAAGTAGAGGTGGCTGCTAGATACTCTCGATAGGATTGTAAATTAGACCGCCTGTTGGACGGTATAGAGGAAGTTTCTAAGTCCTAAGTGACTATGTATTTTCCTTCTAGCTGGATTATAAAACGATTGTCATGGCCGACCTTTTCGCTTTGATCTCTCGACTCGAAGGTGCGGAGTGTTTCCGAATACCTGAGCGGCAAAATAAACCAGGGTATGCGTGGAAACCAGGCATACGGGTCATAGGTGCTTGAACAGACAAGTTGTATCTGGCTAGTTATGTTATATTACATTAAAATTGTAAGAAACATCTTCCAGAGAGAATAGTTCCGTTAAGGGTTCCTTTCCCTGGGTGTGCATGCATCTATGTGCCTGTTCGGACTGTGATGAAAAAATCACAGTGTGTACAAAATCTGGGGGTTCATAATGGAGCGAGTGCAAAAACATCTTTAGTTCACCGACCGAATATTCCCTTAAGAACGCTAGCTTTCGGCTTCACCTAGTCCGAGGTACACATCCGGATGACCCGGCAGTAACAATCACAGAGGTGCTCCCTTTATGCCCTAGCCGAACTAACGGGAACGTAGGGCATAAGCACAGGAGCTAGGCAACCCAGCTTGGCCAAAACTTAAGTCATATCGATGCATATAATGGCAAAGAAAAGGTACATGTGGGAGAAAACGCATATGTGATGAGCTTTATGCTTGGAAAATAGAAATAGCAAGCTTCTGTCCAAGAAGCCCCCAGGTATGATAGACGTACATACTTGAAGATGTATGCATCGGGGGTACACGGTCTAACCGTACGAAAGCCTTTAAGGCTAAAGAGAAAAAATGAAAAGAGATAAAAAAATGATGAAAACAATAAGAGTAAGGAGACGAACAAAGAGTTCGGCGCTAGGCATAGAATCTTCGGAGTCTGGCCGCGCTCCAGGTATTCGGCTCTAGTCGATTGTCCGACGCATCACACAAGCGGTACGCTCCTCCGGTGAGAACTTCATCGATGATGAAGGGACCCTCCCACTTGGGCTTGAGTTTGTCCTTTTTCTTCTCCGGCAGGCGTAGAACGAGTTCACCGACGTTGTAAGTTTTGGCCCGCACTTCTTTGCTTTGATACCTGCGAGCCTGTTGTTGATAAAATGTGCAACGGGCTTTGGCGACATTGCGCTCCTCCTCCAGGGCGTCTAAGTTGTCCTACCGATCGAGCTCGGCCTCTCTCTCTTCGTACATGCGCACTCGAGGTGAGTCATGAATAATGTCGCGGGGTAGTACTGCCTCTGCGCCGTACACCATGAAAAAAGGTGTGTATCCAGTAGTGCGGCTGGGAGTGGTCCGCAGCCCCCAGAGTACGGACTTGAGCTCCTCAACCCAGTGCTTGTCTGATTCCTTCAAAGACCGCACTAGTCTAAGCTTAATGCCACTCATAATAAGACCATTGGCTCGTTCGACTTGGTCGTTTGTCTGTGGATGATAGACAGAGGCGTAATCGAGCTTGATGCCCAGATTAACACACAAGGTTTTCACTTCGTCGGCTGTGAAATTGGAGCCGTTATCAGTGATGATGCTATGCGGAACACCATAACGGTGTACGACGCCGGATATAAAGTCTATTACTGGCCTGGACTCGGCCGTTTTAACTGGTTTGGCCTCTATCCACTTGGTGAATTTATCCACCATGACTAGCAAATATTTTTTCTTATGGCTTCCTCCTTTAAGGGGTCCAACCATATCCAGTCCCCAGACCGCAAAAGGCCAAGTGATGGGGATTGTTTGTAGGGCGGTGGGGGGCATATGGCTTTGGTTGGCGAAGATTTGGCATCCAACGCAACGTTGGACAAGGTCACGTGCATCCACTTGGGCCGTCGGCCAATAGAACCCTGTACGGAAGGCCTTGCTAACAAGGGCCCGAGCTGCGGCGTGGTGCCCGCCGAGACCGGCATGAATCTCAGCCAGGAGCTGCCGCCCCTCCTCCTCGGAGATACATCTTTGAAGGACTCCGGTAGCGCTTTTCTTATAGAGCTCTTCGTCATGAAGTTTGTAGGCCTTCGAACACCGGACAATGCGGCGGGCCTCATTCTGGTCCTCAGGAAGCTCCTTCCTGTTAAGGTAGGCCAGGAAGGGTTCAGTCCAGGGGCAATGACTGCCATGATGAGATGCGCCGACGGTGTTATTTCGGTGGTTGAGCCTCCGATGATGTTGGTGTTTTCGGAATCTGGGGCTATGTTCGGATCCGGACTAGTGTTGTCGTTTTCCCCCGGCCACATCTCGGATGGCTTGAAAAGCCTTTCCAGAAAGATATTAGGTGGGATGGGGTCGCGCTTAGCGCCGATACGAGCAAGAACATCTGTCGCTTGATTACTTTCTCGAGCCACATGATGGAACTCGAGCCCCTCGAACCGGGCCGACATTTTTATGATGGCATTACAATAAGCTGGCATCTTCAGATCTTTGGCGTCGAAGTCTCCATTTATTTGAGATATTACAAGGTTTGAGTCCCCGCGCACTTCTAGGCATTGTATGCCCATGGAGACAGCCATCCGGAGACCATGCAATAAGGCCTCGTATTCAGCTGCATTGTTGGAGTCTGTGTATAGTATTTGGAGTACGTACTGAATGACATCTCCAGTAGGTGACGTTAAAACGACGGCCGCCCCTAGCCCTTCCAGCATTTTGGAGCCATCGAAATACATAACCCAATTGGAATATGTGTCTTACTCTTTAGGGAGTTCGGCCTCTGTCCATTCGGCGACGAAGTCAGCCAGTACTTGGGATTTAATAACTCGACGTGGTTTGTATGTAATATCAAATGGAAGGAGCTCAATGGCCTATTTGGCAATCCGGCCCGTGGCATCGCGGTTGTTTATAATGTCATTGAGTGGTACTTTGGAAGCCACCGTGATCGAACGCTCCTGGAAGTAGTGGCGGAGCTTTCGGGATGCCATGAAGACCGCGTATGCTATCTTTTGATAATGGGGGTATCAGCATTTGCATGGTGTAAGGACACTGGATATGTAGTATACTAGCTTCTGAAGCGGGAATTTGTGTCCGTCCTGTTCTCATTCAACGATGAGCACGGCGCTCACCACGTGATGTGTTGCTGATATGTATAATAACATCGGTTCACCGACGTTTGGCGCGGACAGGATTGGGTTGCTCGCAAGAAGGGTTTTTATTTCCTCCAGTCCGTTTGTTGCCGCGTCCATCCACTCGAAGTGATCGGTTTGCCATAGAAGGCGATAGAGTGGCAGTGCCTTTTCTCCCAATCTGGAGATAAAGCGGCTTAGAGCTGCCAAGCAACCCGCGAGCTTTTGGACTTGTTTAAGGTCTGTTGGTGTAGCCAATTGTGATAGAGCTCGGATTTTGGCTGGATTTGCTTCAATTCCTCTGTTCGGAACGATGAAGCCCAGCAATTTTCCAGCGGGGACGCCGAAAACGCACTTTTCAGGATTGAGCTTAATGTCATCCGCGCGAAGGTTATCAAATGTGAGACGTAAATCGTCTATTAGTGTTTCGACGCGCCTAGTTTTGATGATGACATCGTCCACATAAGCTTCAACTGTCTTGCCGACCTGTTTCTCCAGGCATGTTTGAATCATGCGTTGGTATGTGGCGTCGGTGTACTTGAGCCCGAAGGGCATGGTGTTGAGGCAGAATGGCCCATATGGGGTAATGAATGTTGTTGCAGCTTGATCGGACTCCTTCATTTTGATTTGATGGTATCCGGAATATGCATCAAGGAAACACAGTGAGTCATGTCCTGCGGTAGCATCAATGATTTGATCAATGCGGGGGAGGGGGAAGGGATCCTTAGGGCAAGCCTTGTTGAGGTCTTTAAAATCGACGCACAACCGCCAGGATTTGTCCTTCTTTGGTATCATCACCAGGTTTACCAGCCAGTCCGGATGTTTTATTTCTCTGATGAATCCAGCCTCAATTAGCTTGGCCAGCTCCTCCCCCATAGCTTGGCGTTTGGGCTCGGAAAAGCGCCGCAGTGCTTGTTTGATTGGTTTGTATCCCTTTAAGATATTAAGGCTATGTTCGGCCAGCTCACATGGGATTCCAGGCATGTCAGAACGGTGCCAGGCAAATATATCCCAGTTTTCGCGAAGGAAATCCCTTAGTGCGGCATCGACCGTTGGGTCTAGTTGTGCTCCAATAGATGTTGTCTTCTTGGGTTCCGTTTGGTGGACCTGGAATTTGACTATTTCTTCTGCCAGTTTGAAGGAGGTGGATTTGGGTCGTTTGTCTAAGATCACATCGTCCCTATCCACCGTGGAGCACAGTGCGGTTAATTCTTTGGCCGCGAGGGCTTCAGATAATGCCTCAAGGGCCAAGGATGTGGTTTTGTTTTCGGCGCGGAGTGCTATGTCCGGATCACTGACAAGAGTGATCATGTCGTTTGGTCCGGCCATTTTGAGCTTCATATACCCGTAATGAGGTATATCTTGGAAGCGTGTAAAAGCATCCCGCCCCAACAGGGCGTGGTATCCGATGCTGAAAGGAGCCACTTGGAAGGTAATTTCTTCAGACCGATAATTCTCTGGCATGCCGAATACCACGTCAAGTGTGATTTTTCCCGCACACCACACCTCCCTACTGGGAATGATTCCTCGGAAGGTCGTGTTGCTTTGCTTGATGTCCTGTCTATTTCCATTTTGTGGAGTGTATCCTCATAGATGAGGTTTAGTCCGCTGCCACCGTCAATGAGGACCTTGGTGAGTCGAAAGCCATCCACGATGGGACTGAGGACTAAAGCGGGTGGTGCTTGGAATGTCCTATATTTTGGTTCTTTGCCGGCATTAAAGGTTATAGCCGTGTCATTCCAAGGGTTTACTGTGGCGATTTGATAGACTTCGACGAGGCCGCGAAGTGCCCTTTTGCGCTTATTGTTTGAAGCGAATGTCTCAAAGACCGTCAGTACTCCAGGGTCGTCGTCTTCTGGAGGGTATTGCTCTGGGGTGTTTTTGGTGAGGATGTCCTTGCCGCTTTTGGCTACCTGCCGGAGTATCCAACATGCTCTAAGGTTGTGGGTTGGTATGGTGTCCGGTGTTGTGTGTATTTTGCACGGGCCATCGAGCCATCCCTCCAAAACGGTTCCGCGTCGTGTAATGGGTTTGTATTTCTTGGATGTTGGACTGGGCGCGTCACGGGGATGCGCCCTTTTTGCCTAGACCAGTGGTTGAGTTGGGACCGATGGCTCCCAACAAGCTGCCTGATCCTTCCAGGTGCTTTCCATTGCGCTGTACTTCTGTATGATAGTTGCCAAGTCAGCGAAGTGTAGTATGCGGCGGCAATTAATGGCGTTGAGGATTCCTTCGTTCGTGCAATTGTTGCAGAACATTGATATCGCGTCCTCGTCGCAGCAATCTTTAACCTTGTCCTTGACAAGGAGCAATCTGGCCCAGAAGTGGTGGACCGTTTCCTGAGACTGTTGTTGTATTCTCGTGAGAGCACTTATGTCTGGGTGGGTGGGTGGAATTGGATCTAGACCCTGACCCGATTGATGATCCGGAGTCTGAAGTTTTTCCAGACTTAACAGTCTGGGCTCCGGAGTATCTTCTAGTTGCTTTTGCCCGCCATCTGATTCTATGTTCGGAAGGCCGATCACCTCCTTTTGCAGGTGGGTATCCGGCTCTGTAGGGTCGGCAATCCGGACGTAGTCCGTCTTCAGTATAGGGGAAGAGTCGCCGCCTTGCTCCTCGACTACCGCTATCTAGTGGGTGATCGGTGGATATTTGATTTCTCTTTGGTCGGGTTTGAGCCCGATCCGATCATAACCTGTGGCAATTCCCAGGGCGGCGAGCTCGTTTAAACATGAAAACTCCGCCATATCCATCTGCTTGGAGTGTTTGGGGTCGATATGAAGAGGATTTTCGATGGCCCGAGAGATCATCATCGGCTTAACGGCCGAACGGGTGGTCATGGTAAAGCTGCCCAACCGGAGGGTTTGGCCTGGGCCAGTTCTCCTCCGGTAGTGATGTTGTCTTTAAGGCGAGGCGAGTTATTGATCCTATTGTCGACGGCATAGTGGAACTCTCAATGAAAGCACCAGTGTCGGTGTCAAAACCGGCGGACCTCGGGTAGGGGGTCCCGAACTGTGCGTCTAAGGTCGATGGTAACAGGAGACAGGGGACACGATGTTTACCCAGGTTCGGGCCCTCTCTATGGAGGTAATACCCTACTTCCTTCTTGATTGATCTTGATGGATATGAGTATTACAAGAGTTGATCTACCACGAGATCGTAATGGCTAAACCCTAGAAGTCTAGCCTGTATGACTATGGTAATTAGTATCTCCGTTTCCGGACTAAGTCCTCCGGTTTATATAGATACCGGGAGGATCTAGAGTTACACAAGGTCAGTTACAAAGAAAGGAATCTACATATTTGGCCGCCAAGCTTGCCTTCCACGCCAAGGTGAGTCCCATCCGGCGGGTGCAGTCTGCGGTCTTCGTATCTTCACAGCCCATCAGTCCGGCCATGGCTAACAGGCCAGACGCCCGAGGACCCCTTAATCCAGGACTCCCTCAGCGGGCGTGAGGGAGTCCTGGATTAGGGGGTGTTCGGGTAGCCGGACTATACCTTCGCCGGACTCCTGGACTATGAAGATACCAGATTGAAGACTTCGTCCCGTGTCCGGATGGAACTTTCCTTGGCGTGGAAGGCAAGCTTGGCGATGCGGATATTCAAGATCTCCTACCATTGTAACCGACTCTGTGTAACCCTAACCCTATCCGGTGTCTATATAAACCGGAGGGTTGTAGTCCGTAGGACAATCAACTCCATACACAACAATCATACCATAGGCTAGCTTCTAGGGTTTAGCCTCCTTGATCTCATGGTAGATCTACTCTTGTACTACCCATATCATCAATATTAATCAAGCAGGAGTAGGGTATTACCTCCATCGAGAGGGCCCAAACCTGGGTAAAAACATCGTGTCCCTTGTCTCCTGATACCATCCGGCCTTGACGCACAGTTCGGGGCCCCCTACCCGAGATCCGCCGGTTTTGACACCGACATTGGTGCTTTCATTGAGAGTTCCTCTATGTCGTCGCCTTTAGGCCCGATGGCTCCTTTGATCATCAACAACGATGAGGTCCAGGGTGAGACTTTTCTCCCCGGACAGATCTTCGTCTTCGGTGGCTTCGCTCTGCGGGCCAATTCGCTTGGCCACCTGGAGCAGATCGAAAGCTACGCCCCTGGCCATCAAGTCAGGTTTGGAAGCTTAAACTACACGGCTGATATCCGCGGAGACTTGATCTTCGACGGATTCGAGCCACGGCCAAGCACGCCGCACTATCTCGAGGGGCATGATCTAGCTCTGCCTCCGAACAGTGTCCTGGAGGCCGCACCCGCACCGGTTCCGACCCTTAACTCGGAGCCTATTGCGCCGATCGAGGATGAGCGGTTGGACGTCACCTCTGGGGCTGCGATCTCAAAGGCGATCGAGCCGAACGCTAGCCCCGCACTCTGCATGACCCGTGACTCCGAGGGCCCGGACTCCGAACCCCCTGCGCCCCTGCCAATCGAATCCGATTGGGCGCTGATAATGGAGTTCACCGCCGCGGACATCTTTCAGCACTCGCCTTTTGGCGACATCCTGAATTCTCTCAAGTCTCTCTCTTTATCAGGAGAGCCCTGGCCGGACTACGGTCAGCGAGGATGGGATACGGACGATGAAGAAATTCAACGCCCACCCACCACCCACTTTGTAGCCACTGTCGACGATTTAACCGACATGCTCGACTACGGCTCCGAAGACATCGACGGTATGGATGATGATGTAGGAGACGAACAGGAACCAGCACCTGTAGGGCGCTGGAAGGCCACCTCGTCATATGACATATATATGGTGGACACTCCAAAAGATGGAGATGGCGATGGACCAGCGGGGGACGACCCCTCCAAGAAACAGCCAAAGCACCGGCGCCAGCGGCGCCGCTCTAAATCTCTCCAAAGCAAAAACGGTGATTCCGGCACGGGAGATAATACTACCCCGGATAGTGCCGAAGAACACCCACGTCATCAAGATTCGGCACAAGAAGATGGAGAAGCCAGCCCTCATGAGAGAGCGGCAGACCGAGAGGTTGAGGATGATAACTATATGCCTCCCTCCGGAGACGAGGCAAGCCTCGATGACGACGAATTCATCGTCCCATCAGACCCCGCCGAACAAGAGCGTTTCAAACGCAGGCTTTTAGCCACGGCAAACAGCCTCAAGAAAAAGCAGCAATAGCTTAGAGCTGACCAAGATTTGCTAGCTGATAGATGGACTGAAGTCCTTGCGGCCGAAGAGTATGAACTCGAACGCCCCTCCAAGAGTTACCCAAAGCGCAGGCCGCTACCCCGATCAGAGGAGGAAGCGCCTACATCACCAGCGCACGACATGGCAGACCGGCCACCTCGCGGCCGTGACAGAGAGGCCTCTCGGCCCTCCACCCAAGCCATGCTCCGACGCCGCTCAACTAAGGCACGGGAAAACACGCCAGACCTACGAGACGTACTGGAGGATAAGGCAAGACAAACAAGATCGATCTACGGATCGCGCAGGCGCCCTACGGCACGTGACGATGATCTTCACTCCGGATACAATAAATCCGGTCGGGCCGAACACAACAGACATAGCTCTTCCGAGCTGCGTCGTGATATAGCCCAGTACAGGGGCGCCGCACACCCACTATGCTTCACAGATGAAGTAATGGATCATAAAATCCCCAAGGGTTTCAAACCCGTTAACATCGAATCATACGATGGCACAATAGATCCGGCGGTATGGATCGAGGATTATCTCCTTCACATCCACATGGCACGCGGCGATGATCTACACACCATCAAATACCTCCCGCTCAGACTTAAAGGACTGGCCCGACATTGGCTTAACAGCTTGCCAGCAGACTCAATCGGTTCTTGGGAGGACCTGGAGGCCGCATTCCTCGACAACTTCCAGGGCACTTACGTGCGACCACCGGATGCCGACGACTTAAGCCACATAATTCAGCAGCCAGAGGAATCGGCCAGGCAATTCTGGACACGGTTCCTAACAAAGAAAAACCAGATAGTCGACTGTCCGGACACAGAGGCCCTAGCAGCCTTCAAACATAACATCCGCGACGAGTGGCTTGCCCGGCACCTGGGACAGGAAAAGCCGAAATCTATGGCAGCCCTCACGACACTCATGACCCGCTTTTGTGCGGGAGAAGACAGCTGGCTAGCTCGCAGCAATAATTTAGCTAAGAACCCTGGTAATTCGGATACCAAGGACAAAAGTGGCAGGACATGTCGGAATAAGCAAAAACGCCGCGTTAGCAGCGACAGTAATGAAGATACGGCAGTTAATGCCGGATTCAGAGGCCATAAATCCGGTCAGCGGAAAAAGCCATTCAAAAAGAATACTCAGGGCCCGTCCAGTTTGGACCGAATACTCGACCGCTTGTGCCAGATACATGGCACCCCCGAAAGGCCGGCCAATAACACCAACAGGGATTGTTGGGTGTTCAAGCAGGCAGGCAAGTTAAGAGCCGGAAACAAAGACAACGGGCTGCATAGCGACGACGAGGAGGAGCCCAGGCCGCCGAACAACAATGGACAGAAGGGCTTTCCCTCACAAGTGCGGACGGTGAACATGATATACGCAACCCACATTCCCAAGAGGGAGCGGAAGCATGCGCTACGGGACGTATACGCGATGGAGCCAGTAGCCCCAAAGTTCAACCCATGGTCCTCCTGCCCGATCACGTTTGATCGAAGGGACCATCCCACTAGCATCCGTCATGGCGGCTTCCCGCATTGGTTCTTGACCCAATAATTGACGGATTTCATCTCACAAGAGTCCTCATGGACGGCGGCAGTAGCCTGAACCTGCTTTACCAGGATACAGTGCGAAAAATGGGCATAGATCCCTCAAGGATTAAGCCCACAAAAATGACCTTTAAAGGCGTTATACCAGGTGTAGAAGCCAACTGTACAGGCTCAGTAACACTTGACGTGGTCTTCGGATCACCGGACAATTTCTGAAGCGAAGAGTTAATCTTCGATATAGCCCCGTTTCGCAGTGGCTATCACGCCCTGCGCGGACGAACTGCATTCGCAAAGTTCAATGCGGTGCCGCACTACGCATATCTCAAGCTCAAGATGCCAGGCCCTCGAGGAGTAATCACGGTCAATGGAAACACCGAACGCTCCCTCCGTACGGAGGAGCACACGGCGGCTCTCGCAACGGAAGTACAAAGCAGCCTTCTTAGGCAACTCTCCAGTACGGCTGTTAAAAAGCCAGACACTGCCAAGCGCGCCCGGAGTAACCTACAACAAGACCGCCTGGCATGTACCGGACAGGCGTAGCAATGCGGCCCCAACCCCAGCCCTCGCGACATAGCGAAACCAGTACCTCACGTACATAACTACGCCCTTGAAATACCATGGGCACAGGGGAAGGGGCACAATAACGGCACACCCAAAATACGGCTTAAAACGTACTAGGGGCTGCCGGATTCGTTTTTTCTTACTTTCAGGACTCCACACTTCGGACGACATGTTCGGCAACTCGATCGCCGCACAAACGATGCAAGATCCAGGGAGGCAGACAAGCCATGCCGCATTATGGAACTCCCAGGTGGTCTCTGTTACAAGCAGTATACCTGTTTTAAATACAATTCCGCGGCCTGCCCCTGGTCAGGACATGTTAAATAGTCCAATATGTTTTTGTTTATCGCACTACTTGTATCGTCCGACTTTAATAAATAGCCGCTCTATAAACAATGCATAGCTTTTTGTCTATTTTTTGCATTATCCTATTTTCATATATCTGTTTATTAAATAACATGATTGCACCCGTGCACCATGGTACGACAAACATGCATGGGGCTTCAGTACCCCTCATTATGGTGTGAGAAGTCCGTACACTTTCACAAGTGTGGCACCCCGAACTTATAGCACTATATGCATCGGCTCCGAATCATGATTTGGGTCAATAGTTGGGTTTGCCCGGCTCCTATGTTTTTGTGCCTTACGTTCCGCTATATCGGCTAAGGTAGCACTAGGAGAACCACTGCGATTGTGCCCCGGTTCAGCTGGGTTAAGCACCTCAGTGGAGAAAGCTAAAACTGACTGTCATGATGAGGCGAGAGACCGGTCGCTGTTTGAGAGGTTTTTCGAGTCCCTAAAGACTTATGCCGCTTCGAGCGAGGAGCTGGCTTCGTCCGGCCAAGGCGTGGATAGCGCCCCGAACTCGGTCTTCCGAACTAGGGGCTTTGCCGAAATTTAAAATTATAAAGTTCTATGGCTAAGTGAGAGTGTTCAAGCATTATAGTCCGATTGCCTGGTTCGTTGTGCTGAGCGCCTCCCTCGAAGGACCCAACCATGGGAAAAAGAGCGCTCAGGTTTATCCCGAACACCCCAGCACTATTGGCACGGGGGCAGAAGCCTACGACTGGCCATCTCTCAATTTTTGATAAACGGCCGCACAGAAAATAATATTTTAAATTCAATAAGCATTGCTTAGCGCATATGAACAAGTTTTCAGCGCACAGGATAAACACGAGCGAGTTCATTCAAAGATTACATCCTTGGTACATTCATCCGCCACAAGGCGGGCACCTGCAAGAACATCCTTGTAGTAGTTCTCGGGCTTGCGATGCTCCTTCCCCGGCGGCGGCCCGTCCCTCACAAGCTTCTCACCGTCCAGCTTACCCCAGTGCACCTTTGCACGGGCAAGGGCCCTCCGGGCACCTTCAATGCAGACGGAGAGCTTGATGACCTCGAGCCTTGGACAGGCCTCCACCAGCCGCCGCACCAGCCTGAAATAGCTCCCAGGCAGGGCCTCTCCAGGCCACAGCCGAACTATGAAGCCCTTCATGACCTGTTCGACCGCCTTGTGGAGCTCGACCAGCTGTTTCAGCTGGTCGCTCAAGGGCACAGGGTGTCCGGCCTCAGAATATTGAGACCAGAACACCTTCTCCGTCGAGCTGCCCTCTTCAGCTCGATAGAATGCGGTGGCGTCAGATACGCTACGGGGAAGATCTGCGAATGCCCCTGGAGAACTCCGGATTCGGGTAAGTAACAAGTAGTTTACTTTTATATTTCTGCTTTGCATAAAAAATGCCTTACCCGCTGCTATCTTCCGCATCTCCTCCAACTCGTGGAGGGCCTTTTGGGCTTCGGCCTTGGCAGACTTGGCGGTCTCAAGGGCCGACGCGAGCTCGGATGCTTGCGCCTTTGACTCAAGCTCCAAACTCTCATGTTTTTTCATGAGAGACTGAAGCTCTTGCTGCACCTCGCCGACCTGAGCCCCAAGTCTCTCTCGCTCGGTCCGCTCCGCGGCCGTTTTCTTTTAGGCCTTAGACAGTGCCTGCTTGAGGGTCGCCACCTCAGTCGTGGCCCCTCGAATAAGCAGTACAATCCTGTTACTTTTTGCAATCACGCCTTTTTATAGCCACTTTTTCTGTAAGGTATTTCTTACCTTCTTTTTCCTCGAGCTGCCGCTTGGCAAGGCCGAGCTCTTGCTCGGTCCGCCCGAGGTCCTGTTTCAGGACACCCACCTCCCCAGTCAGTGCGGCGGTGGATAGCAGCAAAGCCTGCATACGCAAATTGACTCCTTTTTGTTAGACTCCTGCGAAATTTATTAAATCCTCTATTCGGCTTTTCTTTCCGAATGCCAAACAGAGCATCAGGGGCTACTGTCTATGTGGTAATATTTTGATATATTTTTGCTTACCTCGAAGCCTGTTAGAAGGCCAGCGCAAGCTTCAGTCAGTACGCTCTTGGCGGACTGAACCCTATGGATCACCGTACTCATAATAGTACGGTGCTCCTCGTCGATGGAGGCGCCGTCAAGCACCTCCAGCAGATTGTCCGGCACCTCAGGTTGGACGGAGGCCGCCGGCTCAGAAGGCTTGCTCCTCTTGGAAGGAGTTCGCCTACCGCGGATTGGAACTGTTGAAGAGTCCGGCGCGGCATCCAGCACAAAGCCGGACTCGGAGCCCTGGGGGGTCTTGTCCCCTTTATTCCTGGGGTCCGGGAGGTCGCCTTTCAGCTCCTCCAGGACCACCTCCTCCTGCCCCGGAGCTCGTTGCGACGCCACTTCGGCGTCATCTGCAGTGCGGGGGGAGACAGCGGGCGGAACTGAGTTCACGTCCGACGAATCCAGGGAGTCGCTCGACGAATCATCGAGTTCGGCCCGGGGTGGGCTGCACAATTATGTTCGGCATTATGGAAAGCTAAACGACCTAGGAATATCATGAGTCACTCTGGTATCCGAATACTTACGATTTCGCTGGACGCTTGGCCCTGTTCGACCACCCCTCGTCGTCCTCATCGGCGTCGGGGGAGTAGTCCGGCGGAGGGGTCTTCCTCTTTCTGGACCCTCCGGCCTCCCCCGTTGGGGCGGCCTTCCCTTTTTCTCCTCCCCCAGCTGGAGGGGGAGAGGTTTCTTCCTCCTCCTCCTCGTTCTCATGAGGATAGAGCATCTCGGACTCGTCAGATGACGAGTCCGACACCGCCACATTGCGGGCACTCTTTCGAGTCCTCGTGGCCTTCTTCTTCTTGGCCTTCTTCTCTGGCACCACATAAGGCGCCGGAGCCAGCAGCTTCTCTAGGAGAGCAGGGGCTGGGTCTTCGGGCAAGGGAGCCGGACAGTTAATCGGTCCGGATATCGCCTACCAAGCCTGTTAAAGGTAAGGGAGTTTAGATCCCACATAGAGTCAAACTATGAAAAAGAGCTTAAAATGTCCCGTGAAGGGTAGAAATAGCTTACCTCGCTAGCGTGACGCTGCGAGCTGTATCCGCGGTCTTCGGAGGCGGATGAGGGAGCCTCGGCGCCTTTGGTTAGCACCTTCCAGACGTCTTCATACGTCATGTCGAAGAGCCTGTTGAGGGTTTGGTGCTGCGCCGGGTTGAACTCCCATAGAGTAAAGTCCCGTTGTTGACAAGGGAGGATCCGGCGGACGAGCATAACCTGGACCACGTTGACAAGCCTGGTCGGTTTGTTCACCAGGGATTGGATGCATGTTTGTAGTCCGGTCACCTCTTTCTCGTCGCCCCACGACAGGCACGTCTCTTTCCAGGACATAAGCCGCGTGGGGGTCCGTATCGGAACTCGGGGGCTGCGATCCATTTCGGATCGCGTGGCTCGGTGATGTAAAACCACCCGGCTTGCCACCCCTTTAGGGTCTCCACGAAGGATCCCTCGAACCATAGGATGTTGGCCATCTTGCCCGCCATGGCGCCTCCACACTCCGCCTGGCTGCCGCGCACCACCTTGGGCTTGACGTTGAAGGTCTTGAGCCAGAGGCCGAAATGGGGGCGGACGCGGAGGAAGGCCTCACACACGACGATAAACGCTGAGATGTTGAGGATGAAGTTCGGGGCCAGATCGTGGAAATCTAGGCCGTAGTAGAACATGAGCCCCCGGACGAATGGGTGAAGTGGAAAACCCAGTCCGCGGAGGAAGTGGGGAAGGAACACTACCCTCTCATGGGGCCTTGGGGTGGGGAGAAGCTGCCCCTCCTCGAGAAGCCGGTGCGGGATGTCCTTGGATAGGTATCCGGCCTTCCTTAACTTTTTCACTTGAACCTCCGTGACGGAGGAGACCATCCACTTGCCTCAAGCTCCGGACATTGCTGGAGAAGGTTGAGGTGGGAAGAACGGGCTTGGGCGCTGGAGCTCGAGTGCGCAGGAGATGGATAGGCAAAGGAGGAAGAAGGCGTAGGTAAAAAAGGTGGATCCTTATCCCCTTATATGGGCGGATGCGGTTATGCGTCCCCACCTGCCTAATAAAACTCGCTTGCCTCCCAAGCGCCATGGTAAATGGCACGGTTGGGTTACCGACGTCCGTATTGATGAGAATCCCGTAAGAAGGGCACACGATCTCTGCTTTGACAAGATGTGCCAAGGAAACCGCCTCGCAAAACGTGCTGAGGTGGAAAAGTAAAAACGATTCGTAAAGGACTTGGCCGTAGTGTGATGACGCACTACGGAATGCGTCAGCAGATTTGATTTGTGTTAATATTATTCTCTCTATGGCAATATGTGGAAATTTATTTTGCAGAGCCGGACACTATCCTTGGTATTTACAATCTTCTATGAAGGACTTGGAGGAGGAACCCGCCTTGCAATGTCGAAGACAATCTGCGCGCCGGACTCGTCGTCATTGAAGCCTGGTTCAGGGGCTACTGAGGGAGTGCTGGATTAGGGGGTGTTCGGGTAGCCGGACTATACCTTCGCCGGACTCCTGGACTATGAAGATACCAGATTGAAGACTTCGTCCCGTGTCCGGATGGAACTTTCCTTGGCGTGGAAGGCAAGCTTGGCGATGCGGATATTCAAGATCTCCTACCATTGTAACCGACCTTGTGTAACCCTAACCCTATCCGGTGTCTATATAAACTAGAGGGTTGTAGTCCGTAGGACAATAAACTCCATACACAACAATCATACCATAGGCTAGCTTCTAGGGTTTAGCCTCCTTGATCTCGTGGTAGATCTACTCTTGTACTACCCATATCATCAATATTAATCAACCAGGAGTAGGGTATTACCTCCATCGAGAGGGCCCGAACCTGGGCAAAAACATCGTGTCCCTTGTCTCCTGTTACCATCCGGCCTTGACGCACAGTTCGGGACCCCCTACCCGAGATCCGCCGGTTTTGACACCGAGAGGGCCCAATACACAATATGCACATAACACATATACTCAACACCGCCGTCCTCCACCCCATCCATCGCCGTCGTCCTCCACCCCATCCATAGCCACCGTCCTCCACCATGCCGGAGCACCTACCAAGACCGCGTCGTCCATTGCTAGAGATGAACGTTTCTCATCCACGGCGACAGACCAAGAGCCTTGCATCGCGTCCTCTTGCTTCATCGGCGCCTTCCTCCTTGCCGGGGCCGCTCACATGACCTTCTCTTCCACTGCAATGGGACTTATCCCCCGATGAATCCGTCTACCGTCACAGATCTGCTTCAACGCCACCGACATCCATCGCACCCCCGATGCCTACACGGCGCCGCAAGAGAGGTGGTACTTCATATCTCCTCAACTTTTTGATCTCAACCAGAAAATAGATCATAACTTGGTTATTGTACTTTCTTTTCAGCTCTTAGAAATTAGTTCTTAGTTCGAAGCAAACAATGGATGCTAAATAGCATTTCCCCGGTTTGCAGCTTTAAATCTGCCATGACACAGTCATAATAGGGTTTAATTGATCATGCTTAGAGTTTAATTGATCATGTTGGTTCCGTGGTGGTTTATTTAATAGAAATCGGAGGGGAAACCCTCTTTTGCTAAAAAAAGCTTAGGGTTTCCCCCTTTTATGATCACTATACGATCAGCATACGTGCTTCGTGTCATAATAGCACTGCTCCACCCATCAAGATAAACAAGCTTAGTTGTTCAAATATGAATCTGATATTATTAAAATAGAGTCGTTTAATTGGTCAGCTAAATGTTCCTAATTTAGTTTCGAAAATGCATGTTCGCTGCTCGGGTGTGTATCTCTACAGGGTGCCCACAGTGGGAAGCAGCCCACCCTGGGATTTTGGGTCGGCCCAGGCCCCGATTCCCCTCTATTCTGCTGCGCGCTTCCTATCTCTACTCGCCCCAGCTGCCTGCCTCGCTGGTGTGTTGCCGTCCTCGGACGACATGACTCTAGGAGGAGACGCCAGACTAACAGGAGGTCAGGAGCCGCTCACCCAACAGCGTCACCGTTGCCCGGGCTCACCGCCGTGCCTACCTTCCCAGTCCGTTCAGGGCTCAGGCATGCAGCACCCACTAAGCCAACCCGATTTATCCTGAGATATGACCTCAACACTCAGCAACCACTCCTCATCACCCATTTTCTAATTTATTCATTACTCATTAGGCAGGACCATCATTAGGGTTTGTTGTGTGTTGAGTGCTACCTACACTTAATGGTTGAGATATGTATTTCAGTAATCTTTAGTACCTGTAAAGTTCACAGGGTTTCAAAATTCCGGCACTAGGAACAGACACTAGTCATTTTGGATTGTTGGTCATAGTGACATTGACCCAGATTACTAATGCAAGCCAGGTTTGTTGACAATTCTACTTGTCTTTCCTACTCATCCGATATGATATCCAATTATTCACATTGATTAGTTGCAAACAATAAGTGCTAGGCAAACTTCTTGATTCAGATTTTGGACGGTCTCTTACTACAGCTACAATTCTACATACTTGTCCTAGTAAGCTCACAAGTAAATGATTGATTCACTACATCTATGCTTGCCTTGTCATATTTGTTGTCAATATTCTTTTAGGGTGGACCACCCTCTTTCAAAATACTGGAACCGTAGACATGAGTGAATAGTATTTATCTGTGTGATCTCTTCCATCATGTGTGGGCAACGAACACTGCATTGTATAGAAAGAAAGTGTCATTTCCAGCTTTTACATAGACTACGATCTTTTACATGGAATACAATCTGCCTACTTGCTTTGTGTCGCACTACCAGCACTCCACCCTTGAAGCTAAACATTATGCCACCGATAATTCCTTAGTTTATTTGTTCAAATACGAATTTGATATGATTCTAATGTTCCTACTTCAGTTTTGAAATGTGTGTCTGCCTATTATAGAGACATAAGAGGTTTGTTTTTCTATGTGTGGTCTGGCCAGCATAGTTGGGGTGAACTTTGCATATGTAGGGGTTTATAGGGAGACACTCTTCGAGTTGAATCCGCAATGCATTCCATAGATAATCTGACTACTTTTTATGTTTTCATGAATCTCATATTCTGAACAGCATCATAACGATTATGAGCTTGCGCGCATGAAAAGAATAAAGCAGAACAATGCCATGGCTGTCAAACTTGGCATTAAGGGACTGAAATCAAGTCTGGATGCAATGCAATGCAAACCCTCTCCACCTACAGATTCATGCTCAGAAT
Organism: Aegilops umbellulata; assembly: GCA_032464435.1. Taxonomy (NCBI): domain Eukaryota; kingdom Viridiplantae; phylum Streptophyta; class Magnoliopsida; order Poales; family Poaceae; genus Aegilops; species Aegilops umbellulata. The sequence continues at coordinate 181,546,338 of CP136057.1, read as the reverse complement.
ATGATCCTAATAGTGATTCTGAGCTAGAGGGAGACCTAAGTCAATGTAGCTCCCTAGTGGAGGAGTCAGAGGTAGATGCCCTATCTTATTCACCCATCAAGGTGCTTGCTCTAACTTTCCAAGGTTATATTGGTCGCACATATCTTGCAACTGATGCTTTGCATTGCTTCTACTTTGTTGCACTGACATTAGCTTAGTTTACACATTGTGTATGTGAATACGCCCTGCCTATCCATTTTTAGTACATATTCCATCTGTCATCCTACCATATTTATCCATTCAAATGTTGTTCTTGTGTATCAGACGTTCAAAAGGAAGAGGGTGATTGATGATCGCAGAGGAACACGAGCAAAGTATTTGGAAAAGGTAGTGACACCTGATAAATCAAATAGCCCATTAGGTGTAGTTGCAATATCACCCGACCCACAAAACACCCCAACTCTAGCAGACTCTAGCCCTACTACACTGGTCATTTCTGATGCCCCAACTCAGCAAACCCCAACTGCAGCAAATAATATGATAGTGCCAGTTGACATAGCACCAGCTCTACGACACAAAACCCCCATTCCAGCAAAGAGTACACCAAATCCAGTTGCCAAATCCCTTTTCGAACTAGAGAGAGCCCCAATTGCAGCAAATAGGACCCCGTTCCATTTCTTCCCAGTTTAGAAGATGAAGCTTATATTGTTGTCAGGAACTTTGTGCGCATCTTTCCTTCATGGAAATATTATACCGCAGATACAGAACAATTTCCAGTCTTCCTCCGCAACTTACGGGTAAGTAATGTACTAATGTTATTCATGGTAATTACTTCATATCTTTCCGCTGACAGAAGACACAAGATTTCATTATTTTAAATAGGCGAGGACCAAACTCGATTGTCAAGACGAGCAAGGGTTGGTTGCGCTTTTCAAGCACTCGTTGATGAAGTATCGTTCCTACCCGAGGCAAGCGCACTTCGATGGCAAGCCTCTAAACGAAATTTCTATAAAGTCTTCATTTATCAGACAGTGACTGGAATAATCTTGTTACACATTGGTCTCGTCTGCAGCATAAGGTACTGTCTATGATATCACATCACAATTTGAACTACATTTCTGCATTTGTCTTAATGTCTCACTTGTACAAAAACTGTTAGAAGAAGAACATTCATTCTCAAGGGACCACGGAATCTCACAACTATACTGCACACTGCATTGCTCTTGTGAGTATCTCTTGCCCTGTATGACCATACTTACTTTCATAGATGTTTGATTATGTAGCATCACTGCACATGTTGGCCTCGTTATCGTCCATTTGGTGGACATTATAATATCCGTATGGACTCTTACATAAATTTAGAATCAACCCAATGCTTTTGAAGAGGTTTAGCTCTGCAGTCCTCTTGTAAGGACCGAACGTCGTCTATCACTGTACTTACATTAACAGCTACTCCCTCTGTCCCATAATATAAGAACATTTTGTACAGTACACCAGTGTTCAAAACACTCTTGTATTACAGGAAGAGGGATCGGTTCATTGTGTAGCATTTTGCATATTATCTCCCTCGCCCACCATTTACTAAAAAATATCAGGTCTATATTTAATCTTACCAAAAAGTTGAATACACAGACAATGCCAGTGCAGAAGTGTAGCCCATTGCTCTTGTCAGTACGTTTTGTCCTGTAAGGCTTGTACTTCCAGGGATTGGTAGTTGATTATGTAGCATCAACCTGCATATTATCTTCATTATCCTCTATCCCTTCAAGTATTATCATATCTATAATTACTCTCTACAAAATGTAGAGTACAGGTAATGCTTATGAAGAAGATTATGTGCTAAAATTCTTGAGTTATCCTTCCCTTGACATGGAGAAGGGCATTATAAAGCTGGTGTTAACTGTTAATGTAAGTCGGTCCTTCTAAAGCCTTTATCCTCAACTGCTGTTTAATTTGCTCATACTCCATATCGTTTACTGCTGTTTAGTTTGTTGTTTCTATCAAAATGCATGTTCACAACAACCGTAAGTTCCAAGTTTTACTTGTAAAACCAAATTCCTTATACATACCATGCACATTACTCAATACTCCCTATATGTATGCTTGTTTTTGTGGATCTATAATCCAGTGTGTGGTGAAGCAGCCCACGTTTGCACCTTATCATCTCATGTTTTATCTTACTGATGTGGCTGATGATATGAACAACATGCCATGCACATTAACCAAAATAGATACAATGATTGTCTTTGCCCTTCATCTATGCTTGTTATGTTGACATGGTAATCCAGTAGTGTGGTGAAGCTCCCCGCATTATGAATAATGCCAAATTATGCTATTGATATTTTGAACTTACTCTTTATTTTCTAATTGGAAATTGGATGGAATTGACAGCGCAGTTATCATCTTTGTTTATACACATGCAAAATATGTCTTCTGTCTGCTTGTTTCAGGGTGATATGCCTGATGGCATGCACAAGTCTGCTGAAGGCTGTGAGACAAACCCAACATATATTGCAGCAAAGAAGGCAAAACATCTTGAAGATAGCGAGACAACCCCAAAGTCTTGTCTTGATGCAGTGTTCAAGTTACTTGAGACTAGCAGTCAGACAAGCTCACGGAATTCGTTGCCGGAATCAGTTCGACTTCTTCAGTCCCAAGTTCAAGCAGAAAGGCATTCTGCAACTCAACTTCGACTTGAAGTCCTATCTCTAAGAAAGATTGCGGAGAACACCAATGAGAACCTCATTGCTAAACAGCTACACCTAGAAGCTATGATCGACATGCTAGGACGGTCTCACAGCCTTGCTCAGCAACTTGCGCAGCAGTTCCCGCGCAAGGCTAACCTTCTTGAACTGTCTTGGAAGTGGTCTCGGTTCAGTATTATTTTGTTACGCTGCAATGATGCCCAGTTTTTGTAATCTGCTTCTTCGTTGCGCTTTATGATCACTGGTGGCGAACTTCGATGTGCAGTGGATGTAATATACCATAAATCCTTTATTGTATAGTGTAGGTTTATTCTAAGTTACTATGACATAATTTCTTTATTGTATAGAGTAGGTTTGTTCTTAATTCCTACTAGTTACTGCCATCATTCGCTATCTGAAAAAAATCTGATGTGGTCGACCGGGCCGAAACATTCGCCTCTAACGGGCCTAGTTTTTAGCGGGCCACAATTGGGCCGGCCTTCATCTTTCTTGGGCCCGAATGGCCATTGGGGCCTTCACACTTTGCGCCAGGCCCACAACTTACTCTAGCCTATATTCGGCCCAATTTTAGTTGGGCCTTTTGTGGACCCATCGCTAAGTTTGGCCCATGTAGCGTTGGGCCATTAACAGGCTGAATATTCTGCTGGCCTGTTATGGCTCAGAAGAAACCATGGGCCTTTAGCAGGCCAAAATTCATGTTGGGCCTCAATTTTCACTAGTCATCGATGGGCCTTCAGCAGGCTGAAATGTAGACCGGGCCTTTTTTGGCCCAGTTATATGACGGGCCCTTACCAGGCCAAAACATATCTCGGGACTTAGTTGGCCCACTGATATCATGGGACTTTAAGAGGTCGAAAGCTTAGTATAGGCATCAATGGGCCGAATTATATGACAGGCCTTTAACAGGCCCAAAGTCACGTTGGGCTGAACTGTTGCCAACTTTATCATGGGTCGTTAGTGGGTCGGACCCATGTCTACATCAGACCTCTAACAGGCCGAAAGTCACTCGACCGTAATTGGGCCCAAATATTTGGTGAACAATTAACGGGCCAGATCTGGCTTCGGGTCGTAAATGGGCCTTTATTAAACAGGTCGTTATTGGGCTGGCCACTAGTACCTGAGTAAGTACTACATGCCTTTGACTGGGCCAGCCTTCTTAACCTATATGGGCCTCTGTTGGGCCCTGCCACGTGTCGACGTATCATAGGCATGTCTCCTCCAATGGACGGACGACATCTGGCCCACCGAGGAGCAAACACGTGTTTCCTCCTGCCAATGAGAATTTTACACGTGGAAAATCCCCATTGATCCGGGCTGTTAACGGGTTATCGGATCCAAAACTGGACCCGATAGCTTAACAGCGACCTGTTACATTCGATGCCACGTGTCGGTCACCCTTGATGAAAGCACTTCTATGACGCGCAATTTACCGTCATGGAAGTGGACACTTCCGTGATGATAATTTTGGTAATGTCATGGAACACTTTGATACGTCTCCAACGCATCTATAATTTTTGATTGCTCCATGCTATATTATCTACTGTTTTAGGCAATATTGGGCTTTACTATCCACTTTTATATTATTTATGGGACTAACCTATTAACCGGAGGCCCAGCCCAGATTTGCTGTTTTATGCCTATTTTAGTGTTTCGAAGAAAAGGAATATCAAACGGAGTCGAAACGGAACGAAATCAACTGGAGAAGTTATTTTTGGAAGGAAAGCCACCGGATAGACTTGGACTCTACGTCAGAAGATACGGGAGCTGGCCACGAGGGTGGGGGCGCGCCCACCCCCCTAGGGCGCGCCCCTTGCCTCGTGGGGCCCCCGAAGCTCCACCGACATACCCCTTGTACCCATATAAACCTACGTATCGTAAAACTTCCAGAACGAAGATTAGATCAGGAGTGCCGCCGCCGCAAGCCTCTGTAGCCACCAAAAACCAATTGGGACCCTGTTCCGGCACCCTGTCGGAGGGGGGGAACCCTCACCGGTGGCCATCTTCATCATCCCGGCGCTCTCCATGACAAGGAGGGAGTAGTTCACCCTCGGGGCTGAGGGTATGTACTAGTAGCTATGTGTTTGACCTCTCTCTCTCGTGTTCTTGATTTGGCACGATCTTGATGTATCACAAGCGTTGCTATTATAGTTGGATCTTATGTTTCTTCTCCCCCTCTACTCTCTTGTAATGGATTGAGTTTTCCCTTTGAAGTAATATTATCAGATTGAGTCTTTAAAGATTTGAGAACACTTGATGTATGTCTTGGCGTGCTTATCTGTGGTGACAATGGGAAATCACGTGCCACTTGATGTATGTTTTGGTGATTAACTTGCGGGTTCCGCCCATGAACCTATGAATAGGGGTTGGCACACGTTTTCGTCGTGATTCTCCGGTAGAAACTTTGGGCACTCTTTGAAGTACTTTGTGTTGGTTTGAATAGATGAATCTGATATTATGTGATGCATATCGTATAATCATACCCACGGATACTTCAGGTGACATTGGAGTATCTAGGTGACATTAGGGTTTTGGTTGATTTGTGTCTTAAGGTGTTATTCTAGTATGAACTCTAGGGCTGTTTGTGACACTTATAGGAATAGCCCAATGGACTGATTGGAAAGAATAACTTTAAGGTGGTTTTGTACCCTACCACAATCTCTTCGTTTGTTCTCCGCTATTAGTGGCTTTGGAGTGACTCTTTGTTGCATGTTGAGGGATAGTTATATGATCCAACTATGTTATTATTGTTGAGAGAACTTGCACTAGTGAAAGTATGAACCCTAGGCCTTGTTTCCTATCATTGCAATACTATTTATGCTCACTTTTACCGCTCGCTACCTTGCTGTTTTTATATTTTCAGTTTACAAAAACCTATATCTACCATCCATATTGCACTTGTATCACCATCTCTTCGCCGAACTAGTGCACCTATACAATTTATCATTGTATTGGGTGTGTTGGGGACACAAGAGACTCTTTGCTATTTGGTTGCAGGGTTGCTTGAGAGAGACCATCTTCATCCTACGCCTCCCACAGATTGATAAACCTTAGGTCATCCACTTGAGGGAAATTAGCTACTGTCCTACAAACCTCTGCACTTGGAGGCCCAACAACGTCTACAAGAAGAAGGTTGTGTAGTAGACATCAAGCTCTTTTCTGGCGCCCTTGCCGGGGCGGTTAGTGATCAAAGGTATATCTTTAGATCTTGGAATCGAATCTTTTCTGGTGCCGTTGCCGGGGATGCTATGTTTAATAATGATGATATTGTTAGCCTCTCAAGTTTTGATATGCAAAGTTGTTATGATGATAGCATGCCTTCTACCTATGATGATTATATTGATGAAAGTGGGTTTGGAAGAGTGTCAACTTTAGGAAGTAGTGATCCCACAATATTGGAGGATGTTGAATCTTATAATATTTATGAAATTGGATTTGGAGAGGTCATGAATTTATTTAGTGATGTATCCACTATTTCGGAAGAGGTTTCAATCGATTATGATGAGAACAAAGTTGCTACTTATGATGATTATTGTGATAAAACTTATGCTATAAAGAGTAGTGATGATTATATTTATAAAACTTGTCATGATTATGAGTACCCTTTCTCTGAACATTACTCTTTTAATGTGGAAACAATTTATAGTATTCAAGTCTCTTATGATACTCCCACTATTATTCATGAGAAGAATTTTGCTTATGTGGAGAGTAATAAAATTTTTATGCAAGTAGATCATGAAAAGAATGCTTTAGGTGCTGGTTATATTGTTGAATTCATTCATGATTCTACTGAAAATTATTATGAGGGAGGAACATATGCTTGTAGGAATTCCAATAATATCAAGTTCCCTCTCTATGTGCTTAAAATTTTAAGGTTATGCTTGCTTTGCCTTCCTATGCTAGTTGATTATTGTTCCCATAAGTTGTTTGCTCACAAAATCCCAATGCATAGGAAGTGGGTTAGACTTAAATGTGCTAGTCATATTCTTCATGATGCTCTCTTTATGTTTCAATTCTTACCTTGTATGTGAGCATCATTGAAATCATCATGCCTAGCTAGGGGCATTAAACGATAGCGCTTGTTGGGAGCAACCCAATTTTATTTTAGTTTCTTGCTTTTTGCTTCTGTTTAGGAATAAATAATCCATCTAGCTTCTGTTTAGATGTCGTTTTATGTTTTAATTAGTGTTTGTGCCAAGTAGAACCTTTGGGAAGACTTGGGTGAAGTCTTTATGATCATGCTGTAAAAAACAGAAAATTTAGTGCTCACGAGATTAGCTTCAACTTTTTAATGGAGAGTTCTATTTAGTTGATTATTTTTGAAGATTATTACTAGAAAAATTCCTCAGCTCCACCAATTTATTTTAGAATTTTTGGAGTTCCATAAGTTTGCGTTAGTTACAGATTACTACAGACTGTTCTGTTTTTGACAGATTCTGTTTTCATTGTGTTGCTTGCTTATTTTGATGAATCTATGGCTAGTAAAATAGTTTATAAACCATAGAGAAGTTGGAATACAGTAGGTTTAACACCAATATAATAAAATAATGAGTTCATTACAGTACCCTGAAGTGGTGTTTTGTTTCCTTTCGCTAACGGAGCTTACGAGTTTTCTGTTAAGTTTTGTGTTGTGAAGTTTTCAAGTTTTGGGTAAAGATTCGATGGACTATGGAATAAGGAGTGGCAAGAGCCTAATCTTGGGGATGACCAAGGCACCCCAAGGTAATATTCAAGGATAACCAAGCGTCTAAGCTTGGGGATGCCCAGGAAGGCATCCCCTCTTTCATCTTCGTTCATCGGTAACTTTACTTGGAGCTATATTTTTATTCACCGCATGATATGTGTTTTTCTTGGAGCATCATTTTATTTTCTTTAGTTTTGCTTGCTGTTTGAATAAAATACCAAGATCTGAAATTATTAAATGTTAGAGAGTCTTCACATAGTTACATAATTATTAAACTACTCATCGATCTTCACTTATATCCTTCGGAGTAGTTTGTTGTTTCCTCTAGTGCTTCACTTATATCTTTTAGAGCATGGTGGTAGTTTTATTTTGAAGAAATAGATGAACTATCATGCTTCACTTATATTATTTTGAGAGTCTTAAATAGCATGGTAATTTGCTTAAAAATCCTAATATGCTAAGCATACAAGATTTGTAAGAATTCTTTTGAGTGTGTTGAATACTATGAGAAGTTTGATCCTTGATAATTGTTTTGACATATGAAGATGGTGATATTAGAGTCATGCTAGTTGAGTAGTTGTGAATTTAAGAAATACTTGCGTTAAAGTTTGTGATTCCCGTAGCATGCACGTATGGTGAACCGTTATGTGATGAAGTCAGAGCATGATTTATTTATTGATTGTCTTCCTTATGAGTGGCGGTCGGGGACGAGCGATGGTATTTTCCTACCAATCTAGCCCCCTAGGAGCATGCGCGTAATACTTTGCTTTGATAACTTCTAGATTTTTGCAATAAGTATATGAGTTCTTTATGACTAATGTTGAGTCCATGGATTATATGCACTTTCTTATCCTTCCACCATTGCTAGCCTCTCTAATACCGCGCACCTTTCGCCCGTATCATACACCCACCATATACCTTCCTCAAAACAGCCACCATACCTACCTATCATGGCATTTCCATAGCCATTCTGAGATATATTGCCATGCAACTTTCCACCATTCCGTTTATTATGACACGCTTCATCATTGTCATATTGCTTTGCATGATCATGTAGTTGACATCGTATTTGTGGCAAAGCCACCATTCATAATTCTTTCATACATGTCACTCATGAGTCATTGCACATCCCGGTACACCGCCAGAGGCATTCATATAGAGTCATATCTTGTTCTAAGTATCGAGTTATAATTCTTGAGTTGTAAGTAAATAAAAGTGTGATGATCATCATTATTAGAGCATTGTCCCAGTGAGGAAAGGATGATGCAGACTATGATTCCCCCACAAGTCGGGATGAGACTCCGGACGAAAAAAAAGAAAAGAAAAAAAGAGGCCATAAAAAAAGAAAGGCCCAAATAAAAAAATAAAAAAAATGAGAGAAAAGGAGAGAAGGGAGAATGCTACTATCGTTTTACCACACTTGTGCTTCAAAGTAGCACCATGATCTTCATGATAGAGAGTCTCCTATGTTGTCACTTTCATATACTAGTGGGAATCTTTCATTATAGAACTTGGCTTGTATATTCCAATGATGGGCTTCCTCAAATTGCCCTATGTCTTCGTGACCAAGCAAGTTGGATGCACACCCACTTAGTTTCTTGTGTTGAGCTTTCATATACTTATAGTTCTAGTGCATCCGTTGCATGGCAATCCCTACTCACTCACATTGATATCTATTGATGGGCATCTCCATAGCCCGTTGATACGCCTAGTTGATGTGAGACTATCTTCCCCTCTTTTTGTCTTCTCCACAACCACCATTCTATTCCATATATAGTGTTATATCCATGGCTCACGCTCATGTATTGCGTGAAGATTGAAAAAGTTTTGAAAATGTTAAAGTATGAAACAATTTTTTGGCTTGTCATCGGGGTTGTGCATGATTTAAATACTTTGTGTGGTGAAGATAGAGCATAGCCAGACTATATGATTTTGTAGGGATAACTTTCTTTGGCCATGTTATTTTGAGAAGACATAATTGATTTGTTAGTATGCTTGAAGTATTATTATTTTTTATGTCGATATTAAACTTTTGTCTTGAATCTTATGGATCTGAATATTCATATCACAATTAAGAAGAATTACATTGAAATTATGCCAAGTAGCACTCCGCATCAAAAATTCTTTTTTATCATTTACCTACTCGAGGACGAGAAGGAATTAAGCTTGGGGATGTTTGATACGTCTCCAACGTATCTATAATTTTTTATTGCTCCATGCTATATTATCTACTGTTTTAGGCAATATTGGGCTTTATTATCCACTTGTATATTATTTTTGGGACTAACCTATTAACCGGAGGCCCACCCCAGATTTGATGTTTTATGCCTATTTTAGTGTTTCGAATAAAAGGAATATCAAATGGAGTCGAAACGGAACGAAATCAACTGGAGAAGTTATTTTTGGAAGGAAAGCCACTGGATAGACTTGGACTCTACGTCAGAAGATGCGGGAACTGGCCACGAGGGTGGGGTGCATGCCCACCCCCTAGGGCGCGCCCCCTGCCTCGTGGGGCCCCCGATGCTCCACCGACGTACCCCTTGTACCCATATATACCTACGTATCGTAAAACTTCCATAACGAAGATTAGATCGGGAGTTCCGCCGCCGCAAGCCTCTGTAGCCACCAAAAACCAATCGGGACCCTATTTCGGCACCCTGTCGGAGGGGGGGACCCTCACCGGTGGCCATCTTCATCATCCCGGCGCTCTCCATGATGAGGAGGGAGTAGTTCACCCTCGGGGCTGAGGGTATGTACTAGTAGCTATGTGTTTGACCTCTCTCTCTCGTGTTCTTGATTTGGCACGATCTTGATGTATCGCGAGCTTTGCTATTATAGTTGGATCTTATGTTTCTTCTCCCCCTCTACTCTCTTGTAATGGATTGAGTTTTCCCTTTGAAGTAATCTTATCGGATTGAGTCTTTAAAGATTTGAGAACACTTGATGTATGTCTTGCCGTGCTTATCTATGGTGACAATGGGATATCACGTGCCACTTGATGTATGTTTTGGTGATCAACTTGCGGGTTCTGCCCATGAACCTATGCATAGGGGTTGGCACACGTTTTCGTCGTGATTCTCCGGTCGAAACTTTGGGCACTCTTTGAAGTACGTTGTGTTCGTTTGAATAGATGAATCTGAGATTGTGTGATGCATATCGTATACCCACGGATACTTGAGGTGACATTGGAGTATCTAGGTGACATTAGGGTTTTGGTTGATTTGTGTCTTAAGTGTTATTCTAGTATGAACTCTAGGGCTGTTTGTGACACTTATAGGAATAACCCAATGGATTGATTGGAAAGAATAACTTTAAGGTGGTTTTGTACCCTACCATAATCTCTTCGTTTGTTCTCCGCTATTAGTGGCTTTGGAGTGACTCTTTGTTGCATGTTGAGGGATATTTATATGATCCAACTATGTTATTATTGTTGAGAGAACTTGCACTAGTGAAAGTATGAACCCTAGGCCTCGTTTCCTATCATTGCAATACTGTTTACGCTTACTTTTACCGCTCGCTACCTTGCTGTTTTTATATTTTCAGTTCACAAAAACCTATATCTACCATCCATATTGCACTTGTATCACCATATCTTCGCCGAACTAGTGCACCTATACAATTTATCATTGTATTGGGTGTGTTGGGGACACAAGAGACTCTTTGCTATTTGGTTGCAGGGTTGCTTGAGACAGACCATCTTCATCCTACGCCTCCCACGGATTGATAAACCTTAGGTCATCCACTTGAGGGAAATTTGCTACTGTCCTACAAACCTCTGCACTTGGAGGCCCAACAACGTCTACAAGAAGAAGGTTGTGTAGTAGACATCAAGCTCTTTTCTGGCGCCGTTGCCGGGGCGGTTAGTGATTGAAGGTATATCTTTAGATCTTGCAATCGAATCTTTTTGTTTCTTGTTTTAGCACTAGTTAGTCTATAAAAGAAAATAAAAAATGGAATTGAGTTTGTCTCATACGCTTCATCTTTTTAATATCTTTCGTGAGTATGATGGAAAAGAAAATTGTGCCAAAGTGTTAGAAGAAGAATGCATTAAAATGTTTGGCACTAAATCTTTGAATGATGAGCATGATTGCAATGTTGTTAGTATGAATTCCTTTAATATCCATGATGCTAATGATATGCAAAGCCACAAGCTTGGGGAAGCTATGTTTGATGAAGATGATATTTTTTGTCCCCCAAGCTTTGATGAGCAAAATTACTATGATGAAAATGCCTCCTATAAACATGTCAAATTTTGTGGAGTGCATTGGGTTTGCAAGTACACACCAAGTAGGGAAGATAGATATTGCAAGAGGCATAAGTACTTAGAAACTAAATGGTTGCAAGAAAGGCTAGATGTGAGTGCTGAAAATTTAAAATATCTTTACCGTACTTGTGAACTTTGCAATGAACATGGTCATTTAAATATCAAATGCAAATTGTTTCATGATCGAATCATGTCCAAAAATTGTGATGATTTGATTTCCCTAGCACATCATAATGAACTTAGTTTGCTTTTAGGTTATGAAGAAATGAAACGTCAAACTAAGCATATTCCAGAATATAACCTTGAGAAATTCCTCGATTTTGATCTAGAGAAAATTTATATGTATTATGCGGTGAATTGTATTGAAAATCCTTATATTGCCAATTACATAAAGAAAAGAAAACAAAGAGAGGATGAAGAGAATACTAATTAAAGGGAAGAGACTTCCCAATATCCTCCTATTATTTCTTATGATGAATCAGGTAACAAGGAGGAGCCTTCTACTCAACCAATCTCATTAATAAGGAGCTCCAAAAAGAGGATTGAACCCACACATGATGTGATGAAGAAGAAGAAAAGAAAAAGGAAGAGAGGTAAAAAGGTATCTCTCCCAAATAAAGTTGCCCCTATTATTGATGTGCCTCATGAAAATGAAGATGATACACTTGATGATGATCTAGTTATGCCTATTGATTGTTGTGATGATTATGATTGGGAAGATAATGATACCCCTTATGATCTTGAAAATCTTTTTGGCACTTGCTTGGAAGAATATAATAATTGCTATACTATTGGTGCTATCTATACTATTAATGATGAGAGTGATTATGCCTATGATACGAAAAGGCCCAAGCTTGGGGAAGCTATGTTTTATGAGGATGACATATTTGAGAATATATTTGCTGCAATTAATGTTTGTCCCAAGCTTGGGGATGCTATGTTTAATAATGATGATATTTTTAGCCTCTCAAGTTTTGATATGCAAAGTTGTTATGATGATAGCATGCCTTCTACCTATGATGATTATATTGATGAAAGTGGGTTTGGAAGAGTGTAAACTTTAGGAAGTAGTGATCCCACAATATTGGAGGATGTTGAATCTTATAATATTTATGAAAGTGGATTTGGAGAGGTCATGACTTTATTTATTGATTTATCCACTATTTCGGAAGAGGTTTCAATCGATTATGATGAGAACAAAGTTGCTACTTATGATGATTATTGTGATAAAAATTATGCTATAAAGAGTAGTGATGATTATATTTATAAAACTTGTCATGATTATGAGTACCCTACCTCTGAACATTACTCTTTTAATGTGGAAATAATTTATAGTATTCAAGTCTCTTATGATACTCCCACTATTATTCATGAGAAGAATTTTGCTTATGTGGAGAGTAATAAACTTTTTATGCAAGTAGATCATGAAAAGAATGCTTTAGGTGCTGGTTATATTGTTGAATTCATTCATGATTCTACTGAAAATTATTATGAGGGAGGAACATATGCTTGTAGGAATTGCAGTAATATCAAGTTCCCTCTCTATGTGCTTAAAATTTTACGGTTATGCTTGTTTTGCCTTCCTATGCTAGTTGATTATTGTTCCCATAAGTTGTTTGCTCACAAAATCCCTATGCATAGGAAGTGGGTTAGACTTAAATGTGCTAATCATATTCTTCATGATGCTCTCTTTATTTTTCAATTCTTACCTTGTATGTGAGCATCATTGAAATCATCATGCCTAGCTAGGGGCATTAAACGATAGCGCTTGTTGGGAGGCAACCCAATTTAATTTTAGTTTCTTGCTTTTTGCTTCTGTTTAGGAATAAATAATCCATATATCTTCTGTTTAGATGTGGTTTTATGTTTTAATTAGTGTTTGTGCCAAGTAGAACCTTTGGGAAGACTTGGGTGAAGTCTTTATGATCATGCTGTAAAAAACAGAAACTTTAGCGCTCACGAGATTAGCTTCAACTTTTTACTGGAGAGTGCTATTTAGTTGATTATTTTTGAAGATGATTACTAGACAAATTCCTCAGTTCCACCAATTTATTTTATAATTTTTGGAGTTCCATAAGTTTGCGTTAGTTACAGATTACTACAGACTGTTCTGTTTTTGACAGATTCTGTTTTCATTGTGTTGCTTGCTTATTTTGATGAATCTATGGCTAGTAAAATAGTTTATAAACCATAGAGAAGTTGGAATACAGTAGGTTTAACACCAATATAAATAAATAATGAGTTCATTACAGTACTTTGAAGTGGTGTTTTGTTTCCTTTCGCTAACGGAGCTTACGAGTTTTCTGTTAAGTTTTGTGTTGTGAAGTTTTCAAGTTTTGGGTAAAGATTCGATGGACTATGGAATAAGGAGTGGCAAGATCATAAGCTTGGGGATGACCAAGGCACCCCAAGGTAATATTCAAAGATAACCAAGCGTCTAAGCTTGGGGATGCCCAGGAAGGCATCCCCTCTTTCATCTTCGTTCATCGGTAACTTTACTTGGAGCTATATTTTTATTCACCACATGATATGTGTTTTTCTTGGAGCGTCATTTTATTTTCTTTATTTTTGCTTGCTGTTTGAATAAAATACCAATATCTGAAATTCCTAAATGTTAGAGAGTCTTCACATGGTTACATAATTATTAAACTACTCATCGATCTTCACTTATATCTTTCGGAGTAGTTTGTTGTTTGCTCTAGTGCTTCACTTATATCTTTTAGAGCATGGTGGTAGTTTTATTTTGAAGAAATAGATTAACTCTCTTGCTTCACTTATATTATTTTGAGAGTCTTAAATAGCATGGTAATTTGCTTAAAAATCCTAATATGCTAAGCATACAAGATTTGTAAGAATTCTTTTGAGTGTGTTGAATACTATGAGAAGTTTGATCCTTGATAATTGTTTTGAGATATGAAGGTGGTGATATTAGAGTCATGCTAGTTGAGTAGTTGTGAATTTGAGAAATACTTGCATTAAAGTTTGTGATTCCCCATAGCATGCACGTATGGTGAACCATTATGTGATGAAGTCGGAGCATGATTTATTTATTGATTGTCTTTCTTATGAGTGGCGGTCGGGGACGAGCGATGGTATTTTCCTACCAATCTATCCTCCTAGGAGCATGCGCGTAATACTTTGCTTTGATAACTTCTAGATTTTTGCAATAAGTATGTGAGTTCTTTATGACTAATGTTGAGTCCATGGATTATATGCACTTTCTTATCCTTCCACCATTGCTAGCCTCTCTAATACCGCGCACCTTTCGCCGGTATCATACACCCACCATATACCTTCCTCAAAACAGCCACCATACCTACCTATCATGGCATTTCCATAGCCATTCCGAGATATATTGCCATGCAACTTTCCACCGTTCCGTTTATTATGACACGCTCAATCATTGTCATATTGCTTTGCATGATCATGTAGTTGACATCGTATTTGTGGCAAAGCCACCGTTCATAATTCTTTCATACATGTCACTGATGAGTCATTGCACATCCCGGTACACCGCCGGAGGCATTCATATAGAGTCATATCTTGTTCTAAGTATCGAGTTGTAATTCTTGAGTTGTAAGTAAATAAAAGTGTGATGATCATCATTATTAGAGCATTGTCCCAGTGAGGAAAGGATGATGGAGACTATGATTCCCCCACAAGTCGGGATGAGACTCCGGACGAAAAAAAAGAAAAGAAAAAAAGAGGCCATAAAAAAAGAAAGGCCCAAATAAAAAAATAAAAAAAATGAGAGAAAAGGAGAGAAGGGAGAATGCTACTATCGTTTTACCACACTTGTGCTTCAAAGTAGCACCATGATCTTCATGATAGAGAGTCTCCTATGTTGTCACTTTCATATACTAGTGGGAATCTTTCATTATAGAACTTGGCTTGTATATTCCAATGATGGGCTTCCTCAAATTGCCCTATGTCTTCGTGACCAAGCAAGTTGGATGCACACCCACTTAGTTTCTTTTGCTAAGCTTTCATATACTTATAGCTCTAGTGCATCCGTTGCATGGCAATCCCTACTCACTCACATTGATATCTATTGATGGGCATCTCCATAGCCCGTTGATACGCCTAGTTGATGTGAGACTATCTTTCCCTCTTTTTGTCTTCTCCACAACCACCATTCTATTCCATATATAGTGCTATGTCCATGGCTCACGCTCATGTATTGCATGAAGATTGAAAAAGTTTTGAAAATGTTAAAGTATGAAATAATTGCTTAGCTTGTCATCGGGGTTGTGCATGATTTAAATACTTTGTGTGGTGAAGATAGGACATAGCCAGACTATATGATTTTGTAGGGATAACTTTCTTTGGCCATGTTATTTTGAGAAGACATAATTGCTTTGTTAGTATGCTTGAAGTATTAATATTTTTTATGTTAATATTAAACTTTTTTTTGAATCTTATGGATCTGAATATTCATATCACAATTAAGAAGAATTACATTGAAATTATGCCAAGTAGCACTCCGCATCAAAAAATCTTTTTTATCATTTACCTACTCGAGGACGAGCAGGAATTAAGCTTGGGGATGCTTGATACGTATCCAACGTATCTATAATTTTTTATTGCTCCATGCCATATTATATACTGTTTTAGGCAATATTGGGCTTTATTATCCACTTTTATATTATTTTTTGGACTAACCTATTAACTGGAGGCCCAGCCCAGATTTACTGTTTTATGCCTATTTCAGTGTTTCGAAGAAAAGGAATATCAAACGGAGTCGAAACGGAACGAAATCAACTGGAGAAGTTATTTTTGGAAGGAAAGCCACCGGATAGACTTGGACTCTACGTGTGACGCCTGGATAATCAAGCTATAGTAAACCTCTGCTAATGCTACCACATCACCCTGATTACTATTGTTAATCTCGCGATGATTCAAGTCCCATTTGAATTCAAATTTAAAATAAAGTTAAACAACCAAAGTTTTCAAATGTTAAAACAAAAATGTTGGGGAGGTGTCAAATAAATCATAAGCAGTTATGGCGAAGAACTCATAATTAAATAAAATATTTAAATACACAATAGTAGATAAAACAATGGTAAAACAATTATTTAGATGCTTTTAAATACTAAACAAGTATTTGAACGGCTCCATTTGACCTCAAACTTTTTGTGCCACCTTGTGGTGTTGACTAGAAATTATGAGTAGGATTTCGTGTTAAACAAAAATCGTTTGCTAGCAAAACTAAATGAAAAAAACAGCGGAGAAATACAAAACAGATATAATAAAGAGAAGGAGAGAGTGATAAGGGAAAACTCCCCATCCCCCTGGGCCTTAGGCCACCAGCCGGCCTACTAGGCCCAGCCCAGCCGCCTCCCTATCTAACCCTAGCCCCTCAACTCTTTATCCCCACTCCACCCGTTTGATCCCATCGTCCCTCCTTACGCCGCCAGGAAGAGAGCAGAGAGGAGCAAGAGACCCCGCGCCCGATCCCTCTCACACGCGCCTCCTTGCCCTGCTCCGACCACTTCTGCCGTTGTTCTGGTCGGCGATCTCCTCACCTCCGATCCCTCCCGCATCGCCGCCTCGTCCTTCGACCTGCACAGCCGCCGGCCCTGCCCCTGCCGCACGCCCCCTATCGTTGGCGCCGCCCGCGCCCCGTGCCTCCCATGGTCGCACCAGGCCGTGGCCAGCGCCTGCTGGCGCGCGTGGGCGCTCGCCCGCAGCTCGCCACTGCTCCTCTGTGCACCCGCCGATGTTGGTCGCCCCTGCCCGACCGCTTCATCACCGGCGCCCGCGCCTCGTCGGCCACCTCTCCGACCCTCCACGACCTCCCCCGAGCTCACGGGCCTTCCCTACTACTCCGATGTGAGCTCCTTCCTCAATCCCCCACTTTTTCTCATTGCTACTGTCGCCGCGTACCGCGCCCGCTATCCCGTGCGTTGCCCGCGCGCTGGCCGGGCCTTGGCCGCGCCCGCGTGCTTCCGCTGCTTGCTACCTGTTGTTGCTCTTGCCGCTGTAGCTGGCTACCGCGTACTGCCGATGCTACTGCTTGCTTGCCGCTGCTACTTCCTCCTTCTACCGCTAATTAGCGGCTGCTGCTCGTGGCCGTGCCCAGCTCCTCACCTCGCTCCCGCTCGCACTTGTCCATGCATGCCCCGCATCACTAGACCCTCCATCACGATGGCCATGGCCCTGCGCGTGCGTATGTGCACAACCAAGAGGCTAGTCGGCTCTCTGGATATGGGATTGGCCCTTGTTTAATTAGGGCTAATTAGCATAGGTTAAATTGATTGTTTAATTAGTCTGAATGGGCAACTGACACATGGACCCCATTGTTAAGTTAGCAGATCTAAAGAACTTAAGAGTTTTCTGGGCCTATGACAAGGGGCCCCACCCCAAAACATTTGTATAAATATATATATATATAATTAATAATAATTAAATTAATTAATTAATTAACTTAATTAATACTGTTTAATTAACCTGATAATCTAGTCAAACTAATTAACCGTGTTTAATTGACCTGAGACTATGACGAGTGGGCCCCACCTGCCTGGGTTGACCTAGTCAACCTTTGACCCTGATGACATCATGATGACATCACACTGACATCATAAATGCTTTTCTAATTAAATTAATCTGATAATTCCAAAAATGACATAAAACTCTAAAAATTAATATAAAATAATCCGTAACTCGGATGAAAATACTTTGTACACGAAAGTTGTTCAGAACGATGAGACGGATCCGAAAACGTAGTCCGTTCACCCACCATGCATCCCTAACATAGCGAGCATGCAACTTTTCCCCTCTGGTTCATCTGTCCGAAAACGTGAAACACCGGGAATACTTTCCTGGAGGTTTCCCCCCTTCGACAGTAGCACCTAGTGCCGCGTTAGGGCATACCTAGCACCGCGTATTGCCTCGTTATGTTTTGTGATGCTTTGTTTGCTCCGTATTTATTGTGTCTTCCCCCTCTTCTCTCGTTAGACACTGAGACCGACGCCGCTGCTACCCAGTACGACTACGGAGTTGACGAGCCCTCTCTCTCTGCTAGAGCAACCAGGCAAGCCCCCCCCTTGATCACCAGATATCACCGATTCTCTTCTATACTGCTTGCATTAGAGTAGTGTAGCATGTTACTGCTTTCCGTTACCCTATCCTGATGCATAGCATGTCCTTGTTACTACTGTTGTTACCTTTACCTGCAATCCTACATGCTTAGTATAGGATGCTAGTTTTCCATCAGTGGCCCTACATTCTTGTCCGTCTGTTATGCTATACTATCGGGCCATGATCACTCGGGAGGTGATCACGGGTATATACTATACTTTATACATGATACATGTGGTGACTAAAGTCGGGTCAGCTCGAGGAGTACCCGCGAGTGATTCACGGATTGTGGGCTGAAAGGACCTTTGTCCCGACGGCCCTCTGGGTGGATCTTTGTGGCGGAGCGACAGGGCATGTTGAGACTACCTAGGTGAGAGGTGGGCCTGGCCCTGTCGGCGTTCGCGGTTACTTCAAATAACACGCTTAACGAGATCTTGGTATTTGATCTGAGTCTGGCCATTTGGTCTATACGCACTAACCAACTACGTGGGAAAGTTATGGGCACTCGACGTCATGGTATCAGCCGAAGCCTTTGTGACGTCAGCGACTGAGTGGCGCGCGCTGGGTTGGACCGCGTAACGTGACTTCCTTTGTAATGGAGGTTGCTAGGTCTGCTCGCCGGCCGCGTTCCCAACGTGCAGGTGTGCTAAGGGCGATGGGCCTAGACCCCTGTGCGCCTAGGTTTAGACCGGCGTGCTGATCTCTCTGTTGTGCCTAGGTGGGGCTGCGACGTGTTGTCTTCCGCGGCCGGGCATGACCCAGAAAAGTGTGTCCGGCCAAATGGGATCAAGCGTGTTGGGTTATGTGGTGCACCCCTGCAGGGAAGTTTATCTATTCAAATAGCCGTGTCCCTCGGTAAAAGGACGGCCCGGAGTTGTACCTTGACCTTATGACAACTAGAACCGGATACTTAATAAAACACACCCTTCCAAGTGCCAGATACAACTCGGTGATCGCTCTCTAACAGGGCAATGAGGAGGGGATCGCCGGGTAGGATTATGCTATGCGATGCTATTTGTAGGACTTCAGTCTACTCTCTTCTACATGCTACAAGACGGAGGCTGCCAGAAGCGTAGTCTTCGACAGGATTAGTTATCCCCCTCTTATTCTGGCATTCTGCAGTTCAGTCCACTGATATGGCCCTTTACACATATACCCATGCATATGTAGTGTAGCTCCTTGCTTGCGAGTACTTTGGATGAGTACTCACGGTTGCCTTGTTTCCCCTTTTCCCCATTTCTCTACCCGATTGCTGCGACCAGACGATGGAGCCCAGGAGCCAGACGCCACCGTCGATGACGACTCCTACTACACCGGAGGTGCCTACTACTACGTGCTGCCCGCTGACGACGACCAGGAGTAGTTAGGAGGATCCCAGGCAGGAGGCATGCGCCTCGTTCGATCTGTATCCCCGTTTGTGCTAGCCTTCTTAAGGCAAACTTGTTTAACTTATGTCTGTACTCAGATATTGTTGCTTCCGCTGACTCATCTATGATCGAGCACTTGTATTCGAGCCCTCGAGGCCCCTGGCTTGTATTATGATGCGTGTATGACTTATTTATGTTTTAGAGTTGTGTTGTGATATCTTCCCGTGAGTCCCTGATCTTGATCGTACACATTTGCGTGCATGATTAGTGTACGACTGAATCGGGGGCGTCACAAGTTGGTATTAGAGCCGACTACATGTAGGAATCCCCTTCCACACTCCTTGGCCGAAGTCGAGTATAGACATTGCAAAACTTTTACTAACATGGCTGTGTGTCTTACGGGCACACGTCGCCATTGGGTGGTAGTAGGATCTTTTATTCCTCGATCTATATTCTGGGACTCTGATCTCTCTTCTATTCGGGTTAAATGAATTTTGCCAAAATCTAACATTAGGATCTCGTTATCACTTTCACCCGGAGAGCCCCTTATTACTGATGATTGTCTACTGCACATGAAGACCCTGAAGATACTCTGTGTTGTTAACCCGAGAACTTGTGTTCACCGCGTTTGCAATTCCCCTCCCACCGTCAACCCTTATGGATAACTACATGCAGTTGTTATTCTTACATTCATCCCCAGTTGGTCTTGTTGTTACAAGATACCCCGAAACACTCGTCGTTATTTCGATAATCCTTTGAGCTTACTGCCTTGCTGTTCTTTGTCACCTGAATACCCCTACGGATAATTCTCGCACTTATCGAGTATCCGCTTATCCCCCAGTTGTTCATGTGTTTCACAATGGTCTTCGAAATACTGTTTGATCCTCCAAAAATCCTTAGTAGCTTATTGCTCTGCAATACTTGTCTGCTTGCATTATGGATGCTTTCCACATGTCTGGCAATATTCGTTAGTATCCTTAGACACCGTCATTTTGATCCTATTGATGCAACATGAGTGTGAATGCACGCAATCATCAGTTGATCCTTATAAATTATCTTTCCGGCTCAGACGTCTTTCGAACATGAGCTGGATCTCGACCAATCAACTTGCCGTCGATTGTAACCCCCCATGTCTATTCGGCTATCCATCTTTGATCAGAGCGTCTGCTTCTGATCCTTCATTTTGGAAATCATAATTCCTTTGTTATCTAAGCATCGAATTATTCCGATGTTTTTTTAATCCGATGCATTTGCATTTTTTCTTCCTCTGATTGAGTACTGATACTCACATCAGCCCCGTTGTGGACCCATACCCATTGCCGAGTTATAATCCGACAGTGTCCTTCACAACCAAAATTCTTATGAGTTCTTTACCCGATAAATAATACCTTTGGTAAATCGTATCCTCTACTTTTGTCAACCATGCTCTATTTTTGAGCTGGTGATAATTACCCTCGAAGCTTGTGGTATATGTTTCTAAGAAGCCCCGATGGGTTGAACCTATACCTTCTCTAAAACCCTGTGAACCCGGAAGTTTTCATGAGTCATACTCTTCTGGTGCTCTGCCAGATAAAATTTTCAACACTCAACTTCTTCAAAGACGAGAAGTGAATGAAAGGTTATGCATTGAAGAAGTGGGGGTCGACCTTGAACTTTGTGTTCATGCCCATGGACATGATGTACATCTTCTCATCGAAGCTTCTTTTAAAATTAATTATTCCCTTGGTATAAGTTCATCTTATATCTGGGATCTGGCCTTTTTCAATCGTGGTTCCGACCATGTTCTCCTTTAAATACCATTTTCGGTGCAAGTGTAAGCACTTGTCTTCTATAGAGCAATACCCCAGTCCAACCTCTACTTTGATCTATCGTCGAGTATTACCCCCTGGTATCTCGAGGTTATCATGGAACATCATATCTTCTTATGAGTTCTCCATCAAGTACTACCTTCTCACCGATTCCAATTCCACGTGTTTTGAGTTGTTTGTTACTCGAAACACCGATAACTGAATCGAGTTCGTTCTACGGTTCAACTACTCTTTGTAATCCTTAATACCTGCGAGTTGTACTCGCTGATGTCATTCCCAACCGATTGGCTACATCATCATCGTCATGTTAAAGCTTAAACTGTGCTACCGGGTACTTCATCCCGGAGCACAAATTTCGACGGTGAGCTAATCTTACAATCGATCTTCCTCGTCATATCGTTTGTCCTTGGACAGCAAGCTTGATTTCGAGTTTGTGTCGTACCCTTGGTTCCATTAACCTTTCGCTTCATCATCCCTTTGACTTGATGTCATCGCCGATAGATTACATCTTCGTGGAGCCTCTCGACAAAATTTGTCGTGATCATCATCAACGTTTTGACTCCTTCCAGGATATCAATCTAATTCATGATGGTAAGTGCCATCCTCGTCCCTTGGTAATTTGAATTACCATCGACAACATCTTTACCTTCCTTTCATCACAAACTTGTTCATGTTATGGAGCTCCTTGCTATCCAGCATTTGTTCTTCTTCACCTTGGAGTATTACCATCTTTTATGTCAAGAATGTCGTGAGGATTACTCCACCTCTTAAAATTCTTGGTATAGTGATACTTCTCACCATCATCATTCTTTCTTGGTTCCCGTGTTGATTCTAGCCGGGATACCAACAGGTGAACGCTGTTGTTTGGATTCTACACTTCTAGCAACCATATTGCTTTGAAGTTAATGATCGATAATTCATTCTTAGCCTATCGGTTGCGGAACCACCATTCTAACGTTGATCATGCTACTATAAGCCCATATTTTGGGTGCACTTTTCAACAAATTTTTAATTTTGTATGTTTTCCTCGAGCATACATCATTATATCATTTGATCCGACAAATGTTATCTCCTTGTTCACATAACTGTGGAAATCCACATTTTTGGAAATCTCGAGGATTGTCGCTGACTCCATCAGCTACCCCGTCATCCTCTCTTTGGTTTAAATGATGAACTCTTGTGTCGATACTCACTCCCATAGTTCATTTCCCGAGAATCGTACAATGTCATCTCGACAATTTGTGTTGCACCTTTCTTCTCAAGCATTCTGAGTCTGAGTTATCCTGACACCAATCAGATCTGAATCTCGGTCAGATATGATGATTGGAACATATTCCCAAGAGTTATAACCATGGTATTTATGTGACCCGGTAAGGTGATGCCACGCCTAGCACACCTGGCCGGAGGACCTATTGTTTTATTTTACTCTTAGCAAGGTTATCTATTCTTCCATGAGGAAATGGTGAGACTTGTTCTATAAGTTGTTCCTGATGAATCCTTTGTGTATCCAAACTCCGACCTTTGCTTGAAGACCATGTCAATGCTATCTCGAAGCATGTCTATGGTACTCCGATTTTCAACAAGAAAATTTGAAGCCCAATGCTAAATGTTTCCTGCTCTATCCAAACACAGTTGTATGGGTAATGTCATGAAATTTCTCTCCCCTTACCTAGAGAGTTTTCTACATTATATCCTGTCATGGATATCATGCTCTGCTTGTCCTTGGGAAGGATATACCCTTGAAATATGTGTTTAAACATATTTTCCTTTCCTTTATTTTGTTTAACCTTTTTTTGTGGTCTATATGATCTAAGCAGTAATATTCTCCTGCTTACGTAAACTCCTCGGGTACAATTCTGTCAGCAAGACCCTGTTACTATTGTTGATGACATTCCGGTAACCACCGATGGACAAGAACTTTGCCTATAGGTCCGCCTCGTTTCAACGAGCAGGAAAATGATTCTCTTCGTCCCTCGCCCTTGGTACCAACGTTGTTGCCAACATAACCGACAGTCTCTTCTCTGACATGCCTAGCTATCATGATGCCTTGCTATCATGACTGTGCAAGATGTCAGTGCCATCCTACTTTAACCACCTGGTGGACCCATAACCCACAGGTCCCAGGATCGAAACCTGACTCTCCTGTACATCCCTGTTTCGAAGTTATCCCTTGCGTTTCATTTCGTACGTAATTTGCGAGCCACCTTTCTAGTGATTAATTCTGGTATCGGACACAATACTTATTCCCGTTGCTCGGAACCCCTCTCACACTCTGTTTCAAGCAATGAACGATTTCCTATCCGCTTGAAACTTATTATTGCACCATCTTACTTTGCTCTCGATGTGTTTCATTTGTTCAACTCGAGAGATACTCATATGTTCATTCTTAGGATACCCCTAGATGATTCTCCCTTATAACATCCTATCGTTGTAGGACTGCCCCTTACCTATTCGTAAGTGCGATGGAGTTCCTCGAAGAAAGGACAACAACTTCATCATGATGCATTGGAATAAAGAATTGAAGACATCAACGAAAGGGATTAACTTCTTCGACAAGATCCGTTAGCATATAGTAACCAGACCTTTCCCCCTTGCTCTACCTCTTAAATCTCGGGACGAGATTTCTTGTAGTGGAGGAGAATTGTGACGCCCGGATAATCAAGCTACAGTAAATCTCTGCTAATGTTGCCACATCACCATGATTACTATTGTTAATCTCGCGATGATTCAAGTGCCATTCGAATTCAAATTTAAAATAAAGTTAAACAACCAAAGTTTGCAAATGTTAAAACAAATATGTTGGGGAGGTGTCAAATAAATCATAAGCAGTTATGGCGAAGAACTCATAATTAAATAAAATATTTAAATACACAATAGTAGATAAAACAATGGTAAAACAATTACTTAGATGCTTTTAAATACTAATCAAGTATTTGAACGGCTCCATTTGACCTCAAACTTTTTGTGCACCTTGTGGTGTTGACTAGAAATTATGAGTAGGATTTCGAGTTAAACAAAAATCGTTTGCTAGCAAAACTAAATGAAAAAAAACAGCGGAGAAATACAAAACATATATAATAAAGAGAAGGAGAGAGTGATAAGGGAAAACCCCCCATCCCCCTGGGCCTTAGGCCACCAGCCGGCCTACTAGGCCCAGCCCAGCCGCCTCCCTATCTAACCCTAGCCCCTCAACTCTTGATCCCCACTCCACCCGTTTGATCCCATCGTCCCTCCTCACGCCGCCAGGAAGAGAGCAGAGAGGAGCAAGAGACCCCGCGCCCGATCCCGCTCACACGCTCCCTCCTTGCCCTGCTCCGACCACTTCTGCCGCTGTTCTGGTCGGCGAGCTCCTCACCTCTGATCCCTCCCGCATCGCCGCCTCCTCCTTCGACCTGCATAGCCGCCGGCCCCACCCCTGCCGCACGCCCCCTGTCACTGGCGCCGCCCGCGCCCCGTGCCTCCCATGGCCGCACCAGGCCGTGGCCAGAGTCTGCTGGCGCGCGTGGGCGCTCGCCCGCAGCTCGCCACTGCTCCTCTGTGCACCCGCCAATGTTGGTCGCCCCTGCCCGACCGCTTCATCACCGGCGCCCGCGCCTCGTCGGCCACCTCTCCGACCCGCCACGACCTCCCCCGAGCTCATGGACCTTCCCTACTGCTCCGATGTGAGCTCCTCCCTCGATCCCCCACTTTTCCTCATTGCTACTGTCACCGCGTATCGCGCCCGCTATCCCCTGCGTTACTCGCGCGCCGGTCGGGCCTTGGCCGCGCCCGCGTGCTTGCCGCTGCTTGCTACCTGTTGTTGCTCTTGCCGCTGCAGCTGGCTACCGCGTACTGCCGATGCTACTGCTTGCTTGCCGCTGCTACTTCCTCCTTCTGCCGCTAATTAGCTGCTGCTGCTCGTGGCCGTGCCCAGCTCCTCACCGCGCTCCCGCTCGCACTTGTCCATGCATGCCCCGCATCACTGGACCCTCCATCACGATGGCCATGGCCCTGCGCGTGCGTATGTGCACAACCAAGAGGCTAGTCGGCTCTCTGGATATGGGATTGGCCCTTGTTTAATTAGGGCTAATTAGCATAGGTTAAATTGATTGTTTAATTAGTCTGAATGGGCAACTGACACATCGACCCCATTGTTAAGTTAGCAGATCTAAAGAACTTAGAGTTTTCTTGGCCTATGACAAGGGGCCCCACCCCAAAACGTTTGTATAAAAAATATATATAAATAATTAAATTAATTAACTTAATTAATACTATTTAATTAACCTGATAATCTAGTCAAACTAATTAACCGTGTTTAATTAACCTGAGACTATGACGAGTGGGCCCCACCTGCCTGGGTTGACCTAGTCAACCTTTGACCCTGATGACATCACACTGACATCATAAATGCTTTTCTAATTAAATTAATCTGATAATTCCAAAAATGAATTAAAACTCTAAAAATTAATATAAAATAATCCGTAACTCGGATGAAAATACTTTGTACACGAAAGTTGTTCAGAACGACGAGACGGATCCGAAAACGTAGTCCGTTCACCCACCACTCATCCCTAACATAGAGAGCATGCAACTTTTCCCCTCTGGTTCATCTGTCTGAAAACGTGAAACACCGGGAATACTTTCCCGGAGGTTTCCCCCCTTCACTAGTAGCACCTAGTGCCGCGTTAGGGCATACCTAGCACCGCGTATTGCCTTGTTATGTTTTGTGATGCTTTGTTTGCTCCGTATTTATTGTTTCTTCCCCCTCTTCTCTCGTTAGACACCGAGACCGACGCCGCTGCTACCCAGTACGACTACGGAGTTGACGACCCCTCTCTCACTGCCAGAGCAACCAGGCAAGCCCCCCCCCCTTGATCACCAGATATCGCCTATTCTCTTCTATACTGCTTGCATTAGAGTAGTGTAGCATGTTACTGCTTTCCGTTACCCTATCCTGATGCATAGCCTGTCCTTGTTACTACTGTTGTTACCTTTACCTGCAATCCTACATGCTTAGTATAGGATGCTAGTTTTCCATCAGTGGCCCTACATTCTTGTCCGTCTGCTGTGCTATACTATCGGGTCGTGATCACTCGGGAGGTGATCACGGGTATATACTATACTTTATACATGATACATGTGGTGACTAAAGTCGGGTCGGCTCGAGGAGTACCCGCGAGTGATTCACGGATTGGGGGCTGAAAGGACCTTTGTCCCGACGGCCCTCTTGGTGGATCTTTGTGGCGGAGCGACATGGCATGTTGAGACTACCTAGGTGAGAGGTGGGCCTGGCCCTGTCGGCGTTCGTGGTTACTTCAAATAACACGCTTAACGAGATCTTGGTATTTGATCTGAGTCTGGCCATTTGGTCTATACGCACTAACCAACTATGTGGGAAAGTTATGGGCACTCGACGTCGTGGTATCAGCCGAAGCCTTCGTGACGTCAGCGACTGAGTGGCGCGCGCCGGGTTGGACTGCGTAACGTGACTTCCTTTGTAATGGAGGTTGCTAGGTCTGCTCGCCGGCCGCGTTCGCAACGTGCAGGTGTGCTAAGGGCGATGGGCCCAGACCCCTGTGTGCTTAGGTTTAGACCGGCGTGCTGACCTCTCTGTTGTGCCTAGGTGGGGTTGCGACGTATTGATCTTCCGCGGCCGAGCATGACCTAGAAAAGTGTGTCCGGCCAAATGGGATCAAGCGTGTTGGGTTATGTGGTGCACCCCTGCAGGGAAGTTTATCTATTCGAGTAGTTGTCCCTCGGTAAAAGGACGACCCGGAGTTGTACCTTGACCTTATGACAACTAGAACCGGATACTTAATAAAACACACCCTTCCAAGTGCCAGATACAACCCGGTGATCGCTCTCTAACAGGGCAACGAGGAGGGGATCGCCGGGTAGGATTATGCTATGCGATGCTATTTAGAGGACTTCAGTCTACTCTCTTCTACATGCTACAAGACGGAGGCTGCCAGAAGCGTAGTCTTCGACAGGATTAGTTATCCCCCTCTTATTCTGGCATTCTGCAGTTCAGTCCACTGATATGGCCCTTTACACATATACCCATGCATATCTAGTGTAGCTCCTTGCTTGCGAGTATATTGGATGAGTACTCACGGTTGCCTTGTTTCCCCTTTTCCCCATTTCTCAACCCGATTGCTGCGACTAGACGATGGAGCCCAGGAGCCAGACGCCCCCGTCGATGACGACTCCTACTACACCGGAGGTGCCTACTACTACGTGCTTCCTGCTGACGATGACCAGGAGTAGTTAGGAGGATCCCAGGCAGGAGGCATGCGCCTCGTTTGATCTGTATCCCCGTTTGTGCTAGCCTTCTTAAGGCAAACTTGTTTAACTTATGTCTGTACTTAGATATTGTTGCTTCCGCTGACTCATCTATGATCGAGCACTTGTATTCGAGCCCTCGAGACCCCTGGCTTGTATTATGGTGCTTGTATGACTTATTTATGTTATAGAGTTGTGTTGTGATATCTTCCCGTGAGTCCCTGATCTTGATCGTACACATTTGCGTGCATGATTAGTGTATGATTGAATCGGGGGCGTCACACTACGTCAGAAGATACGGGAGCTGGCCACGAGGGTGGGGGGCGCACGCACCCCCCTAGGGCGCGCCCCCCTGCCTCGTGGGCCCCCCGAAGCTCCACTGACGTACCCCTTGTACCTATATATACCTACGTATCGTAAAACTTCCAGAACAAAGATTAGATCGGGAGTTCCACCGCCGCAAGCCTCTGTAGCCACCAAAAACCAATCGGGACCCTGTTCCGGCACCCTACCGGAGGGGGGAACCCTCACCGGTGGCCATCTTTACCATCCCGACGCTCTCCATGATGAGGAGGGAGTAGTTCACCCTCGGGGCTGAGGGTATGTACTAGTAGCTATGTGTTTGACCTCTCTCTCTCTCTCGTGTTCTTGGTTTGGCACGATCTTGATGTATCGCGAGCTTTGCTATTATAGTTGGATCTTATGTTTCTTCTCCCCCTCTACTTGTTGGGAATCGTAGCAGAAATTAAAATTTTTCTACGCATCACCAAGATCTATCCATGGAGTATTCTAGCAATGAGGGGATAGGAGAGCATCTACATACCACTTGTAGATCGCAACGGAAGCGTTCAAGGAGAACGTGGATGATGGAGTCGTACTCGCCGTGATCCGAATCACCGATGACCAACGCCGAAAGGGCGGCACCTCCGCGTTCAACACACGTACGGTCGGGATAATGTCTCCTCCTTCTTGATCCAGCAAGGGGGAAGGAGAGGTCGATGAAGATCCAGCAGCACGACGGCGTGGTGGTGGATGCAGCAGAGCTCCAGCAGGGCTTCGCCAAGCAACTACGGAGAGAGGGAGAGGTGTAACGGGGAGAGGGAGGCGCCAAGGCTGCAGGGTGCGGCTGCCCTCCCTCCCCCCCCTTATATAGGCCCCCTAGGGGGGGCGCCGTCCCTGGAGATCCATCTCCAGGGGGGGGGGGCCAGGGGGGAAGGCTTGCCCCCCAAGCCATGTGGGGCGCCCCCTGCCCTAGGGTTTCCAACCCTAGGCGCAGGGGGGAGGCCCATGGGGGGGCGCACCAGCCCACTATGGGCTGGTTCCCACCCCACTTCAGCCCACGGGGCCCTCCGGGATGGGTGGCCCCACCCGGTGGACCCCCGGGACCCATCTGGTGGTCCCGGTACAATACCGGCGACCCCCAGATCATTCCCGATGGCCGAAACGACACTTCCTATATATAATTCTTTACCTCCGGACCACTCCGGAACCTCTCGTGACGTCCGGGATCTCATCCGGGACTCCGAACGACCTTCGGTTTGCTGCATACTAATATCTTTAACAACCCTAGCGTCACCGAACCTTAAGTGTGTAGACCCTACGGGTTCGGGAGACATGCAGACATGACCGAGACGATCTCCGGTCAATAACCAACAGCGGGGTCTGGATACCCATGTTGGCTCCCACATGCTCCTCGATGATCTCATCGGATGAACCACGATGTCGAGGACTTAATCAATCCCGTATTCAATTCCCTTTGTCTATCGGTACGATACTTGCCCGAGATTCGATCGTCGGTATACACTACTGGAATCAGCTAATTTGCCATCTGCCAGCTCTTTGCCGTCTGCTAGCTGACGGCAAAGAAGCTCTTTGCCATCAGCTACCCATAAGCAGACGGCAAAGAAAAGGCTGACGGCAAAGAAGCTCTTTGCCATCTGCCAGCTCTTTGCCTTCTGCCAGCGGACGGCAAAGATTCTTTGCCGTCCGCTGGCAGACGGCAAAGAGTGTGGTGGCCCCCACCCCCCGCTCGTTTGAAAAAATCTTAACGGCCCACCTCTTTGCCGTCCGCTAGCAGACGGCAAAGAGGCAAAAAGGCGGACGGCAAAGGCTGGCGGACGGCAAAGGCTGGCGGACGGCAAAGGCTGGCGGACGGCAAAGAGGGCACTTGACTAACGGCAGGTACCCCTCCGCCCGTTACTCACTTCCTCCTCGCCCTTCTCCTCCCACCCCGCCACCGCCGCCGCCCGCCGCGCGCCGCCGCCCCGTCGCCCCACCGCCCCGTCGCGCCCCGCCCCGCCGCCCGCGCGCCCCACCGCCGCCTCGGCCCCCCGCCGCCCTAGGCCGCCTCCTCCACCGCCCCGCCCCGGCCCCCCGTCGCCCGGCCCCCGGCCCGCCGCCCCGGCCCTCCGCCGCTCCTTCTCCTCCAGCGCCCCGCCCCGGCCCCCCGCCGCCCCGCCTCCTCCACCGCCCTGCCCCGGCGCCCCGTCGCCGGCCCTCTCCAACCCGTCGCCGCCCCCCACAGTGAGCCCCTCCCATTTTTTTCTGTTTTTTGTTTTTCTTTTCTGTTTAGATAAGGTTTTTTAGTTTAAGTTTTTTCAGTTTAGAATTAATTTGTTTAGGTTATTTAGTTTAATTAGTTTAGGTTTAATTAGTTTAAATAGTTTAGTTTTAATTAGTTTAGGTTTTTAGTTTAGGTTTA